>CM060965.1:26816434-28016434 GCA_030765045.1 Tenodera sinensis
GTGTGTGTGTGGTGTGTGTGTGTGTGTGTGTGTGTGTGTGTGTGTGTGTGTGTGTGTGTGTGTGTGTGTGTGTGTGTGTGTGTGTGTGTGTGTGTGTGTGTGTGTGGTGTGTGTGTGTGTGTGTGTGTGTGTGTGTGTGTGTGTGTGTGTGTGTGTGTGTGTGTGTGTGTGTGTGTGTGTGTGTGTGTGTGTGTGTGTGTGTGTGTGTGTGTGTGTGTGTGTGTGTGTGTGTGTGTGTGTGTGTGTGTGTGTGTGTGTGTGTGTGTGTGTGTGTGTGTGTGTGTGTGTGTGTGTGTGTGGTGTGTGTTGTGTGTGTGGTGTGTGTGTGTGTGTGTGTGTGTGTGTGTGTGTGTGTGTGTGTGTGTGTGTGTGTGTGTGTGTGTGTGTGTGTGTGTGTGTGTGTGTGTGTGTGTGTGTGTGTGTGTGTGTGTGTGTGTGTGTGTGTGTGGTGTGTGTGTGTGTGTGTGTGTGTGTGTGTGTGGTGTGTGTGTGTGTGTGTGTGTGTGTGTGTGTGTGTGTGTGTGTGTGTGTGTGTGTGTGTGTGTGTGTGTGTGTGTGTGTGTGTGTGTGTGTTGTGTGTGTGTGTGTGTGTGTGTGTGTGTGTGTGTGTGTGTGTGTGTGTGTGTGTGTGTGTGTGTGTGTGTGTGTGTGATGTGTGTGTGTGTGTGTGTGTGTGTGTGTGTGTGTGTGTGTGTGTGTGTGTGTGTGTGTGTGTGTGGTGTGTGTGTGTGTGTGTGTGTGTGTGTGTGTGTGTGTGTGTGTGTGTGTGTGTGTGTGTGTGTGTGTGTGTGTGTGTGTGTGTGTGTGTGTGTGTGTGTGTGTGTGTGTGTGTGTGTGTGTGTGTGTGTGTGTGTGTGTGTGTGTGTGTGTGTGTGTGTGTGTGTGTGTGTGTGTGTGTGTGTGTGTGTGTGTGTGTGTGTGTGTGTGTGTGTGTGTGTGTGTGGTGTGTGTGTGTGTGTGTGTGTGTGTGTGTGTGTGTGTGTGTGTGTGTGTGTGTGTGTGTGTGTGTGTGTGTGTGTGTGTGTGTGTGTGTGTGTGTGTGTGTGTGTGTGTGTGTGTGTGTGTGTGTGTGTGTGTGTGTGTGTGTGTGTGTGTGTGTGGTGTGTGTGTGTGTGTGTGTGTGTGTGTGTGTGTGTGTGTGTGTGTGTGTGTGTGTGGTGTGTGTGTGTGTGTGTGTGTGTGTGTGTGTGTGTGTGTGTGTGTGTGTGTGTGTGTGTGTGTGTGTGTGTGTGTGTGTGTGTGTGTGTGTGTGTGTGTGTGTGTGTGTGTGTGTGTGTGTGTGTGTGTGTGTGTGTGTGTGTGTGTGTGTGTGTGTGTGTGTGTGTGTGTGTGTGTGTGTGTGTTGTGTGTGTGTGTGTGTGTGTGTGTGTGTGTGTGTGTGTGTGTGTGTGTGTGTGTGTGTGTGTGTGTGTGTGTGTGTGTGTGTGTGTGTGTGTGTGGTGTGTGTGTGTGTGTGTGTGTGTGTGTGTGTGTGTGTGTGTGTGTGTGTGTGTGTGTGTGTGTGTGTGTGTGTGTGTGTGTGTGTGTGTGTGTGTGTGTGTGTGTGTGTGTGTGTGTGTGTGTGTGTGTGTGTGTGTGTGTGTGTGTGTGTGTGTGTGTGTGTGTGTGTGTGTGTGTGTGTGTGTGTGTGTGTGTGTGTGTGTGTGTGTGTGTGTGTGTGTGTGTGTGTGTGTGTGTGTGTGTGTGTGTGTGTGTGTGTGTGTGTGTGTGTGTGTGTGTGTGTGTGTGTGTGTGTGTGTGTGTGTGTGTGTGTGTGTGTGTGTGTGTGTGTGTGTGTGTGTGTGTGTGTGTGTGTGTGTGTGTGTGTGTGTGTGTGTGTGTGTGTGTGTGTGTGTGTGTGTGTGTGTGTGTGTGTGTGTGTGTGTGTGTGTGTGTGTGTGTGTGTGTGTGTGTGTGTGTGTGTGTGTGTGTGTGTGTGTGTGTGTGTGTGTGTGTGTGTGTGTGTGTGTGTGTGTGTGTGTGTGTGTGTGTGTGTGTGTGTGTGTGTGTGTGTGTGTGTGTGTGTGTGTGTGTGTGTGTGTGTGTGTGTGTGTGTGTGTGTTGTGTGTGTGTGTGTGTGTGTGTGTGTGTGTGTGTGTGTGTGTGTGTGTGTGTGTGTGTGTGTGTGTGTGTGTGTGTGTGTGTGTGTGTGTGTGTGTGTGTGTGTGTGTGTGTGTGTGTGTGTGTGTGTGTGTGTGTGTGTGTGTGTGTGTGTGTGTGTGTGTGTGTGTGTGTGTGTGTGTGTGTGTGTGTGTGTGTGTGTGTGTGTGTGTGTGTGTGTGTGTGTGTGTGTGTGTGTGTGTGTGTGTGTGTGTGTGTGTGTGTGTGTGTGTGTGTGTGTGTGTGTGTGTGTGTGTGTGTGTGTGTGTGTGTGTGTGTGTGTGTGTGTGTGTGTGTGTGTGTGTGTGTGTGTGTGTGTGTGTGTGTGTGTGTGTGTGTGTGTGTGTGTGTGTGTGTGTGTGTGTGTGTGTGTGTGTGTGTGTGTGTGTGTTGTGTGTGTGTGTGTGTGTGTGTGTGTGTGTGTGTGTGTGTGTGTGTGTGTGTGTGTGTGTGTGTGTGTGTGTGTGTGTGTGTGTGTGTGTGTGTGTGTGTGTGTGTGTGTGTGTGTGTGTGTGTGTGTGTGTGTGTGTGTGTGTGTGTGTGTGTGTGTGTGTGTGTGTGTGTGTGGTGTGTGTGTGTGTGTGTGTGTGTGTGTGTGTGTGTGTGTGTGTGTGTGTGTGTGTGTGTGTGTGTGTGTGTGTGTGTGTGTGTGTGTGTGTGTGTGTGTGTGTGTGTGTGTGTGTGTGTGTGTGTGTGTGTGTGTGTGTGTGTGTGTGTGTGTGTGTGTGTGTGTGTGTGTGTGTGTGTGTGTGTGTGTGTGTGTGTGTGTGTGTGTGTGTGTGTGTGTGTGTGTGTGTGTGTGTGTGTGTGTGTGTGTGTGTGTGTGTGTGTGTGTGTGTGTGTGTGTGTGTGTGTGTGTGTGTGTGTGTGTGTGTGTGTGTGTGTGTGTGTGTGTGTGTGTGTGTGTGTGTGTGTGTGTGTGTGTGTGTGTGTGTGTGTGTGTGTGTGTGTGTGTGTGTGTGTGTGTGTGTGTGTGTGTGTGTGTGTGTGTGTGTGTGTGTGTGTGTGTGTGTGTGTGTGTGTGTGTGTGTGTGTGTGTGTGTGTGTGTGTGTGTGTGTGTGTGTGTGTGTGTGTGTGTGTGTGTGTGTGTGTGTGTGTGTGTGTGTGTGTGTGTGTGTGTGTGTGTGTGTGTGTGTGTGTGTGTGTGTGTGTGTGTGTGTGTGTGTGTGTGTGTGTGTGTGTGTGTGTGTGTGTGTGTGTGTGTGTGTGTGTGTGTGTGTGTGTGTGTGTGTGTGTGTGTGTGTGTGTGTGTGTGTGTGTGTGTGTGTGTGTGTGTGTGTGTGTGTGTGTGTGTGTGTGTGTGTGTGTGTGTGTGTGTGTGTGTGTGTGTGTGTGTGTGTGTGTGTGTGTGTGTGTGTGTGTGTGTGTGTGTGTGTGTGTGTGTGTGTGTGTGTGTGTGTGTGTGTGTGTGTGTGTGTGTGTGTGTGTGTGTGTGTGTGTGTGTGTGTGTGTGTGTGTGTGTGTGTGTGTGTGTGTGTGTGTGTGTGTGTGTGTGTGTGTGTGTGTGTGTGTGTGTGTGTGTGTGTGTGTGTGTGTGTGTGTGTGTGTGTGTGTGTGTGTGTGTGTGTGTGTGTGTGTGTGTGTGTGTGTGTGTGTGTGTGTGTGTGTGTGTGTGTGTGTGTGTGTGTGTGTGTGTGTGTGTGTGTGTGTGTGTGTGTGTGTGTGTGTGTGTGTGTGTGTGTGTGTGTGTGTGTGTGTGTGTGTGTGTGTGTGTGTGTGTGTGTGTGTGTGTGTGTGTGTGTGTGTGTGTGTGTGTGTGTGTGTGTGTGTGTGTGTGTGTGTGTGTGTGTGTGTGTGTGTGTGTGTGTGTGTGTGTGTGTGTGTGTGTGTGTGTGTGTGTGTGTGTGTGTGTGTGTGTGTGTGTGTGTGTGTGTGTGTGTGTGTGTGTGTGTGTGTGTGTGTGTGTGTGTGTGTGTGTGTGTGTGTGTGTGTGTGTGTGTGTGTGTGTGTGTGTGTGTGTGTGTGTGTGTGTGTGTGTGTGTGTGTGTGTGTGTGTGTGTGTGTGTGTGTGTGTGTGTGTGTGTGTGTGTGTGTGTGTGTGTGTGTGTGTGTGTGTGTGTGTGTGTGTGTGTGTGTGTGTGTGTGTGTGTGTGTGTGTGTGTGTGTGTGTGTGTGTGTGTGTGTGTGTGTGTGTGTGTGTGTGTGTGTGTGTGTGTGTGTGTGTGTGTGTGTGTGTGTGTGTGTGTGTGTGTGTGTGTGTGTGTGTGTGTGTGTGTGTGTGTGTGTGTGTGTGTGTGTGTGTGTGTGTGTGTGTGTGTGTGTGTGTGTGTGTGTGTGTGTGTGTGTGTGTGTGTGTGTGTGTGTGTGTGTGTGTGTGTGTGTGTGTGTGTGTGTGTGTGTGTGTGTGTGTGTGTGTGTGTGTGTGTGTGTGTGTGTGTGTGTGTGTGTGTGTGTGTGTGTGTGTGTGTGTGTGTGTGTGTGTGTGTGTGTGTGTGTGGTGTGTGTGTGTGTGTGTGTGTGTGTGTGTGTGTGTGTGTGTGTGTGTGTGTGTGTGTGTGTGTGTGTGTGTGTGTGTGTGTGTGTGTGTGTGTGTGTGTGTGTGTGTGTGTGTGTGTGTGTGTGTGTGTGTGTGTGTGTGTGTGTGTGTGTGTGTGTGTGTGTGTGTGTGTGTGTGTGTGTGTGTGTGTGTGTGTGTGTGTGTGTGTGTGTGTGTGTGTGTGTGTGTGTGTGTGTGTGTGTGGAAGATCATTTAAATTTATATATGTATCAGATTTCCGACTTTTTAATTAACTCTGTAAGCAAACATTTATTGTACTCAAAAAATATTTTTCAGAATAGCATGGTCCAGCCAAACAACCCAGAATTAAGATCTGCTTGTAATTTACCTGCCAACAAATTCCTATAGGGCATAGGGTTGAAGGATATAATTGAACTAAAATAAATAGAATGTCTATGCCTATGAATTATTTTTCTATATTAGCTGCACAAAAATAAAATCTTTTCCGATTGGCCTCTTTTTTTAGAAGCCCTCATTTTAATTTGCATACCATTCCTGACAAAAGCAATATGCATTGAGAATTAGTTGGTTCGTCAAAGAACACTTGCTTTTAATGCCCCAGTTAAAAAACAGAAAACCAAATTTTCTGGTAGAAATATACCTTTATTTTCACTATTGCTATATGCCAACAGTTACTTTCATGTGAACTGCAATTGTTTCAGTTGCACACTGTTGTGGTAGTGTTCATTCATTTGTGGCAAGCTGGGCCATCTATTCCCTCCTCTTAGTTGTTGTGGACAGGGAGGGAAGGAAGGCAGCTTTCCCTGTGTATAAGAGTTATTCATGTCTCACCTCACGACCTATACAGTTATGCAGTCTCTGAAATATGTATTATGTAGGAAAGTATACAGCAATTACCATTGGAAGTATATGGTCTTGTAGATTACTCAATTATTTACAGTCAAGGGTCATCTAATTTTAAGTTTCTGTTATAGTAGTGTAGCAGTTGAAATTCTGTGTCAATGATTTAATTAATAAAATAACTTGCAGAAAATAAAATTAAAGCTACATGGAGCATCGTAAATTCAATGCATAAGGAAAACAAGCAAAAATGGCAGGTAAAAATGTCCATTGAAATAAACAGTCAAGCAATACAAGATCCTATAAAGATAGCGACCATTTCAAGGAACACTATGTAAACGTAACAAAATTAGGAATAAAACAAATTCAGTATATGCCAATAAATGAAAAAAATGTATGTAACTCTATGGTGCTTACTAAAATTAATGAGGAGGAAGTTCTTGTGCAGATAAATTCATTAAAATGCAAAAGATCTAGTGGATTGGATGAATTTACAAATGAGATAATTAAATATTGCAAATATGAAATTACAGACACACTAACTCACTCAACCAATCAACCTTTTGATTTGGGAATATTTCCTAATAATTTAAAACAAGTTGTAGTTAGACTAATTTACAAGTAAAATGGGACTATAGACCTATATCTTTGTGCTCAACCTTCTTGAAAATAGTAGAGGGCTTATTTCTAGTACAGTTACAAGGTTTTTGTAGTAGACTTCAAATTCTATTGGAATGTCAGTTTAGGTTTAAAACAAAAAGTCTACAATAGAAGCAATTTGTTAAGGGAATGACATTATTATAAATGCTCTAAATAGAAAGGAATATGTAATCGCAATCGTCCTTGATCTTTCTAAGGCTTTCAGTTGCGTTAACCTTGATGTCAAAATTAGAAAACTATGGAATTAGAGGCATACCATTTAAGTGACTTGGCTCATACTTACAAAATAGAGAACAATGCATTGAAATAATACATAATGTAAGTGGAAAGCTAATGTAAATTCAATCATCATTCAAAAAAATAACATATGGAGTGCCACAAGGCTCAAAATTAGGACTGTATCTATTCCTACTCTATATAAGCAGTTTATTTAAAATAATTCAAGAAGCCGGGAGGATAGCAATAGGCTATGTGGATTACACTACGATTGTAGTAACAGGAAAAACAGAAATAGAGCTACAAATCAGGGCAAGTACTTTACTAGAAAAAGTCAGTCAACATTTAGAAAATTTAGGTATAAACAAAACAGTCTGGATGCAAATTAGTTTCAGTAACAAAAAACAAGCAAATATAAAGTTAACCATAGGAAACAGAAATTCAACAGGTATATAAAACAAACTTCCTAGGATTAATAATAGACAGTAACTTGAAATGGAATATGCATGTGGAAAATGTTATAAACAAAATTAATTCAGGTTTATATGTACTAAAACAAATAACACAAATAATAGATTAAAAAAAAAGTATTAAGCAAATATACTATGCTTTCATTCACTCGTACTTAAACTATGGAGTGGTATTGTGGGGCACAACACATAGAGCATTACTTTTATGACTGTTTAAGCTGGAAAAGAGAGCAGTACATTTAACTGCAGGAGTAAAAAAAAAAAAGAGATTCATGTAGAAATGAATATAAAAAACTAAAATTTTAACTAAATATTTTAACATTACCTTCATCATATATATTCTGTAGAAGGGTATAAAAATAGATAGAACATGGTATTTATGCAATTTTCTCCTTATTTTGTAATGATTCCTATTATTTTTGTAAATATTTTGTATTTATTTTATGTTCATATAAATTGATGATCCCTGTAAAATGTTTTACAGTTGGAGACAAAAGTATCAAAAGTATCAAAACGTGTGAGATAGCTTTAAAGAATAATGCTTTCTCAAGGAATATCAAATCATTTATTCATGTGGTTCATCTATAAATTCTTATTTAGATTAATAGACTCATTGCACCAATATTCTATGAGAGATTGATAATTGATAGCTTTGGTCAGAACTGTATGAGTTGATTTCCACAAACTGCTTCCTATTCTTTAGATAGAATTGAAACCATTGATTGGTTATTCCACTGATGTCATGTGAATTAAGTTTTCCAAGTAGTACCCTATAATTTACAGTGTCAAAAGTTTTTGAAGATTTAACAATAAACCCCATGAGTGATTTTAAAGATTTTTTGCTGTCAAGATAAGAGCAAGAAATGAAAGTAAACAACTATTAATATTTTGTTTTTTTTGGTTTTTGAAACCATACTTAAGTTAGAAATAAGGAAATGCAATTCCAAGAAAATCACTAATCAACTTCTCAATGATATACATATATCTACAGAGGCCCAACTTCAGATAGCTAGTGCTCTGGGCAGGTAATTTTAATTGCCCCGCCCCCTCCACTCCTTTTTCAGTTCCTCCCAAACATAAAATTTTACAAATTCAGACTTATTTATCATAATTTGATCATGTACAAGGGTGGCACTGTGGCCAAGTGGTTAGACTGTTTGCCTATCACTTAGAAGGCCTGCGTTCGATCCCAGGGACAAAGTGGCATCTGGGCGGGTTTTCTCCAAGTTCTTTGGTTTCCTCTGCCATTAATATCACCAATTGCTCCATCATCACATCTCCATTTATAGAATTTGCAGAGAGAGAGAACAAAAACGTATTCCAATTCTAAATTAGGTACTGTCATTTAATGCTACTGAAATTTCTATAAGTGTTGTGAAAGCACCTTTCAAACCCATTAACGTCTTTTGTTACATTTGCATTCCCCAAATGCTAAAGAATTTATTTTTTTAAAATTTGTGGGTCATCCAATGTCCAATCCAATAATAGGTACAAGCATTATCTGTGGGTACAAGCACAGATTGTGCAAGGTACAAGGTACGAGGTACCTGGTACCATTGCCCTTAGGCTCAATCATCAATAGTTAAAGTGCGCCTCATTGTAGTTGAATACACAAAAGCATGTATAATTAAGCTGACTTTATGAAACATGCGAAGAATTAGTTTTCCGTGGTTTTCCATTAGACAGGGGATAAGATGATCTACGTGACAAAAGCTCTGATCTACGGCTGCATCTTAGATCAGTCTTAGATTCTGATGCGTAACTGAATACGCATTGTGTATTCATCGTTAAAGTAGCGTATAGGTTAATATCACCGACGTTGTGTTAGTTAAGAACATACAAGAAGCGCTGTTAACTGCAAAATGCATGCAGTAAACTAACCTGGGGTTCAACAGGTTGTCACAGAACTGCCTGCAGCTGCAGTCAAGTTTTGACTACGACACGAAACATTTCTGAATGTTCTTGAGATATAGGGAAAGGAAAATAATGTGTAATGCGGGAATGGATAAAGCGCAAATGATTACGCTGTTCAGAGAATAGAGCTAATATATGATCATGAAACTGTTTAAATTAATTGTCCACCAGAAGAATTTTAGTGGTAAGTGATTTCAGTGATTTTCATCTATAGGTTATGTGTCGTTTACAAGTAGAGTCTGTGGTCCAAACATATTTGAAGCACTTAAAAGAGAATCGTGTAAACAATTGCTTGATCTTTATTACATCTTTGCAACATTTTATTCCTCTTGATGGAAAAATAGGGCGAAGCTGCGGCAAGACTCAGTAAATCAGAAGTTTGTTACAGCTGGGAGCCAAGTCCTCAACATGGGAGGCAGTAATGTCAATATAGTTTGTTGCACTGGTGTTGTCATGTTACATGTTTATCTGTAGATGCTACAAGTGAAAGTTGGCGTAAAATTTTCTGTTTTAGAAGTAGCTTTGAAATATGATACTCATGTAGTGTACATGGCAATTGAAGGGAAAAGAATGCCTAGTGTACCTTGTCAAGCTTTGCAGTTATACCTTTAGATATAGGACTGTAAGTTAATGAGCCATTGTTTTTAAGGAAAGTTGAAATTGGATTTTGGGCACTCAATGCAAAAGATAAACAAAAATTAAGTTTGGAATATGGCTTTGTAGACATGCCAGAATGCACCCTGAGTAGTTTTGCATTGTTTTTACAGTTACTATTTGCTGTCATGGAGAAAGTTTCAAAATTATAGATATAAACTTAAGGAGTGAACAGAGTTGGTGTAATAAGCCCCAAAGTGTTCTAATGATTATCATTAATGCAAAACCCACACATTTTTCTGGATCTGTGAGGTATTATGTCAGTGCTCCAGGTTAACATACACCGGCTGTGCAGTAGCAAAAGACAGTGTGGGGTGAGAGTGCATTATAATAAATACTAAGTGTGGTTGCTATTTGTGATGTGCCAGTGATCTGTATATTGGACATTTACTTGTCACTGATCATTCAGTCAGATGTGTGACTTACATTTGTTTCAAATGTCACTAAAAATGCAACCAACAGTTGATTTCAACTCTGGAGCCAGATAACTGGGATGAAAGGCATTAATGCTATATAATGCTTGTAGATTAAGTAGGAGTAGGAGTTGACCACAGCACAGGACCATAGCCAGGAGGGATTAAGCCCCCTTCCCCCCCCCCCCCAACATTTTTAGTCTCTTTTCAGAATTATAAAACATTTAAACTATAATTTCTGTTTCCAGTGCATTTCAAATAGTTTGGTCCCCACTTGATGTTTAACTATTTTTCATTACCATTACTTAATTCAAGTATTTTATATAAACTTAGGCTACCATATTATTATTGTCTGTAATTAGTTTTTATGGATAAACTAGCATATTTGGGTTCTCCCTTCATTTCTAACTTTCCCTTACAGATACCAATCTCCACTTCTTTTTGCATTTTGCAAATTCACACACACTGCTGCCAATGTATCAATAACTTACAGTACCAATGACTGACTTAGTATAGCCAAGGAATATTTTTTATTAGAAGAGAAGAGAAACAATTGTGGTCAGGCAACGACAGATCAAGCGAGATGATCTGTATAGCTAAACCCGGTGATAAAAATAAATTAAAGCATTGTTAATCCAGCAAATCTTGCTTCTCATTAGGCTGGTAGTCCCCATCATGCATGCTCATTATGTTTGTTGTCCTTACACATTTTTCTATAAAAGAAGACATCACTATTAAGGGTGGTGGATTACAGGCTTTCAAAGAGACTACAGTAGACTACATAATACAAAGTAAGGTATTTACAACATCCTTTTTCACTCATTTATTGGTGGACAAAGTATAATGGGGCACTATGATGTAAATACAATTCGTACTCGAACTGCATGCCTGGACAGTATTATAACAAATCTAAAATCAAAATGCTATTCATTATTCATTTGCCATAAAAATATCTCAAACATATGGCATTTTAATAAAAAGTGTTGTTAGCTAATGCTGGATTTCTGACAATGAAGTCATTAATCCTCTTGCTGTCCTTCCTCTTGCAGATCATATAGAGGACAGAGTGGTGAAGAATATATCCCAATTCTGTTTAAATGTTTTGCCAGACAATCATGTCCTGTAATCAACCTGAAGGTTGCAATTGCCGTTTTTCGAGGATACTCAGGAATTAGTTTGAATGTTTGGTAGTTCCCATCTTTTATTTTTTGATTTTTCATAGTAATATTTTGCAATAAATTTTTTGAATTCAGAGTTGACTAATCTTTTAGCTGCATAAAATGGTAGATTAACTATAGATTTCTGCACATTGCCGGCACCCTTTCTAGCAAGAAAATCTCATTACCACTCTGTCCACAGTGAGCTGGTATCCATTGGAAGACTAGGTGTTTTTGAAGTGCTGTTAGATGGGTAAGGATTTTCCAACATTCTATAATTGTTTGGTTTTTTGGTGACAACTTGGAAGTAATTGCTATAATTGCTGCCCTGGAATCTGAGAGAGTAACTGCTTGATGAAAATGTGAAATTCTGTACAAAAGATTTTGTAGGGCCATTCGAATTACTTCAATTTCTCCATCAAAGTTTGTAGTTCCATAACTTAAAGATTTGTAATAGGAAAAGAGGTGACACGTGACTCCAGCCCCTGCTCCATCTCGGTTTATCAATGCTCCATCAGTATAAATATGGAGCCATTCGTGTTCTGGAAATCTAGTATGGATTGTCTCTAATGCCAATAATTTTAGAACACTAGTTGGAGTATCACTTTTCTTAACTTCTTCTGTCAGGTGCAAATAATATGTGATGTCTAATGTATGTGTCAGATTGACTTTAGATATGAAGTTTTCCTTTGAATTAGGAAGGTATACATTCTTGATGTCTTGAATTATGGAAAGAAAGCTCTCGTGAGTCTTTAGTGTATGTGTAAAATTTCTCTTGTGCCATGTATTGAATGGGAGTCTGATCAACTTTTCGTGTTGAATGAGAGCCACTTTTTCTATTTCATATTCAATGGGGTATTGGTTGGTTAGTATTTCCATAGCTGCTATTGGTGTGGTTTTGATAGCACCTGTAATTAATCTCAGATCTTGGTTTTGAAAGATTTGAATTTTTTTTTGTGTTTGCTGTTACAAGAACTTCGCTGCAGTAAGTAAATAATGGCTTTATATATACATTGTATGTTTTGTTAAGAGTTACTCTGTAACATCCCCACTTCATTCTTGTTAGACGTTTTAACAGTGAAAGGTGCCTCTCTGCTGTTTGCATTACATTTTCTGTTTGTTTGGTCCATGTAAGTTTGGTATCAAATGTAACTCCTAAATACTTTGCTTCCTTTGTTTCTGGTAATTGTTGACCCTCAAAATTTAGTTTTATTTTTAGTGGGTTTTTTTCCTTAGTGAAAAGATTTGGTAGTTTGATTTTGTTGTATTAACAGTCATTAAATTTTCTTTGGTCCCCTATTGTAGGTTGTTTAAGGATTGTTGCATGATTTTTTCTAGTTCTGTACCTTTGTTTTTTGGTTTTGAAGTCCACATTACTAAGTCATCAGCAAATAGTGCACACTTTACACTTTTTTTTATTATTTTATTTATTAATGTGTAGTTTTTGTACATAGTAGGTACTACAATTGTGCTACATAGGTTAATCTAGTATTGTCATGAAGCGTGTTCTGAGGGTTACATCCATTTATGTTCCTCAATCAATCAATAGATCTGTGTGTCTTTTCCTCTTGAGACGGCGCTGTGGTTGTTCTGGTGGCATGTTTTATGGTATTTGTTTCATCAAGACGTTCGGGTGATTTGCTAACGTTGTATACAGATTTCTATAGGAATAGTGGAGAACTGTGGTTACTTTAGGTAAATTTAGATCTAAGTGGAGATTTTCATTTCTTATGTACCAGGGTGTGCTGGTGATTATCCTTAACACCCGGTTCTGGAATGTCTGGATGCACTTAATTTGGGAATTAGAGGCAGAACCCCATAAGGAGCTTGCATATTGCCAAATTGGTTTGATAATCATATTGTATATGAGTCTCTTGTTAGAAATGGAAAGGGTTGAGTTTTGATGCAGCAACGGTTTTAACTGTCGAAATCTGTCTCTTAGTTTTTGTAGAATGTGATCAATGTGTTTCTTCCATGTTAAACGTGTGTCAAGGATAAGACCAAGGTATCTTACTTCATTTACTTGTGATATGGCAGTGTTGTTTAGGAATAAAGGATAAGTATGTTCTTTTCTGAGATAGGTGAAGGTGATGGCATACGATTTTCTTGGATTTATTACAGTTTTCCATTGCTTATTTACACTTGATTCTTGTATTTGTTGTGACAGATCATTAATAAATATATTAAAAAGTGTAGTGCCAAGCACTGCACCTTGTGGTAAGCTGCGATGTACTTGTTTATATTTAGATATATTTCTTCCATATCTGGTAGCAATAAAGTGTTGTGTTAGGAAATGACATAGCCATGAAAACATTGGACCTTGTATCCCTATTTGTTTTACTTTCTTTAGCAGTTTTGTTCTGCATATAGAATCATATGCACTTTGAAAATCAATAAAAACTGATAAATTATCTTCTTTTTAAATTGAAGGAGTCTTTGATTTCTTGACTGAGAAGTAAGACTTGTTCATTTGTAGAGTGGAACTCTCTGAATCCAGCTTGACATGGGGAAATTAAATTTTGGGATTCTAGAAACTAATTTAACCTATTTGACACCATTCTTTCCATCACTTTTGCTATTATGCTAGTAAGAGCTATTGGTCTATAATTTTTTATTTCTGCTGCTGTTTTATGTTTCTTCAAGAGTGGGACAATTATTGCTTTTCGCCATTCGACAGGTACAGTGGTGTTCTAGGATAGATTGTAGAGTTTTAGTAGTTGTTTTGCTGTTTTTCCAAGGTTTTCTATGAACTCTGGATGTATGTGATCTGGTCCAAGAGACTTTTTGTTTTTTAGATTATTAATTGCAATGTTCAGTTCTTGCATATTAAAATGTTGATAAAAGATATTGTATTGAGTGTTAGGATCACATTCTCTTTCTTGTTTCAAATCTTTCTTAAATTGTTTACGTTATTTTTTATTATTTCTTGTTACTTTATGTGAATTAGCATAATATTTATTGAATGTTTCGGCTATGGCTACATCATTATTTTCTTATTATTAAATCTGAGCTTATATAAAGGTTTGCCATGTGACACAGAATAACTTTCATGTGTTTGAAATGAATACATAAAAAGGTTAATAAAAAAACAAAACAACAACAACAACAAAAAACCAATGTTTTTGTTAGTATATGGTACAGCTAAATGATTATTTAATTTATATTGTAGTACTTTCAAATTTAAATGTTATGGTTTCCATACAAATGATTTCGGCATATTGCCACAGTGTATTTTATTGTCGTTAGGACAATGTCCTGTAGCTGTTTAGGGAGCTTATATATTTGTCTCCATTGCACAAATGATTTTGGTATTGTGCCCCTTGCTCCGAAGAATAGGCCTATGACCATGATGTTGCTGATATTATATGAGGCACTGAAGAATGGAATTGTGGGCTTATATATTTTCTTCTTTTCACGATCCACTTCTGCTGGCTGGTCTAAGGATGTCTCAAACCTCACTGTGGGATCTAAGATCTCAGCTGTCCCTTTCTTCCTGTCGATAGCAATGACATCAATTCGACGGTTACTGCCACAGTCAGCCACACAGTGTACTTCTTCGTGGACTTCTAATCCTGTGCTTCGCAAAGCATTGGCAAGCAGAGTTCTTATGGTGTTGTGAGGCTTTATTCGCAGTAACTCTCCCTGAGGACAATTCCCGAGTACATGCGGTAAAGTTTCTATCTCACTGCAGTGTCTGCAGTGGCTTGTACCCGTGGAGCATCCCGGAAGTGAACGTACTGGAACCACCATAGCTGTCATCTTCAACATGTCACGCCATTCTGAGCTGGATAATCTATTACGTTTCAAAATCCAAGTGTTGGCAGCAGGAACTTCACCAAAGAGTGCCACTCCTCTTCCTTTCTGAGGGTATGCACACCAGGCTTCAAACTCCTGTCATCTTAGTTTCTCCCTAAGTTGTTTAACAGAATTTGTGGAGGACTCCTCTGGTATATGCAACTCTGTGAGGCATCGAGTTCTTATGGCTGCAAAATTGCGAACAACGTTTACATGTTCGTCTAATTTTTCAAGTTTGGTGTTAATATTTAATTGTTGAAGATAAGCTTCCCAAGTTGCACGTATTATTGATAATCCCTTAAACTTTGTACTGGTTTACAGCATACTGTTGGGGGTGTCATTTGGTAGTTGTAGGATTTCCTTTACAGCACTTTTGATCATTTTATCTGCTTTCTGGAGCCATACCTTTGGAATTTTCTCTATTGGAACTGACTGGAAAGGATAGATCAAAGTGGGCCCAATAAACTGATTTATAACTGAAGTTTTTCACTAGGCTAGAGCAAGTGAGTAGAAGTAAGCTTTTCAAGATTTAATTTTAATTTTTCTAGAACGTGTGTTTCATTAAATACTATTGTGTAAATGTTGCACCAATGTATTTAATCTCTTCGTCTGCCCCAATGCTCATAATTGATCCAGCAGTGGTAATCAGTTCCTCCTGTAGAAGCTTTCTGTTTTTAATTATAATAGCACTGGATTTCACTGTGTTGACATTCAGTCCAATTTCTTGAAGGTGATGGATAGCACTAGTCACTAGGGTAGATGCTGCTTGCTCGTCTTTTCCTATGATCACAAGATCGTCAGCAAAACATAGGGCTGTAAGTGGTTCGGTGTCAGGAGTTAGCTGAAAGCCATATTTTCGTGAAACGTTTCTAACCGTCAACTTGTTCAGGATGTGGTTAATGCCCCAGTTGAAGAGCAGTGGTGATATGGGATCTCCCAGCATCACGTCGGTCTGGGTGGCTCAGTTGGTTAGACACTGGCCTACTGATCCCAAGGTCACGGGTTCAAACCCGGCCCAGGCCGATGGTTTTTAAGTGTGCTTAAAAACGACAGCTCCATGTCAGTAGATTTACTGGCATGTAAAAGAACTCCTGCGGGACGAAATTCCGGCACTCCGGCGACGCTGATGTGATCCTGGCAATTGACAGCATCGTTAAATAACAAAATAATTTAATTTTTAATTTCCCTGCATCACTCCTCGCTTAAAATGGATTTTATCTGTATTTCCACTGTCGGTATGTATTTCAGTAGAATTTCCTGTCAGCATGTTAATTAGAAGTTTCTTGATTTGTTCAGGCAAAGCAGACTTTTCAATGGTAACACTGAGGTTAGCATGTCCAATATTATCAAAAGCTTTGCAAACATCAAGAAACACAATAGATGCTGATGTTTTCTTACTTTTAGCTGTTCGCAGGATTCCATCAATAATATTGAGGTTAATGAAAGTGCCAGGCATCATGACGAACCCTCGTTGGTATTGATTTAGGTTAATGTATTCTCGCACTATTTTGTCCAAGCATTTTGCAATTACCCTCCTCACTACACAACATATAGTAATCGGTCTCCAGTTCTTTAAGTTGTCCAGGTCTCCACCTTTGTGTATTAATACAGTTCTTGCTGTCTGGAGAGCGTCAGGAACTATACCCGTCTTCAGCATTCTGTTAGCAATGTGAGTAATTACGTCAGCAGCAGCAGCAGGGTGCCTAATTGCCTTTAGTAACACTCTGCACCAGGGCTTGTATCTATAGCTATAGATTTTATAATTGAGAAAACAAGTTCTTGAGAAAATTCTATTGGACTGTTTACATCATCGCACGTAAAAGAATCATGACTGTCCCTTACATAGTTGTTAGGGGTTTCAAATACTTGCTTATAGAAACCCTCAATGTCGTCTTTTGCCATTGGTAATTTGTAGGGCTGATTTTGTTGTAGAATTTTTCTCACAGCTTTCCTTCTTTGATAAAAGTACTCAAACTGTATACGTTCATATATGTATTTTGCCTTTCTCCTTTCCCTGTCCCATTTGGAAGACCTTTGTGGATTACTACAGGTTTTGTATTGGCGATTGTTATTTTAAGTTCATTTTCATAAGTTTTTACATTGTTATTATGTGATTTAATTTGTGAATCATCTGCATGTGCTCTGCTTTCTGAAGTTTTAGTGATATTTACATCAGCTAATGTATCAGAGTGAATTTTGCTATTTAACAGGGACTCCCTGTATTCCTCTGGATGGGCTTTACTGATGTGGATTTTAAGCCCTTTATAAAGCTGGCCACAATGTGGACATTGTATTTGGGTTTGTCTCTTAACAGTTTCAACAGCATTAGCCATGTACCACACACACCAGTAAACTAAAACTGCAAAACTGTGTATTGTTGTGTATGATAGGTGTGCTGTTGCTTTCTTTCCTGTCTTTGACATTTTTTATGAACTTACGGGCTTTGTTGCCATCTGTCCTACAATCCATTTTTTTCTAAGAAATTATTAAAGTGATTCTTTTTAGCTGTAAATAAAAATTGTTAGAGCCATTTTTAAGAAAATCAACATTTTTGAAACATTTTCCATGTAAAGTGTAGTTTAGGACAGAGGAATTTTCTTCAAACCTGCCTTTTATTTTTGAGTTATGTTATTCACAGACCATTTACATATACATTCTCACTAGGATCTTTTTCTAATACTGTTTTGCTTTTGGATCATCATATGTATTTCCAGGAAATCTGGATATGCAATTTTTGGGTGGAATACAATAGCTTCTCTACTATGTGGTAGAGAAAGTAAAAATTAATGTGCACTAGTTAAACCTTAGTGTACCATTTGACTGAGATTATACAGGGTTATTCAGAAGTCTGTGAAACATTTTAAAAATTCATAATTACTACACTATGCAATAGATAATGAAACATTTTACACTAAAAGAAAGAGTGACTCTCCAAGTTTTGTTGCTTATTCTAAAGTAAGAGCAAATTAGAAACTAAAAACTTCACTTATCTTATTGTTTTGGTGCTAACCCTGGGGTTTCAAGCTGTGTCCAGCTCATTCTCAAAGCCATATAAACAAACTCGTTGGCTTTGAGAATGAGCTGGACACAGCTTGAAACCCCAGGGTTAGCACCAAAACAATAAGATAAGTGAAGTTTTTAGTTTCTTCTAATTTGTTCTTACTTTAGAATCTTGTTGCTTCACTGTTAATAGCTTCAATTTTCCTTATTTTGTTGCTTATGTTTATGCCTTAAAATGCTCAATGTGTGCACCCTTATTTATATGGCAAATATCAATGTGTACAGAGGTATTTTTTAGAGGTGGCGTGTGTCGTAATGTTGCGCAGTAGTTCATGGTCGAGTCCACTTGTCTATTGCAAGATAAAAGGGGTGTCTGGTTAGTACCTCTTCGACTTCTAGCCAACTAGCCAGCAGGCTGCTGGTGGAAACCTACCCCCACCAAAGCTTTGCGTGATGCTCGGATATGCGCGAGTGACAAGGTCACGCGCCACCTCTAAAAAATATCACTGTAATTCATATCCTATCATCTTCAGTGTGTCACGTTTGACCATAGCTAGGCAGCTGTAATCCAGCGCTGAAGTTCCTGAAGATTTGAGGGTAGCAGAGGCACATAGACTCACAAATCCTCACAGGAAAAAGTCACACAGAGTTAAATCCAGTGGTTGTGGTGGCCATGTCATTATTGCGTTATCTTCATGTCTAGTGTGTTTGATTCGATAATGGGTCACTATTAATAACTGCTGCCACCTAGCAATAAATTCTGGCAACTCATTGTGGGCTTTCATTATAAAAAAAGCTTGGAGAGTTTCTCTCTCTATTGCCACAGCAATTATCATGATCTGTTACATGCTTAGCTTGTTAACTTTAAAAAATTTCACAGACTTATGAATAACCCTTTATATTTTTCATAATACTGAAAAGTTGAACAATTCAATAACATATGTACAAATATATTTTTCTCTTGAATTAATTAAACCACACATGGAAAATTCCTTTAGGTTTGTATACTAAGCTCACTTTTAATAGACAGATACATATATAAATATATAGATAATTTAATGCTGTCAACACTGAAATGCATGGCAACATCAGTAAAAAAGAAAAAGAATTTACAAATTTTAATTATAAAAATCATCTACCTTGTAAACAGGATTAGATGTTAAAATTGTCTTAATTCTCTAGCTAAATGTATTTAACATAGGAGTTGTAAGATGAGGTGAAATACAATCAAAAATTTTCATTGATAAATATTTAAAACCATTTTGTTTAGTATTATATTTTAATTAAGGTAAACATTCAAACTATATATAGCAGAATACTTGTGTATTGAAGAACAGTGCTTATAATTATGGATATTTTTCTTCATATAAAGGAGACAGCTCTAAACAAACATTGGCAGCAGTGTTAATATACCAAGTTTAATAAAAAGTGTTGAGTGTGAGATCCACAGGGTACATCACATAAAATTCTCATCATTCTGTTTCGTAATAAAAAAATCTGATGTGTTGCAGATCTCTAATCTTTTACAAACTATTTTTTTAAACACTTATTCCTTTAATTGCTATTTTTCTTATAAGTGCAAGAGGAATATGGGAATACAGTAGGCTTTGAGCGATAGTCAAATCTTTTAAAGCTGATTGCTGTAAGATGGTTTTGAAATGTGGTTATCTTTGCATGGCCAAGAGATAAAAATATGAATAACAACTTCCCATTTGAGAAGAGTATATGTATTGGAATATTCAGATAGATAGTATGGAATATCTGAAATGGTTTCACTCCACACAGAAAAAAAAGTATTCAATATAAATTGTATGCTTTAATGGATCTACATTTTTTTACTTTCTCTACTGGTAAGTAGTGGAAGTATTGTATTCCACCCAAAAATTCAATGTCAAGATTTCACCGGAAATATATGTTTTGAGGCCCCTGAATCCAAAAAAAGCATTTTTAGAAAAAGGTCCGTGTGTGTCTGTGTGTCAGTCTGTGGACAGCATAACTCAAAAATGAAAAGTCGGTTAAAAACCAAAGTTGGTATTTAAGTTTAATGTCTTTCAAGGATGCGACACGAAGATTTTGAAGAAAATAGCCCCACCCTAAACTACCCTTTACATGGAAAAGTTTTTGAACATTTTGATTTTCTTGAAAATTGCTCTAACGATTTTGATTAAAATGTCACATGTTTGAGATATTTTTATGACAAATGAAATGTATATCTTGAATTTTCTGCCTATAGCCCCTGTAGTCGTGTTTACTCTGGACGACTTTTGCATAACTGGTAAACCGTAAGAGATAGACAAAATCTTACTCCACAAAAATGTAGATCTTGCTGAAACACACAATTTATGTTCGGATACATTCTTTCGCAGATGTACCATTTCGGAGATATTCCTTGTTATGTGTGTGAGTTTCGGAAAACTTAGAACTTTTGTGAAATGGATCATCGTTGTTCATTTTGTTATATGTTAAGTGTGCAAAGACAACAGAATCTCAAAGGTTTAAAACATTTGACTATCGCACAAAGCCTACTGTATTCTAGCATTCCCCTTGCACTTACAAGGAAATAAGCAATAAGATAAGGTGTACAAATGTTTATCTTAAGTAATACGAAGAAGATATAGGAATAAGAGCTTGTAAGAATGGTTAGTACAAGAGTAGAGAAAGTCATGTGAGTGTAACACATCAGATTTTTTTTTGTGTAGTAAGATTGTACGAATCTCTTAAGGCTTAGCAGTTATGCAAAGGTCTTCTAGAATGAAGAGAACTTCTGAGGACATTCTGAAAATTAAAGATACACTGTTCCTTTGTCATGAAAATATCCTAAACTTATGGTATTTTAATCAAAATTATTAGTAGCATAGGGCGGGGGATTTTCTTGTAAATTTCATCCTTGTAAGATGCCAAATTTCAATACGTATTTAACCTTCTTTAGTTTTTGAGTTATGCTGTTTAAAGACACACACATGTCCATCTCAGTAGCATTGTGGTAGCGTGTCTGCCTCATGTTCAAGAGGTCACAAATTCGAAACTCTCTTAGGGTGAGTTATCCAGATAAGGTTTTTTCTGAGGTTTTCCCTTATCCTGATAAGATGAATGTTGGGTAACTTAACCCTCAATTAGGCACGCAAGCATGCATAATGCTATTAGTCACGCTATGTCTATTGGACACATCCTATTGTTTTAAAGCTCAATGGACCTTAGGCTCAACTGAGAGCCTAATCATCTCATTTAACCCATTTCATTCATTCACTGTGCAATATGACACTACATTGGAGGTCAGTAATAAAAAAAAG
Source organism: Tenodera sinensis (assembly GCA_030765045.1). Taxonomy (NCBI): domain Eukaryota; kingdom Metazoa; phylum Arthropoda; class Insecta; order Mantodea; family Mantidae; genus Tenodera; species Tenodera sinensis. The sequence goes on from CM060965.1 coordinate 26,837,382, forward strand.
GCCTGACACTTGACTCACCTTTTAAATTAAATGTACAGAATGTTTGTATTTGTAAAATAAGATGCAAAGTAAAGTAAGTCACACATTTTTTTTCCTTCTTCTTCTTCTTCTTCTTCTTCTTCTTCTTCTTCTTCTTCTTCTTCTTCTTCTTCTTCTTCTTCTTCTTCTTCTTCTTCTTCTTCTTCACCTGATTACTCTCCCCTTATGTAGGACTTACAAGCCTGAGCCTGTACCCAGAGTCAGATACCTAGGAACCTATGGACCAAGAGTGAAGACCTAGAAGTAGGTGGTCAGCCCAGCACCAGTTAGTGAGGAAGATATGAAATGCAGGCAAAATCGATTATTGGAAAGGTGATATTTGTTTCTAAAATGTGAAACTAATTGTGTTCAGAATTCAAATGTTACATCCAGGAGACGATAAAGACTTTCTTATGGCACTCTGATACAAAAGAACATTAATTAAATCATTCCATAAAGGTATAATAATTTAGTTCTTCTTTCTGTTGCTTGGGCTGGAGCAATGGCCAATACAGGCTTTAATGACACTTGCAACTATTCCTTTGCAAGTACTTTCCATTCTTACATGTATTGAAAACAACCCCAAATGACATAACTAGATTCCAGATTTTAATGACCTAAATAACTGTGAAATATGCAAGCATTTATAACCTAAAGGTTATATAAATATGACCTTAAAAATAAAATATGACTTTATGTAAGTTTATTTAAAACATTCTTTAAGATTCTTGTATATACCATGTAATATAAAATTCACCTTTGTAGTAGAGTGTGTGTCGGTCTGAATGGCTTAGTTGGTTAGATGCTGGCCTACTGATCCCAAGCTCGCAGATTCAAATCTGCCCCAGACCGATGATTTTGAAGTGTGCATAAAAATGACAGCTCTATGTCAGTAGTTTTACTGGCATGTAAAAGAACTGTGGGACGAAATTCTGGCACACCGGCGATGCTGATGTGATCCTGGCATTTGATGCCATTAAACAACAAAACATTAAGAGGTAGAGCTGGAACTTAAAAATTCAATGCCACAAGTGGGATTTGAACCACAGACCTTCCGCTTACAGGGCGGACGCTCTAACCACTGAGCTATTGTGACAAACTGCCAGAATGGCATTAAATTCTCAAACCAGTTCATATTTCTCCTGGTAAACCACAAAGGCAGTCTCACATCAGAGACAATTACCCCAATGGTGACTTACTATTGTAAGTATTTTATATCCCAGGATTAAATAACCTTCACATGGTAAGTATTATTTATTTATGCCAACAATAAATAAATAATAATTAACAAAACATTCTTTTTTTTGCGGTGTTTGGAACTAACCAGCACTTAGTTTTGAAATGTCTGCATATGTCTGAAAAAAGCATGAAGTAAAAAGAATTAACACCAATCCAAACAATAAAACCATATTTTTATGCTGCACACCACCTGATTAAAGTATTTCAAATTATTTAACATGTCCTGCCAATCTTCGTTTCTGTAGAGTTGCCCTGGATCACAAGGTTTATTTTCAGGTTTTCCATTTTGAAAGATCTATGGCTGTCACTGATCATAATTTTGTACCTGGAAAAGCTCATTTCCAAATCAGACGATGTCATAAGAGCATATGTGAAGGCAGCAAGGCCACTGGTTCATTGTTTGCAATGTAGCAGTATTTCCAGAAATACTGTCACTAGTTTTGTTCATTGTAGAATATCCAGGTTTCTGCTGATAGCACTTTGTTGCTCACTTTGCTAGTCACATGACCATAAGCTCGACCCAACTTACTCTGCACAGGGTGTCACATAGTTGAGTACCAGGAGCTTCCAGTTGTGTGATGGCCTTGAATACACTGAAAAGATTATGATGTATTTTTGCAGACAAGGTATCTGCAAGACCTCTTTCCCAATTTTAATAGCACTTGATTCATGATTATCAAGCTCACAAAAGATTGTCTTTATTTTGGTATAGTTGGTATAGTAATACTCAGCAGCATTAAGCCAAGAACCTCTTCTTATAAGAACACACTGGGGAGAGGGCAGTGAATTTTTGCACCCATAGTGGAGCTTACACATAGCTTTTCTTGCCACAGGAAATTAATTTCTCCACACTAGGGTAATTTAATTGCACTTGTTCTGCAATTCTGTATAACTCGTGTTAAAGACAAGTGGCGTATGCCATACTGGGGTAGAGAATCTGAAGCCCCTTGACAGCTTTAGCCATGTATTAAGCACCATCTGTTTCTAGCAGCAAAATGTTGTCTCTCTTCTCACTGGAGAGAGAGAGAGAGAAGGGGGAGGGAAATATAATTAAATTATTTTGTTCTGTAATGACACTGTCAATTGCCAGGATCACATCAGCGGCGCCGGTGTGCCGGAATTTTGTCCCACAGGAGTTCTTTAACATGCCAGTAAATCTACTGACATGGAGCTGTCGTTTTTAAGCACACTTAAAACCATCGGTCTGGGTCGGATTTGAACCCGCGACCTTGGGATCAGTAGGCCAGCGTCTAACCAACTGAGCCACCCAGACCGACAGGGGGGGGGGGGGGGGGGGGGGGGGGAGAAATGTAGGTTTAAGTGCGCTCAACTACATGGTCATCAGCACCTTATAAAATGGATCTGACAAAAGCCAGAGATAAATTTCATTATAAAATATAAATATTTCTTCTTCTTCTTCGTCTTCTTCTTCTTGTTCTTCTTTCTATCCAGTTCTTGTACTACTTTCAATTTTGTGCCATTCTCCTTACTTCAACCATTCTTTTTCCTCTTCTTTCTGCCACAAATCTAACATGACTCTCACATTCCAGCCGTGGTCTTCCCCTTCTTCTTTTCCCCATAGTTCTTGCTTCAAATCTGTTTTTTTTTTTTCTTTTTTTTTCTCTGTTTGTCCATTCTTATCAAATGTCCATACCATTTTAAGTTTTTCTTTTCTGTAACTTCTTCTAATGGCCTTATATTTAGATTCTCCCTTATCACTGTACTTCTCATTCTGTCTCTCCTTGCCTTTCTCATTACGTTTCTTAAATACTTAATTTCCAAAGCTATCATTCTACTTCTATGTTTATCTAACATATTCCATGTCTCTGATCCATAGGTGTATATACTGTTTTGTATATTTGCATTTTAGCTTTAATTGATACTTCTTTCTTTCTAATTGTACTGCTGTTTAACTGATAGTAAATATTTTTTGCTTTCTTTGCTCCATTATTTATTTCTTCCTCTATTTTTCCATTTTCTGAAGTGATAGGTCCCAGACAATTGTATGGTTTATTTCAAAGTCTTCCTGTACATTTATAGGTTATCACTATGACAAAGAATACCATCAGCATTTTACATTAAATGTTACAAAAGAAATATTTATATTTTGAATTGAAATTATTTACTTGTTCTAATTTGGTTCCTTTCCATTCTATATTCAGTTTATTTTTTCCACCGATTTTCATTATTTTACCCTTATCTGGATTTATGTTCATTCCTCTTTCTTCCATTGCGCTACCCATTTGATTACTGACTGCTTGCTGTAATTCATTATTAATTAATACAATATCAGCTGCATATATTAGGGTTTATATATATATATATATATACACACACAGGGTGTTAGGGGTATGAGTGCGCAGACTTCGCGTGCTGGGAGATCCAAATATGACTAATAATAAACTCCAATAGCAACTCCATCTATCTTGAAAGTTAAAGGAAATAATCAAACATTATTAAATACATTATCTGCACATTGTGGCAACACAGGCTGAATGTTTTGTTTTGGTTTGCGGCCAGGCATGCGTTCACACCTGCAACGGGTGAAGGTCTAAACTAGGCTAGCGCTTGAAATCCGGTTCGCCACATGCCTGTGTGTTTCTTGTCTGCTAATGCCAGTAACGAGAGATTGCTTTAAAGTTATTCAATCATATTTACGAGAACTAAACTAAAAGCTGCATAAGAGGCTATGCATAAAGTGTAGTTGGATGATCAAATATAGCAACTTCAAATGTTAAGTATGGAAATACCTCATTCATGTAATTGTGTAATTAAAAACAGCCACCTTTTGCTAAACAGGAAAATCTATTATAAAGAACACGACTTTGGAGCCGGAACAGCCTAGATGGCCTAAGATGTGAAGAAGAAGAAAATGATTAATGGTCAATAACTGTGCAAACTCAACAAGATGTCTTTTACAGTAGATGTTCAAAATGTGCTCCGTGAGAATCTATGCAGGCATCGCATCTTCTTAGCCAATTTTACCCTACCCTCGTTAGAGCTTCTGTGTTCTGCTCAATCTCTAGGGCTGCTTCAAACACACGTGTGCAAAGATCATCAAGCGTTGCATTTCATGTGTGTTGCAATCGGTTTTGCCCTAAGCAAGAAGCATATCTAAATACTCTTGATTTGTAAAGACTGCCATAGTTCTGAATGCATTTAACGCACCTGAAGCACTGACATAACCTGCTGTTGTGCATGGATGTCGCTGGGGTAGTTGTACTGTCAACATTCTCTCACTTTCTGCGCTTCTCACGAGCTAATGTTGCGGGGTTGCCAAGCGTATGCCCACGACTTTATTCCAATATACACGCTGGAATCCAGTCCTTTCATATTAATTTGTGGCTAAGTGAAACATTTTAGCAACATATGGTAAGTACATAAATAACGCATCTTTTGTAGCTCTACCTTGCTGTTCTGATTGCGAAGTAGACGATAACGGAGTGGGGACATATTTGCAATCACACTTATGACAGTTTTAATTTTTATTTATGAAACTATGCACTACAGAGGAAAATGGTACAGGAACTTATGTTTCAGTTTAACGCCAGGAAGTTGCCTTTGAAGTCTGTGCACTCATACCCCTAACACCTTGTGTGTGTATATACAGGGCTTTCGAATTGGTTCTTCACCGCTGCACGGCCTTTTGCCTGTGCGAGTTTGAAGCTGCCGTGGCCGGGTTTGCCGCTACTAACTTATTTATTTGTTCTTCATTTACAGTGCTTAATTATTTGGTCCATGTATATTATGAAAAGTAGTTGGGTCAGACTACCACCTTGCTTCATACTCCTCTGCAGTCTGACAGTACCACTCATTTTCTCATTTAATCTTGTTAATTCATATACATTTTTGTATGCACTGAATAACTGTTTTATTTGACGCACCAGTATCTTTTAGTGCTTTCCATACTTGTCTTTTTGGGACTGAATTGAATGCCACCTGTAGATTTAAGAAAGTCAAATAGGTTTCTCTATGTTCTATTTGCTTTTTCCATTATTGTTCTTATAGTACTTATGTGATCCTGTGTTTGGTGTCCTGATTCAAATGCAGCTTGTTCATCTTCTAACTGGTCCTTAATTTCTTTTCTTAGTTATCTGTCTTATATCCTTGTGTAAATTTTTAATAGCACAGAAGATAGACCTCTCTATAGTTTTTGTAGTCTTGTCGTTTTCCTTTTCTTGTATATTGGAACTGTTATATTCATTTCTTAATTGCTTGGGATAGTTTCATTTTTCCACGCTAACTGCCATATAACCTTTATCCATTTAATTATCAGTTTTGCACCAAATTTTACCATTTCTGATGTTACTTCATCAATTCTCAGAGCTTTGCCAGCTCTCATCTTGGGTATTGTGATTTCTATTCCTTCAATTTTACCATCTTCATTTGCATTCATTTGTTCTTCATTTTCATACTCTTCTCCATCATTAAATACCTTACCATAGTTCTTTTTTTTTTCCCCAGACCTTTAATATTTCCTCTGTCTTAGTAGCTAGTTTGTGGTTTTCATTGTATATTGATCTTATTCCTTTACCTTGTCTCTCTTTTAATTATTTTATTGATACCCAAAATGTTTTATTATTTTTATAGTAATACTTGGCACCATTAAGCCAAGAACCCCTTCCTGTAAGAACATGCTGGGGAGAGGAGCAATGAAGGTGCTTGTTCCTTGAATTTTTGCATCCATAGTGGAGCTTTCACATAGCTTTTCTTGCCACAGGAGTCGGTCTGGGTGGCTCAGTTGGTTAGACGCTGGCCTACTGATCCCAAGGTCGCAGGTTCAAACCCGGCCCAGGCCGATGGTTTTTAAGTGTGCTTAAAAACGACAGCTCCATGTCAGTAGATTTACTGGCATGTAAAAGAACTCCTGCGGGACGAAATTCCGGCACACCGGCGACGCTGATGTGATCCTGGCAATTGACAGCGTCGTTAAACAACAAAATAATTTTTTTTTTTTTGCCACAGGAAACTAATTTGTCCACATCAGGGTAATTTGATTACATCTGTTTTGCAATTCTGTATAATGTGTGTGCAAGACAAGTAACGTGTCATACTGGAGTAGAGATCTGAAGCCCCTTGGCTACTTTAGCCATGTATTAAGCACTATCTGATACTAGCAGCAAAATGTTGTCTCTCTTCTCGCTGGAGAGAGAGAGAGAGGGGGGGGGAAGAAATGTAGGTTTAAGTGTGCTTAACTATATGATCATCAGCACCCTTATAAAATGGATCATGGCAAAAGCCAGAGATAAACTTCAATATAAAATATAAATATTAGTAAAAAAAGCAAATATACCAAACAAACAAAAGCCAGAATAAAAGAAAGTTTTAAAATGGTCAGAAAAGCAAGAAATAAAGATATTTAACATTCTAAATCCTTAGGTTTATACTTTCCATGGCTAAAAACTTCAAAAAACCTTTTGACTGCTTGTTTGTTGTCTGGCAGGATCTCTGCAAGACTGACAGGTAGTTGCAGAGTCTTGCAGGTGTGCTAGGGAAACTCACTCTGTAGTCTGATTTTTAAAAGAAGATACATGTCAAATGTCAGCTTCTCCACGTGGAGAGCTGCAGTGTTGTCAATAAGCAGATAGCGATAACCCTCAATACTCGAGACATATAAACAAACGTTCAGGTTTATCTCACGGCAGCGAAAACATGCACATGTAGCTTACTATCAAAACAAAGGTAATTTGTGTTCAATACGAATAAAGTAATTTGAATTCACTGTGTTGTTTCGTCTTTACAGGTATAGGCTAACAACACATTATGCAACTGAACATCTAAACAAGTTCCGTTCGTCTCACCAGTTTAGCGATGACTGACCTGAGCAGTAAACTATTTATCAGTGTGGCTAATGTGGCAACCTTTGTTTATGTTTCCATAGCAACGATCTTACCCTCTTACCCTTAACCCTCCTTGCTTGACTGCTGCCATGTATCTTCTTTTAAAAATCAGACTATCGTGGTATGTGACAGATCAACAAAAGGTAGTCTCACAGCAGACAAAGAGGAGCAGGGTCCCATTTAAAATGATAACCATGTGTAAAATTGCAATGGCCAATGCATAACCAGGCCAAAATCATCTCCTTGTGACAGGAGGTTGCCGGTTTATTGGAAGTTCTTTCACTTCTATAAGCTTATTACCACAGAGAGCTGTGTTCAGAAGTATTATGGTGTTGTTGCACATTAAAGTGTTTTTCTGCACTAACTTTAACTTCACATAGTATACAAAATAATATTTCCCCTTCAGTACTTAAAAATTTGTTTGCAAAATCTTGAACAAAACCTTGCAATTTCATGCTGTTGGATCACTTTATTTTTGGCATATTAAACCAGAGAGAGTTTGTATTCAAACTGAATAGTATGACCATGTGTGTGATATTTATTATGTTGGAAGTCACTTTTGTTGGCTTTGAGAGCACTTTGACGATTTCACACAATGTCTTACATCAGCAAAAGGACTAGTGTGTTATGCTCATTGTCTACTATCACCTGACAAATAAAGTTTTGTGGTAATTGTTGTGTTTATTTGTGATACTATCACCTGAGACATTGTCATGTAAGCACATTTTGACGTTTTTATTCTTGTGTCCTTATAGATACAACTATGTGATTTTTGGAAAAAGTGCAAGAATATAACCTATTATTATAATGGAATAAATATGACTTTATGTACACTACAATGCCTGGATTCATGCATAAGTGTAAAATTCACCCTGAGGTTTCAGGAAAAAAGATATGACCTCATTAAAATTTGGGCCCTAATTGTAACACACTATAAAACTGCTCCTGATAAAACACTGCAATTGCATAGTATTATTGATTTAGTTAGTAGAGTAGTGATTGATCAAGCAGATACATTTTCCCTACTCTCCTCCAGATGATAGGCTACCTGTCAGAAAGGTTCTTATCGTACAAATCTCCTAGAAAACCATATAAACCCCTCCCAAAGATAAAAATAAGACCAACATTTCATTTTTGAGAACAAAAGAGTATGTTGCTGTCAACCTAGTTCAGCAGCCCCCAGAACTTTGTTTTGAGAAATATGAAGCATGTAGACACATGATTTGTTCTAAAATAATATTTCTGTTATAAGCTTGTTTGACTGTGTTTATAGGTGAAGATTTAATCATAAACCCCAAAGACTATCCAGGAATAAAGATAGGAAACATTGTAGAGATATACCACCCAGAAGATGAATTTAGTCGGCTGCTCTTGCAAGTCACAGCATTGAAGGAGGATCTGCAAGGCAAAGGTGAGGATTTTTGTAAATTATCTGCTTTATCTTTCCTCATTAAATCATATATAAAGAACATCAATGGATAGGGAGATGAATTGATGTGCAATAGCTGTTAATGATACATATAAAAGTGGAGCTGTGTTAAAGGCTTGCTGACTGCTCCAACCTGTCATGTCATTGTTTGTTGTAATTTAACAGCATGATTGATTTGTACAGGTCAGAGACATTTGAAAAGTTTGTAAAAATGCAAGTAAAGTTATTTTTTGTAACATATTTTATTTCTCAACATAAGGGTCTATTTTATAAGGGTATTAATAGAATCATGATTTTATATCAAGTTTCATTATAAGGTTTGACCAAGACTATAATTACAACAGTTAGCTACTAATCAGCCATAAGCTTAGAAGACCTCAACAGTCTCCATTGATGTCTGTATACTTAGACAAGCAAGTTTCCAAGTTTTTTCATCCCATTGGAAAAATGGGATATGTCAAACTCTGTGAAATCCTCATTGATAGCAATGATCACTCCCTCACATGATGAAAATTCCTTCTTACCAAACCAAATCTTCAAGTTTGGGAGCAGGGAAACATCACTTCGGACTAAATCTGGAGAATAGGGTGGATGAGGAGTTGATTCAAAGTCTTTGGCCATTGCAACTGCTGCTGCATGGGCTGGAACATGTCCCAATGAAAGTGCACTTTTATTTTTGTTTAATGTGTGTTTCAAAACTGACCCAACAATGAAACATAATACTTCCCAGTTATAATTGTGCTTTTTTCTGCATTATCTATGAGAATTATACACTGAGAATCCCAAATAATGACCATCACCTTTCCAACCAACAACACAGTCCTTGTCTTGCTTGATGTCCTCTCACAGCCATTAAAAGTAGTTTTAAAGATGTTCTATGGTTTCATCTGCCTTTCTATGATAACAGCAGAAGGCAATAAGTGCCGCGGATGCAGAAAGGGAAAACACCTCGCAGCCGGCTTGTAAGTTTTTTGTTCTCGTGTTAGTTAAAATATAATAATTCAGATTATTACAGATGTTTAATCAAACTGACATTATTACATGAAGATAGGACCAATTAATGAGATCTTTTTACTGTGTAGGACTACTATTATTGTCATGTTGATAGCTTTTACTGAAGGTATAAACATTATTTGCTTGTATAATTTTTACATTATTTTTGGGTGTGATTTATAGTTTAAATCATCTTCAAAAGTAAATTAAATGGAAAATTTTGCATAGCGAAGCTATGAATTTAAACCATACCTTCTCTAATGCATGTACTACTTACATGTACATGCTATACTGTGCAAAGAGTAATGAATTATCTTAATTATTAAAGAAAAATTCTATCCTCCACTGGGAGTCAAACTCATTACTTCTGGATATCTAAGCTAGCAGAGGTGGTCAAAAGAAATTTTGAATATTTTCAAAATTGATATCAAGAGCATGATTACAAGGTTTGCTATTTAAATGTTTTATTTACACAGATACAATCAGTGTGGAACAGAGTATTGCAACAGCATTTCAGCTACGAACATATGCAGATGTGTATATGAACAAAGTAAATCCAGAAGATGTGGCACTGGACTCAGTTGAACTCACATTTAAGGATCAGTATATGGGCAGAAGTGAGATGTGGAGGCTAAAAAATAGTTTGGTAAGATATGGTTTGATTTTCTTTCTATAAACCTACCTTATAAAATACATAGGTATTGTTTTATATGATATTATTTGTGATTTAATTTCTAACTTATGTCTATGAGCTGTAAATTTTCCAGGTTAATACTTGTGTGTACCTGAACAAGAAAATTGAATTCTGTGGAGGCAGCATTCGTTGTCAAGTGTATGAAATGTGGTCCATGGGTGACAGAGTAGCTTGTGGTGTCATTACAGATGATACTAAGGTAAGAGTACCTGCTGTGAATATTGTGCTATTGCTGAAGCATTTATGATAACACCCATATGAACATCAACTAACATTTACTAGACACACAAACACTATTTATTTTCATATTCTTTTAACTGGCAATATTATTTTGCCAGTGTTACAGACGCCCAGGGTGGTGCAGTTGATTGACTAAAGGCTTTCTATGCGCAAGATTGCAGGTTCAACTTCAACACACATTTAAGCTCAAGAATTCAGGGAATCTCAAAACATGTATTTCTGCTGAAATCTCAGCTTCAAATTTTTTGATGGAATGGAATACTTCCTCTATTTATTGTAAATGTGTAATGGAGAAAGTAAAAATAGTTTTGCCATTTTGTAATATTCAGGGAGAGCTAAAACCTCTGAACTGGCTGCGTGGTGTTTCACCTTTCCGTGTGCTTGGCACCTGTTGCCGCCTGCCACTGTCCTAAAAAGGCACAGATGAAACCATACAACATATTTAAAATTCCTTTAGAGGTTTTACTTACCAATTTTATGAAAGGAGATGCTGAAACTGGCCACAGTCATTGTGCATACATTTTTAGCTCCTTTTTAGGGAACTATCCATCACTCGCCGTAGTTCTTGTTAAATGCTGGCAATTCCCTGGCGGATATTCTGATTTAATTCATGCAGGTTGTGTGGGTTTGTCTTGTACACTTTGTGTTCTAAGTAACCCCAGAGATAAAAATTGCAGGGAGGCAGGTTCAGGGAACTGAGGGGGTCACAAATCTACTAATAATTCTGTCTTGAAACATGTTTTCAATTGTTCTCATCGAGAGATTGGCTGTATGAGCTGTTGCAGGGTCTTGTTGAAAAAAGACAAAATCACGCACCCTATCTGTTAATTCTCTAAAAAAAAAAAGGGGCATTAGGGGAGCAAAACTGTATTCACATATGTATGGGTGCAAAATAATTGGTCCTAAAATCTTTCTCCACTAATGGCACACCATACAGCAATTTTTTCATCAAGAGGGGTACTTCATGAACAATATTAGACTTCTCCGAGCTCCAATAACGATTATTTTGTGTCCATGAAAAATATTAAATGGGCGGTCTATTTCGAATTTGTATACACTATTGAGAGTCCACTCACAAAATGTGCACCTAATTACATTATCATCTGGTTGAAGAGCATGTTTCACAGTCATTTTATATGGTTTTAACACTAACATTTTAGTAGCTCTTCGCACAGAGCCATAAGAAATACCTGTCTGTTGTGAAAGATGCCTAAGCGATTTTAGGGGGAATTCTCCAAACAATGACTGATATTGTCTAATGTTTCTTTGGTAAGAATCATATGCCATCTTTTAGATTTCTTAGATTTCCTGTGGCCTGAAATTTATTTTAAAGTTCATGAATTGTTATACAGCCTTGAATATCTACACCTGGAAATCTTTCTCCAAATTGTACTTTTGTTTGGCAAGCTGACTGTGTGTTAACACATAAGAATCATAAGTAAATACATGCTGTGCAGTAGAAAGCATATGCTGAGCCATAATACACTTTGTGACTAAGTACAAGACAAAATAATAAATCACTTGTAATAGCTGAAGCACATCACATCACTGTTAACCCAATACTGCAGATCAAATCCACATCAGCAACGTGAACTTTTTTTACAGCAACAATGTGTTATCATGTTTCCACTTGCCCAGTGAAAAAATACTGCACAGCTGGTTCGGAGGTCTTTTGCTCTCCCGGTACACATGAAAAACCATAGATGTTCGTTCCTTTTCTACATAATCACTGTAAATTTTGAGACATTTGTCTCAATGCTGCAGCAACTTATCGAAACCCTTTGTGAAAAAGTTTGGGCTAGATGCTCTCATTCCATATGACAATGCATAAAATGAAGGCCTTTCTGTCTTTATGGTATTGCATTAGATACCATCAGAGCTACATCCCATTCCCTCTTGTGCAGTAGTAGAGGAACCTTAGACGCACGTCCTTTGTGATATAACAACCCATTGTGGATGATGGTTTAGCTGTTTTGACAGAGATGTCCAATGTCCTCCCCACCTCATGTCTACAAACCCCCCCCAATCTATCATTATCTGGTCTGTTCTTACCCTTATACAATTTTGTCCTTAGAGACAGTTGAAGGATGATTACTGAACTTTGTCAAGAATGACTTTCTTCATTGAATATTCTTCCACCCTCTTCAGGTCATTTGCACAGATGAGATTCCTGTGGTTAGTGTTAAGTTGTTGGCATGTTTGCACCCAATTCATTTCTTCCTCACAGCTGACCTCCAATACCTGTGCTCTTGCCATAGTCCAAGGCACCTTATGCTGCAAGCCAGCATTTCACAAAGTCTTCATTTCCTGTCCACTTGAGTACATGCTTTCAGACCTGTGGGACTAAAATTAATTGTCAGTTTATATCAATAGTTTGCTGTTCCCAACTACATCATTTGTCAGCAATTTTTGTAAGGAATTGTACAGCACAAGGAAACATATTTATTGAATAATCCACATAAAAAGTCATTTAAAATTCAAATGATTTCCTGTAGAATTGAAAAACTTTAATCTGCCTAGAATCTCTGAATTAATACATAACTCATTTTATTTTAAAATGAACTAATCACACTTCTGTATTTTAGTGCTATTCAGAAACTAATATACTGGAAATTGAATAAATAATGAATAATTAAATAAATAGCTCTTGGTATGTGAAGAAGTGAAAATGTGATCAACTAACCTTGTAAAATTGGTGTTCTCCTGTTTCTTTCTTGAACTTTATAGTTGTAGTTTACTGATTAATTGCATGTTAATGTCAGATTAAAGTTGGAGGGTTAATTTGTATTTGGCAATTTATTTCACACTAGCCGTGTGTAGGTCTAACAAAAGTTAGAAGTCAATGAAAAACTGAAGCTATTAACACCAGTCTGAAATAAAAGTTATTTAGAAACTAAAAGCTTCACTTATCTTAATATTTGCTGCAATTCTTGGAATATAATGTAAACTATAGTTTCATGATGACTCCATCATGTGCTTGTTAGTATCCTTAAGCACAAGATATGATGGAGTCATCATGAAACTATAGTTTGTAGTATAGTTCAAGAACTTGCAGCAAATATTAAGATAAGTGAAGCAATTTTTAAATGCCAGAAAAAAATCATACGCATAATGTCACAGGTAGGACCAAAAGAATCGTGTAGGAACCTATTTAAAAAGCTTAAAATTCTAACATTACCGGCACAATATCTTTATGAGTTACTTAAATATATCCACCTAAATTACAATAAATTGTATGACTCACAGTATCAGCACTGTCATGGAACCAGAACAAAAAGTAATCTAAAACCACCTATGCATAGGTTAACATTATACGAAAAAACTCCACTCTACGCAGGAATAAAGGCCTATAACAGACTGCCAACCCAACTGAAAACCATAAAGAATGAAGGATTATTTAATAAGAAATTGAAGAACTTACTATTAGATAGGGCGTATTATTCAGTAGCCGAATATATGTGTGATAGTATGTAACCTAAATATGTTGTTGTTTTCTAGTGCCTTGCATCTGGCAATGAAGCCATTAGCATTCGTGCCTTCCAATACTTTTGAACTGTAGTTTCTTCTGATCTTAATGCTTCACAGGTCTTCAAGTGGTCTTCTGTAACCTAAATATAAGTACCTTAATTTCTACTGTTTAACTGAACCTAGTTTTATAATCTTATTGTAATTACGTGTAACAATTTTTGTCTTACCAATCTGACGAGTCACCTGTTTACAGAGCTTTTGCTCATTTGTATGTAAGCGTTTGTGACAATAAAGCATCTTATCTTATCTTTAGTCCCTAAATAATTTTGTATTTAAAAGAAAGTTAGAAGGTTGAATCAGATTTGAAAAATTCAATGCCACTGTTGGAACTCAAACCATGGATCTTTGGTTCTTTGTGCTGATGCTCTTACTTATGGAGCTACTATGGGGAGCTATTGATATGTGCAGTGAACCCTTTGTTCACTGTTTCAAGTGTCCGAATATAGGGGTACTTGATACCTCAAAGTTAACTTCGAACATTTCAAGTGCATTTACATTTCTGCACAGATTTTAATGTACATATGGGTATCTCACCATGGTAGCTTAAGTGGTAAGAGCATTGATATAGAGAGTAGAATATCCGTGGTTCAAGTCCTGCTGTGACATTGAACTTTTATGGTCTGATTCAACTTTCCATTTAGGAAAGTCTTAAACAGTGTCTTGGTATGGGTTTGTTGCAGGTAGTTTTCAGATCTTCCACAAGCATGGTGTATTTATTTATTCAGATGAGTTCTGAGATGTGGGACTTTGACATTCATGGTGATCTGTATTTTGAGAAAGCCGTGAATGGTTTCCTTGCTGATTTGTTCCAAAAATGGAAGGTTTGTATAAATGCATCTCTTGCTTTCTATGCACAAAAGAAGAATCAGTACTTGAAGAAACTACAGAGTTAAAAAACTACTGCATTATATGATAACTACTTCTTTTCAGAATATGATTTTGTATATGAGTATAAAGTTGTTGTTTTCTAGTGCCTTGCATCTGGCAATGAAGCCATTAGCATTCGTGCCTTCCAATACTTTTGAACTGTAGTTTCTTCTGATCTTAATGAGTATAAAGTTATTGATTTTAAAATCAGTTCTACTCCCAAAAATGTATATAGGTGCGCACACAGTTCTGATTATAAAATTAAATCCTTTTCTGTTATACTGTTTACATCATTGTCCTTTAAGTACACTTTTCTAGTGTAACTAATAGGCTCTTATAATCTGTTACAGTAAATAAAAAGTGAGTACCATAATTAGGAATCAACTTATCAAGGAGCAAATATGATTATAGCCCCCTTCTATATGCTGCAATTCTATACAGCCATTAGTCATTTGTTGATTGATTCAAGCATGTTTTGAAACTGTTTGCTTACATTGTTATTAAGGTCTGACTTAAAATGATACTACAAATTCATATAATTAACACTAGAGAAGACAGCAACATCTACCTGCAGTTGTCTTTGGATGGAAAGCAAATGTTCCTGAAAACATTTTTAACTTAAATACCAAATGAATGCTATAATTGTTATCAAAATTTACTCATAAGGGTTCTCTGTGTTTAAAATTATTTTACAGTGCTATAGTTACTTAATATGCTTCTTGTTTTCAGAAAAATGGTAGTAATCATGAAGTTACCATAGTGTTATTTTCTCGTACATTTTATAAGGCCAGTAATTTAGAAGAGTTTCCTGCTGCTATGAGGGAATGTCTGCAACAGGATTACAAAGGTCGCTTTTATGAAGATTTTTACAGGTGATTTTCTTACACTTTTTGTTTTATTAGAGCCACCTGTTAACATAACTATTTACGCTTTTAGTATGAAGTTTTTTCATTACCAAAATTTACATTTACAAAGCAAAGTAATATAGCAGTATAATATAACTGAGGCATCCAATTCCAAAGGGTTCCTTGTCCACTAATTTGACAATTTAATGTTTTGGTAGCAATGACTTTGTCTGTACATTCTCTACGAAATGTATTATGTGTTACACTTCCAAAATGCTCCAAAACCAGTCTAAAACGTATTGAAATACTGCATGCAGTTCCAAAGTGGCCCTTGTCCAATGTCATGAATCCAATATGGAGAACATAGTAATGTACAGCAACAAATGGTTCCTTGTCCCATTGCAAGGATAAGCATGATACAATATTGAGTTTCAAAATGACCCTTGTCCATCAAGGGCAGTATCTTCCATCGGATTTTACTCAGAGGTGAATTCTTACCTCTTTGCTTTATTGCAATGCAGTAATACATATTGTCCTACTGGTGGCATTGCTTTCACAAACATTTACAACCAAAACATTGGAATTCCAACGTTCAGGAATTTCATAATACTTACGTGAATTATTGGCTCGAGCACGGCCGTGGGTCGAGTACGATATGCAGCCCAGAACAGTGCTACAAAACATTTGAGAACAATGGGACTGTGCTAAAGATAGGTGGTGGGGACTTCAATGTGTGCAATTGGAAAGCACCAATGGGAGAAATTATGAAGAAACCTAACAACTGGCACTTTCAATTCGCCGTAAGCAAGAGATTTATTATTACACGAGTGCAGATATTCTTGTTCGTGGAGAGCCAGCACACAATGCAGACGTGGGCATTGCAAAAAAGGTTCTTAAACCAAAGAGGAAGGTAGCAGAGATTAATCCAGAGCAGATTGCGGTTCGCATTCCCCAGACAAAAAGAGATGACATCAAGAAATTACTGCGACTTCATTATGGTGAAGATTTGTAGACCTTACCTCTCTTGCTGTTCTACAAAAATATCATCTTTCCAGATTGTGAAAAAGATAATGAAGATGAATCAGAGGACGAAAACGGGGGTGGTCCAATGCGGGATGTTGATATTCAGGTCTGTAATGGCGGATATATTTGTTCCTAAACATTAATGTAAAACTTCGGTCACTTTTCTACGAATAAATCAGTTGATATGACATAAAAACATAAAAACATCTGGCAATGAAGCCATTAGCATTCGTGCTTTCCAATACTTTTGAACTGTAGGTGTACAAAATATTATTTGCACACAATGAACGGTTTGTGAGCAGAACATTTTTTGTGTTTCCCCAAAATTTTCACATCTTGGACAGGGAACCTTTTGGAAATGGATGACTCAACTGTGCTCTTTACAATTGATCACTCAAATTCTCCATATGCATTTTAAAATAAGAAAGATGTGTTAAAAAACGATGATTAAAAAAGTTACTGTTATAGTGGAAACAAACTTGAATTGTCTCTTATACAGAGCCATTGAACATAATGAAAATGATTCCAGTTTTTAAGTAATGTCGTATGAGTTTTCCATTTCTGAGAATTGTTATTTCAGTCTCTTGTCAAAATTTTTCTAATAGATATCAAGTACAGTAAACTCTCGGTTTAATGGACCCCTGTTCAACGGACTTCGGATTTAACAGACTAAATTTGGCATTGGTTATAAAATAAATTTAAATGAAATTTAGAAGATCTTCCGCTTTTTGTCTGATCAAGAAAGCTAGTTCACGTATCTTCGGCTACATTCGTGAAAGTTCATGTAAGCGTAACATGCCTAAGAGCTCACATGACTCTTAGCTTCAGTCTGAATTGGGCATTTTCTGGGCATTCCCAGGTTACCAGATTCTGAGTCATGAAGAGATCATTGCAAGAGCTCTACAACAGGATGAATAAGAAGACGACAGTGATGAAGTGTGCACCTAAATTATCCGTAATAAGATACCGTATGGATGTTGTGATTTCTTATGTGAAAAGATCTTGAGACCCACAAGTGCTAACTATTATGAACATTTCAGACAGTTTCACACCTTAATCATAAAGAAGCAATATTCAAGTGGGAAGCAAATGGGTATTGACACTTTTTCAAACCCACAACTTCACAGGAAATGACTTCTAACCAAGAGTAAATCATGTAAAGTAAATGATGTACCAATAAAACAGTTTCAATTGTTTTTTCTTCATTTTCAGTCATTTTGTGATTTAACAGACTTTCAATTTTCTGGACAACTCCTGGCCCCTTTAGGTCCGCCAAACCGAGAGTTTACTGTATGCATATCAGGTCTACTGCCAAAGTGCTAGCCAAACAACCCTAATAGCATCAGGATAGAATAAACGGACAATAAAGGGTATAGATTTTGGTGCTATTAGCAAAACAGTCCAGTTATTTTGTATCCTCATGTTACATTGCCTCTAGTTTCTTAGAACTCTGCTCTAGATGTTGCATGATTCTCATGTGAGTTCTTTATTCTGTGAACAGAGTGGCAGTGCAGAATGAACGATATGATGATTGGACCAACACTCTGGTGCAGCTAAGAAGACTGTTCACAGACTACCAAAAAATAGTTTTAGAGTATCACAAAAGGCCAGGTATCCAGATTCCTAAAGCTGTAAATTCAACAGCAGCACAAGGCAATTTCTTGGAGGTTCTCAACATGTCCCTAAATGGTTTGTCACATTCATTTCATGTTTCAGTATACACATGTGTCTGATGTTTTTAAAGCTGGAAATGAAAGGATTGAAGAGATAAAACAGTTCAAGAATTTTCTAATGTTAAGGAAGCTTAAAATAACACAATGTTTTTACAATGTTTCTTGTTATGAAGTACTGTATTGGCCCAAATATAAGAAAACTCTTCATTTTTAATTGAATAAATGATTTTGCTTTAATAGTATTCTATATGCCTCCGTAGCACAGTTGGTAGCACACTTGCCTCTGGCATGGAGAACCCGGGTTCGATCTCTGGTACCAGCATGGGGATTTTTCCCCCACTGGGAGGTCTGGCACTCAGCCTCGTTAAGTCCGGGGGCCAATTGAGGAGCTACTTGATGGAGAAGTAGCGGCCCCAGGTCGAGAAGGCTGCATAACTGGCTGGGAGAGCTCGGGACGTTGACCACATACCTCACTCCAGTACTGCATCCCACCAATGACACCTGTAGTGGGTAGAGGTGGGGAACACAGCAGCTGGGCGGCAAGCCTTGGCCCTTCATGGGCTGTCGCGCTGTGGTTTACTTTAGTATTCTATATATATATATTATTGCTTTGATACAGGTTTTAAACAATCACGTCATAATATGAACTATACTCGGTGCTAATTAAGAAGGGGATTGACAAATGTTAAGCACATGGCGGAAAAGCATAAATGAATGGGAGGGGATGGGTGCATCTTAGCAGTTGCCATAGCAATGAAAAGAAGGACCAATTCGAGCTAAGGTGTCATAATGGCATTTCCATAGAAACGGTACGCACAAGGACCCTGTTGCTGATATGTAACACGTGATTAGCATGTGACTGATGAGCCCAACAGTAACATAAAGTGCTTTTGTTATGTTCTGTTATCACTGCATATAAACAAATAGTGCTGCAGCTGGAGCTTGCAATGCAATGCTTGCATCAGTTAAGAGATTGCCTGTGTGTTGAGAAGTTTGTTTATATTATTCTATAGACGGTCATTTGCCTTGTGTTTACGTGTGTCTGAGTCTGCACATCTGTGTGTGTGTTATGAGCTTTTGCATTTGTGCTAACACTTTTAATTTGTGTTTAACAGTGTCAAAAAATAGTGACGAAGATAGTGCTGCCAAACGAAAAATTGAACGTACTCGCGAACCAAATAAAACTGTGTTTGGTAAAGGTATCCCAATTAAAGGACAAGTGCGGGAAATAATGTACTCTGTAAGAGAATATTTTGAAGAGGAGAAATTGAACAGGGACCCTCTTATTCCAGTCTCTAAGGTAATTGATAGGACCTCGTGTGCTATAGGAATTGGTAGGAACACTAGTTAAAATTGGGAAAGAAAAGTATGACAAAGAGGAAAATCAGGTATGAGAGTCTAAATTAGAAACCCCTGGAAAGAAAAGAAAAGGATGCAAACGTGTCACCAACTTAGATCCTTTTCAGCAGGATGCCACATACGCAGACACATTTATTTCTACTATAGGAGAAGGGAGCATCCTGCTATCTTCAAATTACACATGTCTTTAAAAGAAACTGAACTATTTGAAGGCAGCAAGTCTTCTTTACGTAGAATAGTGAAGAAATTAGGTTTTAGGTACAAAAGAGCGAATGGCAGAAAATTGTTGATGGAGAAAACCGACATGTGTGCTTGGCACTGTAGGTTCCTTTGGGAAATTCTTAAACACAATTTCCAATACATTGTCTGGCTTGATGAAACATGGGTTAATGCCAGTCATTCTATCAACAAAGGCTAGATGGGCGATACGCTAGAAGCAACAATTAATGTACCGTTAGGTAAAGGAGGCAGAATAATACTCCTCCATGCGAGAATTGCATCAGGTTTTGTTTCCAATTGTCTTCTTTTTAAATCCAAAAAGGCAGTGGATTACCATGAAGAGATGAACCATAACACTTTCCTTAAATGCTTTCAAGAACAGCTTCTTCCAAATTTACATAGGCTGTCATTATTAGTAATGGACAATGTGAAATACCACTCTGTAATTTCTGATAGAGCACCAACTATGGGAACAAGAAAAAATAAAATTATTCAGTGGCTTGCATGTCGTAATGTACCAGTGAAACCAGAACTGAAAAAAATAGAGCTGCTGGAACTTGTGAAAGCGAATAAACGACAGTTTCCAAGTTATGTAGTCAATGGTACTGCAGAACATGGTCACAAAATAGTTAGACTTCCCCCTTATCATTGTCATTTTAACCCAATTGAACTAATATGGGCCGAAGTAAAGGGCTATGTTGGGCGAAACAACAAAGATTTTACTGTGTCATCTGTAATAAAGCTGACAGAAGAGACATTAACAACAGTAAAAGCTGAAAACTGGGAAAAGGCAGTTATCCATACAAAGGGCGTAATAAGTGTAGCATGGGAAAATGAAGAAGTTTTGGAAGAAGAGATAAAACAACTCGTCATTTCTGTGGGGAATTCCAGTAGCTCTTCAGATGATGATGATGACGGTGGCAACATTGTCTATCAAGCGAGTAGCAGGAGCAAAAACAACAGTGATGCAAGTGATTCGGATATTAGTGACATTTTCCCATTAGAGTAAGCATCAGTATTTCATAGGTATGTTTCTTTCGTTAACACAAATATCTAGACTGATATATAATTGCATATTCTATCATTTGAATGTAAATTCAATATTTTATTGTTGTCTTTGCATACGAATATAAATAATATGCACTGAACATTCCAGGTGCTTTCCAATCTTCTGTGTACACATAATCATACTGCACTCTCCATGTGGCCGTGGTCGCGATAAGTGGCAACGTTGCTTCTCCCTCACTGCAAACTGTCAATCCCTTTCTTGGTTGGCACCGACATTAATTCCACTGTTCACTTTCACTTGTTTTTACATTCAATTCACATTCTTTGTGTCAAAGTAGCAACATAATGACTACATCTTTTCTTTCTTTCTTCCTATCTTTCTCTGTTTTTCTTGCTCTTGCAAAAAGAACAGAATTTTGAATACATCACATAGTAACCAATGTAACCAATGTTGTATTTGCCTATTGTATTCTTCTTATTTTTTTCTTTCTTTATCTGATTACCTCCCCATGTAGGACTTATACCCCTTAGGACTTTACAAGTCAGTGCCTAGAGTCAGACGCCTGCCAGGGAGCACACGAACCTATGGACCCGACAGAGTGAAACCCTGGAAGTGGGTGGTCAGCCAAGCACTATTGTGAGTGTGAGGAAGAGGATGATATGAAATGCACACGAAATCAATGCACAGACAGGTGATTATGGAGTAGTTGGTGGAATGAGTGGTGTGGGAAACCAGAGAGCCAGGAGTAAACCTGCCCAGATGCCACATTGTCCACCATGAATACCACATGCAGGTCCCTGGAATCGAACCTGGGCAGCCTAGGCAGTAGGTGAGCAGTCTATCCACTTGGCCACAGTACCGCCATATTCTTCTTATAGCTACAACAAAAAATATAAATCAGTAATGAAGATGTATCGTATTAACGAAATAGATTAAAAAAATAAGCTTTTTAAGAATAGTTTTAGAAGAGTGAGTTGAGAAAGTCATGTGAATGCAACACATCAGATTTTTCTCATATTATTCTGAGCTTCATCTTAACTTGGTGTTTCTAGGTTCAAGATTCTAAACCAATATTTGATACTAAACCAACATTTAAGAGCGCTCTTCATAATCATGCCCTTCGTTGACACTTCCCATTTTAATTTGTGGAGCTACAATTGGGTGCCTATGATTTTCTTATCAAACATTAATTGTATCAGATCTAAACATCAACAATGTTTTCTTTGTGAAGGTTTTTAGTTGCTTTTATATATTCAGGTAGACAATCACTTACTTGTAGTTGTAGATAAACAGGAGTGCTTTCGTGGAGGTTACGTCCACATCCTCAGCCAGTAGCAACTGTTGTTTGAATTCCGAGTTTGGTGCCTTGTACACTCTCCTTCGCTCTGGTGGTAGAACTTGCAAACACAATCAAATCTGGTGCAGAGGGAATTTCAAAATTGCAGACATGACTGGAGTTTAAGTGAATAAAATATTTCTCCCAAAGGTCCAAATCTAATGCAGAAGTGGCTGGTTTTAGCAGTTTGATGTTGCTTCCAATGTTGTGATTCTTGTTCCAAAAGTGGTGTGCCACCGCAGATTTCTCACACTGTTTGTTGAGAATGTGTCTCCTGTGTTCTTTTAGTCTAATATTCAGGTTCCTTTTTGTTTTACCTATGTAGAACTTCTCACAATCGTCACAATCGATCTTGTAGATTCCTGATTTAGCGGTTTTTGAAAGCGTATTCTGAAGTGGGGAGTTGAGTAAGTTCCTGAGGTTGTATTTGTTGTAAGGTGCCAATTTTATGTTGTAGTCTTTGAAAATGGTAGTCAGTTTTCTAAACAGTTTGGGATGATATGTCATTTTTTTAAATTGCCCTTTAGTTTCATTTATTCTTTTTAATTTGGTTAAATCAGTAAGCTTTTCCTGTTTGATTGAGTGTTTGTTCATTTTATGTATAACATCAGAGTTGAAATTGTTCAAGTTTGCAATGTTGAGGATATTGTGGAATTCTAAATCATATTCCTCTTTTTCAAGTGGTATGGAGTTGAGTCTGTGTAGTAAGCTTCTGAAGACCGCATATTGATGAGAGTAAGGGTTATTATTGTTCTTCTTAATGTAATTGTTTACGTGAGTGTCTTTCCCATAGATACCAAACGTTATTTTTCCATTCTGCCTCATTAGTTTTAAATCCAAATATGGTAAACATCCCTTTTCTTCAACTTCCATGGTGAACTTGATATTTTCATCTTGTATATTGAGTAATTTTAGGGCATCTTCCTTAAATCTGTGGGGGATAATGGCAAAAACATCATCCACATATCTGTAGATTGTTTATCTACAACTACAAGTAAGTGATTGTCTACCTGAATATATAAAAGCAACTAAAAACCTTCACAATGATCAGGACATCACTATATATAATGCTTCTCCTTTTAATAAAAACTTAAAATGTTTTCTTTGCTGTGTTTGGGCCAATTAGAAAACCCTATGGGAGGAAAAGGTGGCATTTATCAGAGGTGTACTAAAATATGGATTAATGCTTCCTATTTGCTTTGTAGTGCTAAATTAAAAATCTGATGTGTTGCACTCACATGACTTTCTCTACTCTTGTACTAACCATTCTCACAAACTCTTATTCTTCTATCTTCCTCGTGTTATTATCGGTGCCAAACAAGAAAGGTATTGACAGTTCTTGGTGAAAGAGAGGCAACGTTGCTGCTTTGCGACCATGTGGAGAGCATGTGAGCATTATGTGTAAGAAGATGGTTGGATTGTGTTTCGAATGTAGAGCAGGTATAATTTATATTCGTATTCGAAGACAATAGTAAAAGAGTGAATCTACATGGAAAGGATAGTACATGCAACACACACACACGCACTCACGCACGCACGCACGCACGCGCGCGCGCACACACACACACACACACACACACACACACACACACACACAGATATATGTATATAAAAAAACATACCTGTGAAATATTGTAGTGGGAAAATGCCATTGGTATCTAAATCGCTTGCATCATGCTGTTGTAGCTAGAATTACCAGCGAAAATGACACTGCTCTATCCTTTCTTCTAAAACTCATTTCCTATGTTCCACTTATTATGCCCTTTGTATCAGTAACCACTTGTTCACAGTTTTCAGCGTTTTATTGATGTAGCTTTATTACAGCTGACACAGTGAAATCTTTGTTGTTTCGCCCAACGTAACCATTTACTTAGGCCCAGATTAATTAAATCGAATTACACTAGGAAATGGAGAAACCAAGCAATTTTACGACCATGTTCTTCAGCAATACCATTGACTGCATAATCCTTTAATTAGAATATGTACTAAACTCAAGTTTATTCGCTTCTCGAGTACGTAAAGTTTTTTTATTTGACTACGTTGTCTTTGTCAATATTTTTGGACATAATCAAATATTCCTTAAAATAGACAATTGTAAATGCTCACAACATACGCACAGATACACATATTCAGACACACGTAAAAACAAGGCAAATAACCACATAAGTAGAATGATGTAAACAAACTGGTCAGCACACAGGCAATCTGTAACCGATGCAAGCTGCAGCTAGAGGGAGGCATTGTGTATAAATATTGCAAGGAAAACAGAAGATAAGATGTACAGTTTATGTTACTTCTAGGTTGCAGGGCAGGCACAATCTAATCATGTGTTAAATATCGAAAACTGCCGACAACACTGGTTTAGCGTTTAGCATTGCTATGGAAACGTCTTAGTTCTAATTGGTTCTTCTTTCCATTGCTATGACGATTGCCATGATGCATCCATCCCCTCCTGTTCATTTTGACCTTTCCACCACATGCTGAGCAACTGTCAATCCTCTTCTTGTTTGGCGCAGAGTATAGTTGAGATAAACATTTGCAGAAATTATCCTATTGCTTGTTTTC
Source organism: Tenodera sinensis (assembly GCA_030765045.1). NCBI lineage: Eukaryota > Metazoa > Arthropoda > Insecta > Mantodea > Mantidae > Tenodera > Tenodera sinensis. The sequence continues at coordinate 26,862,259 of CM060965.1, forward strand.
TTGCACGTGCAATGAGAATATCTGAGGAACTTATACAAATAACAAGGAATATCTCTGAAATGGTACACTCTACAAAAAAATTTATTTAGACATAAATTGTATGTTTTAGCAAGATCTACATTTTTTGTACAGTAAGATTTGATCTATCTCTTACAGTTTACCAGTTAAGGTCATCCAGAGTAAATATGACTTCAAGGGCTATAGCCAGAAAATTCAAGATATACATTTCATATGTCATAAAAATATCTCAAACATATGGCGATTTAATCCAAATCTTTAGTCATTTTCAAGAAAATCAAAATTTTTGAAAAATTTTCTTTGTAAAGGGTAGTTTAGGGTGGAGCAATTTTCTTCAAAATCTTTGTGTTGTATTCTTGAAAGACATTAAACTTAAATACTAACTTTGGTCTTTAACCGACTTTTCGTTTTTGAGTTATGCTGTCCACAAACTGACTGACACACACATGCACACGCACATGCACATGCACTCGCACTCGTGCACTTGCGCACTAGCGCACACATTTTTCTTTTAAAAAAATTAGTGTGAATGACACATTTTTCACTCAACAGTTAATTTGAGAGCAAGAATGAGTCCTGAAAGTTTCATTACACATCAATAAACAAGCACATCATCTCCCCTTAAAATTATGATGGGAGGGAGTTGTTACAAAAAGAATATGTAATTTAAATTTTCATACAATTTAAACTACCTATCATAAATGGCGCAAACTTGCATTGTTACTATTGTGAAATAAGCACCATAATGTTCAAAACCTGGTGAATATTTATAACACTGTAGATATTAGAGAATTGAGCTCAATCAAAACAGATTCCATTAGAAAGCTTTAGAATTCTGTTGCTCAGAATTTGGAGAAATTCTGTTCATGTCCCCCTTGAATTAAATCTTGTGGTAGAGAGTTCACTGCAAACATCTGCAAGGCATTTTGATTAACGTATATACCAATTAGCAATAAAATTATATCATGGTAATCATCAGACATGTGCGGTTTTAAATGTGACAATTTCCTAACTTCTCTACAACTAGTGAGGCAGCTGAAATTACCGAAGTGCTTGTACATGTGCAAAACAGTGCTTCAAAAATCATAGATAATGATATATTATTGTGCTACACAAATTACAAATTGCCTATCGTGCTTAGCAGCCTCTCTGGTATCATGGTGCAGGTTAACATGTGGCATGGCTTTGATTCTTGGAGAGCCGCTGTTGTTTGACACTATGTATTTACATTGTGCAGAGCTCTCATTGCACCTAATGAGCACAGCTTATTTGCCTTAGTATTCCTAGAAGTAAATGTCCATGCATAGAACATTTGCTTGAAGAAGGAGACAACACTGCTTTTAGCAATATGTAATATTTTTGTCTTTACAGATGGGTTTGATGCACCTATTTTTTTTCAGTAGCACAATAAGACAATGTACTATCAAAAAGTAATAATGCAGATAGCAATACTTATGACAAGCCCACTGAGCTTCCAGATAAGTGAATGCATGCATTATGGATATAAGACATTACTTTGGCAAACACAAGAGAGGAGTAGCAAGAAGATCAAGTTGTCTTCAGCAATACAGTCCACACTGATCAGGGGCCAGCAGTACAACAGGAGCTGACTACTTACAAAAGAGAGGAGTAGCAAGAAGATCAAGTTGTCTTCAGCAATACAGTCCACACTGATCAGGGGCCAGCAGTACAACAGGAGCTGAGCCAATAAAGGAAGTTTGTCTAAAGAGGCATAGTTTTTGCTCTGAATGGTACAAACAATTTACTTGTAGTATGCTCTCAACATGCTGCATTTTGTTGTGCCTGTATACAGTTTCGGCCTTATGGCAGAAAGGAGACAAGCTATACTGATAAAGGTTTCAGAAACTGTAAAAATGCCTGAAGTGTCAATCGTCGGTTTCCTAAACACTAAGTCAGAAACTCATATCTGTGCCATGTCAATGCGGAAGGAACATGAAACTTGTGTAGAAACCTATACTTCGGTGTCAACATTAGTTAATGAAATCACACTCTAGAAACACTGTTATTGTGTTAAATCAATAATGCAAGTAAAACAGTTTTTGGCAGTCAGTGAGCTGACTTTGCATGGCAATTATAATATAGAAGAGGAGACAAAAGGGGTCTATTTTTAAATCTTTTTGAATACGCTGTGAAGAAGCAAGACAAAAAAACCTTTTCTAATGTTTAACACACATACCTAAGAATGCGTAATACTTGACATACAAAGTGACATTACTGAAATCATGTCAGAGAAAATGAGAGAGAAGATAGTTAAAGATATAATGAATGCGGTTCAGTTGGTTTATCTTCCTGGAAAATGGGACAAAGTATAGGAATGATAGAGAAAATATTGCCATTGCAATTCACTATGTTAAGGATGATCAGTTAAAGAATCCATACTGCATATAGTAACAACAAAAGGTTTGAGTGTTAAATCTTTTACAGATGTCACCATGAAAGTGTTGCGGGAGGGATAGATACGTCTCACCTTGTAAGTCAATGTTTTGATGGTGCTAATGTAATGACCAGTAGAAAAGGAGGTGCAGTTGCTCGCATAAGAGAGACTGTGAGAAGAAATGTCCCTTAAGTTCACTGTTATAATCATATGCCTCACTGACTAATTAGTTGGTAAAACAGTGTCCGAAATTCGTAAAGAGAGACCCCTTTTTGATCAATGTTCTATGTTGGACAATGTTTTTCAGCGAGGCAAAATTGTATTCTTATATGAAGGCAGAATCATTGTGCATCTCCTAGAACTGCATTGGAGTGGGCACCTAGCAATTACTAAAATAATTTTGCCAAACTATGAGGAAATACTTAGAGTGCTAAATGCCATAGAGAGAGAACACTTCAATGGAGAAGACATAGCCAAAAGTATTGGTTTGAAGATTGTGATGTCACTTTAAGAAAATTTTACACATACATTAAAGACTCAGGAGAGCTTTCTTTTCAAGATTCAAGGCATCAAGAAGAATGTAGACCTTCCTAATTCAAAGGGAAAGGGAAAGCTTCAAAGGGAGACTTTAAACATAAAGTCAATCCAACACAAACATTAGACATCGCAGATTATTTACACATACAGAAGAAGTTAAGAAAGGTGATACTCCAACTAATGTTCTAAAATTACTGGCATTAGAAACAATCTATACTAGATTTCTGGAGCATGAATGGCTCCATATTTATACTGATGGGCCACTCAAATCAAACCAAGGGGTTGGAGTCACATGCCACCTCTTTTCCTGTTACAAATCTTTAGGTTATGGAACTACAAACTTCGATGGAGAAATTGAAACTATAGAAAAAGATAGACATCGTTAAAACACACACGGTGAATAAAGACATACATACATACATACATGTGTATTGTATACATTTGTTTTTTGTGTAGTTAACTGTTTTTGAGGTATTTGTTGTTACTGGCTTGAATTTTAAAATATTTATACTTTTCTCAAATGGGAAGTCGTCATTTTTAGGCTCTCTTGGACATGCAGAGAGAACAGAATTTCAATACCATCACATAGCGATTGACTTAAATATTTTATTATCGCTTAAAGCCTACAGTAATCCCATTGCAATTACAAGGAAATATGCAATAAGACTGTTTCTGCAAATATTTGTCAATTAACATGATGCAAATAGAAGAATAAGCATTTGTAAGAAAGAATAGTTTGTGCAAGAGTGAGTAGAGAAAGCTATGCGAAAACAACACATCTGCTTTTTAAAGCTACTTTATCTCGCCTGGGGAGTGCACTCATAAATAAGTGGGAAATCACAAAATACAGACAGAAATGTACTTGAGGAAAAAATGTAGAGTTTGTTAATATGTATAGTTAGTGTTTTTTGCACCATTAGCTGTTTCTGAGATACTCACTGTTATTTGAATTTTTCAGCATTTTAAGCAATATATGTACTTGGGCTTTCACGGTTGGTGTCTTGACTACTAGAGATGTTTAGTTCTTCCGGGCTTGTAGGCCGTGGTCTAGAAAGCATGGTAGATACCAACGTTTCGCCAAGTACTGCGCTTGGCATCATCAGGGTAACACGATCTGCTGTCTGCACTGGTCAGAGTTTGAATGTGGGAGCAGAGAAACAGTGGAACTAAAGACTTTTTTTTTTTTTTTTTTTTTTTTTTTCCCCTTAACTAATTTTATTTCTGGGGTGACTCTGTTTATTTGTACAGTGGTGGTGTTAGTCCGGTACCGCCGAAGCAAACCAGATGATTGTGGGTAAAATATTAAAGTTGGGTCATTGGCTTAGTCAGGTCAGGTATCATGGCGGTGCCCTGACACTGACCTGCGGTTTGGGGGGAAGTTTGGTCGTACTGAAGGACCGATTGGAGGACCGACTGGAGGTCTGGGGAGTGCCACTAACTGCAAAATCTGAGTAAGTGAAGTCTGTAGTGATGATGTGTGTCCTTGTAGAATTTCTTCTAATGTCTTATGGACCTTGTGAATGCGTGAGTCATTGATGTAAGTGACCACTTTCTCCAGCTGTTTGTTGAAGTGGTCTCGGAGGCTATTGTTGTCTTGATGAACTGTGGCAGGTAGCGTTGTTTGCAGGTTATGGGTGGCATCCTTAACGTCCTCGAGAGCACGAGTCAGGGCTGTCTCCCATGCTGCAACCCGGTCGGTGAGAGTCTGGAGTGTGTCTTGTATTTTCTGTAGTGTGGCGGTGTTGTTGAGTACAGCGGTGTAAAGTTCTGTGCGAAGTGACGTCAAACGGCCAGTTGTGGAGTTGTGTTGCTCGCGTCCTGCATTAATGGCGTCTTGCAGTTGAGTTTGGACAGTAGCAGTAGAGGTGGCTATGGTGGACTCGGCGGCGGTGAGTTGAAGTAAGGTCTCGTCGATTTTGTTAAGTCTTTGGTGAAGATGATGGACGTCGTGGCGGATGTCCTCTGTTTCGTTCCTGGGCAGTGATGCTCTTGCAGTGGCGGCGAAGGTTGGAGTGTACTGTTGTGCTGGTGAAGATACTGCGTTGGTTGGTGCTAGACGGCGAGGAGGCTGTGAGACTGCGGTGGCTGGTGCTGGTTGGCGAAGAGGCTGTGAATCTGCGGTGGCTGGTGCTGGTTGCAATGTCGAAGCTCTTGGGTAACATGGGCACTGCGCCTGGCCTGTGAAATGGCCAAAGCCATTACAGGTGGCGCAGTACCGACATCTTCTGCGTAGGTCGTGGCTGGTGCAGTCCTGTGTGAGGCACTGGGCCCCACAATAGTGGCACCTAGGAGCAGCGTTGCATGTGGTGACGTCATGACCAAAGAGACAGCATCGGCGGCAGGGCACTCGTTTGGTGGTTCTGGCTGGCTCGACGAGCAGGCATCGCCCGAGTAGGGTTAGACCCGTCCTCAAGGCGGCTTCGCTGTCGGTGGTGTCTGCGAGGACGATTCGAAGAAGTGGTGAAGGTCCCTGAGAGGTGATGATGCGAGTGGCCCTCACTGCAGAGGGCCACTTCTGTCTTGCTGCGTGTAGAACATGTCTCTCAGGGATATCTCGAGGCACTCCTCGTATGATAACACTGGTCCCCTGGAAGGGACCAGAGTATGCAGGCGGCGATGGTGAGTTGTCCGGGGGATGGACGGTAGACTGTAGTGACGAAGCCGGCAATCCCGGGACTGGCACTCCCACTACCATTCCCGGGGAGCTGACTCTCTGACTTGGCGATTGGTTCTCTAGCTGCGGTGTAGTGGCGCTAGATGTGGCTCCGGACGGAACTACGGCGACTGCGCTGACTGCCTCAAAATTTTCTGGTGTGGCGATGCTTTCAGGTTCCCGGGACGATGAGGCTCCATTGCCCGGTGTAGACGGCGATTTCCTGCGCTGCTTAAAGACTGTTAACGTCTGTTACATTTATTTATATGGGTGGGGGTGGGCGGGGAATTGTTGCGCTGGCTACGGTAGTGATCGGCTAGTTGTAGGTGGTGTTTTATTACAACTGTTGTGTGTTTCTGAAAGTTTATCTAAGACTGGTATCCATGCGCAATACTTTTTCAGGTGGAAATGCTTTATTTCTCCGGAGCTCATGTAGATTTCAAGAAAGGCATGTATAAAAAAAGATAAATAAAAAATTGGGTCATAATGTGGGGAAAGCAGTTAGAGCACTTGACTCTCACCAAAGCGACCTGGGTTCGATTCCAGGCATCCATATGTGGGATGTGTGGTGGACACACCGGCACAGGGGCGGGTTTTCTCCGGGTTCTGTGGTATCCTCTGCCATCATTCCACAGTTGCTCCATCTTCACCTTTCCTATCATCTTTCGCCATCATTTCATATCATTCACTTCCTTGCTCTCACAACAGGCTTCGGGCTGATCACCCATCCTGCTTCCTCTTTGCGATCTACTCTGGTTCCGAAGACCACATATATTGGCCGGGAGGGATCGGAGCACTGACCACGTCCCATTCTCCACCACTGGACCCGTTCCAATTACTTGCAGTGGGCTGAGTTGGGGTTCCAGTGGCTGGGTGGCGCCCTTTGGATTTAATCCATATATAAACTTGACTGATTATATTTTCCTGCATGTTCTTGTGTACCTTTTACAAAATTGGTATTAAAAGATATCTGCTTACATGAGTAACAGGAAGTAGATAGAAAAACAAGATTTTGTGTGAATAATTTGTAGGACAGATATAAGAATAAATTATAATTTTTAGAGAAAGTCATATGATTTTAACCAATCAAATTTGTACTACATATGTTGTAGCACGTGTCCTTGATTTTATGTCTTGATATTCTACGAATGTTCAGATATGGATAGAATTCTCCACATATCCAATGTTTTAGAAATCTGTACAGATTATCCCTGTGAAAATTTAGCATAAGTTGCATATGAAATGCGAGAAGTGAGTTTATTCCTTTCACTACCATATGTGAATGAAATAATTTTATATGTTGTTATCCGATGTTGGATTTCTGACAATGGAGTCATAATTACTCTTGCTCTCCAATATTTTTCACTGATGGATGGGGTGCTAGAAGTGGCCGGGTATATTTGAAGGTGGTCTCGGTCCATTTCCTCTTGCAGATCACATAGAGGACAGAGTGGTGAAGAATATATCCCAATTCTGTTTAAATGTTTTGCCAGACAATCATGTCCTGTAATCAACCTGAAGGTTGCAACTGCTGTTTTTCGAGGATACTCTGGAATTACTGTTTGAATGTTTGGTAGTTCCCATCTTTTATTTTTTGATTTTTCATAGTAATATTTTGCAATAAATTTTTTGAATTCAGAGTTGACTAATCTTTTAGCTGCGTAAAATGGTAGATTAACTATAGATTTCTGCACATTGCCAGTACCCTTTCTAGCAAGAAAATCAGCTTTCTCATTACCACTCAGTCCACAGTGAGCTGGTATCCATTGGAAGACTAGGTGTTTTTGAAGTGCTGTTAGATAGATAAGGATTTTCCAACATTCTATAATTGTTTGGTTTTTTGGCGACAACTTGGAAGTAATTGCTATAATTGCTGCCGTGGAATCTGAGAGAATAACTGCTTGCTGAAAATGTGAAATTCTGTACAAAAGATTTTGTAGGGCCATTCAAATTTTTTCAATTTCTCCATCAAAGTTTGTAGTTCCATAACTTAAAGATTTGTAATAGGAAAAGAGGTGACACGTGACTCGAGGCCTTGCTCCATCTTGGTTTGATATCAATGATCCATCAGTATAAATATGGAGCCATTTGTGTTCTGGAAATCTAGTATGGATTGTCTCTAATGCCAATAATTTTAGAACACTAGTTGGAGTATCACTTTTCTTAACTTTTTCTGTCAGGTCTAATGTTTGTGTCAGATTGACTTTAGATATGAAGTTTTCCTTTCAATTAGGAAGGTATACATTCTTGATGTCTTGAATTATGGAAACAAAGCTCTCCTGAGTCTTTAGTGTATGTGTAAAATTTCTCTTGTGCCATGTTTTGAATGGGAGTCTGATCAACTTTTCGTGTTGAATAAGAGCCACTTTTTCTATTTCATATTCAATGGGGTATTGGTTGGTTAGTATTTCCATAGCTGCTATTGGAGTGGTTTTGATAGCATCTGTAATTAGTCTCAGACTTTGGTTTTGAAAGATTTGAATTTTTTTTTTGTGTTTGCTGTTAAAAGAATTTTGCTGCAGTAAGTAAATAATGGCTTTATATATACATTGTATGTTGTGTTAAGAGTTGCTCTGGAACATCCCCACTTCATTCCTATTAGACGTTTTAACAGTGAAAGGCACCTCTCTGCTCTTTGTATTACATGTTCTATTTGTTTGGTCCATGTAAGTTTGGTATCAAATGTAACTCCTAAATACTTTGCTTCCTTTGTTTCTGGTAATTGTTGACCCTCAAAATTTAGTTTTATTTTTAGTGGTTTTTTTTCTTAGTGAAAAGATTTGGTAGTTTGATTTTGTTGTATTAACAGTCATTAAATTTTCTTTAGTCCACTTTTGTAGGTTATTTAAGGATTGTTGCATGGTTTTTTCTAGTTCTGTACCTTTGTTTTTTGGTTTTGAAGTCGTTATTACTAAGTCATCAGCAAATAATGCACACTTTACACTTGATTCTTGTATTTGTTGTGGCAGATCATTAATAAATGTATTAAAAAGTGTAGTGCTGAGCACTGCACCTTGTGGTAAGCTGCGGTGTACTTGTTTATATTTAGATATATTTCTTCCATATCTGGTAGCAATAAACCGTTGTGTTAGGAAATGACATAGCCATGAAAACCTTGCACCTTGTATCAGTATTTGTTTTACTTTCTTTAGCAGTTTTGTTCTGCATATAGAATCATATGCACTTTGGAAATCAATAAAAACTGATAAATTATCTTCTTTTCTATTGAAGGAGTCTTTGATTTCTTGACTGAGTGACTGAGAAGTAAGACTTGTTCATTTGTAGAGTGGAACTCTCTGAATCCAGCTTGACATGGAGAAATTAAATTTTGGGATTCTAGAAACCTATTTAACCTATTTGACACCATTCTTTCCATCACTTTTGCTATTATGCTATTAAGAGCTATTGGTCTATAATTTTTTATTTCTGAAGCTGTTTTATCTTTCTTCAAGAGTGGGACAATTATTGCTTTTCGCCATTCAGCAGGTACAGTGGTGTTCCAGGATAGATTTTAGAGTTTTATTAGTTGTTGTTTTGCTGTTTTTCCAAGGTTTTCTATGAACTCTGGATGTATGTGATCTGGTCCAGGAAACTTTCTGTTTTTTAGATTATTAATTACAATGTTCAGTTCTTGTATATTAAAATGTTGATAAAAGATATTGTATTGAGTGTTAGGATCACATTCTCTTTCTTGTTTCAAATCTTTCTTAAACTGTTTACGTTCTTTTTTATTATTTCTTGTTACTTTATGTGAATTAGCATAATATTTATTGAATGTTTCGGCTATGGCTGCATCATTTGTTAATATTTTATTGTTGTGTATGATAGGTGCGCTGTTGCTTTCTCTCCTGTCCTTGACATTTTTTATGAACTTATGGGCTTTGTTGCCATCTGTCCTATAATCCATATAATTTTATACGGAAGTGGAGAATGTAACAGTTGCTTCATATCAGATTGTTAGAGCTGTTTATAGAGTATTCCTGAATTAAATTGTGCTGAAAGTAAGCAATTAAGTTCATGTCATGCCACAGGGCAGTGATTTATGAAATGTTCCTTTTTTTTTTGTGCAGTGTTTGAAAAGCATTACCTTGATCGCAGCTTTGATAGAACAGGCCAGCTCTCTGTTGTAATTACACCTGGAGTTGGGGTCTTTGAAGTGGATCGGGAGCTAACAAATGTTACAAAACAGCGCATCATTGACAATGGTGTTGGGAGTGATCTTGTCTGTGTTGGTGAACAGCCACTTCATGCTGTGCCTCTGCTTAAGGTATGTAAAAACTGATTTTCAAGAGAATTATACAGTGAGGTTTGTTCCATGAGCCTCATACGATGTAGCATTTTTTTGCCATTCTGTAAAACAATTATAAAGAAAGATTATACAGATATATGCACTTTCCTGCAATAAGATTATAAATAATAATTCCACTCTCACTGAAGATTGGACGCTCTTGAAAGAGTGACCCTAATAACATTGAGGGTTGGATATTTTTACACTATATCTCTCGTGCAATCCTTAATTAAAATAATACAGTGTATTAACATACATTGACATAAATATTTAACTTACAGAAAGGAGTTCATAAGATGAGCTTTTTTGCTTTTGGGCAGCTGAGATATTAACATATTAATGGCCAGGGAGGAAAGACACTCCAAGAGGGCAGTAAAGGCTGATATTCATGGAAACCAGAATTAGAATTACCTGTCATGGCATGTAATACGTCCTCTGATTGGTAATCAGAGGATATGGTCGGTGAATTTATTTTGATAATTCTCCCGGTCAGGTCGGTGAGACCCGTAAACCAACGACAGGTGTGATCCTCCAGACATTCTGGGGGTTGTGAGAGAGCGATGTGACCGCCAAAACATAAAAATATGGTGCTCTCTAAGAAGCGGTTACATTTACTGCTAAGTCTCTTCAATGTGAAAAATATTGGAGAGCAAGAGGATTAATGACTTCATTGTCAGAAATCCAGCATTAGCTAACAACAACAACAGAATTAGAATGACAAAATTAAAATACATGTGTTACAGAGTGAGTGTTCACGATTTCTGGGAAACTTACTTAAACCTGGGAACTAGGATTGTAGATTTGTTAAAGTTTTAACTTTTCCAGTCTCATCATATTGTGTGATTAGCTGTCTTCATAGTAGAAATTATTTGAAGATGTGGATAATAACACCCACCAGAGTCCTCACCAGTCACAAGCTTGGAAAAACAAAATTTCAACAAGCAAGCAGTGGTAAACACCAAATAACAGCAGAGAACAACAAAGTTTAATGTATGCTAATAAAAGGTCTAGTAAGATACCCTTGCTAGAGGAATCAGAAATAGTAATTGCAAATTGGTAAATTTTAGTTTATTGGATTTGCATTGATTAAGCAGCATTATTTGGACAAATTGTGTACAAGTGCAAAAGTATCATTGGTTATTATTATTTATTTATGCCAACAAACTTACTGTTGGTGTTTTTAAACACACAAGCCGTGTGTGGGCAAAGTTTAAGAGGTAGAACTGGAACTTAAAAATTCAATGCCACAACTGGGATTTGAACACAGTTCACGTTTCGAACTGGCTTGAGAATTTAATGCCATTCTGGCAGTTTGTCACAATAGCTCAGTGGTTAGAGCATCCGCCCGGCATTAGCGGAAGGTCTGTGGTTCAAATCCCAGTTGTGGCATTGAATTTTTAAGTTCCAGTTCTACCTCTTTGTATCATTGGTTGTTCACAAAGGAGGATCCATTGTACAAAGCTGACTTTCCTCATTATCAGTAGATATTCCAAATGCTTGTATTATGAAACAAACCCCTCATTATCTTTCTTTCATAGAAGTTTGAAAACAGTGTTGTTGTAATTAATTTAATTTAAAAGGTGAGTTAATTAATAACACTGAACAACACTTACAACATATTTCTCCGGGACGCGTTTCGAAGGTAACTTTCCTCCATTATCAACCGGACAATAACTGGGTTTCCATGGTGCTTGATGGTGCAGATGGTGATGCTTCTTCTGGTGTTTCTTCTGGTGGCGGTTCGATGAACTTACTGAAAATGTCTCTCTGAGGAATGTCGAAATTAAATACTCGGTTTCTATTTTTTAAAATAAAGATTTGTTCCTATGTGGACAGTTCTTGTTTTCCGGTTATGTGTTTAAAAGATTATTAAAAGAAACTACAACTCTCACAGCAGCAAAAACAAAAATGATATTCAAAAAATTCACATATCATCCATGGGCTTTTGATAAATTTAAAAAGGTGTTCAAGGAATACAACATTGAGCTAGCAGCAGTAAACCATTACTCCATAAAAAACCTACTACTTTCAAACATCAAAGATGCTATTCCACCTAACAAAAAATCTGGCATATACCAAATTGAATGCAGTGATTGTAATGAAATATACATAGGAAAAACCAAAAGAAATTTAGAAATTAGATCCAAGGAACACGTTAGAAACATTAAGAGTAAACAATTAGAAAAATCAGCGGTTGCATTTCACTTTTGGTCAAAAAATCATGACATAAAGCTAGAACCGAAACTTCTTAAACACATAACCGGAAAACAAGAACTGTCCACATGGGAACAAATCTTTATTTTAAAAAATAGAAACCGAGTATTTAATTTCGACATTCCTCAGAGAGACATTTTCAGTAAGTTCATCGAACCGCCACCAGAAGAAACACCAGAAGAAGCATCACCATCTGCACCATCAAGCACCATGGAAACCCAGTTATTGTCCGGTTGATAATGGAGGAAAGTTACCTTCGAAACGCGTCCCGGAGAAATATGTTGTAAGTGTTGTTCAATGTTATTAATTAACTCACCTTTTAAATTAAACCCCTCATTTCTTTCTTTTTGCTTCCCATTCTCTTTCTGATTTGCATTACCAATGATTCAGTTTTATGCAGTGTTTAATATTATTGAGCTCTTGTTAGGGCAGCACATTCTTGTAAATACATCAACCAGTATTGCATGCAACAAAAGTATGTAACCTCACCACTGAATTATTTTTGATTTTATGTTAGTTACCAGCTGTTTCAGTAGGCTGAGCAAATAGAAATAGAGTCTCTGAAGTAATTCATCTTTCTTACTTCATTTCATTATTGTATGTTCTGTTTGCAGTTTCATAACAAGGACACATCATTTAGTACAGCGGATGACTACAGCATGCCACATTGGATTAATCTCAGGTATATATGGAAATCAACTTTTAGACAAGATTGGTCAGTATAACATTGATATAAATGCACATTAAGCAACTTATTGTGGAAATCTCTTCCTTACAGCTTTTACTCAACAAACAAGAAAGTTGCGTACTCCACGTTCATTCCGAGGATAAAACTGCCACCAAAGAGGACAAAACCATCACCTGTTTCAAATGGCAGTATCATCCAAGCAACAAAGTCTAAACTAATACAAGAAGATGAATGCATGCCTAACTCATTGTTTGATTATGATGCATATGATGCCCAAGTGTTCCAGTTACCACCTGTCCCAACAGCTAGGTAATAACATGAAAAGGCATTTGCAAATATATTACGAAGAAACTGAACTTATTAACAGTGAAACAATACAAATCTAAAGTTTTAACAATTCTTAGAGACTTAGTTTCACTTATCTTACCTGCATAAAGTTCATGAATTCCAACGCAGACTGTAGTTTCACATTAAACTCAAATGTATCTTCAGTGTGTATCTTGTTTATACTGGTTGCCTTCGTAACAACCCAATTCGTTTAAATTTGTATGCATTACCAATCTATGAAAAAACAAATTTATAAATGGTGACAGATGGCAGGATTTCAAAATTCATTACTAGATCCTTATTTTTCAAAATGAAAACCTTTTTCCAAACCATTAAATCTATGGGTCCATTTAATTGTTTTAACTTCTGGATTTATTTCATGGTTAAATGAACAAAAATGATCTGCCACGGCTGATTTATCAATTTGTTTATATTTAATATTTCTATATTAATATTTATTTATATTCATGCCATATGGCAACCTTACTTAATAACTAAGTTTAGCATCTTGGGTGATTAACTTTCACATGTATGTCACAAGAGTTCAAAAGCATTTACTCCTGTCTCTAGTGCTAATATTATTTTAAGTGCAATGACAGAACTTCCATATTTTTGCCAGCCCTACAGATTTGTGGCAGTGTATTAATTTATTTCACATTTTATCCAAAATAACATTTTAATCAGGGGTAGTAAGGGGTAGTGATGTGCCTCCTATAGCCTCTCCTACCCAATTCCCATCCTCATCCTGCCCGTGGTGCACCCTGCTTTTAACAGATGGGGCTCTGGGGACCGAATCACAGCGGTATAACTGTTTCATCTAAAATGGAGGAAATGTCATTTACATATGTGCTGGCCTATCACAGCACAACAGCGTCCCTCAGAGGCACATGAGGGGAAGGTTGGTGGATCTAAATACCACCTATTTAGTCCTCCCGGCTAGGTCCGATGGACCCGTTGACCAACGATAGGTGTGGTCCCCCTTGCAAAATGGGGGTTTAAGTCGGGTGATGTAACTGCCACATTGTAAAACTGGTGCCCGTTAAGAAAACAGTTACATGAAAGCCACTATATGTGTCCTGTGTAACGATCCAGCAGAAATGAATGAAGAACACTTGAAGACCTGTGAAGCATTAAGATCAGAAGAAACTACAGTTCAAAAGTATTGGAAAGCACGAATGCTAATGGCTTCATTGCCAGATGCAAGGCACTAGAAAACAACAACAACATATTTCTAAAATGTTTCTTTATTCTAGTTTCCAAATTACTTTTGGTTTCACCTATGTAAACCCTGTCAAGTCCAAACAGCCAAATTGATAAATGCCAGAATAGTATCCTTTTTAGAAAAATTCAACAGATTTTTTATGCTATATTTTTTTTTGTGGAACCAAAGTTATACCATATTCTTTAAAAGTTTTTGTAATTTTTGTTATTAGCCCAAGGATGGTAAGTAAACTTTTTAAATTACAGTCGTCTTTTATTTTCTTGAGGATTGAAACTTCTTTAATGGCTTTTTGATATTTAACCCTTTCATGCCTGGTGTGTCTTATAAGATACATAGGCTTTTTTTTCCTATTTGTACTAGTTTTAACTTTTTTTTCTGCTATATTCTTGTTATCCTGTCTGTCACCAATTCAAAGTACATATTTAGGACGGTTTGAATTGTAAAAAATTATTCTTTTTACAATTTATATTGTAGTGTTTTTTTTTTTTTTTTTTTTTTTTTTTTTTTTTTTTTTTTTTTTTTTTTTTTTTTTTTTTTTTTTAAGAAAAGAAGCAAAATCCATGCAACTGCAGTCAAATGATACCAAGTCATCATCCACGCGTGCCATCACACAGATTATTTTACATGGGCCCTCCCCGTCCTTTACCACAGGCACATTTGACTGCAGTTGCCGAGACTCGAACTCACGACCTCAGGCTTTGAGTGCATGGCCAGTGCACTACGTGTTGCCTTAACGATTATGGCTATCCGAGCCAGCAGGCTGAAGGTCTCCCAGACCGCCTAATCTAAACTGGTTTCGAATTAGAGGAAGAACGGCATATGTAGCAAAAGAATTCAGGCATGAAAGGGTTAAATTTCTCTGTTTTTTTAAGTATAAAATCTGTATTAAAACTATTATTAATATTAAGAGGTAGAACTGGAACTTAAAAATTCAATGCCACAACTGGGATTTGAACCACAGACCTTCCACTTACCGGGCGGCTGCTCTACCACTGAGCTGTTGTGACAAACTGCCAGAATGGCATTAAATTCTCAAACCGGAAGGTCTGTGGTTCAAATCCCAGTTGTGGCATTGAATTTTTAAGTTCCAGTTCTACCTCTTAAACTTTGCCCACACACGGCTTGTGTGTTTAAAAACACCAACAGTAAGTTTGTTGGCATAAATAAAATAACTATTATTAATATGTTTGTACTCTGTGTCAGTAAGTTTGTTGGCATAAATAAAATAACTATTATTAATATGTTTGTACTCTGTGTTAAATTCTTCTTTGTTAAGGGGTATATTTATTAACCTATAAATTAAACTATTAAAAACAGCATATTTGTGTGCAAAAGAATTAAAGTATTGAAGTATAGTATAGTAGAGGAAGTATTGTATTCCACACAAAAATTTGATGTACAGATTTCACCGAAAATATATGTTTTGAGGCCCCCTGAGTCCAAAAAAGGCATTTTTTGAAAAAGGTCCATGTGTGTGTCTGTGTCAGTCTGTCAGTCTGTGGACAACATAACTCAAGAACAAAAAGTCGGTTAAAAACCAAAGTTGGTATTTAAGTTTAATGTCTTTCAAGGAAGCGACACAAAGATTTTGAAGAAAATTGCTCCACCTTAAACTACCATTTACATGGAAAACATTTAGAAAATTTTGATTTTCTTGAAAATGACTAACAATTTTGATTAAAATGCCATATGTTTAAGATATTTTTATGACAAATGAAACGTATATCATGAGTTAAGTAAAAATTGAAGCTATTAACAGTGAAGCAACAAGATTCTAAAATAAGAACAAATTAGAAACTAAAAACTTCACTTATCTTAGTATGTTGATATTCTTTTTCTCTTTTGCTGACCCAGGGGTTTCAAGCTATATCCAGCTCATTCTCAAAGCCATATAAACAAAATCGTTGCCAAGCTAAAATCTTTTATTTTTGTGAAAAACAATTATTCATATTCAATTTTTTATTTACCAATCTCTGAAAACAAAAATTTATAAATACAATCTATAGATGGTAATTCAAAGTTCATGACATGGTTCCTGTTTTTTAAAATAAAAATTTTTTCCCAAACCATTAAATCTATCGGATTACTTAACTGTTTTAATAATTTAACCTCTGAATTAATTTCATGATTAAATGACCAAAAATGATCTGCCACAGCTGAATATCAACATACTAAGATAAGTGAAGTTTTTAGTTTCTAATTTGTTCTTATTTTAGTATATCATGAGCTTTCTGGCTATAGCCCATGAAGTCCTATTTACTCTGGATGACTTTTACATAACTGGTAAATCATAAGAGATAGAGCAAATCCTAGTGTACAAAAAATGTAGATCTTGCTAAAGCACACAATTTATGTCTAAATAATTTTTTTTTGAAGAGTGAACCATTTCGAGACGTTGCTTGTTATTTGTGTGAGTTTTGGAGAACTTATATTTCTGTCAAATGGAACATCGCCATTAATTACTTTCTCTACTGGTAAGTAGGGGAAGTATTGTATTCCACCCAAAAATTCAATGTCGAGATTTCCCCGGAAATGTATGTTTTGAGACCCCCTGAATCCAAAAAAAGCATTTTTAGAAAAAGGTCTGTGTGTGTGTGTCTGTGGACAGCATAACTCAAAAACAAAAAGTAGGTTAAAAACCAAAGTTGGTACTTAAGTTTAATGTCATTCAAGGATGCCACACGAAGATTTTGAAGAAAATAATCCCACCCTAAACTACCCTTTACATGGAACATTTTTAAAAAATTTTGATTTTCTTGAAAATGACTAACGATTTTGATTAAAATGCCATATGTTTGAGACATTTTTATGACAAATGAAATGTATATCTTGAATTTTCTGGCTATAGCCCCTGTAGTCGTAATTACTCTGGACGACTTGCATAACTGGCAAACCGTTAGATATAGACCAAATCATACTCTATAAAAATGTAGATCTTGCTAAAATACACAATTTAAGGCTCAATAAATTTTCTTGTAGGATGAACCATTTCGGAGATATTCCTTGTTATGTGTGTGAGTTTCAGAAAACTTAAAACTTTCGTGAACTGGAACATCGTTGATAATTTTTTATATGTCAAGTGTGCAAAGAGAATGGAATCTCAAAGCTTTAAAAGATTTGACTATCACTCAAAGCCTACTGTATTCTAATATTCCCCTTGCACCTACAAGGAAATAAACAAGATAATTTGTGCAAATGCTTATCTCAACTAACACAAAGAAGATATAGGAATGAGTTTGTAAGAATGGTTAGTACAAGAGTAGAGAAAGTCATGTGAGTGCAACACGTCAGATTTTTTTTATATGTTAACCGTGCAAAGAGAATGAAATATGAAAGCCTCAAAAAATTTGACTATTGCTCAAAACCCACTGTATTCCCCTATTCCTGCTGCACCTACAAGGAAATCAGCAATAAGATAATTTCTGCAAATGTTTATCTATATTAACATGAAGAAGATACAGGAAAAAGAGTTCGTAAGAATGCTTAGTACAAGAGTAGAGAAAGTCATATGAGTGCAACACATCAGTTTTCTTTTTTATGTAATTATCATTATAAGTAGACTTTCTATAAATGCCAATATTTAATTTATTGTTGTGTTTTATTATTTTTAAATTGAGGGATGGAAGCCAACCATTATTTTCAGTTTCCAAAGTGAATTTAGTGGCTTTATCTTGTAAATTTAAAAGTTTTAAGGCATAATTTATATGTTTCTCAAAACAATGGCAAAAATATCATGTACATATCTGTACCAGGTTTTAAAAATTAAATGGAATGCTGTAGTAATTTGTATTTCAAAAAAAGCTCATGAAAAGATTAGCAAGAAATGGCGAAAGTAGACCGCCTATTGCAAAGCCAGAAGTTTGTTGAAAGAAATTTCCATTAAAACTGAAAACATTTTTATCCAAACAAAGATTTTTAAGCTTCAAAAAATTGTCTATTAATTCTCCACATAAATCTAAAGAACTTAACCATTTTTTAAAAATGTCGAAACTTTTTTTAGGGATATTAGGAAATAAAGCAATGATGTCAAAAGATTTAATGGTTTGGGAAAATATTTTCATTTTGAAAAATAGGGATCTCATAATGAATTTTGAAATACTGCTACCTGATTCTGTTAATAAATTTGTTGGTTATACATAGAAATTTAAGCAAATTGGGATGTTACGATGGCACTGACCAGTATAAACAAGATTTGCACTGAAGATACGTTTAGTTTATTGTGAAACTGCAGTCTGTGTTGGGATTCAAGAATTTTATGCAGATATTAAGTTAAGTGAAGCTTGTAATTTCTAAACATTGTTATAACTTTAGATAGGCATTTTCAAGTTTGAGAATTCATGCCAGGAATTTTTTAGACTTGCACAAAACAGAATGCTGTATTTCATTGCATAGTTGTCACACTTTTTGTGCTTTCTTCATAAAGTGAAAATATGCAGTGCAATCATTATGCAAGGAATAAAGTAAGATTGTCTGTATTAACTTTCAGTGACTGATGTACAGTAATGGGTTGTCGATGGGCCCTTAAACACCACTCACACTCACTCACTCATCCACCCACCCACCCTACTGTAATGGAAGTAAGAGTGAGTCTGAGCATATTGAAGTATGGGAAGGAGTTGAAGCAAAAGTCATGTTGACACCGCAATGCAAACATCTGCTACAGTGTAAAAAAAATGTGACTTTAAATTTATTGAATTAAGACTCATCTATTTTACAAAAGCATTTACAGTACTGTTGAATCACATGTACTTTTTAAGTTGATATTATTGGACTGCTGAAGAAATCCATAATTTGGCCTGGAAAAAAATTAAAATAGGTAAATAATAAGTGAAGATCATGTAAGAGACATGTGTGAACATTTAATATACATAAGCACTTGTTAAAACAATTATAATTATAGAAACAAGCAGACACAAACAATCAAATATTAAAATGGTTTGAGGTCATTTTGAGTCACTTTTTTGCACTCACCTTCACTTAAATTGTTTTAAAAACAGGAAACGTTTTCAAGACCGTTGGGTCCCATCATCAGCTGTTGGGTGACTGACACTAACTTCTTGTTCCTCCTCTCTGCTACTGTCATCTTGCTGCCATCTGGTGTTAGGGGCACAGAACTTTAACACTTTGTTTTCTGTTTTTAAAACAATTTAAGTGAAGGTGAGTGTAAAAAAGTGACTCAAAATGACCTCAAACAGGAAGAATACTTCACTGTTAATAGTGCTTCTATTTGTAATATTCATTAAAATGGTTATTCGCTTGGCATGGCCTAACCAAGTGATTCACATCTCTTGTAACTCCATTCGCTTATCACTTAGTCACGTCTGTTAATTCCCACGTTTGGGGTAGCTGAACCAACCATATTCATTGATGCGCTAGCCACCATCCTGATAGCCTGCAAACTGATGGCATCAACACTGAGGAATATATGCTGCACACCTTGTACTCTAACCTAACAGGTTGCAGTGGCAGCATGTTATTTTTCAGTATTTCTCATTAGTGAACACTGGAATATTAATGTAACGATTGTACAGTGAAACACTTAAGTCCTGATTGCTTATCTATAAATCAAAGTGCGATCATTATGTGATGGCAACCATTATGCAATGAAATACAGTACTCTAATATTTTGTGACCAAGTGTTTACTTGAGTAAACGCATATAACTGTTTTTAAAATATGTGCACTTTTTATGATTATTTTCAGTGTGAATAGCACTTGCAAAGCTCCTTGGATAAATTGAATGTACAAACAGCCTTTGTTAAAGTGTGCCTTAGACCAACAAAACTACTCACATGATGATGGTTTTAATCAGGTTTGTGAGAGGATAATAAAATGCTCTTTACAGCTGTACGATAATGAAGTATAGTTATACAGCATGTTAGTTATGAATAGAAACTGCCAGCTTTTGTTTTGATGTTTAAAGCATCATAATTTAACAGCAGAATTTTAACTCTCTCTGCCTGAAAACATTTTCATTTTCCAAAAAGTTATACAGTAGTTCTAGATCATTACTGATGTAATGAAGAAAAACAGTAGTATTGTAAAATTTTGATCTCTTGTTTTTCGGAGTATAACGTGTATATATATGAAAGCAATCAAAAAAGTGAAAATCCATATGAATATAATTTAAAAGGTAAGTCAATTAATAACACTGAACAACACTTACAACATATTTTTCCGTTGTAAGTTGTATGTTGTAAGTGTTGCTCAGTGTTACTAATTGACTCACCTTTTAAATTATATTAATTACAACAACACTGTTTTCAAACCTCTATGAAAGGAAGATCCATATGAATATCTAGTTATTAAAGAAACTGCTCAATTCAATCATATGGGTTATCATGTAAAGTATCGTGGAACTTTAAAAATAACCACCATTGCAATTCTTAACTATCTGCTTACACCAAAATTGAATCATTGCAGTCAATTATGCTTACGTATTAGGAATGCTCAAATACTGGACAGCTTTATTTTTACTTTCTCTGCTGGTAAGTAGGTTAAGTATTGTATTCCACCCAAAAATTCAATGTTGAGATTTCACCAGAAATATATGTTTTAAGACTCTCTGAATCCAAAATAGCATTTTTAGAAAAATATCCGTGTGTGTGTCTGTCAGTCTGTGGACAGCATAACTCAAAAGTGGAAAGTAAGTTAAAAACCAAAGTTGGTATTTAAGTTTAATCTCTTTCAGGGATGCAACACGAAGATTTTGAAGGAAATAGCCCCATCCTAAACTACCCTTTACATGGAAAATTTTTCAAAAATTTTGATTTTCTTGGAAATGGCTCTAACGATTTTGAGTAAAATGTCATATGTTTGAGATATTTTTATGACAAATGAAATGTGTATCTTGAATTTTCTGGCTATAGGCCCTGTAGTCGTATTTACTCTGGACTACTTTTGCATAACTGGTAAACGTTAGAGATAGACGAAATCATACTATACAAAAAATGTAGATTTTGCTAAAATACACAATTTGTGTCTAAATAAATTTTCTTGTAGGGTGAACCATTTTGGAGATATTCCTTGTTATGTGTGTGAGTTTCAGAAAACTTAAAACTTTCGTGAAATGGAACATCGTTGTTAATTTTTTATATGTCAAGTGTGCAAAGAGAATGGAATCTCAAAGCTTTAAAAGATTTGACTATCGCTCAAAGCCTACTGTATTCTAATATTTCCCTTGCACCTACAAGGAAATAAACAAGATAATTTGTGCAAATGCTTATCTCAACTAACACAAAGAAGATATAGGAATGAGTTTGTAAGAATGGTTAGTACAAGAGTAGAGAAAGTCATGTGAATGCAACACATCAGATATTTTGTCATTGTTTACCATTTTAATTGTTGGTAGCATTCTGTAATGACTATTCATTGCTATTGCTATAGAAATATTGTTTTTGTAACTATAAATAAAAACATTATTTGTGGCCACTATTTCTGTTCAGTTTGATTCATAGTTATCACATCCTGATACATGCATGATTCAGTTGTGCATATGTTGTGCATATTGGTAATATCACACTATGAATCAGAGTTTGGCTGCTGATCTACCAATCCTCAAAAACAAATATAGTTATAATTTTATTCTGATAGGTTTTCTAGAAGTCTCCAGAGGATGACCAGCAGGCAGAAGAAAAGTAGCGTGTCAGCACTGGATCATCAAGCTATTAGTGGTGGTGGTATTGCCCAAAAATATCTTAAAAGAAAGATGTCTGATCCAGACATCCATCATTCTCTTAATGAAGTTGGTTCTCCCAGTTCAGGAAGCTCTGCTCCTCGCTCAGCAGCAATTTCCATTCCCCAGCATCGTTCTAACGAAATATCACCACAACATTCAGCATCAGAATGTAAGTATATGTATTTTTTAAATGTTGTATGTTTGTTATAAGGGCGGTTTACTGTGTTCTAACAACGTATTGTTTCATCTCCTAGAATTGACACTTAATGGAAGGAAGATGCTTAGAAATTCTTTTTTCCAGGAATATTCTTTTGGGGAATGAGATGAGATAACTTTAAGTTCAAAGGATCTCTTTGTTCCACTGTGCTGACACTTTTTTTTGGGCATCACTGAAATACATTTTCATAGTAAAATGAACCCTTAATGGTTGGATTAAACTAAAAGCCCAGTCTAAAATACCACACATAGCATTTTGCATATCACTACTGTGTACATATCTGCTAACAATGCTTCAATGGTCTTTGAATGCAAAAAAGCTCATGAAAGGTTCATGATTCAAAGGTTCACAGAAATGAAAATTTGAAGATTAAAATGATATTTAACATCCAACTAAAAGTATTTGAATTTGAATTTATTGAGTGCTAATGCATTTACATCTTGGGCTGCCCTTGAACTTGGGCTCTGGTCCTTTTGTCATAGGGCAGTCTCTTAAGATTTCTTACATATACTCGTATTTACAATTTAAAGTGTGCTGTTGTTTATCACTTTTGCTAATGTTTGTATCCACTTAGTGTGCTCCATTTTCACAACACTATTATTTTCTTCTGAGCTAGGAACTTCAGCTAAAATTACATAAACATGATTTGAATGTTTGCTCCTCAGATAAAGTTTTATATATTCTTCAGATTTCATGCACTTTGGTTATTTCAGTTCTCCTTTCTTATCATTGTTGTTAGAACTCTGAAGGGATTGATCAAGTTATTCTTTAAGATTGACTGAAAAATGGTTGCCACTGAACTGCAGAGATGATTAAAATATTAATTATTTAGGTTATGGGATGAAAAGTTGTATTTAGAGTATGCTGAGATCTAAAGGAGCACTCAATTGTGAAATAATAAATTGTATATTATTAAAGGATGATGAGTCAGTTAACTTACTTACATGTATTGTATGTGTTTATAAAACAAATGTGGAAATGGATATAGCAGGGATGCATATTACAATGTTTGTTTTATTTACTACCAGCTGTGAAGCATCGGGCTTTTGCGATCCAGAATGATGTTCCAGAAGCTGAGACATCACCTCCATATCGTCCTGTAGTGGGAAGTGCTGGCTCACCTGGAAACTCTCTTCAGCAATTACAAGCCAATCTGCTAAGACCAGGAAGGGCGCTAATTAATCCATTTGACCCTTCACATGTTACTATCAAATTGACATCCAACAGAAGACGTTGGACACACATTTTTCCAAAGGGTGAGTATGAATTTGCATAAATTATAAAATAAAATGGAACTATAAACAATACTGTTAAGGCTGGTACCATAGCTCTGTTGGTAGGGCACATGGATGCTGTGTGAGGGGTCCCAGATTTGATTCCTGGCCGGGAGTGGTAATTTTTCTCTAACCAAGATTATTTCCTATCCTCCCCAGAGTCTGGAAATATAAATGAGAGTATGAATGTGTGTGCAATCTAATTTACAAAACCAACTGTGTACGAGTTAACACCATTACTGATAGGTAGTACATTCTGAAGTAAAAGGGCTTCAATTTGTCCATTGCAGTTAAAAGTATGATATAAGTGGAACAATTAAAAAACTAATAGTGCTATGTTGATTGCAGTTACAGGCATGATATAAATGGAGCAATGAAAAAAAAATAATAATGTTAAATTCATATTAAAAAGAAATGCAAAAGATGGAAGTGGAAAAAGAAGGCTAGCTACCTTTCTTAGATTTCAAAATAATCTGGGAACAATAAAATATTACCTTTGGTATATAGGAAGCTTTCACATTCAGATAGATAAAGAGCAAATGTTTCCATCCCATAAAAATATCAGCTTTGATAGGGAGAGAAGGAAGTTGAAATTCACATACCTTTCAGTGTAAAGCCACAGATGTTTGGAGCGTAAGTTTAGTAATTAAGAAATTGCTACTCAGGAACAAAGGAATTGGAGTTGGAAAGATCTTGGAAGATTTTGACATTGACAAGGACGGGGATGGGGACAAGGATCACATTGTTAATGATAATAATAACTACAATGTAGTCTAAAGCCAGTGCCCCACAGTTAAACTTTTTGGCAAAACTTTCTGTATCCAATGGAATTGCACACAAAAGAAATAGTGCCTGTCACACTATGATACATTTTGGTCCAAAAACAAATGACAATTCATGTACCAAGGTTGAGAAGACATGGTCAATACAAATAGTAATATAGCTACTGCTGGGTGGGTGGATTGACGGACGAACAAACAGACGGAGGGAGAGGGTGGGGTGGGGTGGGAGGGAGGGGTGGTGTGGGTGGGGGAGGGAGGGATGGAAGACAAATAAATAAATAGATTAATAACCCTGTTATGAGGTTGTACACTTACATATCAGAAATACACATGTAAGACTATGCAAGTAAAAAGCAATGTTAACAACATAACAAATTCAAATAAGATGTGTACCAATTAAAAGTTTTTTTAAAAAAGTGGTGTACATGGTTCTGAGTAATTATGGTATTTAGTGACTATCTGAGCAGTCTGTTGGAAGTGCATTATGAAGGTTCTTTAAACTGTACTTTTTGCAGGTCAAATTATGTTATGCCCCTTAAATATTTTGCTGAATCTATTGTGTGCCCTTGAGTAATGTGTAGTTAAATTTGCATTGTATCACTGAAGAATACATTTCACTCTGTATTTTACTTGAATTTATGATTTTGCAAATAGCAGTTGCTTATGATTGTCTTTATAATATTAATGTGTATTTAAAATGTTTACTTAACTTTAAGGAGTTTCCTTCTCCATATGTTACTGAAATGTGTTTTTCTTTTTATCTAAATAGGCCCCACAGGAGTTTTAATACAACAGCATCATTATCAAGCTGTGCCTGCCGTGTCAAACACTGATCAGCAAGGGCATGATGGTGGCTCTATATATAGTTCCTCACCTGGAAATGAGAATACAAACACACCTGGAACTTTTTCCAGATCTGCATCACAAAGTGTCATTCAAGATGGTAAGTATATTGCCCTGCAGCTTGAGTATGACAACTACAGTGAAGACTTTGGACTATAGATGACATTAGTGATGGCAATGGCAATGATGCACCATTCAGCATACAATGCAATTGGTTTTGTCAGCAAGCCATTAATTAAATATAGCTACATTCAAGTATTCTTGAACAGTATATGTGAGATTCCCTTTTTCTGTCACTTTATTTTTCTTCTAAAACTGAAGCATAAAATGTTGTTGTGTTTTTTGATAACTCAGAGGAGGAGGTTCCTTTCTGTTTAGACTTGCATGCTAGCGATAGTAAGAGTGCACCATATTCCATAATTTAGGTAGTTATAGTATAAAGTTAAACAACTTTAAAAAATTTGCTGTAAATTATAATAAATTAGGAAATTGTTTATTTAAAGGTAGCAAAAGTCGACCTAGTGCAGGACGACCAAATGCATTGCCATCATTACCAGGAGAAAAAAATGTGCAATCCAGTAAGCTCACATTGTTGTGGGGTGCTACTGGTGAACAAGAATGGACACCTGCTCTTACAACTGGTAAGAAAAAACTACATTAGAAACATTAGATTTTAATGAAATTTTATTCTTGCCTTTGAAAATAATCGTAGGGATTATATTTAAGGTAAGTTACTTTAGACTCTTAAGTTAACTTTAATTTGCATATGAATAAAACTAAGCAACTTGATAAAAGTTATCTTACTTTTGCATATACAGTCCTATGCTGGGTTGCAAGAATACATTTGTAGGTTTTGTTAGAGCTAAAGTGTTTGTTTGCTTCTGAAATGAGTTGCAAGACTGATCTGCAATGCTATTGTTTTATGTATATTTCTATTTTTATATATTCAATCTATATTTTTATCTTTAATTTTTTCATAGATAGTCATCCTCAGATAAAAGTAAATAAAAATTTGGTTATATAATTATTGTCAATTGATTCTTGTATAGAATAATAGTTTTATCCCAGAAAATGTTAAATTTATATTCTATTCTTCATTATAGCATCTTTGCCTGTTAAATAGGCTATATTCAATTTGACTGAATTTCTACCAAGACTGATTTTTAGATAGAAGTTCAATCCTTTTCAGGAATATGACAAGATAGAATTTAAAGTTAGATTTAGATTCTCCAAACAAACATTCTTGGATCTCTTGCATGTGCCAGGGCTATAGATTGAAAAACTAACTGCACAAAGTATGTCTGTGTTAGTAGAAAAATCAGCTGTTGATTACTCTTTGTTATTACCAACAGGAGCTTTCAAGGATGTGATAGATCATATTCTTGTTCCGAAATGTACAGTGTATAGAATAATAATACACAATAATAATGAACCTCAGCGTTGCATGAATGAGGGCACAGTACATAAATATGCCCCAAGGCAATTCTTTATAAACTATGAAGTAAGGTTGCTATGATATTAGTAATTTCCCCAATATTATCGGTGCTATAGACTGCAGTCCATGAAAATTCAAAGCCTGGCGGAAAGTGAAATATTCAGAAACAGAACAAGTTACTTTTAGTTAAAAGTTCATAAGTCTGCAATGCCAATCTGAGGGCAAAGTTGCGTGTTGCCAACGTTCTTATTTCAATTTGTAACTTGTCCATGACTTTATTTTATACTATTCTTATTTTCTGAAATTAAAGCTGACAATAATATTGTGTCCCTTTCAGAGAAAATGTTACTTCTATTCCTTTTGTTCTTCATTTTGGCAAAACACAAAAAAAATCACTTTGTCAATGAAAATGAAGTACAATTGTGGATATGTGGTGTCAGTTGTTTGTTGCAGTAACAAGGTAACTGTTTATTCAGACTACTTGGGCTCAGCCGTTGTGCTACTTCTCTCGTTAAACAAGGGAATAATTAATGGATCACATGATGCTGCCTTCCTTTCATAGGAGTTTTAAGACATTGTTGTTGTAATTAATTTAATTTAAAAGGTGAGTCAATTAATAACACTGTAAGTGTTGTTCAGTGTTATTAATTGACTTACCTTTTAAATTAAATATGATGCTGTACTTGCAACAATCTGCAGTTTACAAAATATGTCAATAATTTATTGATCCATTAACTAAAGAAGGGAATAACTATTTATAGTGCAGTTTTCCTGCAACCCAGCATTAGAGTTAGACGAGACTTAATGTGTAGCAGCTGAACTAAGTGGCAGTTGCCATACTTGCTGCGAGGTTCATTCTCAAGCTCACAGCAAATGGCATGTTTATTTCTTAATTCTGCCAGTTGTAGGGAATGGGAGTTCGCTACTTTTTCAGGGTAGAATTGCATTTTGTGTTGTTGATAAGTTATTATGTTTGTGTATACCTTACACTAACATAATTTTCTGTATGATGCACATATGAAATTTTGTTTGGACAAAATCCATAATAAGTTTACAGTTGTTACAATTATTAGCAGGAGAGCTTACAAATAATCTGTGAATTAAGTCAGAAGATTAAGGCAGTTTTTAAAAGCTTAGGAATGCCATGTGTTGGTTAAAGAAAAACAGGATGAAATACCAGGAATAAACTTTCACTATCTGCTCACAATTAATGCTTTTATTTTCAACCTGCATTGTAATGCAAGTGACCAGGCATGTATATTTATATGGTAAATTTCATTATATTGCCTGTAATGTGCTGGTTATTTATGTAGAATTTGGACAGTTTGTAAGACAGCATTTGCATAGTCCAAGCCCATTGCACAGTTGGTCTAGTTTACCTCTGCTGCTTTAACTTTGCGTTTGATAGTTTGTATCAATATTACATAGTTTTGTATGTAGTTGGAACATTGCAACTAATCAACTGCTGCTGGTTAAGTTTTTCACTGAGCTTCAAAATTGTGCATAAATAGTGTGTGTATTCGATGAAAGCAAATTAATATTTATTTTGTGCTTCATAGCTAAAAACTGAAAATAAATATGTGCATATTGCACAGCACAATGTGCCTTTGACAAATACTTAAACAAATGCAAAAATATGCTTATAACAATAAAACTTAAGAGAACAAACTTTGACACAGTTTTATGAAGTAAATTAAGGAATTTCTTTTCCTCAGATAGTTAAATGGCAATTGATAGCTCCATTTAGCTCTCCTTTGTCATTATCTTCTTTGGAATTATTGGTAACACCACCATTGCCACTGCCACCACCATCAATCGATATCATTAGTGGTTCATAGTTGATATACCTTCCATGTCTTGTGCTCCTCTAATTAGCTTTTCCACATGGCTCATTTTCTTTCTCCAACTGATCCTTCCATTTCATCAGTTTGCAGAAAACATATTCCAGGAGACAAATGGAAATGCAGCATATGGCCGCTTGATAACCTCTCACTATCTGCTGGGCTTTTTAGAGGTCTCATAGTATGGTGCGTATGTGGTAGGCTTTTGCTGAAACCAACATTTGGTGAAGTTCCTAGGCACTTCATGAAAAGCTGTGGTGTGTAGAAGGAGGTTACACTATTTGCTTAACAAGCTCCGTCATTTCTTAAAGAATGTGTACTTTCACATCTTTGCAGCATGTGCAGACTGTTAGCCCATCCACTGATTATCAAGTTTTTCTCTTGATATTCTAAGCCTTGTCTTAACAAATTTCTTTCTTCTAGATTCTGAATTCAATTCTAAACTTTAAACCATTTTACCATAACCATTCCTTTCATTGCCACTAATATTTTAGGAAGAAGTGAAACTAAAATGCTGCCTATTCCTCAGAATTCCAATTAAAGTGTCCGTTATACTTATGTATCATATGAATTCCTTGCATGAGCTCTAGCAATTGCATTTATAATGTGCGAGAAAATACACATTGAGTTTGAGAGCTTGAATTGGAACCGAAAAATTCAATGCCTCAGCTGGGATTTGAACAACAGATTCTCCGCTTACCAGGCAGGTGCTCTAAACATTAAGCTACTGTGACAACCTGCCAGAATAGTATTGAATTCTCCAACCAATTCGTAACCACAAAGGCAGTCCCACATCATAGACAGATACCGTAATGGTGACTTACTATCATAGTGCTTCATGCCCTGGAATTAAATAACCTTCAGATGGTAATTATTATTTATTTATATTTATTTTAAATACACCAATAATAAGTTTGTTGGCATAAATAAATAATAATTACACATTGAGTTATTTAATCAAAGTTTGCTAAACTTTTTATTTTTGGTGAGAGACAGTTGGCATGGTAATTGTTGTTTTTTGTGTTCCTTCACAGTTGTATTTCAAATATAATTGCTAAGAATATTGCAGTTGTGGCTGCTCAGTACCATTGGCAAGAATTAAACCAGCTTGCTTGTTCAAAGTAAACAAGGATGCTTATCATGGTGTAGCCATTTTTAAAAGAAGCAATTAAGCTAGTAATTATTTTATGTATCTTCTCTTGATTTAAAATTCTGTTTGCAGCCATGAAATGTAAATTGCCAGCTCATATTTATAAGAAATATTGTGCTCTTTTCATACTTAATGTTATCAAATAGTCATTTTTTATTATTCTTATAACAGTTATAAGTATAAACGCAATGCCTCTAATGCTACAGGTAAGATAAAATTCTTTTTTTAATTAGCTTATAACTAAGATGCTTATTTTACATGTGCCCATTTGTTTTGTTTTTTTTTCCTGTGTATGTTTTAAATTTTAAAATGTTTCTACTGAGTTTCAAAGATACTTGGAAGTGTATCTCCTGACAGTGTAAGTTGAAACAATCTTGACTAGGTATTGACATCATATATCTTGACATTCGTTTTTCAACAGTGTCTGATAAGGTAGATGAGGTGCTACAAAAACATGTTCCTGCATTAATTATATGAGAATGAAACCCATGAGTATTAGGTGGACCATTAAAAAGATCAAGTTTTAAAAATGTTTGCAAGATGTAATCCAATCTGCTTGTAAACAGAAATTAACTGTATAAATTTTGAGCTGTTTTGTTTAGATAATATCATTCTACACATATTCCTCATTGGCATATTAGTAGTATTATTTATTTATGCCAACAAACTTACTGTTGGTGTTTTTAAACACACAAGCCGTGTGGGCAATGTTTGAGAGGTAGAACTGGAACTTAAAAATTCAATGCCACATTTGGGATTTGAACCACACACCCTCCGCTTACCAGGCGGGTGCTCTAACCATTAAGACACTGTGACAACCTGCCAGAATGACATTGAATTCTCAAACCAGTTCGTATTTCTCCTGCTAAACCACAAAGGCAGTCTCACATCAGAGACAATTTCCCCAATGGTGAATTATTATTGCAAGTACTTTATGTCCCAGGATTAAATAACCTTCAGAGTATGCCAAAACACCAACAGTAAGTTTGTTGGCATAAATAAATAATAATAGACAATCAATTTGAGATAGGAAACCAAAGATCTACGACATCAAGTTAATAAGTTATATGTATTCAAAGTAATTCAAGATTGTGACCAATAAATCATAACCAGAAAGAAGTATATCAATATTATCCGCTGGAATTGAAATAGTGCTTATTAGGAACTTAGTGAAGCCTGTCTGCTGTCTGTCTGAAGAAGTATTTCTAAACTGTAGTACTACGAAAAGCACTTAAATTGGAGACTTAACAACAGATAACGGATAACAGATTGTGGCG
Organism: Tenodera sinensis; assembly: GCA_030765045.1. Taxonomy (NCBI): domain Eukaryota; kingdom Metazoa; phylum Arthropoda; class Insecta; order Mantodea; family Mantidae; genus Tenodera; species Tenodera sinensis. The sequence continues at coordinate 26,893,097 of CM060965.1, forward strand.
AGCCACTACAGAAATATAGCGCAGTTTTAAAGTGTGTGCTTTGGCTGCGCAGTTATGCTGACTGATTGTGGCCCTAATGAAACTGAGAAATCGAGTTCAAACCTGAGGAGGGGATAAATATTTTTTGTCTCCCATCTTTTCCATTTTGAGAGAAATTCTGTACGTTTGGTTTAAAATAGCAAAATACGACCATCATGTGCAATGCGCAGAGTACTGTTTTTGCTTCTTCTCACATCTGATGACTTAGGCTGGTCATTGGTCTGACGCTGACTGTAAGCTGTTTGTCCATGTTAATAAGAAGAATTTGTCTTCCAACACTTGACCTGCAGTAAACAGTTCACAAAACATTGAACCAAGCAACAGCAGAGTACTACAACTCCCCAAAGAGACACTGAATACCTATCTGTTAGCATGACAAATGTCTAATACTGCCAATAGGTGACCTTAACCCTGGAAGACACTAACACCACCATGTGGTGACTGTTTCCTACTCAAGTCACCCATGTCTCATTTCCTATTTCCTTCAGCACACAATAACATTGCGCTAGGCTTGAACCATCTCTTTAAGTGAAAATGAAATTCTCAGTATGTACCTACTATTTAGGTCATGCAAGTGTAAATAATAGTTAAACAAACTTGAAACAAAAAGTTTAAACATTAGTTAAACAAAATATTACGATGACATAAATGTTTCGTGTAAATCAAATTAGATTAAGCATGTGTTTATGAAAAAGGAAAGAAAAACGAACACAACAGGTATGGGGTTATGAGTATTTTAACCTCTTGCTCTTTTAATACATGTGTAACTTCGCGTCCAGGCACCATAACCATTACGCTTAACCTCTTGAGCGACAGCCATTTAAAAGCTCTGCAGGCCAAGAACGGATACCCAATATCCAGCGCAGGGCATTTAAATTGTTAAATGCGCTAAAAGTGCTTCCTAAATACACAGCTGTATTTTGCGTAAATTTTAAGTTATTTTAATCAAACAAAAACTGTTATAAAACTCATTATATGCAGTATATATGTACATCATCAGCAATGTTGAGTTGCATTTACAAATCGTTGAAATGGCACTATTTGTTTCACTGTGGTAAAAAGTTAACTTTGCTTTGTCGAACGCATCTCGGAAAGAAACAGTAGTGGACCCATTGTATGTGTTAGCTATGCGTCAGCAAGTCACAGCACAATGTGAAATAGAACGCTACTGTATGCGTGGTTTATGAGTCATCAGAATAAAGCAGGTTTGCAATTTTTCCTTACACGTGTTTCGTAACTTGGATATAGCTTACAGGCTCCGTTTGTTTCTCTCTTGAAATGCATACGTATACTTTCCTGCTTGTAGCTGAAGTGAGAAGCTATTGAGTGTTACATCTCAGAGCTAAAACATGGCATCAACAAGCAGTGTTGCACAAAGGTTAGCGAGTGGTGGAAGTGTAAGGGCTTCTGAAATTACACAGGATAATGTGGAGGACTTCTTGCTGTGTGACAGCGATTTGGATATCGATGGCGAATTTTCCGAATTTGAGGGGGGTGTGGAGGATATAGGTACAAGTAGCAGTGAGGAAGAACGTGACCAACTTCCTTCAGCTGTTCGTGAAGAGTCAGCATTGTGGAGTGCTGAAAACAATTCCAATACAAACAGGCACATCTTCACCAGCACAGGGTCTGGTGTTCAATCCCAGGCTCAGCTGACTTCTGACAGCCAACCAATTGACATTTTTACAAAATTTTTTACTACCGACTTAGTGTCTCTCATTGTTTGCGAAACAAATGTATATGCGAGTAAGGTGAAGGAAGACCTGCTCTCTAAAGGTAAATTAGGGCCTAAGAGCAGAATTCAAAGGTGGACAGAAGTAACACTCAATGAGATTTACAGGCTAATTGGTCTAATTATACTTATGGGTGTTATTCGTAAACCTGCATTATACATGTATTGGTCCACAGATGACATGCTAGCTACTCCTTTTTTTGGAAAATGCATGTCAAATAACAGATTTACGTCAATTTTGCGGTTCCTTCATTTCACCTGCACAGAGAATGTAAATGACAAACTCCACAAAATTAGGCCTGTTTTCGATTATATTATTTCAAAATTTAAAGAAAATTATGTGCCTGGTGAAAAGGTCACTGTTGATGAAAGCCTAATGCTTTGGAAGGGCCGCTTAGGTTGGAAGCAATACATCAAAACAAAAAGGGCTAGATTTGGCATAAAGAGTTTTGATGTTTGTGAAAGTAAAACGGGATATCTTTACAATAGCTGCATTTACACTGGTCGAGGGACTGACAATACTGGAGACAAAGATTTGGGCTTATCTGGCTCCATAGTAATGCACCTAATGGAACCTGTGCTTGATCAGGGTAGGACTGTGTACTTAGATAACTGGTACAGCTCTCCTAAATTATTCATGGCCTTACACAAAAGAAAGACTAATGCAATTGGAACAGTACATTCAAATCGTATTGGTTTGCCAAAAGATGTGAATACGAAGGCTCTAAGGAGAGGGGAAATGGAGGTGCGTCAGCTCCCACCTTTGACCTACCTTGCCTGGCAGGACAGGAGGGTAGTTACGGCATTATCCAATTACAGCTCTAAGATTTTGATGATTGACACTGGAAAAACAGATGCCCATACCAAAATGTGCATTTTCAAGCCTGACGTTATCCAGGAATACAATATGCACATGGGCGGTGTCGATCTAGTAGATCAGGTATTGCAAGCATATCCCTCTTTACGAAAAACAGTGAAATGGTATAAAAAGGTATTTTTGCACCAACTGGATATAACCATATACAATTGTTTGGTAATTTGGAGAGCTCTAAACCCACACAAGACAATGACCTACCTGGACTTTCGACTATCAATAGCTCGCAGCCTAATTGAACAATACCAGGTTGAGAGGCCTCTTCATACTGGGGGTAGAAAATCCAAAACCCCTGCACCCCTCAGACTTCAAGGAAAACATTATCCTAAAAGGATACCGTCAACAGCAAAGAAGTCCCGCCCATTTCGAAGGTGTTTCGTGTGCCGCAAGAAGGGAATCCGTAAGGAAACGGGGATGATCTGTGGCAAATGTGGAGATGTGCCCTTGTGTGTTTATCCCTGTTTTGAGGCATATCACTGCAGAAGGAACATATAAAGGTAAGCCAGTAAAGCATATAGAATTTAATTAAATGTTTCATAACGGGGGAAAATTAAAATAAGTTGAGTTAGATAGTGGATAAATAAGGGTTAAATGCACAAACGCACAGGACGTGTATACACGTCCATATCGCTCGTCCGTCATTTTAAATGGACGTGATTTCACGTCCATATCCCTGAAGAGGTTAACAGACAGGCTGTGTAATTTTTCCACTTGTTTTCTCATTATGTTTTATAGCTGCAGTGGACATGATCAGTGGCGTTTATACCCCCAAACAATTTTGAGGCACAGTTCTGTAAGTTGTAATCCTAGACCTATCTCAAATTGGTTGCCTATGCCTATTATCGCCAGTAAAAATTTGTGCCGTGTTATTCATTTACATCCTATGTATATAAAGAAAAATGTCAAAACAGGAAATCTATCCAATAATAATAAAAATATTGCTTTTAGTGTTTAGGTACATTAACTACTAATTGTATTTTGTCTTCAGTTTGTAGACAAATTGGTTGAACTGAAGCATTTATCATATTTTGTTGAAATAAGGAATATAATTCAGTCTAAGGATTGTCTTGAAGATAACAGTGACATGATATGATAGCAACATCTTTTAGTTAAGCCATATGCTTACATTGAATAACTTGCACTAATGACAAAACCTGCATTTGCTAAAGCCTGCTACAAGTGTTATGTTTTTATGCTGTGAAAAGATGAAACTTTATTTTCTTACAATTATGCAAGTAGTAGCTCCCAGGTTGATATCACATTGTAATTTTTGGACTCAGGTGAAAGCACAAGAGAGAGCTAATTTGCTGTGTTCAGTAATATTAAAAATTGTTTTTCCAACATAAGAAATATTCTCTGTACTACGTGCAACAGAACTACCTTCAACTGGCCATTTCAGTAGGTGCAACTTATGGACAACTACACTCTAATCAGAGTTATCCTAGTGCACCATTTTCATCATGTACTCTTTGGGTTCCATTGGAGATCAAACAAAAAGGAGGGTGGAGGGGGGTTAGATGGAGGTGTTTCAATGTTCATCCACACTAGCCGTGCGTAAGACAAGGTTGTAAAGGAGTGGATTGAGAAAAATTCAATACCATAGCTAGGATTTGGATCAGGGATCTTCCATCTGGCTGCTTTAACCACTGAGCTACCATACCAACATGACATCATGTACAGATTTTAATTATTACTTTTTTCAATGTGATCCTCGCTGTTAACTAACAAGATAATCCCATAATGTCAGTTTACTTTCATAACCTATCAATATCTAGTCATTTTGCTCTGCTGTTACTGTCTGTTGACCTTATGAATGCCTCCACTCATTTCATGTCATTCAGTTGCTTGCAAGTGGTTATTGTTGCACAGTTTCTGCAGTTGAGCACATGTTGCAACAGTTGTTATCAAGAAGTTGTTTGTCTGAACTCTCTTGTCCAACTCTGTGGTTGGACAGTTGCAACTGGTGCTGTGTCATTGCATGCAGTTGTGGGTACTTGGTCGTCTGAAGACTACCTTAATGGTCACCCTACATGATGATAATGCACTTGCTGGTAGTGTATATCATGTCCTCTGCAATGTAAATGCAAGATATATTTAATGAAGATGCTTTCAGCTCAGTTTACATAGAACCCTTTAAACAGTGAAGCTTAGGTTAATTACTTGAGGCTGGGGGTCGAATTTGAAATGCTTCACTTACCTTATTATACACAATATGTTTCAGAAGCCTTCACATCCATCATCAACTGTAGGTCACTCGCAGCATTGGTGTTGTCTTCATTCTGGTCTCTGGAGATAGCATGATGAATCTATTATACATGCCTGAAGATAGGATTTCAAAATTCATAACTTGGTGTTTGTGTTTGAAAATCCTTTCCATACGACAAGTTCTAGAGAATGGTTTACTACTTTTAACAATGTAGAGTTTGTCTTATTCTTGGTTGATTTCCCTAAAGTGCTTGCAGCTTGTTCACTTTGAGTGAAAAGGACTGGCAAATATAAAATTTTCATGATCTTCTCAAAACTATAGCTGTCTGCTTTTGCTGCTATGCTCCATTAACATTGCACCACTACTTCTAGCTAGCAGAGTGTGCTATTGCATAACTGTACCCTGTTCTTGGGTCAGGGTATGCAAATGCCAAAGAATCTGATGGCCTGAGTGCCTACTGATTGTGAGGTTACAGCTTCAAACTTGGCCCAGACCGATAGTTTTTAAATATGCTTAAAACCGATGGCCCCATGTCAATACATTTACTGGCATGTAAAAGAACCACAGGACGAAATTTCAGGACACCAGAAATGCTGATATAATCCTGGCAATTGACAGTATCATTAACAAACAAAATAGTTTTTGGAAATTAATTGTTCTTCCACACTAGCAGTGTATAAGACAAGAAGAAGATCTGTGGTTCAAGTCCCGGCTATAGCAGTGAATTTTTCTGTCTCATTTTACCTCTTTCCAAAATATTTTTTATGTATTTACCAAAGAATCTGCATTTAGGAAGGATTATACATAGCATGTGATTTTGAAAATCAATTGAAGTCATAGTTACATTGATGATGTCTTGTTTTGCCCATTACTGATTTTGAAGGTGCAACCTTCCATTTTTTATTTATAAACTATAAGAGAAGTATAATTATGTTCAATGTTATTTTGAAAATGATAAACTGATTAATATCTACTGAAAATGATTGTTTTTACTGTTCGTAAGTCATTTCATTGAATCCAATTTCTTGTCTGCATGGTACCATTACTTTAAAACAGGTAAAATATTGAATGAGGTTAATGTTTTCAGCACTGTGTTTCATAAATACTCGATATGCATGATAAAGGGTATAAAAATGACATTAATGCTGCATTAAAAGTAACAAATACATTCGACTTGATAAACTTTGCTAAAATGAAATGTTAGCAACCATGTATAAACTTAGGCTTTCAGAGCCAGTGTCCTGACTATTAGCTAAGTTTATCTCTTCCGGGCTTGTAGGCCGTGGTCTACAAGCCCAGAAAAGATAAACTTAGCTAGTAGTCATTAGCAACCATCTCAGACATATATTTTGAAAAGATTTCTATAGTCTGTTTTTTTTTCTTGGATGAACCCACAACATAAGTTTGAAGATTTTGACCATAGGTTAATTGGCAGTTATCTGTATTTGTAATTTGACATTAAAGTTTTTATAGACGATAATGCGAGTAATATTTTTCTGTTTTCTTTCATGTCTTATCTGTGGAACGTGTGGTGATGTGAATCAGTCGGCAAAGTTATCATAGGTTTGGAAATTCAAATTTAAAACCAAATTCTCTGCTATTGTAGGAAGTAGAGTAGTTTGGCTCATTTCGACAGTGGGTCACGATCAATTGCAAAAAAAAGAAAGAAATTCACTGGCTTTAACAAACAAAAGGAGGATATAAGGTCTGAATATTGTGCAAAAGAAAAAACTAAGAGGAGATATAAATCTCATTTTATCATCAAGACACTCGTGACCCACTTTGTTGAAACAAAACAATAAAGCTCTTCTCTTTGTATTAGTTGATTTCCCTTATAGAGTATTGGTTCTTCCAAAAGTAATGTCTTCATACATTAAATATATTTATTACTTTGTTATTATAGTTAGCTACAAGTCAAATTTGCTACTAATGTATCATAGTACTTCAGAGTGGAGTTAAGATTCAATTTTCAGACGCAAAATGTATTTTAGTATTAAATGTTGTCATTCATATTATTGTAATTATAAGAAAAGCATGTCTAATTAATTTAAATTTGTTTTTATTTTAGATTCTGTTGCTTCACTGTTAATAGCTTCAGTTTTTTCATTGAATTTAATACCTAATTAAATTGATATAGAGTCCATCCAAGTGTCATATTTTTTAAGATTGAAGAAATTAAGAATGGCAGTATTTTTACTATTTTGCTAACATATGTATGTGAGACATTACTTCTATGGGTTTTCAAAATTGCATGACCTTCATTCACTAGCAGACAAAGTAAAAGCTTCTATGAATGTCTTATTTGGCTTTCTGTGTCCTTTGCTCCTAACTTTAGCTTTATTATAATTTTCTAAAATATTGTGTTCTTTTCTATTGATTTTTAAATTACATTTAGCTTGTAATTGTTGCTGATCACCTGCATATGATGGAAACTAAAGAGAAGTAAATTATTTAAGCTTAAATTCTCTCTCTTTCACCAGATTTTAAATATTTTAGATAAGAAAATTATTTAAATTTGACACCGTTTGTTAAGATATACTATATCGATTTTAAAGAATTTATAATGATTAATATAATAATAATAATTATTATTTGTATAGATAAGAAAATGGTCGTTTGATAATGTTTGTTAAGTTATATTGTATAGATTTTGTAATTATGTACCTTGTGTATTCTCTCTTTGTGGTCCCCTACATATATATTACTTCTAATTCAAAAATGTTTAAAGACTAACTGAAGAAAAATAAATTAAATGATTTAAATTTGTGTGCTGAATTTCCATATTTCTGACGTAAAGCCAACAAAGAATAACACATCAGGATAACAAACAGTGTTGTCATATTTATAATATTAAACACCAAATAAGTCAACAACCTTTCTATAATTCATTCAGGAAACAAAGTTTAAGCAATTGCAATTTGCTTGTGAATTTGCTGTTTTGCTACTTACTAATATTGGCTTATGTTTTAAATTGAAAAATAATTTGGTTTTTCTGTGTTTCACTTAAATTCCACATGTGAGAGTTGTCTGATTAAGTGTTTAAATCCCAAAGTTGGTAGAAATAGCTTAACCCTAAGCAGTCGTATTTGTTGGTAAAAGATTTTGCCAGCTGGTCGTTAGAGATTCTTCAGGAAAAGATTCATGCAATAAGAACCTACACTAGAAATCCATCAATTGACATTTCCTCACCAGATGGCACAATCGGACAGATGTACTGATTTATTCTACTAGTTGGTGCTGCCCTCTGAACCAAATATTCCCAGCCAACTGATACAAAAACATCAGTTGAAGCCCAATGAGCCCAAGATAACGTCAGTCAAATGTCGACATACGACTGGAGCAGCATACTGTCAGTGTCGACATGCGACCAGTAAGAGTTAATGTGATAGATATTAAGGGATGATTTATATGGTTTTGAAAAGTTACAAAGCTTAGTTTGTGTTTAAGAGCCATTCTCCTGCTTACAGTTGTAAAAAGACATTGAAAATGGAGAAACATGAATTTCAGATATTAAAGAAACATTTTTCAGGAGTATCAGATACCATGGAAACTTAAGGCAAAGCTGGACAAACATAATAGCAGACTTACATTTCATTTACAGTGGTTATAAATGAGTTGAAAGATATGGCCAAACAAGCATAAGTGATGTGGACCATACTACATTTCAAAACTGAAATGAATAAAAAAAAGGAATGAGATGTTGCTGAGTAATTAGAAACTGAATGTATAGAAAATTGCTGAAATTGCATACTTCTGGAGATTGGAGACTTAATATTTTACCCATTCATTTGCAAATGGGTAAGATATCAACAAGGTGTGTGCTGCATTTGCTAACATTTGGCCAGAAAAGAAAATTAGTTGTCATTTCTGTGATATGAAGAACCAGGCACATTTATGAGAGGCCATGTGACAGTTGCTGGACATGGATCAGCCACTACATGCTGGAAACAAAAGAACAGTTGAAACAGAGGTTGCTACCAGTACAATGAAGAAAACAAAAATAGCTCCTCAGCAGGAGTGGTGATAAACAATGTGCTTTTGATTGCCACAGTATAATTTTAATTTACATTTTGGAAAAGACAAAACTATAGTTAGTAAATACGTGAGTAATCTCAAAAGTAAGGTCTCCAAAGTGCTGGGATCACAGGAAAACTGTTTGCATGGATGTTGGCCATATTGCTTTTTTCCTTCCTCCCTCCACTCTGTACAGAAACCACTGCACATCTGCTGGAGCTCTGAGCCTTGGCTTGCTGAAGTTCACATATTTATTCGGTTTTTAGTGCAAAAGGGGTTAAACTAATCAAAATTTGACTGTTGATGGAAGTGTAGGGAGAGCCTTGTATGAATTTCAAAAATGTCTGCAAGTGGTGCAGAGAGTTTGTAGATGGTCATACAGAAATTCATGATAAGGAAAGAAGCAGGAGACCATCAATTCCTGATGAGACAATAGCAAAGGCTGAACAAATTGTGCTTAAGATCGCCAAATCATTCTCAGTGAGCTCTGCATTGTTCCTGAGATATCACAAAGAACCATTCATTGGACTTTGACTGAAGAGTTGACATTTTGGAAGATATGTGCAAGATGGGTCCCAAGAATGCTGACAGAAGACCACAAAAGGCAACACACTGAAACTTCATGCCAATTTCTTCAACACTATGCAGAAGAAAAGGACAACCTTTTGGTTTCACTAGTCATGGGTGATGAAACTTGGGCTCTCCGCTTCACACCTGAGACCAAACAAGAATCATGTGACACCATTCTGATTCACCCAAGCTGCGAAAATTCAAAAGAACGGCAACTGTGTTTTGGGATCGAAAGGGGATATTGTTGGCCTACTTAATGGATCCTAGGACAACAGTAAATGCTCACAGATACTGTCAGACATTAAAAAAAACTCAGATGGGCAATTCAGAACTGAAGAAGAGGAATGTTGAGCAAGGGCATAAGCATGACAGTGCTTGCCTCCATACTGCCTGTCAAACCATGGAACTTCTGCAACAGTTTGGATGGGAAATCATCACCCATCCACCCAATAGTCTGACTTAGCACCCAGTGACTAATACTTGTTTCCCAAGTTGAAAGAACACTTGGCTGGAAGGTGCTTCAATGAAGATAACGTGGTGAAAGATGAGGTCCAACACCTATTCAATCACATGGCAGCGAGCTGGTATGACATGGACATACAAAACTACTACAGCGTTTACAAAAATGCACCAATTGAAATGGCAATTATGTGGAAAAATAGAAAAATGTTAAGCTTCAAAACTATGTACCATTTGTTGTCAATAAAATGTTCTTTATATTTTTTAAAAAATTGTAGACCTTTCTTTTGAGATCACCCTCATTGCTAGGCTAATGTAGCAATTAAAAAAGGTGACCAAGAAGAACTGTCCTTATTTTATGAAGGAAAAAAGTTCTTGTCACTCACAATAACACACTACGCAAGTCTGTAACCTAAAAATTATTGGACTGAAGGTATGAAATTCATCATCACTCATACTCTTTGGATTTGACTGCAGTCACATTTTATAAATGAGAGAAATTAGAAATTTGGTTGAATAAGTGAATAGATTTAATGTGCCTAATACCTTGAGGTCCAGGTTTGAAACTTGGTTGGTGTGATTGCCTGCCTAAGCTTTTTTGAGGGCTTTTTCATAGCCTGCAAACACAAAGTTTGGGTAAAACTCAGCTTTTCAAACCATGTCTCATTTGAGCAATCATCACTTCATTCATCATCTCTGTAGACTTAAGATGTTGTTTTCTAGTGCCTTGCATCTGGCAATGAAGCCATTAGCATTTGATGTAAGGGAGGATAAAACTATCAAAAATAAAAGAACCACTTGGATAAGTGCTTATTTTGTAGTAATGTATGGTCATTTCAGAGCTTGAAGAAACAAAAGGTTCTGTTTTGTGACAGTTCTGGTAAAATTAGGTACCATTAAATACTTAAAATTTAATGTCTGACTGAAAACAACCAAATGCTCATGAATCATAAAAAATTAATGAATATATGCAGTTCTATAGGTGCTGAAAGGGACCTAACATATAATACAGATTCTGACAAAATAAAAAGTTGCCTGTCATTATTGTCACCGTCATGGAGATGGCCAATACTTATGATCATAGCTAGTGTTATTAAGTAGCATATTTTAGGTGGCACACTGTTAATTTTCACACACATAAGCATTGTCAGCTGTTTGCAGGGATCAGTAAACAAACTGTGTAATAATGTTGTACAAAATAGGCAAAACTAAGATATGAGCTATGCTAAAGTGCTTTGTTTTGAAGCGTTTAACTCCAACAGAAATACAAAAGGAGTTAGATTCAATATTAAAGGATTTTTTCCCCTTGGTTTGAATAGTTATTGTACCTTTCCTTCCAACAATTCTGCCCTCATTTCATATCATCTTTCTCACTCTCATACCAGGCTTCATGCTGTTCATCCGCCTGCGGTGCCATAGTAGTAAAAGCGGGCGTTAAACACTACAAACATGCTGTTCATCCATCCTGTTACTCTCTCTGATTTATAGTTTGTGTGCTTCTTGATAGAGCACCCACTTGAAATTCCTGGGGGTGTAAGTCCTCCGCATGAGGAGGGTAATCAGATAATGAAGATGGTTTTGACAATTAAAAAGTGGGCTATTAATTTTAAGCATGTTTTCTTAAATCAATACAATAAATAGGTAAAGCTGCAGTAAATGTCAATATGCCCAGTATTGCCCATTTTGATGTCTGCATAGAGAATTTGGTGAAGAATTGTTTTCAAAACAAGGAGAGTAATCGTAGAAAGAAGAAGATTAACATGCATAAGATTTACTATTGATACAGCACAGCTGGAGAAGAGAAAATATAAAAGAAACAATGCAGAAAGAGATGACAACAATAAGTTGAAGATATCTACACATAATTCTTAGATGTTGATATATGTCTTCCTGTATCCAGGATAATTTATATGCAAAGCTGTAATACAAATTATTAGAAAAAATAGCTTTGCATTTCTAATACTTCATTCTAGATATGACAAATGTTGGGTGAAAAGGTTTTTTTGTGGATACATATGTTTGAACTATACAGCAGTATATAGGAAGCTTGGACAACTATCAAGTGTACGAATCAGATCATCCTATATTGATGTTGAGACTGACTACTTTTAGCATGACCTAACAAGGAAGAAAAAAAAAAGACATTTCAGAAATGTGTGATCAGCCCAAAAAATTCAAACAAACGGAAGATATCTCAAAAGCTACAAAATTGTAATGCAATTGCACCTTTTAATGGGTTCTATTTCTTTTCTCCAGTAGATATATGAGGTGTGTTCAAAAATAACCAAACTTTTGCTTTATCAGCTTTATTGTTTATTGTACAACATTTTAAGCACTGTCCCCTTCAAAATAGTCTCCTCTACTGGTCCCATCACTTCTTCCATTTTTGGAATGCCTCTTGGAACACATTTTGTGGGATGGTGCACAGGTCTCTCATCGCATTGTCCTGAATCTCCTCTATGGTTTGGAAACGACGTCCTTTCAACATGTTTTTCAATTTGAGAAACAGGAAAAGGTCTGCTGGGGCCAGGTGTGGAGAATACGGTGGATGGGGCACAATGGTAATGTGGTGAATTACAAGATAGCTGCAGACTAGGAGTGATGTGTGAGCTGGCGCATTGTCATGATGCAACATCCAATTCTTGTTTTCCCACAATTTAGGCCTCTTCCTGAGCACACATCCCTCATGCACAATAGGATTCCCTGGTAGACTTCCTTGTTTACCATCTGACCATGTGGCACAAATTCATGGTGGATATTGCCTTTGTAGTCAAAAAGCACATCCAGCATCACCTTGATCTTTGACCGTCTAATGCATACTATTTTTTTGGACAAGGTGACCCTTTCCCACCCACTGTGACGACTGCATCTTCGTTTCAGCGTCATAGCCATACACCCATGTCTCATTGCCTGTTATGATGTTCTTAAGAAAGTTTTCATTGTCATTAGCAGCGGCAAACAGTTCCTTGCATATTTCACATGGGTCTGTTTCTATCTTCAGTCAACAGATGTGGTACAAATTTTGTACTGACACAATGCATCTCAAGTTTTCAGTCAAAATTTGATGGCATGATCCTACACTGATGCCCACCTCGTCAGCAACTTCCTGAACAGTTAAATGATTTCTGTAAATCACAGCACAAACTTTGTCCACATGGCCATCATCTGTTGATGTGGAAGGATGTCCAGACTTAGAATCATCACAAATCGACATTCTGCCCTGTTGAAAATGTTTAAACCACTCATAGCACTGCGTGCGACTCAAGCAGTCTTCCCCATATGCTTGGCTAAGCATTTGCAGTGTCTCTGTGAAGGTTTTGCCAAGTTTGTAGACAAATTTCACACACACACACACACACACACACACACACACACACACACACACACACACACACACACACACACACACACACACACACTGTTCTTCAAGCTCCTTCATTGCTACTTTGTCACTAATCCGACGAGCAGACTGTGCACGTGCTTACTTCAGTGGCTCTGGTTCGCTTGCTAATTGTCCAAGCGAAACGCAGCAAACGGCAGTCTAAACTTGCCACTAGGTGTGCTCAATAGCCGCAGTGCACTCTCTCTGCTGGGAGAGAAAGAAAGAAAAATCAGGAATAGGCTCTCAATATATGATTATAATCAATGTTTCAGAAAGGTATAAATTTCCCATGTAAATAGTTTGAAATGAAAGGATTTTCAGGAACATTTTCATGTTGTGCATATGAAAGATTCAGGCATGCATGCACATGCATGTGCACATACAGGCACAGACAGACACACATACATGAAGGGAGAAAGTAAAGAATGAGTGAGCATGTATGCATCTTTTAGAGTGTTTTCATTGAAGCAAAAGCAAAGATGATATATTTGCAAATTAGAGTCAATGTAATGGACTAGTTGGATAACTTAGGTTACTGAATGAACAGTTGGGAAAACCATAAGTAGTAACAAAAGTTTTCAAGAAGTTTACAGGAAATAGCAATGGCAAAGCAAACTTTTTATAGAAATATTAACATCTTTATGATCCTTGAAATTAGAACTGAAGAAAAGATGGTGAATTGCTTTCTGAGGAGCATGTCATACATTGCCTAGTGCAAAAACTTATGAGAGACATAGCTAGGAAGGGAGGGAAAAACAATTGGAAGCAGTGTGAATATAGGGAAGAATGGAGCATTTTAAATAACTGTAAAAAATTAATAATGAAGCTAACTTAAACTGGATGAAGAAGAAAAATGCTGAAACAAACACTGGAACATTTTATGTGAAGAAACTGCTCACTAAGAGGAGCATTGGAGGAAATGGAGATGAATGTGAAAACAGTGTGGGCCAGGAAAATCTGATAATATGAATTTTTCATTTGTGGAGATGAAGATAAAAGCAGAAAAGACAGAAGAACGGAGTAGATTGGATTCTGGTAAAGGATCTGCCCCTTCAAAATTCTTGTAACAATTATGTTTATATATTCATACTTCATGAATAAAATGCATTTTCATGATAATTACACATTTTTGGTATTTGCACACAGTTTTCCTGTAAACTGATGCTCTTGTTAGCAGCATGAAAAAAGTTTTTTTTTTTTTGTATTAATATTAACTGGTAAATAATACAGCAGGAACAGGACTGTTATACTCAAATTCTTATTTATGAAGAGGACAAAATCAAGTTGTACATTTTTTGAAAACCTTAAATAAACCTTTATTACAACTAGATAGTTTGCACCAGCTCAATAAATATCTTAACACCATTTATGATTTGAGATGCTCAGCATAAGAACTATAGTAGTTGATATTTTAGGTGGCATTTATATATTTAATGTATAACATTACTTAAATTTTCATACAGTTCCCAGCTTTTTAATGCCCCATTAAATGGTCAAGGTATAACAATAATTTTTCTGTCAGATAATTGCATATAACACCATGTAAAACTCTCCAAGAAAGGACATTTATTTGTTGTGTTTTAATCAGAAGCCATTTGTATTATTTTTAAATCCCTTTACTTTCCCTTCTTTATTTTCTTATGCTGCATGCAGTTGATGTTAATCTAAAATGTCCTTCAACTGCAATTAATAATTAACATTTTGTTAAAAGAATTAATAATCTTAAATCTTATAAAAATAATCATGAGGCTGACTAATAACAGAATAAGAGAAACAAGATGCTCTTTTCAAAAATGCAGTTGGCCATTATTATAGTAACAGAGCACTAAAATTTAGTCTTAAACTCGGTACATGGTAGTGTAAATTGTTCTTTCACCCTATATAGGTGTGTGTAGGACAATAAGTTTTCAGTCTGATTCTACTTTCCAAACCATTGCAGCTTTTAAAAAATATTGTAGAATCTTGTTTAACTGAACTAAAGGATGCAGTGGCATGTTGGATAACAATTTTTTTTTTTTTTGATAATTAATTATGATGATTTTAAGCAGCAAAAGGAAGAAAATAATTATATTCTAACCCACTGTTTTCATAACTAAATATTTAAAAAATAATGATCTGAGAGAGAATAATGGTTTGTTTATTTTGGTTACTGCATGTTATCTCCACAGTATGTAAAATATATATGTACCAAGAATTGTACATTTTATATAAGACAGATGTGCAAACCTGTGCATTAATCTCCCTGATGCATTTATAAAGGATGTCCCATAAAGAACACAATTTTTTATTTAGTAACAAAAAAAATAATTTATTTGAAAATTGCTAATATTATTATGTCAAAGTGAAGCACAAACGCTGTGATTAAACATGAAACAAAATATCAGGCAAATATCCTCTGACTTGGCACACATCCACTGTGTAGACAAAATTTTTTATTACTCTAGAGTAAAGTTCCGCTTAAATTTTACCCATGAAATGTCTAATTTCTGCCTTGACTTGGGGGAAGTTTTGGATTGTTCATAAACACAAGATTTGACATACTCCCACAAAAATGTCACTCTAATCTCATAATCTCGGTGGCCATTTCTAGTTGCTGTTGCGAAGGATGAGACAAGCAGGGAATCTCTCTCTGTCACTTTGTTGTTTCAACAACATGAAACATGATCTGCATTTGCATCCTTTCAATGTTCTACTAACACCAGAGTTGAAGCCAATGGACCATTTGAAGCATCGAACATTTGCTGATTGAGTACTCAGAAAATAAGAATTTGATAACAAATAAGGAAAAATTGAAGCTATTAACAGTGAAGCAACAAGATTCTAAAGTAAGAACAAATTAGAAACTAAAAACTTCACTTATCTTATTGTTTTGGTGCTAACCCTGGGTTTTCAAGCTGTGTCCAGCTCATTCTCAAAGCCATATAAACAAACTCGTTGCCAAGCTACAATCTTTTATTTTTTCTGAAAAAATTTG
The DNA here is from genome assembly GCA_030765045.1 of Tenodera sinensis. Classification (NCBI taxonomy): domain Eukaryota; kingdom Metazoa; phylum Arthropoda; class Insecta; order Mantodea; family Mantidae; genus Tenodera; species Tenodera sinensis. Next base: position 26,909,347 of record CM060965.1, read on the forward strand.
CATAAATTTGTTGTTTTTAATAGTTTAATTTATAGGTTAATAAATATACCTCTTAATAAAGATTAATTTGACATAGAATATAAACACATTATTAACACTGCAGTAATTAATGGTTTTAATACAGATTTTATACATAAAAGGATAGAGGAGTTTAAGTATCAAAAAGCTGTCAAAGAAGTTTCAACCCTTAAAAAAATAAAAGATAATTGTATTTTTAAAAAGTTTACTTACCATCCATGGGCTAATAAAAAATTTACAAGGATTTTTAAAGAATATGGAATAAATTTGGCCCCTCAAAATAAATTTAATATACAAAATTTACTTAATTTTTCAAAAAAAAGATAAAATACCAAATTATAAAAAATCTGGCATTTATCAATTTAGCTGTTTAGATTGTGATAAAGTTTATATTGGTAAAACTAAACGTCATCTAGAAACCAGAATAAAAGAACATTTTAGAAATATTAAATATGTTGTTGTTAGCTAATGCTGGATTTCTGACAATGAAGTCATTAATCCTCTTGCTGTACAACATTTTTCACTCATAGAGCAATAGCAGTATAGTAACCGCTTTTAAGAGAGCACCATATTTTTATGTTTTGGCGGTCACATCGCTCTCTCACAACCCCCAGAATGTCTGGAGTATAGCTCGGTGGCAGAGTACGCTAGCTGTGGGTTACGTGAGGGAAATATTAAATATAAACAAACTGATAAATCAGCTGTGGCAGATCATTTTTGGTCATTTAATCATGAAATTAATCCAGAAGTTAAATTATTAAAACAATTAAGTAATCCAATAGATTTAATGGTTTGGGAAAAAATTTTTATTTTAAAAAATAGGAACCGTGTCATGAACTTCGAATTACCATCTATAGATTGTATTTATAAATTTTTGTTTTCAGAGATTGGTAAATAAAAATTGAATAAGAGTAATTGTTTTTCAGAAAAAATAAAAGATTGTAGCTTGGCAACGAGTTTGTTTATATGGCTTTGAGAATGAGCTGGACACAGCTTGAAACCCCAGGGTTAGCACCAAAACAATAAAATAAGTGAAGTTTTTAGTTTCTAATTTGTTCTTACTTTAGAATTTGATAACAATTTTCATAAAAAAAATAATCTTCACTGACCAGGTGCACTTCCAGTGTAATGGTTATATGAATAAACAAAATTGCCAGATTTGGGGCACAGAGAATCTTCACATGGTCCATGACAAGTGTCTATATGCAGAAGGTATCACTATTTGAGGCAGATTATGGGCTGGTGGACTAATTGGGCTCTACTTTTATGAAACCGAGACCGGAAAAGCAGTGACAGTGACTGATGATCTTGATCGTCACATAATAACACAGTCTTTATGACTGCAATTGCAAGAATTGAATGTGGAAGGCTTATGGTTTCAAAAGGATTGCCACACTGCCATTGAAACAAGGTTGCTGAGACAAAGATTCCCTGCTCGTCTCATTTCTCATATTGCAATTAGAACTGGCCACCGAGATTATGTGATTTGACACCATTTGAGTTTTTTGTGGGGCTATGTCAAATCTACGAATCATCCCCCAACTTAAGGTAGAAATTTGACATTTTGTGAGTCAAATTTAAGCGGAACTTTAACCTAGAATCATCAAAAATTTTATCCAGAGAGTGTACATGTGCAGATGAAGCGCTGGAGGACATTTGCCTGAAATTTTGTTTCATGTTTAATCGCCATCTTTGTGCTTCATATTGACATAACAATATTTGCAATTTTCAAATAAATTATGTTGGTTTATTATTTATTTATGCCAACAAACTTACTGTTGGTGTTTTTAAACACACAAGCCGGGTGTGGGCAAAGTTTGGTGGCATTGCATTTTTAAGTTCCAGTTCTACCACTCATATGTTGGTTTATTATTAATTTAAAAATTGTGTTCTTAATGGGATACTTTACTAAGCAAAAAGGTCAATATTTTGAAGAGAGGTGACAGGTTAGAAGTTATAACATAACCAGTCCTGCAGCACACTCAAATTAAATGTGTTATAGCTTTCTATAAGTGTGGTAAAGCATAGGTGCCTGATTGGGCCTTACTTTGTGATGCAAATATTCATATATCAAGAAAATACATAATTTGCATACTGTATATACATGCTTAGGCTCTGACACACCATTTATTATACAATTTGTTGGCATCTTTTGTGAACAAAAATTTAAAGTTAGAATTAAAAACATATTGAACAAACCACATCTGTTAACATCAAGATATCATGGTGACCTAATTTAAGTCCATTTCTGCACTTCATTGTTACAGGAGTGGATTGGAAGTCATTAACAATTCCAGCATGTTTGCCCATCACCACAGACTACTTCCCTGACAAGCGAAGTTTGCAGAATGATTATGTTGTATCTGACTATAATCTTCTGCCTGATGATGTAAATGCAGACTTCGCTCAGCAACGAGCTATTTATAAGAAACCTCTTACTACAGCTGAGGTATTCAGAGAGTTGGTATCACAAAGGCTTGCTCAGGTTAGTTCAAGACAAATTAACCCATTAACGCCCAGCGTTTTGGTGCTGTATTTGCGATTATTCACGACGCTGTGTCTTTTAGCTAATGAGATCTTTTTGATCTCAGGGCTTGGTAACGGATGGAATGAACATACACTCGGGTTTAACTTTAGTCAAACATTTTATTTGCACCTTCTTGTTCACAATTTTTAAATCATATCACAGTAGAAAGTCTTATTTTAGCGGATCAACTTCCCTAACATCGCCAAAATTTAATTAAAGGTCTCTAAACACTTAGTAAATTCACTTTTACTATTTCATGACGCGTACACATAAAAATACGTCCATCCACCTCGGAGATACACACGCTAGTGAACTGTTTTTTGGCATTGTTTTGATGCAACACACCGCCTTTTTCATATTCATCCGCGCAAATAGTTCTTTCTCATTAGGGAAGCGATCCCAATCATCGTCTCCTACTTTTATTATGGAACACAAACAATTCTAATATTTATACACATATATTAAAATCAAATATGGAAAGATTTATGACGTCTTTGTGCAAACTTAGTTGTTCGTAACAATGAACCTTATCAACATGTTTTCGTCATTTAATTATCTCATACCAACATCAAAAAACGAATTACACTTTTAACAAACTTTTACATGAACGATTTTCTTTTGGGGTCTTCTAATATTCTGTCTCAGTTGAAGCTATAAGTCGTTCTTCGCTTCTTGATGTATCGCTGTGTCGGCCGTTGATGCTTAAATGTCGTTGGTGACGTGGTGTTGCCCTTTGATGTGGTTCGCTCCGGCTAGTCAGGATGAAGATCTCTTTATCTCGGGTACGCGCAGATGTTTTCGAATAGACTACCCAAGGAAACCTTTTTATATATTGTTTATTGCATCTTAGATATTTTCAGGAGCTATGCCGATTGTATATGTAGAGGAATCGCACTCACGTCCGCACAGCACAACCTGCAGTACTGGTCTGTGCTGACTGGTGACCAGACGCTTTCTCTCTTACCCACGCTAAGCAGACCGTTCGCTTCAAATTTGAATGTCATGACGTCATCCAAGAAAGCCTCGTATCCAAAATGCTATTTCCTTTTCCCGCAATTTAGAAATGTCCCTTTCTATTATAACATGTTCTTTTATGAATTTCGAATATATAATTACCTTTTTAGGATTAAACGATGTTTACTTTATATTTTATTAAATATATCGCGCGACTTTTAAGGTTGGTCGACCTGACTTTTTACTGATTTCGAACTATAGGGTATGACGTCATGACTCGTTAATTTCAAACCAATAATGTGTTTATCCTACAAATTTAACGACTATTATTTACTCATATCTTGCTCACCTTACAACACTTCCTGCTCTATTATCTATTTATGTTATTACTTAACACTTATCGCAAATCTCACATCCGGCAATTAAATTAAAACGTGTCTTTATCAAAAGCCCATTCGATTGGAAATCTAAATTTCGGTATCACAGTTTATAGACTGCTACACATATTATTTTTTAATTTAGTTTACATGAACTCTCAAGAGCTATTTTGACCATGTATGTCATCATTGATGTTATCTGATTATTTGAACACATTATTGTCTCTTAAAAACTAGGATATTGTGCAGTTTATTAGTCTACAATAATAAGCTGCAAATGACTGCAGTGCCTGTGAAAGCCTATTTTGTTTTTTCCTTGTTACGTTTCCCTCCCAATCTCCTGTAATACATAAACTGTCGATATTATTGGACCACAGAAATGTGCCAGTGTAAACAATTCTAATGTTGAAAATATAATCCTAAAGTCAAGCAATCTATTTATAGATCGCTGGGCACAAGTATTATCTCATGTGAGCACACGGAAACTCTTACTTGACATAATGCTAGCAAGATTGTTATTCTGTAATAGTATGCAAACATCTGTCACATGTGTTATTTGCCTTGTACGGCTTTTCTGTTAGAAACAGAGTGTACTGGTGTTAAACAGTATTCCATATTGTGTTCTTTGAAGCGACAATAACATGTAAACACAAGAATTCCTAAAGTATATATCTCTTATACGTATTATTTTTGGGGATATGCATGCAATTCTGTGCTAGCAAAAAATGTAAACCATAATATGCAAGTCCATTGGTTATTTCTTTTTTGCTTTTCATCATTTTTAGTTTGCATTCAGAGATTTTGCATGTAACAATTATGACATATTCAGAGGAATTATGCTGGTTACTATAAGTGGCAACAACTTTTCCATTGAAATTCATGATGCTTCAGTTACAATTGATGTGATTCTTCCTCCTGATCCATACAGTCTGACTAATGAAAATGAAGCACTACAGGTATAGTAAATATAAATGATGTTTCCGGCCCGGTTGAAGTGCATTTCACTGCCTCTGAAAAGAGTGACATACAGGAAATTAATGGATCTAGGTTTGGAAAAAAAAAATATTAGAGAAAAGAAAAAAGAAAGAAAAAGAAAACTTTGAGACTGACCAACATAATACGAACATTGTGTTTACAAGTACACAAAAAAACCACAAAATGGTCATGCTTCAAATGAAAAGTGGAAAGAAATGAAAACAAGTTTGAAGGATTGCACACCACTTGAGATTCTGCAAAAATGTGATACAGCACCCTTCCACAGATATTTTGACTCTTACCACAGTTAACCTCTTGAACGCTATGGACGTAAAATCACGTCCATTTAAAATGACAGATAAGTGCTATGAGTGTGTATACACGTCCTGTGCATTTGTGCATTTTACCCTTATTTATCCCTTATCTAACTCAACTTATTTTAATTTTCCCTTAATGAAACATTTATGTAAATTCTATATACTTTACTGGCTTATCTTTATATGTTCCTTCTGCAGTGATATGCCTCAAAACGGATAAACACACAAGGCACATTTCCACATTTGTGAATTCCCTTCCCTTCTTGTGGCACACAAAACACTTTCGAGATGGGCGGGACTTCTTTGCTGTTGGCAGTATCCTTTTAGGATGTTGTCCTTGAAGTCTGAGGGATGCAGGGTTCTGGATTTTCTACCCCCAGTATGAAGAGGCCTCTCAACGTGGTATTGTTCAATTAGGCTATGAGTTATTGATAGTTGGAAGTCCAGGTAGGTCATTGTCTTGTGTGGGTTTAGAACTCTCCAAATTACCAAACAATTGCATATGGTTATATCCAGTTAGTGCAAAAATACCTTTTTATACCACTTCTCACTTCAGCTACAAGCAGGAAAGTATATGTATGTATTTCAACAAAGAAAGAAACGGAGCCTGCTACCCAAGTTACGAAACATGTATAAGGAAAAGTTACAAACATGCTTTATTCTGATGACTCACAGACCATAATATATTTTAATATTGGATTTCTATTAAAATAATACATGTTTGAAAATTGAGCATAAACATTAAAGCTAGGACCATGTAATGCACTTAATCTATGCATAATGTAAACATATGGTACATATGAGCTATTGTCCGTTGATAATGGAGGAAAGTTAACCTTCGAAACGCGTTCTGGAAAATTATGTTGTAAGTGTTATTAATTGACTCACTATTTAAATTAAATTAAATATGGTACAAGCTTATATGAACATTAATAAAATTGCTTGTCACCTAGCCTTCTGTATACCTATGAGAATAGTTCTATTTCAGCCACATTTAACGTGAAGTAAATAGAAAAACGAGTTTAAATGAACAATTTGTAGAATATATATGCAAATAAATTATAATAAATAGTGTGAATTAAGTGTATATTTGTCAGACTTTGTTTAGTACCAACAAAATGCCAAGTAAAACATTGAAAATACCTAAATTGGTACAAGCTTAGTTACTGCAAAGCTTATTTTTTGTTGTGAATGGTAACACACCATGTTAATTTCACATTTAACCATTATGCTTATTTTTCATGCAGTATGCATTATTTCAGAACATTAACTTTTCTAAGCTAGCAGGTCTACCAACAGATTTAGTTGTAGAAGAAAAAGAAGATTGGGGATCAAACTTGTTACTGCAAATGCTACTATTTTGTTATTAATGTTGCCTTTCACGTTAATTTTACACTGTGCTTAATTTTCATTGTGAATGGCCATTATTTCAGAATATTCTAACTTTTTGCTAAGCTGGCAGATTTACCAGTAGCATTTAGCTGTGTAAGCAAAAGGAGAAGACTAACGATCTTCTTTCTTGGTCTTGAGGTATAATATCACCATTGCACTGTGGTTTAACCAATCGGAAGTTTATAAAATACACCTACAGTTAAACTTTTGGTTTCGTTTCACTAAACTTCCAGTTATACTACATATATAATACCAGGCCTTAACTGTTGTTTTGTATTTACATGAATTAAGAGGTTGAAAATACCTCTACCTTAAAATATATACCGGGCCTTAACATTCTGATGTTTTGTATTTACATGAATTATGACATTGAAAATACCTCAACCTTAAAATATATGTATACTGTACACTTTTGATCCTTTTATGTTGATGAAGCCTTGACATTTTTTGCAAATGGTGAATAAATCTGAACCTGAAATCTGAATGTGAATCCATTGCTGGAAATACTCCACATCTCCATATATTGAATTTCTCAAAGTTGTGAAATTGCACTGCTGCTTCTGCATTTGTAGCATAAATGATTTCATTGAAATAAAATGTGACCACTAAAGATTTTGTTTCATATTATCTTTTATTCCATTATGTCAGTTGGTTGTTTGTGTGATTGTGCTGGTTAGCTAGAGAAAAGCTTATGTGACATCATTGTCAATAGAATGAAAGTTTTTAAAATATTTTTTGCCTAGTATGGTTTAACAATAAAGATATCTAGTCTATCCAGTATCAGTATCCTTTGAACCTTGTTGCTTTTTATTTTTAAAATGTTGTTTTCTTTGTGCATTACTGTTAATATTTTGTCATAATTTAGTGTATTGCCCAGTGTCTGCTAATTTATGTGCTTGGTGTTGCTTTCAGGGCTTCCAACTGATAGTCCTATCTGAGCCAAGCACTAAGAAGCCAGTTCAAACACCAGGCGGGAATTCAGTTTCGGCAGCATCTGGAGTTGTTAGTTCTCTTGTAATGTCTCGAGCATGTGATATAGAACCTACTGAAGAATACTTCTTAAGCATTGGCCGTATATTTCACAAAATCTCTCTTAGTGGATCATCAATCACAGTAACGAGATACAGACCAAGGTAAAAGATAGTGAATTAATGGGAATTACATATATCAGTGATGGAAATTCAGTGCATTATACTGTGACAAATGACAAAATCCATTCATTTACTTTTCTATCACTTTATTGTCTTCCAAAATTTTGTCACAAACACACAGTTTTCTTCTCATTGTTAACACAGTCTACAATCTTTCATGCTATCACAACTCACAACTTTTACTCATCGTAACCTTGCCCCAGTTCTTTCAGTGTCTTTCATAACTTTCTCTGTCTCTCATACTCTTAACTATGACAATGCAGTCTCTTCACGCTCGTTAAATCTTCTTTTCACACACAGCTGATACTGTCCAACTATCTGTAACTGAACTAACTCTCTGCTGTTCCCTTGCCTTATAGACAGGGGATAAGGTCACATGGACCTTCCTCGACTTCCATAAATGTGTCGGCGATGATCCAGTCAGGTTTTTCTCAAAGGCTCTGGAAACCCTTTGTGTTACCGCTTCATTCTTGTTAATCATGTGTTTGTTCACATGAATAGTAGGGGAAGCTCAACAATGAGCCTTCTGATATGTGCTGTGCCTGATAAGCAGTGTGAAGTAGCCTGGCCCCATCCGTTGTTTGTTGGGTGCTGAGCCCGGTGTCACAGTATTATAAAGAGATTGGGTAGTAGTTATGATGAGCAATAGAAAAGCATTACAGAATATTTCAGGCATTTGTACATTGCTATCGACTGAATATGTTTGCAGAGATCCAAGTTTTGTGTAAATATATAGTTCATTGTTTTTATGAGACTTTTAAATGCAAAATATGGATAGTGTGAAGTTAAGGTGTGATCACAAACATTGTAACTGCATACTTACAATCATGATAATGGTATTCACATACTTTAATTGAAGAGAAGGTACGCTTGATGGAAAGTACCTTCATCATTAATGTCAATGAAATTTGAGTAATTGCATACACATTTACAATTTTGTAAATATGTGTGAAAATGACAATATACTTGAGGTGTATGTCATGTTGCAAAGTAGAATGATACTTTAGCACTTAACAGAATTATTGATTGATAAATGTTGTGAACAGAATTATGAATAATTTTGTGTCTTATGACAATGAGAATAGATACATACAGAAATAAATTTTGTGTATACAAATTATTTGACATTAACATTACTTGGTATAGTTTCATTACTAATGTGATAATTTAACCCTTCCTGGGTAAAATGTGCATATATTCGCGACGCATGGTTACGCGTCAGTTTTGCACAAATTCTTTTTATACGTTCGCATAAGCTATCGTAGCTGGCCTTTACTTCATGATAATGGTCAACAGATGTCATTAGATGAATTTAAGTGTGCGTCTGTGCTTAGGTTTGTGTTTTGTTAGTCGCTACAGAATAATATGTCCTGTGCGGGTAATTTTCTGTGTTGTTTTTCATTATTTTGCTCGTTTTGGTTTGATTTGGAGCATGACGCGTAAGAGACTGTATGGGGAGGATGAAATAAGGGCTTGTATAGAATCTGTGCTCAATGAAACAGATGAAAGTGACTTTAGTGCGTGGGAAAGTGATGAAAACAAAAGTCCTGCAAGTGCGAGCAACAGTGACCTATGTAGCAGCAGGTGTTAGGAAAGAAACAATATATTTTTGTGAAACATGTGACCTGAAACCCTATTTACATCCCAATAACTGCTTGGGAGCATACCATACACAAAAAGACTTCAGTGTCACCCAATAAGATGTCTAGGAACTGATGATGCACTCTGCTCTGTAGATATGGCAAAGTTTCAGTTGTTTTGGTACTTATGCCACTTTTCATTTAAATAAGTGTAGCCTCAAAGGAAAATACCTCTAATAAAAAGCAATGTTATGACTTAATGAACATTTATGTGCTTGGTTATACGTTTTCAACAATTTAGTACACAAAATAGTATCATATGTGCCTTATTTTGAATAATATTCATGTTTTAAAATACTTGAGAAAACTAGGAAGATAATTATGCCCGGGAAGGGTTAAGACTGGTATGTACTGTGTTCCTTTTAGTTACAAACATTCCATTTCACCCTTCTGCAGTATGAAGTATGAAACCCAAATATTATAATTATCAATAGCGAGTGCAAGAGACTTTTGACATTACAGACTTTATGAATGTGTCATGGTACCCCATGAGAAACCCATGAAATATTTTAAAAAATATACATAATATAGCCATTGTATATTTTTACTAACAATCATGGAAACTTGGACATCCTGTGTGAAGTCAATGAGACTTAAGTTTCCACAAGCATTCATGCAAACATGCATGCATGTGTGCATATACTCAAAATCTTCCAAGGATGCAAAGTGTTTCAAGAAAAATCCCTCACCCCTAATTACCCTATACATGGAAAATGTTTCATAATTTTTCATCTTCTCAGGATTTTGATGAAAATACCATGCCTCCATGGTGCAGTGGAAGCGCACCTGCCTCTGGTGTAGAGGACCCAGGTTCAATCTCCGGTACCGGTGAGGGGATTTTTCTCCCACTGGAAGGTCTAGCATGGGGTGCACTCTCAGCAACATTAGAACCCTGTGGGGCCAACTGAGGAGCTACTTGATAAAGAAGTAGCGACCCCAGGTTGCGAAGGCCACATAACTGGATAGGAGGACTCAATGCGCTGACCATGTTCCAACCTCCAGTTTTGCTACCCACTCATGACGCTTATAGTAGATAGAGGTGGGGGAAGCAGCACCGGCTGGTAAGCCTTGGCCTGCGAAGGGCTGTTTCACCAGGGCTTATTTTATTTATTAGCATATTTTTAAGGTGTGCATGATTAATAAAATGTTTACCTTACATTTTCTGGGCATAACCTGTTAGTCGTCTGCATTATGAATGAATTTTGTATCATTGTATATACCATACAAACTGTAAGATTGTGATAAAAAGCTACTGTACAAAAATGTAAGTTTCTTTAAAATACATCTAATTTATTTCAAATAACTCCATTTTTTGTGCCTTCAGCTGTTTCTACGATATTCTGTTTTAATGGCTTACATTTTTCAATTCTTCATTTTGTAAAGACACCCCCCTGTTTTTAATTTTGTTTTGACCAACCATCTTGGGCAGACCATTTATAAGAATAATGTAAGAGTAAATAACACTGAAGTGGATCATATGACTCCTTGTTATTGTTTTCGTTCTTCCTATCATCACCATCACCACCGCCACTGCCATCACCGCCACCACCACCACTGCCACCACCACCGCCACACCACCCCCACTGTCGTTATTGGGTGTATTTACTTTTAATTTAGGTGTTTTTCGGGGGGTTAAAATCCTTTATTAAGTTGCTACTTAACCTTTAAAAAATCTTTAATCCTAGATAAAAAAATAAAAAAAGTTGTTATTATTATTATTATTATTATTATTATTATTATTATTATTATTATTATTATTATTATTATTATTATTATTATTATTATTATTATTATTATTATTATTATTATTATTATTATTATTATTATTATTATTATTATTATTATTATTATTATTATTATTATTATTATTATTATTATTATTATTATTATTATTATTATTATTATTATTATTATTATTATTATTATTATTATTATTATTATTATTATTATTATTATTATTATTATTATTATTATTATTATTATTATTATTATTATTATTATTATTATTATTATTATTATTATTATTATTATTATTATTATTATTATTATTATTATTATTATTATTATTATTATTATTATTATTATTATTATTATTATTATTATTATTATTGCCATTGTTAATATCTTATTTCAGACACCCATATCCTCCATTCAACATACATTATCGCTATCGGTTCCATGCTCCACATCACGATACATATGAAGTGTCGTGGGTCTCCTTCACTACAGAGAAGCTGGAGAACTTTAATTGGAATTATTTGGATCATTACATCTGCACAAGAGGAGATACAGATTTTGCCTTGGCTGAGGTAAAGATATTTTGATTAAGTGTAACTTTTTGTAGCAACAAGTGGGAAAAATCTAGGTATGTATGAAACATGATAAAGAGTGATGCTCGATAATCGGTACCCTATACTCTGTAGATTTTGTGATCTCCCTCTTTCTCTTCTGTTAAATTTCAAACATTTTTATAATTCAACTTCTACCAAAATAGCTAGAAATACCAAATATCTGGCAATTAAAGCTTAAAATAAGCTAAATAAAACAGTAGTGAAATCCTGGTTTTATAATTTATAATTTGGCTAAACAATGGCTTTCAGTTAATCAAATATGTTGTTGTTTTCTAGTGCCTTGCATCTGGCAATGAAGCCATTAGCATTCGTGCTTTCCAATACTTTTGAACTGTAGTTTCTTCTGATCTTAATGCTTCACAGGTCTTCAAGTGTTCTTCATTCATTTCTGCTGGATCGTTACACAGGACACATATTGGTGAGGCTGAGATACCTATTCTGTAGAGATGACTTGCTAAGCAGTCATGATTTGTCAATAGTCGGAAGGCTGCAACAGCTGTTTTCCTTGGTCTCTGGGGGATTATATCTGGATTGGAAAGTAGTGTAATCCATTTTTTATCTTTGGCATTTGTTTCTATTTCTTGTAGATATGAATGACAAAAATTTTTAATGATCAAGCGTTTTATTGCGGAATATGAGAAATTGAATTTAGACTTTTGTTTTATTGTTGTGCCTTTCTTTGCAAGTGAGTCTGCAGCTTCGTTCCCCATGACTCCACAGTGTGCTGGAATCCATTGGAGATGAACAGTCTTATTAACTTTTTGGAGTTGTGTTAACATTTTGTAGCATTCTCTAATTTTTGTTGACTTCTTTGTAGTATTTGAACATATTCCCTGAATTGCAGCTTTAGAATCTGAAAGAATTACTGCCTTGTTAAATTTATTTAAGGGAAGATTTAATAATTGTCGGAGAGCAATGTATATAGCCTCTATTTCTCCATCATAATTTGTTGTGTCTCTGCCAACAGAATGATAAAAGGAAAAATGTGAACACATAACTCCAGCTCCAGTAAGGTTTTCCTTCGAGGATCCATCAGTATATATGTGCAGCCATTCTTCTGTGGGATACCTAGTATTGATTGTTTCCAGAGCTAGAAGTTTTTGTATTTCTTTTGGTGTGTCTGATTTACTTATTTCCTCTATTAATTCCAAATTGAAGGTAGGTTGCAATAATTCCAATGGATTTTCTCTTATAAGTAGATTTTCTCTGGTGTTAGGAATGTTCAATTTGGATTTAATCTGTGTTACCTTTTCTAAGAAACTACTATGAGTTTTAAGGATTGAAGGGGGGAGGTTCTCTTCTGTCCATTTAGAGTTTGGCAGTCGTAACATTTTCTCGTGTTGGAGCAATGCTTGTTCTTCTATTTTTGTTGTTATTGATGGGGTCCGTGTTAAGGCAAGCATGGCATCAATAGGTGTGGATTTAACTGCTCCAGTGATTAGGCGAAGAGCCTGATTTTGTATTTGTTCAAGTTTATTGATGTTAGCATTTGCTGCTGTTATTAAAGCTTCAGAACAGTACAAGAGGTTTGGTTTAATATACATTTTGTATGTTGTGTTAAGGACTCTCCTTGAGCAGCCCCATTTAGCACCAGCTAACCTTTTCAGGATTTGCAATTTCTTTTCAACCTTTTCTGAGATGTTTGTTATATGTTTTTTCCAACTTAGCTTTCTGTCGAAAGTGATGCCTAAGTATTTGGCATCATCAACTGCTTTGAGTGGTTTACCATTATAATTTATGCTAATATTAACTGGTTTGTATTTTAGTGTAAATAATTCATAATTTGTTTTTTCCACATTGATAGTCATGAGGTTTTTGGAGCTCCATTCATGTACTTTGTTTAGGGCTGTTTCTATTCTGTCTTTAATTAATTCAGGTTTTTTTGAAGAGCCTGAAGTCCAAATGACTACATCGTCAGCAAATAAAGCAATTTTGGTTTCTAAAGTTTTTATTATTGATGGAAGGTCATTTATATATATGTTAAAGAGTGTTGTGCTCAGAACAGCACCTTGTGGAAGTCCTCGGTGTGTTTGTTTATATTTGGAAATGTATGTATTATATTTTGTGGCACAAAATCTTTGTGAAATAAACTGAGTTATCCACTTAAGCATGTTACTTTTCACACCTATTGATTGCAACTTCTCAACTAATTTATTTCTCCAGACTGAGTCATATGCTGATTTAAAATCAATGAATACTGCCAAGGTATCCTCCTTTCTATTGAAAGCTTCCTTGATGTCTTGGCTTAGTAGGAGTACATTTTCACTTGTACTATGATTCTGTCTGAAGCCGGTCTGTGAACTATTAATTAAGTTGTAATATTCTAGAAACCAGTTAAGTCTAGATGCCACCATTCTTTCCATCACTTTTGCAATAACACTGGTCAAAGATATTGGTCTGAAACTATTAATATTGTTTGAGGGTTTGTTTTTCTTTAAAATCGGGATGATAATGGCTTTTTTCCAGTCGGAAGGTACAGTCATTCTCCAACACGTGTTATACAGTTTAAGTAGGATTTCTTTTCCTTTCCTGCCAAGGTGTTTAATAAACTCTGGGTGGATCTTGTCAGGTCCTGGAGATTTTTTGTTCTGTGATTGTTCTATTGCTAAATCTAGTTCTGTTTCGTTAAAATCCTGAATAAAAATATCATTTCGTATACCTTTTGGCTTACTAGTTTCTCTGATAGTTTTTTGGATAGACTTATCTTGTTTTTTATACGCTTGGGGTATTCTTTGTGACTGAGCATAAAACTTGTTAATGGATTCTGCTATTTCCCTATCTGTAGTTAAGCTTTTGTTATTATATTTTAATGGTTCAGTTGTATTTTTTGATAATTTTGTTTTATTAAGGAATTTGTATATTTTATTTCCATCTTTCCTATAGTCCATATGTTCTACAAAATTTGTGAAACTGGCCCTTTTTGCTGTAATTAATTCTTTCTTAAAAATGGCTGCTTTTCTTCTCCAATTTTGTACATCTTCTGGACACTTGGTTCTTTCGGCTTTGACTCTTGCTATATTTCTTTCGTGTTTTAACTTAGATAAAGATGGAGACCAAAAGTAGCTATATTTCTTTAACTTTCCTTTGGGGATATGTGTTTTGGCTGCTGTCAATAATATTTCACAAATTTTTTTATTCATTTCATCTGTTGACTTGAACTCTGATTCTAACAGTATATTACACTTCCCTTCTATCTCATTTTGGAAACTGGACCAATCTGCTTTTTTAAAATTCCAAGAAGTTTTAACTTTTCGTTTGTTACTTTTATTTATTAGACCTCTTATGGAGTTTATGGTGATTCTGTGGCCTGAACCTGGGTCTTCTATTATTTCTCTTTTTGTATTGTCAATTATGTCAGATGACACCATCAGAAGGTCAGGATTTGTACCCGAACCATTATAATGAAGGTAAGTGGGTGGATCATTTGGATTAAATATTAATTCCATTGTTGACGAGTTTAATAGGTCTTCTATGACTCTTCCTGCTGAATTTATATCTCTGTAGCCCCACCTAGGGGAGTGTGCATTAAAATCACCTATTAAAATACTTTTGGGTTCTATGGGAATAGAATTTAGATCTAGTGTATTGTCTGGAGGATTGTAGATACTGTAAATTTTATAGTGGTAGTTACTTTTCCATACTTCAATTTTAACTATTTCTGATTTATCTTGTTCTTCCATTGTTCTTCAGAGGCACATGAGGGGAAGGTCGGTGGATCTAAATATCATCTATTTAGTCCTCCCGGCTAGGTCCGATGGACCCGTTGACCAACGATAGGTGTGGTCCCCCTTGCAAAATGGGGGTTTAAGTCGGGTGATGTAACTGCCACATTGTAAAACTGGTGCCCGTTAAGAAAACAGTTACATGAAAGCTACATGAATATGAGTCCTAAAGATAAACATTCCGGAGTTAAAACTGTCCCCCAATCGGATCTCCGGGTGGGGACATCTTTAGGCAAATTTCATCACAACAATTCCAATACTTTAAGAATTCTACAATGGAATGCAGGAGGCATGTCCCAGTTAATCAAATATGGAAACTTTAAATTTCTAACAATAATTGTAATGTAGATAAAATTGTAAATTTGTACTGTACTGACGTCTACTGCTTGTATAAGCTTAGTGACAATAAATATATTATTCTACTTTAAAAAAAAAGAAAAGATTTTTTAAACGTTTGGGTATTATAAAAGCAAAATGTGTAGCTCTATTTTTTGCATGAGCAAGTAGTTATAAACATACATTTTCTGATGCAATGATTGGCATTTTAACAGGTAGCTAGTTTTTGTATTTTAGGGGTAAAAAGCTCAATAAAATTGTGAACAGAAAGGTGAACTTTATGGGTTTATAATATGAGTAGTCATATAAGTTATTCCAAAAGAAACACAAATTCCAGTTGATTTTTTCCCCAATTATAGGTAGTCTTTTGTTAGCATTTATTTTGTTTTTGTTCTTTTTTAAGGCTTTGAAATATTGGCGATTCCGTGTATATTTCCTACCTTTGAATCACCAAGCAACAAGAAAGATCCTGGAAGGTTCAGAGCATTGTGATATATATACACCACCAAGTTATGAAGAACAGGGGCATTTGACTGAGGGATTTTTGCGCTTTATAGAAACTTGGGTCAATAGAATTCGCCGACCAAATACACATAAGAAGCCAAGGGTAAGTTTGAGCCTGGTCAAAATGTTTTCAAAATTATAATACAGAAATTCTATTTCTTTAGAGGAATTCTGGTGTTTTACACCAGATTAATTATAATTTTGGAATAATAATAAACATTCCTAAAGTTAAAAACATTATGCACAAATAAGTAATGAAAGACTTAGGAGCTTTAATACTTGGTTGTTGTTAGTGTTAGCCAGACTTATTTATTGCAATCATGGATAACAAGTACTTATTACATTTATTGAAAGCCATAATTTTAATTATAGCAGCTATACTTCCCAACGACGAATTTCATGCAGTACTTTACAATGGTGTATTCCAATTAATCATGTGCAATTGTTTAACAACACTTTAGAATGTGTGTGACATTTCTTGTTAATTCTTGTTACACTGCTTAGTGAAGTTACTGAAGCACATTTAAAATGAATTAGTCTTATATCAGTCATGATAAAAACAAATGCTTGGTTAAAAAATATAAATACATATAATGTACACATTTTGAAATACAGTGTTTGTGTTGTATTCTGTGTTTTGTATTGCATGTTCTTGCAGAGCAGAGGCATGCTTAGCAAGACCTTATTTAAATCAGTGCAAAGAAGGAAGATTTAAAACAAAAGAGGCCAGCATTTAATGCATTATTTTCCTGATTTATCTTTTAATTTATATGCAGTGATTCAAGCAGCAAATTGTTTATTTATTGTTCTTTTTCAGAAATATTTAAATATTTAAAATCTTAAGGCACAGTGAAAAGCAATGCATAATGGAATGCTAACTAATAATTAATGTGTAAATACAGTTTATGAATTGGAAGGGAATGAGTCTGAAAAATTCAATGCCTTAACTAGGATTTGAACCACAGGTCTGCCAGTTACCATCTGCTGCTTAAACCAAACCATGGTCATGGTAGCTTAATGGTTTGGTTAAAGCAGCTGGACGATAACTTGCAGATCTGTGATTCATATCCCAGCTATGACATTGAATTTTTCAGTCTCATTCTACCCAATCCAATCCTGTCATATACGTGGCTGTTGTGTGGAACAACAATTAACTGCATTGATTGAAGTTTACAAAGTTCTATATATGCATCCATTGCTGGAAATATTGAGTATTTGAAAGAAACTTCCTTGTCAATGAAATAATTTAAAAAGAAACTTCAAGATGAAATCTCTTGACTTAATAGGGCTTAAGAATAAATTAAAATAAAGTTTATAACATCAAAGCAACATACTAATACTGAAAAATAACTTGGAAATAGACTACTGAATAAAATCAAACTTCCCTGTCCTTATTAATTTATCAGTAGATTAGTGATGTGATTTAAAGATGAATGCCTGTGGGCTATTTTGTTGTTGTTGTTAGCTAATGCTGGATTTCTGACAATGAAGTCATTAATCCTCTTGCTCTCCAATATTTTTCACTGATGGATGGGGCACTAGAAGTGGCTGGGCATATTTGAAGGTGGTCTCGGTCCATTTCCTCTTGCAGATCACATAGAGGACAGAGTGGTGAAGAATATATCCCAATTCTGTTTAAATGTTTTGCCAGACAATCATGACCTGTAAACAAACCTGAAGGTTGCAACTGCTGTCTTTCGAGGATACTCAGGAATCACTGTTTGAATGTTTGGTAGTTCCCATCTTTTATTCTTTGATTTTTCATAGTAATATTTTGCAATAATTTTTTTGAATTCAGAGTTGACTAATCTTTTAGCTGTATAAAATGGTAAGTTAACTATAGATTTTTGTACACCGCTGGTACCCTTTTTTGCAAGAAAATCAGCTTTCTCATTACCACTCAGTCCACAGTGTGCTGGTATCCATTGGAAGACTAGGTGTTTTTGAAGTGCTGTTAGATGGCTAAGCATCTTCCAACATTCTATAATAGTTTGGTTTTTTGGTGACAACTTGGAAGTAATTGCTATAATTGCTGCCCTGGAATCTGAGAGAATAACTGCTTGCTGAAAATGTGAAATTCTGTACAAAAGATTTTGCAGGGCCATTCGAATTGCTTCAATTTCTCCATCAAAGTTTGTAGTTCCATAACTTAAAGATTTGTAATAGGAAAAGAGGTGACATGTGACTCCAGCACCTGCTCCATCTTGGTTTGATATCAATGATCCATCAGTATAAATATGGAGCCATTCGTGTTCTGGAAATCTAGAATGGATTGTCTCTAATGCCAATAATTTTAGAACACTAGTTGGAGTATCACTTTTTTTAACTTCTTCTGTCAGGTGTAAATAATATGTGATGTCTAATGTATGTGTTGGATTGACTTTAGATATGAAGTTTTCCTTTGAATTAGGAAGGTGTAAATTTTTCTTGATGTCTTGAATTTTGGAAAGAAAGCTCTCCTGAGTCTTTAGTGTATGTGTAAAATTTCTCTTGTGCCATGTATTGAATGGGAGTCTGATCAACTTTTCGTGTTGAATAAGAGCCGCTTTTTCTATTTCATATTCAATGGGATATTGGTTGGTTAGTATTTCCATAGCTGCTATTGGTGTGGTTTTGATAGCACCTGTAATTAATCTCAGACTTTGGTTTTGAAAGATTTGAATTTTTTTTGTGTTTGCTGTTACAAGAACTTCGCTGCAGTAAGTAAACAATGGTTTTATATATATATTATATGTTGTGTTAAGCGTTGCTCTGGAACATCCCCACTTCGTTCCTGTTAGACGTTTTAACAGTGAAAGGCGCCTCTCTGCTCTTTGTATTACATTTTCTATTTGTTTGGTCCATGTAAGTTTGGTATCAAATGTAACTCCTAAATACTTTGCTTCCTTTGTTTCTGGTAATTGTTGACCCTCAAAATTTAGTTTTATTTTTAGCGGTTTTTTTCTTAGTGAAAAGATTTGGTAGTTTGATTTTGTTGTATTAACAGTCATTAAATTTTCTTTGGTCCACCTCTGTAAGTTGGTTAAGGATTGTTGCATGGTTTTTTCCAGTTCTGTACTTTTGCTTTTTGGTTTTGAAGTCCACATTACCAAGTCATCAGCAAATAGTGCACACTTCATGCCTGATTCTTGTATTTGTTGTGGTAGATCATTAATAAATATATTAAAAAGTGTAGTGCTGAGCACTGCACCTTGTGGCAAGCCACGGTGTATTTGTTTATATTTAGATATATTTCTTCCATATCTGGTTGCAATAAAGCATTATTCTATTATTATGGGCTATTTTGTAAATTACTTTGAAACCTGTAAGATTAAAAAATTTGTCACCATGGTCACACTTCCCAATATTCTCAACTAGTCTCATATTTATGTAAATAACTTGTATTGTATGTACATAGAATTTGACGATCCTTGTAAAATTTTTTACAATTGGAGAAATAAAGAACAGCAATCACCTGCTGCAAAGAAATTAGCACATACTGACTGGCTACATGCTGTTAATGCTGGTCCTCTTGGCTGAAGAATAGCTCGAGCAGAGCAATAGCTGTTGTAGCACTTTTTACTAAGGCTGGTTCTGGTTCTGGTTCTGGTTCTGGCAGGTTTGCTTCCCAGAATTCAGTTTGGGCCCCATATATGGAACTGGCAAATGCCTAGTGGACAGTTTTTCAGTAGACTTTTGATGGTGACATTTCAGCTGGACAGTACCTAGTGCAGTTCAGTTTGTGAATTAGGACCCAGCAGTTCATTTATGATTCAATTCGATTGATCATTTCTGTTTTGTTTTGAGTGTGTACAATAGTGTCTCAAATGCACTATACTAAGTGCTTAACACCAGCACAAACTGGTGTTCTCATTTTTACAATATGTCGCAGAGAAGGCAGAGCACAATCATTCTTTTAAACAGTCCCATAAATCATATACAAAAGTGTCATTCTTGTGTATTAAGTTACAAAATATATGAAAATCAGAAATGAGTTATCAGCCAGTTGCATGAGGACTGTACACATTTCAAAATTTTGAAACTGTGTCCATTAAAGGAGTAGTTTGCGGTAGGCTAACTTTCTTGCACATTTTCGTGTCGTATTCCTGGAAGATGCTGAACATAAATCTCCTATTAGGTTTGGTTTTTCGTTTTTGAGTTATATTGTTGTTCCCGCTCAAACGCAGACACATATACCCACACCCACCCACCACATTTTTTGTCCTTCTAAAATCGTGTTTTTATTCACTTGTCCTCAAAACGTGTACTTCCACTGAAATCTCGGTATTGAATTTTTGGGTGAAATGCAATACTTTATCTATTTACTATGCACGTGGTGCAGAAAATAACAGGAAACATGGTGTAAATGGACCTATCCTTGCTTGCATTTTATAAATAAGTGGCCCCTGATCAAAACACACTTTTTCCAAAATTCGTTAATTCTAACAGGGATCTCTTTACGATATCTGTTACACAAATGAACTATTCCCCAAAGTGAAACACTTTCGGTGTGCTTCGTCACATACAACACATCTGCTGTAACTCAGTCCTCACGTGTAGTGATGAAAACAGCGAGGGTCAGTGCGGTACCGGAGCTATCCTGCACAATGATCTCCAGATAAACCTGTAATTTACATATGTGGAAATTAAACACTGTGAAGCTGGCCGGGACGCACAACATAGTACAGTCGTGGTCACACCTCACACCAGCTATTCACACTATGTAACCAGTTTGTGACACGTGACAACTTGAGGGGCTAAGACAAAAGGATTTTTGAGATTATTCGGGAAGTGTCAGGCAGCTGGCGTTTTTGTAAGATTTCATATATGGTGAAGCTCAAGAAAGGTTCGTGTTACGTCCTGGCTGTATACAGAAGCGAGGCAGTGGTCAGTATTTAGTGTTGTGCGTGTGAATGTGTGCGTCAAAATGGTATCCTCGGAACCACATTTTAGTTTGCGGAAAAGAAATACGCGGGATAGGAAATAATATTCATCCTATTTTATCCAACAAATGTATGGACTTCTAAAGGGCTTTGTTCGCGACCGCGAAAGCGGCGGGAGGGGGGGGGGGGGGGGGCACGCAATTTGTGGCAATTCTTCTCATGTCCAAATCGTTTTTCAAAATACTTTCAACGCTTCCAAAGGAGCATCCTAATCAATCAGGCATGTCTCTTTTGTTGTAAAGTGCCTATCATTTAATACCATTTTTCTCTCATTTGATTGACATCTTCCTCAGTTTTGCTGGAGAGTCAGCTCGAACAATCTGAAACCTTTATTGGTGTCATTGCACTTTTTAAATTTCGAAGACCATTTAAATGCTTTTGTTTTGAACATTACTTCCTACTTGTAAGCTGTTATTAACATTTCATGGGCTCCTGTTGCAGTTTTACAAAGTTTGAAGGAAAATTTGAACTTTTTCCTATGTTCTTAAGAATCCAGCCCTTTCAAGAGACAGAAAGATCACAGCGGATGCAAAACACTGGTTCACATCAGAGCTTCCACCTTTGCACTGCAAGTTCTCTCATTTTGATCAGAAGAGAGTGCTGCATGTAATGATGAGTCAGAATTAAAGACTGCTCAATGGCAAAATAGTTGTTGTGAAGCCATTCCGAAAACGTTTTGAACACACCTCGTACGTACACGACATTACACACATACAGCTGTTATGTTAAAATTGTAGTATACCCAGAGACTAAAGCTTAAAGTGCTCCACTTGCAGGCCTGTAAGTCCGGACATTGCAAGGATGAAACAACTGGCAACGGCGAGTGTAGCAAATATGTCGAATACAATCGAATGACTTCCAGACTCAGGGAAGGATGAGGAATAATCCTGGCTGGAGAAAAATTCCTACCCTCTTGCCGGGAATCAAACCCGGGATCCCTAGCACAGCAGGCAGGTGCTCTACCAACTGCGCTACGGGGTCAGCTCTCAAATTGTTGTTGTTGTTGTTGTTGTTTTCTAGTGCCTTGCATCTGGCAATGAAGCCATTGGCATTCGTGCTTTCCAATACTTTTGAACTGTAGTTTCTTCTGATCTTAATGCTTCACAGGTCTTCAAGTGGTCTTCATTCATTTCTGCTGGATCGTTACACAGGACACATATTGGTGAGGCTGAGATACCTATTCTGTAGAGATGACTTGCTAAGCAGTCATGATTTGTCAATAGTCGGAAGGCTGCAACAGCTGTTTTCCGTGGTCTCTGGGGGATTATATCTGGGTTGGAAAGTAGTGTAATCCATTTTTTATCTTTGGCATTTGTTTCTATTTCTTGTAGATATGAATGACAAAAATTTTTAATGATCAAGCGTTTTATTGAGGAATATGAGAAATTGAATTTAGACTTTTGTTTTATTGTTGTGCCTTTCTTTGCAAGTGAGTCTGCAGCTTCGTTCCCCATGACTCCACAGTGTGCTGGAATCCATTGGAGATGAACAGTCTTATTAACTTTTTGGAGTTGTGTTAACATTTTGTAGCATTCTCTAATTTTTGTTGACTTCTTTGTAGTATTTGAACATATTCCCTGAATTGCAGCTTTAGAATCTGAAAGAATTACTGCCTTGTTAAATTTATTTAAGGGAAGATTTAATAATTGTCGGAGAGCAATGTATATAGCCTCTATTTTTCCATCATAATTTGTTGTGTCTGCCAACAGAATGATAAAAGGAAAAATGTGAACACGTAACTCCAGCTCCAGTAAGGTTTTCCTTGGAGGATCCATCAGTATATATGTGCAGCCATTCTTCTGTGGGATACCTAGTATTGATTGTTTCCAGAGCTAGAAGTTTTTGTATTTCTTTTGGTGTGTCTGATTTACTTATTTCCTCTATTAATTCCAAATTGAAGGTAGGTTGCAATAATTCCAATGGATTTTCTCTTATAAGTAGATTTTCTCTGGTGTTAGGAATGTTCAATTTGGATTTAATCTGTGTTACCTTTTCTAGGAAACTACTATGAGTTTTAAGGATTGAAGGGGGGAGGTTCTCTTCTGTCCATTTAGAGTTTGGCAGTCGTAACATTTTCTCGTGTTGGAGCAATGCTTGTTCTTCTATTTTTGTTGTTATTGATGGGGTCCGTGTTAAGGCAAGCATGGCATCAATAGGTGTGGATTTAACTGCTCCAGTGATTAGACGAAGAGCCTGATTTTGTATTTGTTCAAGTTTATTGATGTTAGCATTTGCTGCTGTTATTAAAGCTTCAGAACAGTACAAGAGGTTTGGTTTAATATACATTTTGTATGTTGTGTTAAGGACTCTCCTTGAGCAGCCCCATTTAGCACCAGCTAACCTTTTCAGGATTTGCAATTTCTTTTCAACCTTTTCTGAGATGTTTGTTATATGTTTTTTCCAACTTAGCTTTCTGTCGAAAGTGATGCTCTCAAATTGTCAAATATGTAAAATGTAGGAGAAAGACATGCCATTATAATTACAATATTTGAGGCTCTAGTACCTGGATATTTATCATTTTTATTAGTTTATATAAGCAAAAGGAAAGAATATATTTATATTCAAAATTCTAGCTCTAGTGATCAGCACCATGTTGAGGGAGCCGAATGAATGCATTATGTAACGAATGTTTACGAAAGTCAACCGACAGCAGCGGAAACTTTCACGAGGGTCCTATCCGAGGCATCCTCTCGGAAACGACCGGAAGGTAAATGCTACCGGTCGGCCCAGTGAGCATTTGACCATTTAATAACACGAATACGACTCTCGTGGACATATTGTGCTTCATTCCGTTCCGCTCGCGACGGGTCAGTGTGCATCAACCTTTAGGTGACGAGAGTACACAAGACTGGCCAGATGACGGAAGACCTGACGCAGTGGGGTCCATATTGAACGTCACTAGCTGACTCTTTGATCCCTGCCACCTCTTCCGTCACGGTTTCCATGCCAGGGAATGTACAACTACTTTTCTCCCTCAAAGCACATCACCATTTATTGCGCCAAACCCTGCAAAAGGCAATGGAACGAAATGAGAAGATAATAAGGCACAAGGGAAGTCCAGATAGTACATAATCCACCCCGATCATTCGCCTCCCGACCTTGGAAAACTACAAAGAAGTCGAAGGTCAGGTCGGCCCGTCCAACACATAATCTTCAGAGCGTCTGAGCCATGGTATGTAGATGAAATGTTTAAGATCATTGATCATTATGTAACTATACCGTAAGAACTCTGCTTTGCGAAGCACAGGATTAGAAGTCCACGAAGAAGCACACTGCGTGTATGACTGTGGCAGTAATCGTAGAATTGATATCATTGCTATCGACAGGAAAAAAGGGACAGCTGAGACTTGGATCCCATAGTGAGGTTTGAGACATCCTTAGACCAGCCAGCAGAAGTGGATCGTAAAAAGAAGAAAATGTATGAGCCCACAATTCCATTCTTCAGTGCCTCATATAATATCAGAAACATCGTGGTCACAGGCACATTCTTCGGAGCAAGGGGCACAATACCAAAATCATTTGTGCAATGGAGACAGCAATATAAGCTCCCTAAACAGCTACACGACGACAATATGCCGAAATCATTTGTATGGTAACCATAATATTTAAATTTGAAAGTACTAATAATATAAATTAAATAATCATTTTAACTATACCATATAGTAACAAAAACTTTGCTTTTTTTTTTTTTTTTGACCTTTTTATGTATTCATTTAAGACACCTGCAAGTTATTCTGTGTCACATGGCAAACCTTTATATAAGGTCAGATTTAATAATAAATAACATAGAATGTTTTGTATTACATTTATGGAGATGTATACTATACACATCTATACTATGCAAACAAAGTGAAAACATGGTGCTGAAAGTAATTGTTTTTGACATATTATACATAATTTGGGGTTACTCAGGGGTCTCCATCTAGGGGATATGTGAATAGCGACCACAAGGTACCCAAGCTGAGCAGAACATTACTTCCACTTACTGGTGTTTTGCTCCTCACTGTAACTTTTCTATCTGGCCTTACCTTGGTCATCTCTTGTTCTCTTCCGACCCCGATGCTATTAGGGTTCCTGAGGGCTAGGGAGTCTTTATTTTTCCAACCTCTCCATTTCTCTAATTTCTCTATAAAACCTTAACCCCTAACATGCTGACCTGTCATGGCATGTAATACGTCCTGTGATTGGTAATCAGAGGATATGGTCGGTGAATTTATTTTGATAATTCTGCCGGTCAGGTCGGTGAGACCCGTAAACCAACGACAGGTGTGGTCCTCCAGACATTCTGGGGGTTGTGAGAGAGCGATGTGACCGCCAAAACATAAAAATATGGTGCTCTCTAAAAAGCGGTTACACTTATTGCCAAGTCTCTTCAATATTTATTGAAAAATATTGGAGAGCAGGAGGATTAATGACTTCATTGTCAGAAATCCAGCATTAGCTAACAACAACATTACAGGCTTATTTTTTTAAAGAATAATTTAGTATTTATGTAGAAAATATAAACTGCTTCATAGGTTTTATAACCCATAAAATATATAAGCAGTTATTAGTATTAATAACAGGAATTGCTTTCTTGCTCTTAGTCCATCTTAACAAATGGTTTCAGAATCTTTACAAAGGGCATAAATGGTATTATTGATATTTTGTTGATATTAAAAAATCTAAAGCTTTAAATAATCACAGCTTGAATGTACCTTTCTCTCTAATATATGCAAATTTATTGAATGTAAGTTTAGTGTGGGATACAAGTAAGAATGACTTAATAAATACGTTCAAAAAAATACCTCCCTCCAACCAAAAAAGGCAAAAAAGTTATATATCGCTGTTAATTCTTTAAATCAACATTTGAAATACTTCAGAAAATCAACATCTTTACATCACACAATAGTTTCACAGGGAAACTTCATTTATATACAAGGCAGAAAGTAATGTTCACAAGTGATACCACATAATACAAAATTTATACATATCCGTGTAACACCAAATCCACAGAATATGTAATCTTTGGCCATTTCATATGGTGCAAAAATGTGCTGCACAAAGCTGCTGTAGATTGCAATGGTTCTTTTTATGTTTTTAATCTTCTGGGCTTGTTGGGCCTAGATAAAACTATGAAGGCAAGGATTTTTTAAATTAACATTCAACTTTATCAAAGCATGGGCTTTACTTAATATGAGTAGAAAGAACTCACCGCCTAATTATAATTTGTATTGAGACTGTCTGAAACTTAAGTTGTACAAAGAGCTTTTGTATATATGATCTACTTCCTGACAAGCATTTTTTATCTTGCTTCTCTTGCATGTGAATAATTAACGCAGGCATTTGATTACATTTGATAGTATGAATTACACTTAATTTTCCATTTGATTTAGGTTATAGTTGTGTACATATGTAAAATATTTAAATATCATGGCAATAAGCAAAATTAATATAAGTAACATTTCTCACTTAATACAGTATAAATAAATATTTCCATATTCAAACAACCATCATTAACAATTACAAACAGTATTTTTGGTTTATAAATCACAATATTATTTGGGGTTATATATTCTACTACAATTGCCTCTTAATTGTCTTTATATTTGTGTTTTGTAAATCTTTTTGTCTCATAAGTGTACTTAGTTTAACTATAATAATATCCACTTCTTTTCCTTGTATTTTTACATGTTATCTTACTTTAATACAATTTTGCATAGTCATATATGTAACTGCTACTGAAGCATCCATACTTCAAAAAATCCTTATTTAGTTTTTTATGATGGTTTACATACAGTGATAATTCCTTTTCTTCTTTCATCCTTCTCTTATATACAGGTTTTTTTCTGATTGATAGTTTTGTGCCATTTGTGTGCTATTACAGCTTTTGTTTATGCTTTGGATATTTGTATGGTAAAACTGTTAAAATTAATGTATATACAGAAAAGGAATTATGCATACAAATTTGATATGGTCATCATAGGTATGTATAAGAGAATTTTGTAACTTTAATCCAAATCTAGAATTTCTTTAATTTTAATTTTCTATTTCTTTAAATTTTGTATCTCGTACCAAATAATATGTACATTTAGGTATTCTGATACCTCGTAAACTAAATTAAATGAACAAATCAACCTTTAAGAACATGTTATATAAATTTTTACAGGTTATATATGACTAGGCATTCTGAAGACAAGATTTTGTTGCCGTCTTTTCTAGTATTTTTGAAATTTTGTGTATTGTGCTCCTCTCCTCTCATTTCTGCTTCCTCTACTGGTAAGTAGAGGAATTATTGTATTCCACCCAAAAATTCGATGTCGAGATTTCACCAGAAATATATGTTTTGAGGCCCCCTGAATCCAGTGGACAGCATAACTCAAAACCGAAAAGTCGGTTAAAAACCAAATTTAGTATTTAAGTTTAATGTCTTTCAAGGATGCAACACGAAGATTTTGAAGAAAATAGCCCAACCCTAAACTACCCTTTACATGGAACATTTTTCGAAAATTTTGATTTTCTTGAAAATGGCTCTAACGATTTTTATTAAAATGTCATATGTTTGAGATACTTTGATGACAAATGAAATGATTACCTTGAATTTTCTGGCTATAGCTCCTGTAGTCGAATTTACTCTGGACGACTTTTGCATAACTGGTAAACCGTTAGAGATAGACCAAATCATACTCTACAAAAAAAGTGGATCTTGCTAAAATACACAATTTATGTCGAAATAAATTTTTGTGTAGGGTGAACCATTCCAGAGATATTCCTTGTTATGTGTGTGAGTTTCAGAAAACTTATAGCTTTCGTGAAATGGAACATCGTTGTTCATTGTTTTATATGTTAAGTGTGCAAAGAGAACGGAATCTCAAAGCTTTAAAAGATTTGACTATTGCACACAGCCTACTGTATTCTAATATTCCCCTTGCACCTACAAGGAAATATGTAATAAAATAATTTGTACAAATGTTTATCTTAACACGAAGAAGATATAGGAATAAGAGTTTGTAAGAATGGCTAGTACAAGAGTAGAGAAAGTCATGAGTGCAACACATCAGATTTTTAAGCTGTCGTTTCTTGAAGTTTTTATGTGTGCATACTCTGTGAGTGATGTTGTGTTTAAGCTTGTTTGTGTAGCAAGTGTGTTGTGTTTTGTGTGTGTATGCATAAGGGTCTTCCCTCATGCTGCATAATTTTCATTACTTATGCTTACACAGTTTGGATTATATTATTGTGAATAATTTCAACATCATCATTTTGTGTTTTTGACACCATCACAACTCTGTTTCTCTCTTGTAAATTTTCTTTTTCTCATTGTACTTCACTTATTATTTTTAATTCATTCTTTAGTTCATTTGTACTAATTTCATTTCATGTACGATTTCCTGTTGTGATTGCATCATATTTACCAGTATAATAATTTCTGCAATTAAGATTTATTCCACGTTATCACTATTGATATGGTTTCTATCTCTTGATTTAGAGTTCTTTTTATTTCATCTGGTACTTTATTTTATAATTATTCTGATCTAACTTATAATTCTGTATTTCCCTGACTAACTCTGTTACTATGTTCTTACTTTATTTCCTAAGCTAGTTCCACATTCTATCATCCCATCTTTGGATCTACTTATTTATTCCTCCAAAATTATTTATTTCCCCTAATTTCTTTTTCTAAATCATTCATTTTATTTCCTATACCTGCTGTATTATTTTCTAGGGGCACTTTTTGTCTCAGTATTTCCCTGCAGACACCCTAAGTTGTTTTCTATCACCACTGCATTCCTTTTACACACCTTTCTGCCTTTCTACATCCTGTTGTAAATCAGTTTTGGATTTTTTAGCTCTTTTCTACTTTGCATAATTTCTTGTTCAATTTTTCACCCCAAACTTTGCTCTATTTCTACCCTACCTTGTTTAATTTCCTGTTCAAATTTCAATCCTAAACTCTGTTGTATTTCTTCTTTACTTTGCTGTATTTTATTTCTGAAACTTTGTTATAAGATACTTATTTTTTTATCCCAAGCTACCTAAGGCTTCTTTTCTACCTTTTTCCAAGTTAGTTAAGTCTTCTTTTCTGTCTTTAAGTTAGCTTTTTCCTTTCTGCGTCTTCTTTTCTGCTCTGTTCCATTTCTTGCCCTAAGTTAGCTGTCATTTCCATCATTTTTATCATTGAGTCCTCCCCTCTTACATTCCCCATCTGCAATCCTTGTTCTGCTAATCCCAGACCCAAATATTCTAATTGTCAACAGGCCCTTAAACCCCACTCACTCACTCACTCACTCACTCACTCACTCACTCACTCACTCACTCACTCACTCACTCACTCACTCACTCACTCACTCACTCACTCACTCACTCACTCACTCACTCACTCACTCACTCACTCACTCACTCACTCACTCACTCACTCACTCACTCACTCACTCACTCACTCACTCACTCACTCACTCACTCACTCACTCACTCACTCACTCACTCACTCACTCACTCACAGTTTGCTATTTAAAAAATTGGAGTGCATGGGAATTAGAGAACATACTTTAGAATGGATTAGATTTTACCTTAAGATCAGAAAACAAGGTAATGGTTTTCAAAAGAGGAAATAAATTGAAGAGGGAGGAAAAGTGGAATGTGGGAGGGGTGGAGCTGCAAGTGGTGAGGAAATTTGACTATTTAGGAGTGAGATTGAGCAGTAATGGGAGATGGGGTGATCTAAAGGTTAATGGTTTAGCTAAGGGAGAAATGATGACCATGTTTACAAAAGATACCAGGAATACAAGCCAAGTGGCTGGAAAGAATATATACAACGGTGGTGGAAGCAAAAATGGCTTATGGTATAGAGATTTGGGGAAGTGAGGCGGGTTGGGATGAGCTAGATAGTACTAGGATTACCTATATCAGCACCAAATGATGCAGTAATGATGGAAACAGGAAGGTTGGATAGTAAGGGAATGATGTGGTAAGGATATTAAAATATTGGTATAGATTAAGGTTAATGCAAGATCAAAATATATTGAGGCAATACTTAATAATGCAAGAAAGAGCCCCTAATGGGATGAATTGGGCTCAGGGATTGAAGAGGACTCTACAGGAAACAGGAATGAAGAAATCTATGGGAGTAGAGGGAGTGATTAGCTAGAACTTTTGGAAAGAGGTAAGGAATAGGGTGGAGGATATAGGGAGATAGGAATTATTTCAAAGTCTTAGAGAAAAGAAAACTTTAGCATTATATAGTCAACTAAAGAAGGAGTGGGGTAGAGAGAAGTATGTGGATGTATGTAACAGGGTGGGAAGAGATGGTTGGGCATGGACTAGATTATGTATACACAGGTTAAGAGGAATGAGAAAGGGAGTAAGCTCGGATGTATGTCCTTTGTGTGGGGAACAGAATAATGATTTTCACTATATATTAGATTATGAAGAAACACGGTTGTGGAGGGAACAGTTTTTGCCAAAGAAATGGGAGAGGAATAATAAAGAGGTTAATAAGATTAAGATAATGAAGTTAAGAAAGGAAGGTAATACAAAGTTATTAGGGGAATTTATGGCAAGAATAAGAGAAAAATGGTATAGGAAACCGAACAGAAATAATGTGGACCAGGTTGGGCCCAACCATGTATGGTGGGCCAAAGAATAAAATTAGCAACTCACAGGTAGGAAAATATTGTAAAATTGGAAGTAAGGGTATTGTAGATATGTTTTTGATGTATTATTTTCTTGTAAGTAGGTTTAATTGTATTGTTTTGAGCATAAATAAATCATACATCTAAACAGAAAACAGGTAGTCAAAATTCTACATACTGAGGTGTACCATATTAAAGAGTATGCATCCGATGGTAAAAGTATGAAATTTGATGTTCCACATGGGTACATTCTAGGTCCCATTTTATTCTTATTATTTGTAAATGACTTTGAGTCAAATGTAGTAGCAAAAACAGTTGTACAATATACAGATATTACCAATATCATAGTTGAAAACAACAGTAATGGAGACTTAAAAAATTTAGCAAGCAAAATGATGGGCAATATTTCTATTGAACACAGATAAGACTCACTTAATTCACTTCTTTCCCAAAATAAATGTCCCAAGTATATAAAATTGATGTATGATGCACAGATACCACATAGTTTCTTGATCTTTGGATTCAAGACAATTTAAAATTGACCACACACATTGAGCAACTATATGCAATAACTTTAGACATCTAGCGTATAGTCAGTATAAACACACTCAGAAGTGTGTATTTTGCATGTGTTCATTCTATTTTGAAGTATGGTATAACTATGGGGCAACTCACCTTACTGCAGCTCACTATTTATAATGCAAAAAAAAAAAAGATTTTTAAGGTAATGGGAGGAACCAATTCAAGATCCTCATGCAAGATACTCATATAAAAAATGTAAGATATTACCACTGCCGTGCACTTTTATTTTTGAAATTTTATTATTTACAAAATTAAACCTAAACAATAGAAGTAACAATATAATTCATAACCACAGCACAAGACAGAGAACAGACATCCATGTACAGAGAAGCAATACCACTGTTCATAAAAACAGTGTAACAAACATAGGTATAAAATTGTTCAATAATTGCCTCTACTATACAAAATCATTGAACTGTATCATGACACCTATGTACATTATGTGTGATCTACAGGATGAATAAAGTAAAGTAATGACCAATGAGACTAATTGATCTTCACTTGTGCATTAATCAAACGTTTTAACAACCTTAATTTAAGTTTCCATAGCGTACACGTTCTCAATGTAAATTAGATTATGTGCTGATCATTATGTAAGTACACATTAAATTCTACCACTGTACTGTAATTTTATCTTATAAGCATATTTATACTTCCCATCTAAGTGTTTATGCTTTAATTGTATTTACTTGGCACTAAAGGACAGTTCCTTCCTATAGCCAGTACCTGATTGGAAATCCCTTACAAGAAATACATTAACAAAATAAAAATTAAGTATTGATAACATATTGTAATAATTCACCCTTGGTTCTCATCATGGATTAATGGAAGTACTTGCAGGTCTTCAGGAATAATATAAAAATCTGTACACTTTGCTTTATTGATACCATTTTAAAAATACTTATGTAGTTTTATGGGTGCTGATGTCGGAATATGAAAACTTATTTACTTTATGTTTAATTTTTATTTTCAGGAAATGGGTTTCATTTTGTTTTAAATCTTCCTTCTATACAATAAATGAATTACACAGAGATTACATTTATATTAATTCCCATTGCCTTCTTCGTATATTTTAGTTTACCTTTATTATTTTCTTTTGCTTTTTGTTGTACCTGCATGCAAATGTTCCAGAGCCCAAGTGACAAGAACCAGCAAAGGTTGATCCTCCGTCGACATAGCACGGGTTTGACTTTCCTCTCCCATGGTAACAACTATAATAGTAACTCACAGGTACTTTCTCATTCCACAGCAATGGCTGGTTTATTTGTCCAGCCTTCTGCAGTCATATTCGGCAGATCTTCCTCATAGTCTCATAAATGGGCTTTAATTCTGAACTCATTTTTCATGGTGCTTAATTTTCAGATACCTGTTTTGTCCTTTCCCTTTTTTGTGTGTATAATTAAGTGTGGCAAAATATAATTTCATGTTCTCATAGGCCATCTTACCTTAATAATCATGGCTACTTCTGTAATACTTCCCCTTGTGTTCTACATCAGTAACTCATGCATTTTGTTTTAAGCCTTCTCTTCTATCATCTTCTTCTGCGCATGAATTTATTGAATTTATTATTGCCCTTTTTCTATTGGCAAAAAAATAATATTTTACTCTAACTTGTTTAGTAATGTTTTGATAATTAATTCTCTTTCCTGATGTATAATCCTTCATTGTCTTTGGGTTGGTGAGCTTGTCTATTGGTGCAATGGCTTTTTAATGTTTCAGAGCTATACAATCAACAATTAAGATAAGAAATAGCTTAAGAAAGAGAGAAACAAATAAAAATATTTTGGTTTTCAGACCTTCAATATTTATCCAAAAGAAGACAGAAATAATTAAAGCAGAAAAAATTTCAAACTTTTAAATCTCTCAAATTATTTAATACTAAACAACCATTCTTACACTATTGGGAAAAGAATTTTCAATGAAGAATTTTCTATCTAGATCATGACAGGTTTAAAGAAATTCAAGTTCAGTTCTAGTCAGTTTAGTTCATTAAAGAATATGGCTCATTATGGTTATTAGTTTGCTCCTTTACTGCTTTTTCTATTGGTATATTTTGAAGAACAAGAACCAACAAGAGTATATTTATTCGAAGTTAGAAAATGTAACGTGTTTTATTCTCCCCATCTTCATAATGGATCTGACTGCTTCTGTGCTAATTGATGTGTATTGTTGAATAAATATACTTATTGACCAGTTCAACCCCTGGTGGGGCCAAATAACATAGGTAACTTTTTGCAGTTTTTTCTCACTCTGAAAGGCAAATCTTAGCTAACTTCAAACTCATTTTGCATCATCATTAAGTATTCATTCATTTTCTTATCTTCCTTTCATAGAAGTTTGAAAACAGTGTTGTTATTAATTTGAATTAGTGTTATTAATTGACTCACCTTTTAAATTCATTCATTTCATTGTCTGTAGTGTGTTAGCTATAAAAGTAAGAATGAAAAATAAGAAACATAATACCAGTTGTTAAGTTCATTCAGAAGAGTGAAAAAGAGTAGCACAAATTTTAAATAGATACAGCACAGCATTAGAAACTTGGCATTTGAAGTAGTTACACAGAGAATGTGATCATACAGGATTAAGTTTATCTAAAGTTTTCTTCCATGGTATAATGGATACCATGCTGGTCTGTAACACATAAGATTGTGGGTTCAAACCCATTGGGGGACAATGAATATTTTTCAGACCTAAAAGTCTGTAGCATTGCTTCCTTCAGTTGCCCTTTATGATGCTTATCTGCGTGTAAAAGAACCCTGAGCAAAATTTATTGGCTATTTCACATCTGGCATGACCTGCCTTTAGCCTGTAGTTACCTGGTAGGTGCTAAGCAAATCATTCATTATCAGGCATAGGAATTTTTAAGCATTAAAGTTAGGATGAAAGGTAATAAAGTTAAACTGTTACCGGACTTAGACCAGGAACATCACAGATTGCGAACTACTCCACCCCTCGTAAAGTTGCAGGCAACCTTCACCAGATTTTATTTACTTGTTGGCTGCGACCCTTGGCTGTTGCTGTTTACATTCTTTGTATTGGTATATGGCTTGAATGTGGATAACTTGAAACTACAAAGACTAAACATTTTTGGAGAGTTTTACATATTTTCAATCAGTCAGTCAATCAATCAATCACTTTATTCACCATTTTGACCTTATCAAGATATTGGCTTCGTCGAGCTTGCAAGTATGAAAATTACAAATATTTAAAAGTATTAGGCTGGCCCCGTAGTGCAATTGGTAGAGCACCTACCTGCTGTGCAAGGGGTCCCGGGTTCGATTTCCGGCAGGGGTTAGGAATTTTTCTCCAGCCAAGATTATTCCTCATCCTTCCCGGAGTCTGGGAGTATAATGGCGGCACCGTGGTTGAGTAGTTAGACCACTCGCCTACCACCTAGTGGTGGACGAAGTGGCGTCTGGGCGGGGTTTCTCCGGTTTCCCCCACCATTCATTCCACCAATTGCTCCATTATCACCCTTCCAATCATTCATTTTGCATGCATTTCATATCATCCTCTTCATTACTATCATACCTGGTGCTTGACTGACCACCCACTTCCAGGTCTTCACACTGTCCAATCCATAGGTTCCTGTGCTCCCCGACAGGCGTCTGACCCTAGGCACTGGCTTGTAAGTCCTAGGGGGTGTAAGTCCTACATAAGGGGAGGGTAAAGGGGAAAGAAGAAGTATAAAGTATTCAGACAATAACACTATTAAAATTAGAAGATAGAAAATACAATACAAAAGAATATTACATAAATATTTACAAGATAAATTTGTCCACTTAATAGTAACAGCCTTCCATTAGAAGTGTTTTTAAAGCCAGTTTTTACTTAATTACAGACTCAATGGTTTTTATATTAACTGGCAGTTGTTATACAGCAATACTACATTATATTCAAAGCTATGGCGGAATAGGACTGTACTGTGGTTCAAGACACCTAGGTCTGTTTTGTATCTGGTATTGTGAGAATGTACTTCTGAATTAGTTTTGAATTGAGAATGCATAGATCTTGTCAGGACAAGAACTTCTAAATATGTTGTTGTTAGCTAATGCTAGATTTCTGACAATGAAGTCATTAATCCTCTTCCTCTCCAATATTTTTCACTGATGGATGGGGCACTAGAAGTGGCCGGGCATATTTGAAGGTGGTCTCGGTCCATTTCCTCTTGCAGATCACATAGAGGACAGAGTGGTGAAGAATATATCCCAATTCTGTTTAAATGTTTTGCCAGACAATCATGTCCTGTAATCAACCTGAAGGTTGCAACTGCTGTTTTTCGAAGATACTCAGGAATCACTGTTTGAATGTTTGGTAGTTCCCATCTTTTATTCTTTGATTTTTCATAGTAATATTTTCAATAATTTTTTTGAATTCAGAGTTGACTAATCTTTTAGCTGCATAAAATGGTAAATTAACTATAGATTTTTGTACACCGCTGGTACCCTTTTTTGCAAGAAAATCAGCTTTCTCATTACCACTCAGTCCACAGTGAGCCGGTATCCATTGGAAGACTAGGTGTTTTTGAAGTGCTGTTAGATGGCTAAGCATCTTCCAACATTCTATAATAGTTTGGTTTTTTGGTGACAACTTGGAAGTAATTGCTATAATTGCTGCCCTGGAATCTGAGAGAATAACTGCTTGCTGAAAATGTGAAATTCTGTACAAAAGATTTTGTTGTTGTTTTCTAGTGCCTTGCATCTGGCAATGAAGCCATTAGCATTCGTGCTTTCCAATACTTTTGAACTGTAGTTTCTTCTGATCTTAATGCTTCACAGGTCTTCAAGTGTTCTTCATTCATTTCTGCTGGATCGTTACACAGGACACATATTGGTGAGGCTGAGATACCTATTCTGTAGAGATGACTTGCCAAGCAGTCATGATTTGTCAATAGTCGGAAGGCTGCAACAGCTGTAGGGCCATTCGAATTGCTTCAATTTCTCCATCAAAGTTAGTAGTTCCATAACTTAAAGATTTGTAATAGGAAAAGAGGTGACACGTGACTCCAGCACCTGCTCCATCTTTGTTTGATATAAATGATCCATCAGTATAAATATGGAGCCACTCATGTTCTGGAAATCTAGTATGGATTGTCTCTAATGCCAATAATTTTAGAACACTAGTTGGAGTATCACTTTTTTTAACTTCTTCTGTCAGGTGTAAATAATATGTGATGTCTAATGTATGTGTTGGATTGACTTTAGATATGAAGTTTTCCTTTGAATTAGGAAGGTGTACATCCTTCTTGATGTCTTGAATTGGAAAGAAAGCTCTCCTGAGTCTTTAGTGTATGTGTAAAATTTCTCTTGTGCCATGTATTGAATGGGAGTCTGATCAACTTTTCGTGTTGAATAAGAGCCGCTTTTTCTATTTCATATTCAATGGGATATTGGTTGGTTAGTATTTCCATAGCTGCTATTGGTGTGGTTTTGATAGCACCTGTAATTAATCTCAGACTTTGGTTTTGAAAGATTTGAATTTTTTTTGTGTTTGCTGTTACGAGAACTTCGCTGCAGTAAGTAAACAATGGTTTTATATATATATTATATGTTGTGTTAAGTGTTGCTCTGGAACATCCCCACTTCATTCCTGTTAGACGTTTTAACAGTGAAAGGCGCCTCTCTGCTCTTTGTATTACATTTTCTATTTGTTTGGTCCATGTAAGTTTGGTATCAAATGTAACTCCTAAATACTTTGCTTCCTTTGTTTCTGGTAATTGTTGACCCTCAAAATTTAGTTTTATTTTTAGTGGTTTTTTTCTTAGTGAAAAGATTTGGTAGTTTGATTTTGCTGTATTAACAGTCATTAAATTTTCTTTGATCCACCTCTGTAAGTTGGTTAAGGATTGTTGCATGGTTTTTTCCAGTTCTGTACTTTCGCTTTTTGGTTTTGAAGTCCACATTACCAAGTCATCAGCAAATAGTACACACTTCACGCCTGATTCTTGTATTTGTTGTGGTAGATCATTAATAAATATATTAAAAAGTGTAGTGCTGAGCACTGCACCTTGTGGCAAGCCACGGTGTGATATGCAATAAAGCGTTGTGTTAGGAAATGACATAGCCATGAAAGCATTGGACCTTGTATCCCTATTTTTTTTACTTTCTTTAGTAGTTTTGTTCTGCATATAGAATCATATGCACTTTGAAAATCAATAAAAACTGATAAATTATCTTCTTTTCTATTGAAGGAGTCTTTGATTCCCTGACTGAGAAGTAAGACTTGTTCATTTGTAGAGTGGAACTCTCTGAATCCAGCTTGACATGGGGATATTAAATTTTGTGATTCTAGGAACCAATTTAACCTGTTTGACACCATTCTTTCCATCACTTTTGCTATTATGCTGGTAAGAGCTATTGGTCTATAATTTTTTATTTCTGATGCTGTTTTGTCTTTCTTCAAGAGTGGGACAATTATTGCTTTTCGCCATTCAGCAGGTACAGTGGTTTTCCAGGATAGATTGTAGAGTTTCAGTAGTTGTTGTTTTGCTGTTTTTCCAAGGTTTTTTATGAACTCTGGATGTATGTGATCTGGTCCAGGAGACTTTTTGTTTTTTAGATTATTTATTGCAATGTTCAATTCATGCATATTAAAATTTTGAAAAAAGATATTGCACTGAGTGTTAGGATTACATTCTCTTTCTTGTTTCGAATCTTTCTTAAATTCTTTACGTTCCTTTTTATTATTTCTTGTTACTTTGTGTGCATTAGCATAATATTTATTGAATGTTTCGGCTATGACTGCATCATTTACTAACATTTTATTGTTGTGTATGATAGGTGTGCTGTTGTTTTCTTTCCTGTCCTTGACATTTTTTATGAACTTATGAGCTTTGTTACCATCTGTTCTATAATCCATTTTTTCTAAGAAATTATTAAAGTGATTCCTTTTAGCGGTATTAATTTCTTTTTTTAGTGAGGCACATTTCTTCCGCCATATTTGTGTATCTGATATGTTTTTTGTTTGTTCAGCTGTATTTCTAGCTATATCCCTTTGCTTTTTCAGTTCTTCTAACTGGGGGTTCCAAAAGGGTTTGAAATTTTTAATTCTTCCACGAGGAATATGTTTTTTTGCAGTTTCTAGGATGACTTTACAGAATTCTTTGTTCATATGATCTGGTTGGTCATGCAGCTGTGAGTTTGTTTGTTCTTTAAATTTATGTTCTAATTCAGTTTTATATTTGTTCCAATCTGCTTTTTTGAAGTTCCAATACAGATTCGTAAGACCTTGACTGTTATTTGTATTCTCTAGTTTTATATCAGCAATTACCACTCTGTGACCAGAACTTGGATCTTCTATAACTTGTTTTTTAATTTTTGAAACAATATCTGTTGTAGCTAACAAGAGGTCTGGGTTACTGCCCGCTCCAGAATAATGTATGAAGGTTGTGGGGTCTTCTTTACTATAAATCAGTTCAAAAGTTGTGGTATTCAAAAATTCTTCCACTATCTTCCCTGTAGAATCCACTTTTTCATAACCCCATCTTTTGGAATGGGCATTGAAATCCCCAATTATGATTGTTTTATTTAATTGGTCAATAAGTGAGAGTTCCAGTACATTCCTGGGAGGATTGTAAATACTATATAAATGTAGATGTGTTTTGTTATCCCAACACATGGAAATGGAAGTATCTTTAGTAATTTAAAATAAGATCTACAGCTGGTAGAGGAAGAGATACAATAGATCGTATTGCTCTTTTTTGCAACCGAAAAATTTTAGCTGCATTTTTTGCATTTCCCCAGCTCAATATGCCATAGGTCATTAGAGAGTGAAAGTATGTAAAGTATATTATTCTCAGGACTTTTGAATTTACCGATTCTTTCATAAGTTTAATAAAGAACACAATTCTACGTAATTTTATTGCTAGCTGTTGAATTTGTTTTTCCTATCCAAGATGTTCGTCTATCCATACTCTAAAAAATTTGGTATTTGGTACATAGACTAATGATTTATTGTCTAGACTTAAATTTGGGAACTGCACTGTTTTATTTAAGCTGTGATGAAAGCCTATGGCAACCGATTTATCCTCATTTATTTTCAGCTTATTGAATTGGAACCATTTGACAATATTATCATTGAATTCATTGACGTGACTTAACAGGTTTTTGCCAGTCATTAGCATGCTAGTATCATCGGCAAAAAGAGTTAGTTTACATTTATTATGTTATTTATGTGTGTTTTACTGTAATGGAAACTTTTTGTGCATGAAGGTCCAACTTTGGTCCATTTAAAGAACAGTAAATTACATACAGCAAAGCCAAAAACAAATATCATAGCATATCTCAAATTAATATATTTCCTTTTTCCAATAGTGTAAGAATGATTGATAAAAATTTCTGCAAAACATCTTTAAAATAGAGTTAATTTCTCCTTTTTTAATTCTTACTACCAATAATGTATTTTCATGCATATGGGTTATGCAATCAAGTTCATAATGTTCAATGTTTGAAACGTTTTGTAAAATGTTATTTATTCTTAAAATGGTATATTTACATTTTTTGGGTAGGTTTTTAAGTGTGCCTAGAAATTAAAGAGTAGGTTGAGAAATGCAATAATAAATATCTGACCAGGAATTCATAATGGATAAATATCTGTAAAATGTAGATAAAGAATAGATCATTTTAAATTTGTTGTATGAAGCATAATTTAAAAGTTTTAGAAACAAGAAATTTAATGAACCTTTGTCAGTTGCAGTTGGCCGTTTACCTCCTTTGAGCTCATAAGCAGGGCCTGGATGTTTATGACATATCCTAGTTTTTGTTTGTGGTTTTTTTCCATGGAAAATATAAGTAAGCACAATTTGATCCATGGTTATTAAAATTATGCAATTCTCATGGGTTACTAAATTCATATTTTGACTTTTTAATTTTTTTTTTCATTTTCTTGTCATTTTTCGTATTATAGTCATATTTCCTCTTAAATTTGTTGTATTTTTGTCATACTTTTATATTTCTATTCCTGTTTTGCAAATGTGCTTGCAGTCATCCCCAAGATGATTTTTCACGTCTCACAATTATTGTGTGTAACATTAGTAGGTCTTTTTCCCGTTACAATGTTGCATGCAAATAGAAGATTGTTCCTTTTCGAAAACTTGAAAATGTATGTAATTTGCTAGTGTAATTCTTCTTTCTGATCGCCCTTCAAAATGTGACATTTATTTCATTCCATGCAGAGTTGAGGGTTAGCTCTGGATTAAGGAATTAAATAAATTCAAAATGCAGCAATAAAGTTAATATTTTTAATTATTATTGATTATGCTAGATTTTTAAGCTAGACTTCCAAATAATGTTACTTTAAATAGCATTAAATTTTTGAAGATTTCGAAAATGCAACCAAAAAAGTTTAGGTCATATTTATTGTCATGTTTTGTAATTTTTTCAGTCATAAATGCTTGGATATTTCTAACATTTTTAATCATAAACATCTGGACCCTGCTCATAAGAATAAAACTTTACGCAGAATGTAGTACAGGTGCGGATGAAGAGGTACACAGAAAAGCATTTTAGACTTGAGCTTGGACACAAAAGTTTCCGAGATTGACTTATTTATCTTTCATGAAGATTTCAAGGCCACTTTAGTGGTTGTGAGTTCTTAGTGATATCCCTGATAAGGGCTCTAGGATACAGAGTGTAAAGTACTGAGGTAAGACCTCAGTTAAAAACTTTTCTAATATTTACAAAGCAGACTGAGGTGAGCTCAAATATGACTATTTTGGACTGGTTTTGGACAGTTATCTGAACTACTTGAACCTAATAGTGGAGATCATTGTGAATTAGTTTGTTGGATTTCATCAGTGATTTATATTTCTCAGCTGGTGATCCCAAAAACAGATTGGGAGAATACACCCAAAAGTAACCAATTCCTCAATTAAGCAAATAGGTAACATTTGGTTTTAAGGTGTATATTAATCTTATGAAATGAGAAGACAAAAAGTCAATGAAATGCATTTAAGATAAGGGGTTATGTATTCAGTTGTCTTTTTAACTTAATACATCTTGAGTCTGAAGGCTTCTTATTGACAAGAGTTAATTTAATTTAATTGCAGACAAGTGTGGTTGGAAATTCTCCT
This sequence comes from Tenodera sinensis, assembly GCA_030765045.1. Lineage (NCBI taxonomy): Eukaryota > Metazoa > Arthropoda > Insecta > Mantodea > Mantidae > Tenodera > Tenodera sinensis. Next base: position 26,950,792 of record CM060965.1, read on the forward strand.
TTCAGGGAGAGACTGGGCAGCAACAGAGTCCTAGAAAAACCACGCCCAAGGTTTGTTGTATGCTCCCCTGTATATTTTGGCTTTTTTCATGTTGGCTTTGTCTCTTAACGAATATATTTGTCCCAACAGCATGTTGAAAGCATCGTGCCAATTCCAATAGCCCTCAATATGTGTGTCACAAACCTTTTTGCAGCTAATGGGTACTGCACCAGGGTGATGGTATGCTGATGGTGATTTGAATTTCAAGAGTATTGGGCATATGTGTCCACTTTATTAGAGATGTGTGCAATGGAACATTTGCTTTAAAATACAATGCTTGGATTTAATGCACAAAAGTTAAGCCATATGCCTTATTTGCTTTCATCACTTTTATTATTAAAATCTGCACAGTATACAGGTTGTCTAGGTGCATTTGCTTAGCTGAAAATGCAAACAATCTAACATCTAACCCTCTCTGCTTAGCTTTTAACTCTCTGAGCTTAAAACACTCATGCATTCCTTTATTTACTTATTTATTTATTTATTTAGCTATTTAACTTTGCATAATTAGAACACAGATCATTTTGTGTAGTATTTCTAGGTAAAGAGGAAGCAAACTGAGGACAGTATGAATTGCAGTCTCTTGTTGCAGAAGTTTATAACCCAAATAGGCCAAGTACAGAAACTAAAACTAGGAATCAAATGCATCACATTTTTGGTCCAAAAATGAAAACATTCTTATGGCATTATGCTTAAGAATTAATTGTTAAGTTTATCATATGAATGTCTTTCTTACAGCAGGAGAAGAACATGTCTTCCATCTTGTACCTGTTAACCTCTGTCTACATGATAATAAAACTGTAAACTAACCTTTTCCGGTGGTTTTCAAATTTTGGATGAGTGACTTGTCTTATTCTGCATCATTTAACCTCTTCGGATCCGACTTCATTTGCTTTTAAGGGTGACAGTTAAAGTATGGCCTTCAAGGAAAGCCAGGCTTCATCAGTCTTGAGTTCAGTAGCGCTTAAGATCAAAGCTTATATATATATGCCCCTAGCACACAGAGAACCTTAAGACATGTATTGCATATGACACACGGCATCCGAGGAGGATAATATGTGTACTACCAGACTTAGCAATGAAAATTTCATTTGATAATGAGCAATGAAGTGCTAGCAGCCTATGGCTTTATTGTAGCACTTGGCAATACTGTATGATAACATATTATATGTGGCTTTTACATATACTGGGTGTCGCAAAAAAACACAGACAACGCTTAGTATGTTGTGCGTGATGCCACACTATCGATTTTCAAATAGAAATCCATGTCCGGAAATGTACTGTTTGGGCGCTAGAGAGCGTCAAAATTTGAGATCGAACGGTTGTGACAGTTTGTTAATATTGGTTTTGGTATCTTAAAATGGGAGGTATGCAATCCTTTAGCCATCTGTGTACTGGATGAACAACCTGAGCTTAATAACATTCCTGCATATGCACTAAATTCCTCCTTACGGTTCTTGGTGCGCATCCTATTGCGTTATTTGTGTAGTTTCCAATACAGTAACATTTCTTAACAGCAGTGCGACTCGTATCAATACACAGCTGCTAAAATGGCCAACTTAAGCACACTTTGATGTAAATCTGTGGAGTCTCCTCAACGTCACATGTGCAATTCATGGATTGTGGACCAGTTCCATGGCCAGCATGGTCACCAGATCTGACACCTCTCAATTATTTTCTTTGGAGTTGTATGAAGAGTATGGTGTATGGAACTCCTGTAATGTCAGCGGAGGATCTTATGCCTGGAGCCCACAGAGTGATCTATAGTCTTCAAAGACAGCCCCACGTATTGGGTCATGTGCATGATACTCACCAACACCGATGTAGGCTATGCAGTGATGTAGTAAGTACACAGTTTGAAGCCCATTTCTAATATAGGCAGCCTGAATTTGGGTTTATTGACAAAATGTGAATGTATACCCATCTCATACTTTGATGTGCTGCAGCATCCAAACTGCATTTCCGGACTGGAGTTCCTATTTGAAAATCGATCAGTTTGCCACCCCATACAACATACTAAGCGTTGTCTGTATTTTTTTTGGGGCACCCTGTATAACATTTTTATAATCACTAATTGTTATAAACATTTGGCCATATATGAATGTGATAATTATAAGCAGGAGCGAAAATGAAATAATTCTGTCCACAGGTTCCAAAAGAACAGAAAAAGGGATAGCAATATTGTTTATAAACACAACTGATTATGGATTCTAAAATGACCACATTACTTTACTTCTGAATTAAAAGTAATGTACATTTTCTGAAAATTTTATACTTTTATGGTTTTGCAGGTATAGGCAATTTTTTTTCCAAGTGACTAAAGGATATGTAAAACAAAAAGACGTTTTTATTTTTATTTTTGTTGAATGAAATATGAATTGTATTTGCATTTTAATGAATTTTCATTCAGTGTGCTAGAGATTGGTGTAAAAAAATTGTTTCCAATATTATGGTATGTCACTATAGGTTAAATGCAAGATAGCTTGCCTTCTTACCATTTCTTCATCATGTTCTTGATCAAGTCAAAACTGTATATGGTCAAAGATGCTCAACTTGAAATGCAAATATTATTTAAAAAATAAGTAGCTTTGCAAACTTTATACTTTGCAAAAAATTTAGAGTTAAAATGTTATTCCTATTATCAGCAATGTATGATAGTAATTCTTCTTCTTCAACTTCCCTGTTCTGCCACTATTGTGGTGTCAGGGTATTACCTCAGATCCATTTTACAAGGCTCACATTTTTCTTTTGAATCTGACTTTACTTAAAGGGTGGGGGATTAACCCATTGCTTATGGTCCCTGTTTTGCCCCCAGGGTACTAGGGTAGATCCTCGATTCTTGAGGTAGGGACTGGACTTTTCCTCCCAGCCCCAAAAGGTTTTGGTTTTCCTGCCAATACTCTGTTTGCAATAGGCTGTTTGCAGTGGTTTTCCACTAGGCTATGGGGTCGCCACTTCCCTATGCTGTCAGTTATGATAATCCTTGAAAAAAAAAAGAAAGAAACAGACTAATCCTTCAAATCTCCTTTTTGTCTGGGACAGCACTGTATTGTCACCATAATTAATTAGTTTGAAAGAGAATTAGAAAGGATTCGGGTATGGGGACTTTCCTATAGCACAAATTGTAACCTGTGCTTCCTTTTGGTACCTGGAACAATTAAAACAGATGCATTTTTTATATATTCTGAAAAACGAAGTGTTGCAGGTGCAGCTAGTAGCCTTTTCAGCAAACAATAAGTCAACTCTTAAATGCTTGATGCATTTCTATATCCTTCAAAGATTACCAGTGTTAATCTGAAAGTGGACATTATTGTATACTGACAGTGAAGTAGCAGATCCTTCACTCAAAGCCTGCCTTGAAATTTTTGGCCAAAGTAATTTACCATAAAAAAATTGTATTCAAAATATTTGTTGCCAATTTTTACAGCAAGATTCCAAAACTAAGTCCCAAATTGTGTACAGTTGAAGTAATAAGGAAGCAACACCTGTATAAGTTGACTGGACTGGACTAGACTGCCCTACTGGCTTGAAGGTTGTTTTAAATCTAAGAGAGGGAAGTGAATGACAGTATAGCTCTGTTGTTGCCTCGCTTCAAGCAGGGTTACCATTATAGGATTCCAGCCTTTATTTTGAGACGTGTAGTTACTGGTTGAAACTGGCTGTTCATTTCTCAAATATGACCTTAATCTACATGGCTCTCATAGGAATTTCAAGGTAGGTTTTGGTATGAAGCCTGTGATTTCTTATGCAAGCATTATAAGAGAGAAGGTAAACACAGCATTAAAATACTTCATCTTTGTTACTCTGGGGGAGCTCAAATTTTTTGCCTTTTAAAGGTTTCTATTTATAGAAACTAGAAATTATGATGTGTGCAATTACTTCTGTGCAGTCTTTAAAGGGCTTTGGACCTGTTTCAAATATACGATTTATATATCGAGATATGATAAAAGTGTCAGTTCAGATTGATGTTGCATTTCTGTTAGCACGTAAGTAGCTATCAAAAGAAGTTAAAAATTTTTAATAGAATGAAAATGGGAAAAAAAAAATATGATCTATACATACCATTGGAATGGAGTTAAATTGAAATAAATTACATATATTTTTGGATATAATTGTACCTTTTTTTAACAAAAAGAATGTTTTAGCATGCTTGTTGCCATTCAGGACAAGATAGTTCAATGACAGAATGATTTTAAATTAATTTACAAAAGATAAATATATAACTAGTAAAAAAATTTTAAACAATTTGCAAAATTCAAGTTTTCTGTATTCCACTGCATACCATCTCTACTGGTGTGCACAAAAAAGAAAAGTTTTGGTAGGAGATAGTAATTTCATTGCTTTGGTATCTGAGCATTCTAGAACCTGAAGCTTTATTGTCATGTCTGCTGATATGTGACAGTAATAATTTTGATAGTGGTGCATGACTGTCATAGTATAAACTAAAATAGAAAACAGAGTGAACGGTATGTGCAGTATGAAACTCTGTGGCAGGAGACGAAGACCTTTTCTTGAAGTCGTTTCTGTGGTGTATAGCTTTGTGAATTATTCGTTAATCATGTTCTATGTGCGCATGTAAATTAAATGATAATGATTATCAGTGGCATGCAGAGACGCTTTTAATATCAAGAGTAACAAAAGTAAACAAGAATGCAGTACACAATGTGTCTTTTCCTGAACTAAGGTTTTGATATATGATACTTTTAACCTACTACAAGTGCATACAATTAATATTTAAATTGTCTTAAAATAACTTATTTTACAAATTGCTTGCTTTTGTGGATATTTTACTATAACTTCCTGAACATAAATTATCTATTATTAAATAAACCTATGCAAACTTTTAGCAAATCCTGATGCCTAATTTATCAAATGCAGTTAGTTTCAATTAACTGCAAGCAGGCTGAGGTTTGGTGGCAGAATATACATCCCAAAACAAATCTCAGTATTGTTTCTGAAAGATTTGTGCTAAAATCGTGCTTTATCTGGTAATAATGAATGTACCTCTGTAATTTTCAATGTGAATGTTTATCTCCAGCATTTTCATTCCTGAATTTTGCCTCTTGTTAAATAGAGACATTATATCAATCTCTGACCACCTCCGTAGCACATTTGGTAGTGCACTTGCCTATGGCGCGGAGGACCCGAGTTTGGTCCCCGGTACCAGTATGGGGACTTTATCCCCTCTGAGAGGTCTGGCACGGGGTGCACTCAGCCTCGTTAGGTCCCGGGGGGACCAATTGAGGAACTACTTGATGGAGAAGTAGCGGCCCCAGGTCTAGAAGACCGCATAACTGGCCGGGAGGGCTCGGGGCGCTGGCCACGTCCCACCCTCCAGTACTGCATCTCACCAATGACTCTGTAGTGGGCAGAGGTGGGGGACCCAGCGGCTGGGCGGTAGGCCTTGGCCCTTCGTGGGCTGTCACGCCAGGGTTTTTTTTAAATATCAATCTCTATATGCCTGTAGTAATGCATTGAATTTTGTAACATACATTATTTTCATAATAAAAATAATTATTAATTGCACCCATTTAAATTCTCTCCTGCTATCTTGCATTACCAGTTGAGGATTTAAATTAACTTTAAAAATGCAACTATTAGGATTCTATACAACTGTAAGTTATTTCTATATTTGCGATTGAAAAGAATGAAAGCTGAATGAAAGAGCATTAAATGATAGATGCATAAGCATTATGATGACAGTAACCTTTAAGAGTGAAAAGCAATTTATGATTGACACAGTTGTCAGATTCAGGAAATATGCCTAAAAAGTACATCTTGGAGTTTTGCAGTGAAGAAACTGTTGAAGTTGTTTACTTTCTTTATAAAATTATATGTTGTATTTTCAAGATAAATTCAATATTAACTCAATTTAAAAATATACAGTGACTGATATATTGCTAGTTATGCAACAGATTCGTGCAAGACATGCATAATTCAAGGTGTGCACTTAATGTGCAGCATTATTTTCAGATCATGTCACTTGTGCGTAGTGACATGCACCACCTCTGATGGTTTTGAGGTAGCTTTCTTCATTACAGATATGACTTTGGAGTTCAGTGGAATTTTGAATAGGTCTTCTCCAAAATGTTCCATGATGATAGTCTAAGAAATTTGGATCCAGGCTCTCCAGGGTCATCTTCAGCAGCATTTTGAGCTCCTATTAGCATTGCATGAATTACTCAACAGGCAGGTCCTGAATCATACTGGAATATCCAGTCTTACTCCCAACCAGGATGATGTTTAAGTGCTTCACTCTCTCCACATTGTTGACTTCACAGTTTTGTGGGTGTATTTTCACTCCTTGTTTACCAAACTGGAAGGGTGTGATATCATCAGAAGCCATTACTCACATACAAACCCAAATGCCTCGTAGTAACCTGTTTTCAGTATTGTAATTTGAAAATAACCGTCTGGTAACCATGAATTATCATTTTGTTGATTCAGTCTTTATTTCACTTCAAAAATCTTGACCTCTGTGAAGAAAATATGCCTGAGACTGCTTCAGCAACAGCCCTTTGTACTTTGGGGCTTAATGGTCTGCATAGCTGCTGGATTGATTCCAATAAAAGGTCATTTTATGTGATGTATCACATGGTTTGTGCCATGATTTTCTTCTTTCAGACTGAATCCCATCAGGTTTTATTGGCAACAGTTTTGACAACTGCTGGCAACTTTCACCTGTAGGAATAAGCTTCTCTAATCTGTAATCAAGAAGAGAGTGTATTGAATCATTCAGTTATTTCATACACAAACTTCTTTGTTATTCTCAAATGTTACAACACATCAAAACCTTCACTAGACTTCTAGCCTGTTTATGTAATGGGATCTGTGCAATATAATTCAATATTCTTGCAGTTTTCAGTCACAGTCAATATACAAAGCAGTCACTCTGTATTTCAATATATTATGTTTGAATATGACAGTACACATTTCTGTTTTTGTTATAGATGCCATCAAATATACAGATCTCGAAATGGCACCAATAATCATAATATGTTGTACCCTGCATGATTTAGTTATTGGACCACAAACTGTTGAATTTATTTTGTGGGTAGATTTGTTTTAGAATAATAACACTTAACACACATAAAAATGTTTGAGAACAAGGACAAGACAAATATGCTTTTGCAAGATTAAATTTAGAGTCTACACATAGTGTCTCGCTGTATTTGTGCTATAAGCTCGCGTAAACATCTGGGCAGTTGCACATTCTTTCCTATACACTTCTTGGCTTTGTCAGGTTATATATACGAGAGCTGTCCCAGAAATACCTGAAGTATAGATAGCAGTTGTTTCAAGCAAATGACTATGGTAGAAAGTACCAACCTTATAAAACTTAAGATTAAAATTTGGCGATGCTGTGTTTTTAATATTTGTTTGGCAGCCACCAAAGTGAATGCTCTCAGCAAATTTGTTGCTGTTAGCTAATGCTGGATTTCTGACAATGAAGTCATTAATCCTCTTGCTTTCCAATATTTTTCATTGATGGATAGGGTGCTAGAAGTGGCTGGGAATATTTGAAGGTGGTCTTGGTCCATTTCCTCTTGCAGATCACATAGAGGACAGAGTGGTGAAGAATATATCCCAATTCTAGTGAGACCACCTGCACTCCATTGAAGAATTCTGATGTTATAATCTTTGCAAAAGTTAAAGGCATATGGAGGCGGGCCGTACTGCAGACTCCAGCAAATCGTAGGCTTGCAACTCCTACCAGCGCTGCCGAATGTGGTACACGCATCTCACATGCTCTTATGCACAGAATCTCTGCCGGTACACGCACTACGCTTGGCAACAGCGCTCTGCTTGAGCATTGGCTAGCGTTCACATGCCTTTAGCTTTTGTGAACAGTATAGATCTATTAATATAATGTTTTGGTTCTGGAGAAGTAGTCCCCGCCCGGAGATCTGAATATGGGGACTATTTTAACTCTGGAACATTTTACCCGTCGAGTCAAATGTCATAATTTGATATTGAAGAGAATTAGCAGTAATAGTAACCGCTTTTTAGAGAGCCCCATAGTTTTATGTTTTGGCAGTCACATCGCTCTCTCACAACCCTCAGAATGTCTGGAGGACCACGCCTGTCGGTTTACAGGTCTCACCGACCTGACTGGGAGAGTTATCAAAATAAATTAACCTACCATATCCTCTGATTACCAATCAGAGGATGTATTAAATGCCATTAAAGGTCAACATGTTAGGGGTTAAGAGATTATAGAGAAATGGAAATGTTGGAAAAATAAAGACCCCCTAGCCCTCGGGAACCCTAACAGCATCAGGGTTGGAAGAGAACAACAGATGACCAAAGTAAGGTCATAAAGTCAGATAGAAAAGCTACAGTGAGGAGCAAAACACCAGTAAGTAGAAGTAATGTTCTGCTCAGCTTGCTTACTTTGTGGTCGTCATCCATATATCCCCTAGACAGCGACCCGTAAGGGTAGTATTTCAGTGTAGATCTTCACATTAAAGAGTGCAGTGAAGGAGAAATGGACAGTTCTAATTTTTCTCTTTAATCCCCTTACCCTGAGAGAAGAGTTTCCTGCATAATTATAATCTCCTATTACCGATGCTATCCGTAGGAAATCATCATTCCTTACCATCTTCTCTCACCCAGATGGCAATACATAGACACAGCCAAAAGTCCCACATCAACGTGCTCGATCACATAACATTAGAACCGTTCATAACACCAAATTATTTCCATTCATCTAGAATATAGGACTGTTCGATGAGGTGATTTTTCTGCTACTTGCAAATTTGTAAGCATGGTCATTGTTATGTGATACAATACTTTCATTTGAAAGGTCTTAGTCTAACTAATATTAAAGCTGAGCTGGGTTCTACTCTGGAGAAGTCTGCTCCTTTGTTTGCAACAGTAAAATATTGGGTAGCAAAGTTTAAGTGAGGGGCCATTGCAGTGATCAATCAAATGATTGTAAAGAAAATCCACCAGATGGTATTGGGTAACCGTCAACTGAAAGTGTGTGAGCTAGTAGACATTGCAGGCAAAGAAGTATTGTACATTGCATACTGGCTGAACATTTGGACATGAGAAAGCTGTGTGCAAGATGGGTGCCATATTTGTTCAAAATGGGACAAAAATAGTGTGAGAATGTTTCAGTGGTGTGTTTGGTGATGCTTCGGCTTAATAAAACTGAGTTTTTGTGTCAATTCATAACCATTGATGGAACGTGGGTTCATCACTTCACACCTGAGCTGAAGGAACAGTCAAAACAGTAGATTGAAAGGGGAGAATCGGCTCCAAAGAAGTCAAAGACAGTTCCATCTGCAGAGAATGTCATGGCATCAGTTTTCTGGAATGCACATGGGATAATTTTCATTATCTCCAAAAGGAAAAGCAATCAATGGCAAGTATTATTCCAAACTTGTTGCAGTATTTGAGTAATGAAATCAAGCAAAAGCAGTTGCATTAGCAATAAAAAACGTTTTGTTTCATCAAGACAATATACCAGTTCACACAACAATTATCACCATGACCAAAATCAATGAGTTAAAGTTTGAATTGCTTCTTCATGCATCCTAAATGCCAGATGTAGCCCGCTCTGATTATTTTGTTCTTCCAAACTTGAACAAATGGATTGGTGGTAAAAGGTGTACCAACATGGAAGAGGTGGAGTCTGAAGTTGATGGCTATTTTGCAGAGCTGACAGTTCTCACTATAAACAGGGTATTGAAGTTATTGAGCATCGCTGGGAAAAGTGTATTGAGCTGAAAGGAGACTGTAGAGAAATAAAGAGGTGTTATCCCAAAATTGTTGTGCTTTTTTTGCTAGGTCAGGTACTTCTAGGACAGCCTTTGTATATGCTCTTGAGAGGTTCACTACTGTTTCTCCCTGTATCCTGAAGTCCCTAGTGTGCTTGGCTTGAAACCGTTGAATTCGCATCCAAGTTGTGCATATCCATGGATATACAGTATGAGAGAGTGAAATGTTGGTGCCTGTTGTGCCCTCTGTGGAGAAATGTTTTCTTTTGTTTGAAGTCATATTTTGAGATATATCACCATGTAGAAATTCAAAAGGTTAACGGTAACTCTTACAAATAATTTAAATTATTTTTTGTTTGAAGAGCAAAGAAAAAGGTTACAAATAATGCTTTAAGCATCATTCTGATAATGCACTTAGAGCATACTGTTTGATCATTCTTGTGAAGATAATCTGACAGATAAAAGTATAAAGGCTAGTATAAAGAAAGCTTAAGCAAACCCAGCTCTTTATTGTAGGGGTAGCAAATATGACTTGAATTTAAGAGGCGTGAAGGCAAATCTCGATTGAATGACATCTGAATAAAACCGTGTTCCAGTGTTTTCCCATATGCTCAGAAGAAAACTGTTAGGTAACTGTAAATTCTGTGGACCCTGGGCATACATTTTAATTATTTGATTCATTGGTTAAAGGGTGTTAAACGGCACCCCTCCCAGAGAACAGAAAGCATTACAGGAATAAAAAGGTCATTGCTCACATTTTGAGCTGAAAAAGAAGTATAGGCAGTTGCACTGTGAAAGGCAGCACATGTTGCATTTACAAGAATGTAGGTAATGTATTTACAGAGGAAGGAAATATGTGCAGAAGTATTCACAAAGAAAAATTAGTGACACTGATCACTGAGTTCAGTGCATGCCACTGGTTATCCTCCCCATTGCAATCCCCTTCCTCTCTCCAACAATTTTAAAATGTATGTTGAAACAATTAGTGTTAGACCACATTTTGCTGTCTTCCTTCAGTTAAAAAAAACTACTATAGCAGTGATATATCTATGTATGAAATTTAATTGTTTAAGTGTAAGTAATTTGTACATGATAAACCAAAATGTGCTTATTTTAGAAAAGTAGAAATGATCTTAAACTGCACCGCTTGCATGTTTTTGTGAATGACTTCAGCCAAGAGTTTTTGTTTCTGTTTTTGTGTGGTTTGCTGGTCTCATTATATCCTTTCTCTGCTAGGAAAAGCATGGTTCTAATCGCATGGCCGAGAGGACCTCTAACAGGTTAGTAAGATTATATTGTCAAAGCAGCATACAGAACCTAGTCTACAGCAGTAGTTTGACATATTTAAATGAACCAGTGATAGTATAGTGTAAAAAGTGAGAGTGAAAACAACAAATATGCTGATACAAGTGTGTCTGCGGTTAATATCCAGCACTGTAGAAAGTAAATACAGATGGCTACTATAAGCCATATGTCCCAGCAAAGTTTTGAATGTGAAACAATGAGGACTGACATAAATAGTAATGCTTTCCATGACTGCCTCCGTAGTGCAGTGGTAGTACACCTGCCTCTGGTGTGGAGGACCCAGATTCAATCCCCAGTACCAGCGTGGGGATATATCCCCGCTGGAAGGTCTGGTCTAGGGTGCACTCAATCTTGTGATGCTGACTGGGACTCCATATGGAGGCAATGTATCTAAATCCCATCACATCCTTGGTGGGCCTGACAAGGAGATCAAGGATCACTGATGTAATCTAGGAATCTGCCTGGAGAGCGTAATATGCCAGCATAGGTAGGCATCAATGCTTGGGTGGTAAACAGGGGACACATCCCAATGACAAGGTAAAAAGCAAGTGCTTTCCGTAGGTTTTATTTAAGCTGATAACAAGAAACTTCTTGCCATTGGTAATCTGTTGTTGTTGTAGTGTTTAACGCCTGCTTTTACTACTACGGCACCACAGGCGGTGACACTGATGATACATGAAGATGGAGCACCGGTGGAATGAGATGGCAGGGGAAACCGGAGTACCCGGAGAAAACCTGCCCTGACGCCGCTTCGTCCACCACGAATACCACATGCGGGTCCCTGGGATCGAACCCGGGCCGCCTAGGTGGTAGGCGAGCGCGCTAACCGCTCGGCCACGGCGCCGCCATTGGTAATCAAATGCGATCCAGTAACAGTATTCATTTTCTAGTCTTCCTAGTTGTTCAGTCAACAACAATAATAGTAATTAATAAATAATAATAATAATAATAATAATAATAATAATAATAATAATAATAATAATAATAATAATATCAATAACAACAACAATACTAATAATAAGTAACGGTGATAACTACGACTACAGTGATAATGACTATGACTGGTGAAGGAGGGCAAAGTTGAAGAATTTGGATCAAACTAGGGATTTAATTCTTCAACACTGTGCAAAAGTTCTGACTAATTGTGCTTGTCTAAGTGATGATAATGGTGAAAATTAAAATAAGTTATCTGTCCTGTATTTCAAAGCAATTCTATAATAATGGTATATGTACCAAAAGCAAGTATTTGAATAAATCACCATATGTTCAGAAATTTACCCACTTTTAAATTGCTTGCTTATACCTATCTTCTAAGACTTGAATAAACAACTATATTTTAAAATTGATTGACTTGTGAGACAGATTTGCTGTCCTTATGCTATAAGGTTTGCATTTACTGTGTTACTTTTAGTAGCCATAATTAATTCCTTCCTAAATATTTTGATATGTAGTTTTTCAGAGATTAGGATTTGAGACGTGCTAAACAAGGAAATGTACTTTTATATTTAGCAGGAAAGGTACATAGTAAAACAAAACTGAAATGAAATCAGCTAAAGTCAGTGTTAATAGTGGTGTGTAAGACAGGTTGCTTGTTATCAGTTGCATTTTTTAATATATATCTAGATGTAACATGTAATAAGTTACGAGGGCGAGTCAATAAAGACAGAGAGTTATTTTTTTTACCGCTTACAACAAAGGCACATGTAAAATATTTTAATTAGAATTTCTTCCTTAATCTCTCATTAGTAAGGCAGTCAATATTTAAGACAATTCTGAGTGTAACAGACACTCTGCTCTCTCTTTAGCCTTGAATAGCAAAATTGTTAACAGCAATCTTTCTATTAAAAGCAATAGCAGCTCATGGACGTTGAATGTAGGGGTGCTGCATACAAAAATTATAAGAACTATTAACAATACATCTTAACTTATTTGTAGATTAGTTCTATGCGCCGCCTCTTGTAGGTCATGAGCTTCTGAATCACGTTATTATTGAAGTCCAGAATGTTGTTAACCATAGACTTCTCAGTAGACAGCATAGCTGACGTGGTCAGCCTCTCTCCTCCCATCGTATTTCTGAAATAGGATTTTACCATTTTCAAACATGAGAAGCACCATTCTGGTTCGGAAGTTGTCATTGGTATAGTGACACCTATGCACAGTAATTTTACAACTTCTGAGAATGAGGCTTGTAATTTCTGAAATAGAAGAAACTGCAAGAGCTTGACAGCACCACCAATGTTTCTGAATTCTGGTCTCTGGTACAATACAGTGAGTTCCATTCTCAGTCTGTCTTTCTCGAGCACTGGGAAAAGCTTCACACACATATTTAGGTTACTTTCAGGAAAAGTTTGATAATTTCCAAATTTGTCTTAGCATAGAATGGAAGACACTATCAGATGGTCTGTGAGCTGTAATTGGGTGTTGGTTTGTGATATAATGAGATCACACACTTCTTTCGCAGCCGCAACCCGTGTCTGATTGCCATCAACCTTGCTGCATTTGCTAGAGTTTTCGTCTTCGCATTCCTCTCTACTCACCTCTACATTGTTCCATATACTCTGTGCGGCATGCCAAAACCTTGATCTGCAGTCTTGTGCCGTAGAAACATCTAACTGGCGATGTTGCAGTTGGTTACATAAATTGTCTTCATGAGTAAATGGAAAAAAAGGCGAGGCAGAAGTTGAATTCAGAATCTTCAAGAAAACATATCAGGGCACTTGCCTCATTTATTGTAATGTTGTATGATGTTTCAGATTCCATTATGGTCTGAAAATATTCCAGTAATAACTCTTTCTTCTCATAGACTACATCTACTATTCTTGTTTTAAAATTCCATCTTGTAGCCCCAGCTGACGGAATTCTCTTTGAAACACATGCATCTAATACAGACTGTCTATATGGAGATCGTGAGAAGAAAACAGGAATGCTTGACAAGTTAGCAAAAAATATCCGTGCCCTTGTATTTTGTTTAGCTGCTTTTGTCATTATCAAATTTAATTGATGGGCGCAGCAATGTACAAAATACGCATATTTGTAGCAGTCCCTGATTTTTGCTTATACCCCATTTAATACACCGCTCATCACAGCTGCTCCATCGTGACTCTGTCCAATCAGCTTATCTTTCTTGCTTTTAAGAATTACTTCTAACTGTGAAAGTATGCACTCTGATATTGAATTGGCATCTTGGCCAGTTGCATTGAAGAAACCGTAGAATCTCTCGACGGCTTTTCCTTCTTTGTTACAATAACGAAGAACGATCACAAGCAGAAATATTTCTGAGATGTCTGTGGTTTCATCGGCAAGAATAGAGACAAAGTCAGTTTCTTCAATCTCAGATAAAATTTCCTCTCTGTATACTTCTGGCATACATTCAAGGAGCTCATTTTGAATCGTCTTTGATAAGCCTTTAAAATGCGAACTCTCCATATGTGACTTAAACAACGAATCAATTTCACCCGTATATTTGATCAAATTGAGAAATATACCTTGATTGTCGGAATCTGCATTTTCATTATGCCCTCTTAATGCCAAATATTGATTCCACAAAACCTAACACAATTGATAATTCTTAACACCTCTGTTTTTCCTTACCTCGTTATTATGGCGTTCATGGCTTCTTTATGAGCTGAACTAAAACTCTCTTCCCATCATAGTCAAGTTCACAGTGTTTTTTAAATGTTTCTCAGATTTTGCATACTTTTTTATCTTTTCATGCAGTTTTCTAAGATCAGTTATACCTTTCCAAGTCCAACTAAAGTCTCCACCAAACAAATTACCTGGAAAACAAAATAATGCGTTTTTAATATCACAGCCGGACAACCATTCAAACTTTTTGTACAATCCGGTATTAAAACTCCTCGTTATTCTTTTTGCCGGCTTGTAGACGATTGTTGAATGTCTAACATGGGTGTAGGCCTTCCGCGATGCTTAATTTCACAGTTCTCCTGTAATGTTAATGTATTGAAGTGAATAGACTGCAAATATTGTACAATTAATTGTAGTTACTACATGCACTTAGAACACACGAAACAGCGCTCTAACTGCCCGCTCCTGACTTCTCCAAGCATTGAGAGCTGCATGTTTTGCAGCTCGTTCCATAGGCAATTCAGGGGCTCTGAAGGGGGAGGAAACTGAAGGAATGTGGGCAGAGAATCAACTCTTTTAGCCTGGCAGCTCTAGGGGAAGAAATGGTTTCGCCAGTTGCACGGGAGGAAGTAGCTGCTGTAAGCTGTACTTCGATACTAATCGACTGCATTTAACTCGATGGGCGCAACATTTAAAACTATTTTAAAAGCAGAATTTGAATCTGTATTACAAAACATATGGTGAGGCATTGAGTCAGAAACACCTGGGGATACTGCAGCCCCTCATCACCAGCCGCCACTGATTAATAGGCTCTCAGAATAAATGCAATCTATTTTAGTGAAAACAAGATAGTTATGAAATGTGAACATAAGGAGTAACAAACATCTTCAAAGATTTAAAATTACAGATTTCTCACCTACTGCCTTCCCAGAAAATTATAAGATCATGACTCACCTGTATAATGAAGCATGACTTTCACTTCTCATGTTCAAATGTTATTTTAAGGTTTTTGGAAAATAATTTGTTATAATAATAAGTATAATATAAATAAATAGTAATAATAAAATAATTTGTATACTTTGTTTTTTAATTGCAACATATCGAAATTTGGTAACAAATGAAATAGGTAGTTTTATGTACATATGTTAAAGTGTAATAGTTATACTTAAGATTTAAAATAACAAAAGAAAAATACTTGCGTTGACTTCACTACTTTCTCAGAAATTTTATACAGGGTGGAAGTGAAATGATGCGCCAGACTTTAACAGCAAAGTTCTCATGTTGTGAATAACAAGAAAATCTAATTAAATAACGAAGAAAGAAGGAAGTCTAATACCAAAATGTTGAAAAATTTATAGTTTTCTAGAAAAAAATACTTTTATCAAAAAAATTTGTCATCGCCTGGCTGAATTATTATTGACTGAAGGTTCTTGATTTTTGGCTATATTCTTAGAAAATAGAATGAACAACAACTTTTTCCTTTGGCATATTTCAATAGATTCAACAGTTTTTGTGTAAATTAAATGTAATAGAATCCACAATTTGTTGCCTTTTTGTTGCAATAAATTGTGGGTTTTTTAAATTTAATTTACGCAGGTGATGATACATTTTTTTGATAAAAATTTTTTTTTTTTCTAAAAAAACTTTTCAACATTTTGGTATTAGATTCTTGTTATTCACAACATGAGAAATTTGCTGTTAAAGTATGGTGGATCATTTCACTTCCATCCTGTATAGAGTGATGTGTAAAGAATTTAAAGATAAATATGTGAGTACATTTACTGACACTGTGTCACTTACCTTTATGTAAAATGAGATATGTGCTAAGAGCTCTTGTTCCCATCATCAACCTGATGCCAACTCAGTTCAGTTGACACCAGGTTGATGAAGGACAAAGAACTGTTGAAAAGTGACCCTCTTTACTTTCTCTACTACATATAGTAAGTAGGGAAGTATTGTATTCCACCCAAAATTTGTATGTCAAGATTTCACTAGAAATATGTTTTGAAGCCCCCTGAATTAAAAACAAAAGCCTTTTTAGAAAAGGATCCATGTGAATAGTGTAACTGAAAAATGAAGTCAGTTAATAACCAAAGTTGCTATTTAAATTTAATATGTTTCAAGGATGCAACATGAAGATTTGGAAGAAAATTCCTCCACCCCAAACTGACACTTACATGGAAAATTTTTCAAAAATTTTGATTTTCTCTAAAATGGCTCTAATGATTTTGATTAAAATGCCATATGTTTAAGATATTTTCATGGAAAATTAAATGTATATTTTGAATTTTCTGATTATAGCACATGCAGTCCTGTTTACTCTTAATGACGTGCAGAACTATAAGTAAACCGTAAAAGATAGTCTATATCTTACTGCACAAAAAATGTAGATCTCATTAAAATACACAATTTATGTCCAAATAAACTTTTTTTGGTCACCTCCGTAGTGCAGTTGGTAGCACGCCTATCTCTGGTGCGGAGGACCCAGGTTTGATCCCTGGTACCAGCATGGGATTTTTCCCCCGCTGGGAGGTCTAGTGCAGGGTACACTCCTCCTTGTTAGGTCCCTGAGGGGTCAAGTAGTCGCTTTATGCTTGGGGGAGTCAGTGCTTTCCATCACCACCAACCTGCACTCCTCTGTGGCTTTGGCTGCAGCTGGAGGATGTAGCGGCCGGGCGATGAGGGTAACCTCTACATAGAGGAGATGCCCTACGGGGAAACTTTTTTTTTTTTTTGGAGTGAACCATTCCTTTTACTCCTTGTTATTTGTGGAAGTTTTGCAGTACTTCAACTTTTTTCAAATGGAAGGTTATTCATTTTTTTATCGCTAGGCTGTGCAAAGAGAACGGAACTTTAAAGTGTATGTATAGCGACCAGCTTTAAAAGATTGGACTATCACACAAAGTCTACTGTATTCCCCTTGCACCCAGAAGGAAATAAGAAATAAGATAATTTCCGCAAATGTTTATCTCAATTAGTGTGAAGAAGTTAGAGGAGTGTAAGAGCTTGTAAGAATAGTTAGTACAAGAGTAGAGAAAGTAACATGAGTGCAACACGTCAGATTTTTACATAAGTGTAAGTAATTTAGCGTGAGTAAACCAAATCACATAGGTTATCTTTAAACTTCTATTAATATTTAGCTAAAAGGGAACCCAGTTCTTAGCTGCAATACCATGATGGAACATTTTCAGAATATCTTAGCAAAACACTGTTTATCACTGTTCACTTTCGGAACAAATATGCTGAAAGTATATAAAGTAAATGCTTCTCTCACTTCATAGCAAGCTGGGTTTTTTACCTTGGCAGAAAGAAAAGAGTGCATCTTATTGCCTAGCACAGCAACATATCTATGCAATTTAACTGAGGTGACATTAAAGCAGCTGTAATAGTTTGAGCATATTGTCTCAAAATACATAAACTCTGCAAAACATATGCAACAGCATAAATATGTACTGTCCTCAAGTGGTTTTTGTGATTTGTATTTCCATGTAATTACCAGCAAACCATTGTTGCCCATTACTAAGAAGTTGTGCTCCTGTCATAAATATCAATTGCGCTACTCATTTAAACTGCTTTTTATGTGATCACTGAAATTAAATTCTTCAAGGGGATAATAGTTGTGACAGGGGACTACAGCTGAGCCAAGAAGGAAAGTTCAAAACTATCTCATTTTGACTTTTGCTGCAACGCATAAAAGCCAAATTAAATTGATTGTTAACATGTCTGTTCAAAAAACTCCTTGTATGAGCAATCTTCAGTCACTAATACAGTTTCAATAATTTTTATGGAAGAACAATGCTCTGTTCCTATAGCGTGAGTTTTAATTGTTCCATCTAGCAGATTATGTTTTTATTTTGAGTCTGTAGGCAAATATAAGCCACTTGTGTGCCAATAGTTTTTGCCCTATTTTTCAAATTAGCTGAAGTTGTTTTCAAAAATATTGGTGATAACAGGGGTATAGCATCAATGGATGTGAGAGACGTATTACATATTCTGTAATTTTTCTTAAACTGATTGCCAAATTGGTATTCATTATAATTTAGAGGATTAATGACTTCATTGTCAGAAATCCAGCATTAGCTAACAACAACATAATTTTGTTGTACATAATCATTTTAATATTAAAAATCAAGCTTTTGTAAACATGATTTGAATTTGCGCCACTCTGCAGCAGTATGCTTGGAAACAAATTTTGGGTCAACGGCATCTGTAATCAGCTAGAGGAAGCTGGTGTTGTGCGCCTGAGCCAAGGCATGTGGTATGTAAGACCACATCTCATGTTAAGAATTGTGCTAACATTATTGCATTTATAGTTGTGAATAGGGAGTAATGCTTGACTTGTTTTGCTTCTTGTATGTGTGCTCTTCAATTGTGGAAATTTGAGCATAATTTGGACACTTGCTTGCTTACTATTAAAGCAAAATGTAGGTTAAGATTTGCACAGATTTTGGGATGAAGGTATGTAACAAAGGCAATCACATTTGAGAGATCATGAAATGAATCGGAGCCGGAACAGTAAACAAAACTGTTTTTCCATGCCATTATTGCAACAAAAATCAAAATAAGCTGTTGTGTGATCGAAAAACTGAACGTAAGAAGCTTCCAAAGATTAAACTTTCTTTAAAAAGCAATTTGTAATTAAAGCAGACCCTCCAAAGCGTGCACTCAGTATTATGGCAAACATTAAAAAGTGTATAAGGCATTTTATCATCAAATTTTATGAAAGTGAGTGCTGGCTGTGTCGTAATACTGTAAACAAATATTTTATTTATCTTTTTTGAAAAGAAAAGTGAGTTTGGAATTCTAGCGGTTATGAAGATTTAAATAGATTTATAATCTTATCTTTATAAGATTTATAAGGCAACCATAAAACACAACTGTTCTTGTAATCACATAATATGCAAAAAAAAAAAAAAAAACAGAAATGTTTTAGATAAATCCAGAAATAAAATTTTCATTGAATAATTAGTATGAGCTCTCAGTTGAACAGCATAACAATGAAGTGAAAAAGAACAGAGCTTTGCTTTCTCATTTTATATGGGCTGTGTATTTTCTAGGAAAACAGGCACTTGCTTTTCATGGTCACAATGAGAATGAAGGATCTTCAGAGGCAATTATATTCAATATTTAAATGAATTAGCGATATATGACATTTCTCTGAAAGTGCACTTGGAAAAATTGACTGTTTTTCGTGCAACCTGATATTCATAATGACTTAAATTCAAGTGAGGGTGCTGTCATGACACATAGAATTAAGAAAGAAATTTATGATGCCTTCTTTGTTTCATTGGTACTAGGTGAAACTCCTGACATTAATAGTGAAGAACAACTCTGTACCGTTCGTTATTAAATGTTGACAAAATATTGAAGAGATGTTTGATTTACAGATGTAAGTTCTGACAGAAAAGAAATTCTCTTTTGAATCATGCTCTCAGTGTTATTGAATATTTTTTTTTAGAAAATGATAACACATGAAAACTCAGAAGGGTAATCCTTTTCAAACTGGGTCATATTTTAACAAATTTTATAATATTCATTCAGTTACATACCTGAGTCTGATAGTCACGCTACATCACTGGATGATAACCTGCTTGGCAGATACACTCAAATACCTAAGGTTGTTGAAATAAGATTATATCCAGTAGATTGATCTAGGATTTTTGGTTCTATTTAAATCAATGCATTAATTCTGTTCCCATAACTGCGTTACACAGGTACAGAATTTACTTTTACTGTACATATTTGCTTAATAAGAATAAATTTCTAAGGGGTCAGATTTTGGTAAGGCTAAGAATTCAGCAGCTCCATTCAAAATCTCAAAGATTTGCATTACATTAACTGCTCTTGGCGACAATTTTAAAAAAAGATGTGTCAATTTATATCTTTTTGAATTTGCCATTGACAGTTTTCTTTAGCTGTCACTAATGCATTGTTATGCCATGCCCCATTGTTTGCATTTATGCTTATTGTTGAACTGCAAATTTGTTTCTGTCTGGTGCATGTGATGGTGGAGGTTCACGCTTGGTCCTCACATGTAAAAGTTTCTAACCAGCTGTGTCCATTTACTATTCATTTATGTGTGCAAATAACTAAAAAAAAAGAAAGTGATACAGGAAACACTGCTTTCAGATTACTATCACAGAGGTTCCATTGTTGCTTTATAAAATAAAACTCATTTTTCAGCAAAAAAAAAAATCATAAAACATCTGTTTATGCAGTAAGCGAGGCGTAAATGCATGATACAAGTTTAAAGATATTCATTCATTGCTAAATGCTGTGATTAGAAATTATCTTTTAGTTAAGAAAAACAAAGTATTTTGTCATTTTAAATTGTACTTTAACTGTCGTCTTAAATGCTTAAAAAGATGAGCAGTTTAACAAATTAAACTAAGTTATTCTCTGTTAATGTACTATATTAACAATCAGTCGTTACTGCCTCATAAAAATGTTTATTGCTATTGAGTACATTTCTAAAATAATGTGACAATATGTAATTTTAAAATCAATATACTATACATTTTCTCTATTGTGAGACTGACATTCTTTATTGAGAATTTAAGAAGCAGTAAGTATTCACTAAACATGCATCACAATGAGATTTATAGAATAAACAAAAATTCTTGATTGTAAAAATGAAACATTTTATCATTTTAAAACGGACTTGAAAGTTTCTTACTCATTAGTAATTCTGATTGTGATCGCCAGATAGTACATTATTGGCCAATGTAAGTTTCATAATTTTAATTCAATCTGTGATATTCTCTTTCAACATCTGTATTAATTTTTTGTTTTTTTCTTGAAAGTTTAGTGCTATAAATTCAATAAATAATTAAAGCACTCATTCACTTTAAGGGCAAAATTAGAAGCCAATAATTAAATTAAGAAAATTGAAGGGCTCAGTTATCAATAACGGTAAAAGGAAATGCCAAGTATTCTAAGACTAAAGAGAAATACTCCAGAAGATCTCATAATTGTCTTATTAACAAAAGATTGAAAATTAGTTTTCATAAAATGTGGTATTTTAAGACTTTCCTAATTCAATTGAATTTTCACTTCTTTGTAATGCAGATAATGGGTATTTTAATTTGTATAGTTAACATAATGTAACAAATTTAACAACTCTTTTTATTTTCTCAAGCTTCAAGTACAGCCACACTACTAGTTTCTGTCTCTTAATCTTTCCAAACTCTCACACCATACTAGTTTCTGTCTCTTAATCTTCAACCACTCAAAACTGTCTCCATAGCAACCTCTTGAAAATCAAAGAGTCTTAATGACATGGAGAAGCCATGTCACAATAATTTTCATAATGTATATACTCAATATGTTTTTACATTTGTGAGACAATAAAAACCTATACTCCATACAATATAACATTTATCCATTTTACTTTAAGTTTATTCTGAACTGAGAGGCAGGCTGCTGATTCCTCTTAACAGTAAAACTTTTCTCTGAATACCTTAATTTTATAAGAATATTAACATTATTTGTCGCTGAGCCCATCAATAATATTTTTAATTACTTTAAATGTTTTAAGCTAACATTTCAAAACTTAAGATTTGAAAGTGGTGTGCACAGATCTGGCTCAAAGGTGATGGAGCGTGTAAAAGCAGAAGGAGGTGGAGGCAGTGGTCGTGTATCCCCTGCAAGTGAGGCAGGTGCAGGAGAAAGCAAAGCAAATCCATTAACACAGCAACAGAATTCTCTTGAACAACAGCAACAACCATCTGTGGATTCCATGCACTATCAGGATTCTGCAGATGACAGGTGTGATAAGTATACAGGACAAATTGAGATCTTTATAAATATTAAAAATAGAAGCAATATTAACAGTAGTATTCTTCCTGTATTGAATCCAGTTTTTGAGAGTCAGTTCAATTTTAAAACTGAAACAAATAGAAAATTCTGCTGTGTCACACCATTTTTGGATATAAAATCACAACATTCACCGTTACATAAAATTGTTAAAATCACTTACTTCACCAATAGAACTAAACATTTGGGAAAAAATATACATAATCAAAAACAGTAGTAGAGTAGTAAATTTTAAAAGCCCAGCATTGAATGAAGTGTTAAAACTTTGCATCCTTAACAAAAGATGGCAACAGGATCATAGCAGCAGAAAGGTGGTGAAGGAAGAAGTTGACTTCAGTCACCAACAGCTGAGGATGAGATCAAATGATCTTGAAAACATTTCAGTTTTTCCAACATTTTATAAGCAAAAAAATATTGTGAAAAATATTGGAGAGCAAGAGGATTAATGACTTCATTGTCAGAAATCCAGCATTAGCTAACAACATAAGTAAAGGTGAGTGCATATAAAGTGACTAAGAACTGGATTCAATATATGAGATCTTTGTGTTCAAAATTGAAAGCAATATTACATTTTTAATAGTTCTTATCTGCTTGAACTAGTAAATTAGGAGCATTATTTCAAAGCAAGATACATTCACAAATAATGTTTTATGGGAGAGCTAAATTTAAAAATATTTGAGAGGTAGAACTGGAACTTAAAAATTCAATGCCACAGCTGGGATTTGAACCACAGACCACCTCTCAAACATTGCCCACACAAGGCTTGTGTGTTTAAAAACACCAGCAGTAAGTTTGTTGGCATAAATAAATAATAATAAAAATATTTGAACTTCAAGTATAATTTTAAAGTACCACTCTGACATTATAATAATCAGTATTAAAGTAAGGGGCGTAGCTTTGGGGGGCGCTAGTATGCTGAGTGCTCCCCTTATTTTTCTGTGTTTAATTGTTTTATATTAGTTTTAATGCATATTCTATACAATCATTTAGCACTGATTTTTTTGCAGATCATACTGTTGAGCAGCTATATTTAGTTAAAATAGCAAACACAAAATTTACAAGTCAATCCGTACCATTGTAAAACAGCAGCGTACGCTGAGACAAGTCAATGTTTCACTGCCTGCATGTAATATGGCTAGGAAGGCCTTCCTGCAAACCCCTCAAACCCCTCACCAATCTCTTGCCTGCCCCTCTCATCTCTGCAAACCCCATCACATACTCATCTGCATACGTTAGCGCTTAGCCCTTTGCTAGTGTGGTTCTGACTCCGGAGTATTGTTGAGGTACTGTCAATTGAGTTTCTTTGCAAATA
This sequence comes from Tenodera sinensis, assembly GCA_030765045.1. Lineage (NCBI taxonomy): Eukaryota > Metazoa > Arthropoda > Insecta > Mantodea > Mantidae > Tenodera > Tenodera sinensis. The sequence goes on from CM060965.1 coordinate 26,974,573, forward strand.
AAATTGGTGTATATAAACTCAAAGTCAGTGTGATATTTACATCATAAGAATGAGAGACTTACCACACCAGCTAAGATATTTCCTTTCTTTTTTTAATTTTGGGAAATGAGTTTGTTATTATTATTTATTTATGCCAACAAACTTACTGTTGGTGTTTTTAAACACACAACTTTGCCCACACACGGCTTGTGTGTTTAAAAACACCAACAGTAAGTTTGTTGGCATAAATAAATAATAATTACCATGTGAAGGTTATTTAATCCTGGGATATAAAGTACTTGCAACAGTAAGTCACCATTGGGGTAATTGTCTCTGATGTGAGACTGCCTTTGTGGTTTACCAGGAGAAATACGAACTGGCTTGAGAATTTAATGTCATTCTGGCAGTTTGTCACAATAGCTCAGTGGTAGAGCGTCCGCCCGGCAAGCGGAAGGTCTGTGGTTCAAATCCCAGTTGTGGCATTGAATTTTTAAGTTCCAGTTCTACCTCTTAAAGAGTTTGTTATTATTTTTTCGTGCTGTATGACTCATATATGGCATATATATATACTCATACCTCTCACTATGTTTGGTTTTTGATAGTTGTATATTTTTATTAAATGTATTTAATATACATTTTAATGTGTTACAGTTCAGAATGAAATATATTGTGTACTAAAGCCTAAGTGCAAATCATTTAGTTTTCCGAGAATTCCTTACTCTTTTCTACTTCGCAACCCAGGACAATCTCTTCACGCTCACCACGATCAGATAAAAAAGGGTCAGTTGCGAAGAATTTTAGTCTGTCCAGACCATTACTTTAATAATGACAGAATGTTCAACTTCAAAATATATTAAACCGTTCTTAATCATCTACGATTACTTCAATATTTTTGTAAGTGAGATTTTTACTTTATTCTTTTTTGTAATTTAACAATTCACAAGAATGAACTTAAAAGAAAGTGAATATTCACGATCTCTGGAATTTTGCATTTTTTCACAAAATGAGACAATTTCACTTCAATCTGTACTCATCACTAAAATTCGCTAAAACAATAATATTAATTTATTGATCAGCATCACATAATTCGGAAAAATAATGGGAATCGCTTTAATATAATGTCTGTTGCCTTTATCGTTAATGAAAAAAAAGAGTACCTTAGTTATAGCATTCCCATTCTTTTATTTCAGACTATGGCACTGATTAAAGTGAACCATAGTTAATATTGCAAAGAGTATCTAAGAGTATCTAATCAGTGGTTAAGATTTTAAGTTTTTGGACCACTAATTTTGTAGCATCAAATGGAATAAAGTCTTCTAAACCAATTTCTCATATAAATAATACAATTAATTCTTAACACATTTGCTGAATTGTGCTTTTTTATTCCACTGTCAGAAGTTTTATGTAAAGTGATGTGCAATTACATCTTTAAATATGGCTTTTTACTTTAAGAAGTTACCTTCATTGTAAGAACAGCATTCACTACATGTGTATGCCATTGAAATTATTTTTTTTGCTTTTGTATTAAGTATAATGAATAAAATTTATGCATTACCAGGAAAAAATAAATAAGTGATATAATTTGAATTACTTTTTCTGAAAAGAAGACAATTTTTTGGAAGAGGCAATGCAACAAAGTTGAAAAGAGTTCTAAATTGAACATTTATTTTATGATGCTGATGATGATGATGATGATGATGATGATGATGATGATGATGATGATGATGATGATAATAATATTTTAATTAATAATAATTATAATTTCTGAAGTAACAGAGACATGAATCTTGCTGTATACTCATTACATTTAAACCATCTTCCCCCTCCAGATAATCACATTCATGCTCAGTCTTATTATGTTTTATTACTCATCTTTGTTTGAATATCATCTTTTCATAAAACTTTAAGACTGTCACTTTGCTATCTCTTAGTGCTCTTCCAAAAGCTTAAATCAGATCCTTTCTGAGGCGACTACACAGAAAATGGTGGGTTTGAAATTAGTTCAAGTTCTCTTCTGAGTAAGGAAATTACTTACATACTTACTCTCTGCTACATTGGTTTATGAGTCCAATTAATTACCTTTTCTGGGACATCTTTTGGATTACACAGACATCATTGACACCAATATTTTGTTATGCTACAATTTATTGAAATACTGTAGACCTATTTTGTGATGTAATGTGCTAAGAAGCTAGGATGATTCATCATTTAAATGTATGTGTTTTATGCATAGATAAAAATTCAAACACCAGCATGTTAGGATCTGTGTGAATATCTAAAAAATGATATGCACATGATGTAGCTAATTTATGAATTCCTAGGCAGCCTCCCAAACTGGATGTATGTTTTAACTTAATCACTATCAAGGTTTGAGGTCACCTTTTTGTGCTCACATCATTAGATAATAAGGTATGAAAAGCATTATAAATATGAACCCTAAACAATAAACTGTATGTACAGTCATGGAAAAAATGATTGATTACTGTAATATCTGAAAGTGCATGTTACAGCACTCAATCATTTTTTCCATAGCTGTACCATGCAAGGGGTAACTTTTGGCTTTGGCATCATAACCTGAAGCTAAGTAACACTTCTAAGTTTGCTCCCTTCCACAGTACTTAACAATTTTTAAACTTAAGTAAAACTAATATGCTAACAATTCCCATATGGAAATAATTTGGGCTGGATTTGAAAAAGCTTAAAACTTGCTCTAAAATGGAAAATATGTTATTTAAAGTTATTTGTGCACCTAAGTAATATTGTGTAAATATAAGTGATAGCAATTGAATTCATGCTGATTTTGAAAAAATTCAATAAGATTCATTCTTCATTATGTGTGTCCAGTATCACTGATAATATGAGTCCATTGCATGATTATACACTATACTGTGGAACATAATTGAAAATGTTTATTATAGTTTCCACTGCCTTGTATCACAACCTCGGCGTGCATAAAATATATTGTAGCACAGCTTCTTCCATTGATGGAATTGAGTTTATAAGGACATTTCTATAGCAATTGTTGGAAGTACATTTCATGCTCTAAGTCTTCCTCTAAAATTCAGTAATATGCTGAGTGCAAAAATCGTCTTGTATATTGGTAGCACCAGGAGTCTGCCAATTGGTCATTGCAGTTGCATGCACATGACACGTGGTTCAAAGTAGGTAGTTTGAGAGCCAGAGTGGCAATGTAAAGAAATTACTCTTGACACATGTTTGATTTTGTATATGCTTAAAACATAAATTCAGACTGAGAGGGCTTTAACATTTATTTTTCATTAATTTATTCTTTACTTCAACTAGAGTGTTACAGTTTTGCATACATCTAATGCTAATTCACAAGCATTGATGTACAACAGAGCGCATAGGCTTTCATTTGTGATTCCATGACATTGAGACAGAATACGTGGTCAGACCCCAAAAAGAAAGTATTTATGTAAATATATATTGTAAAATTTAATTTATTTTTCATGTTGGCAAGGATTTGTTAAGTACAGAGAGTATTACACCATTGTTTAAGAATATTATTTATTTAATAACGTCATTAATGTTTAGTAATATGTTCAAATTTAATGTATATTATTATATTAATTATTTTAGATTTAATATTAAAAGTGTAGGGAGGATAGAGATCACTTCATCATTTTTGGGAACTGTTTAACACGTAAGATGACTTCATGGGGGACGCCGTTAAAAGTATATGCAAACATGTATGAATACAGACGCATTGTTAAGGAATGTGCTAGATTCAGCGTCTTCGCATCCTATTGTCTCAGAAGAGAAGATGTGTTTTTGAGATGTGTGAGTTCAGATGCTAAAGTATAATTTAAAATTACAAGCAGTGTGAAGAAACAGTTGAGGAAGTTGGTCTGCGTGCCTAGAATGTTCACCTAAATAATATGTGTGTAATTCCCAGCGAAAAAGGTGTGAATAAAAGATTGTGAAAAAGTTTTATCCTGTGTCCACGCTATTTCACCCTGTACCACGACTGAGATAACAAAAGAGTCCAAAAGCTCAGCACAATCACCCATAGCATTTTTAAAAAACTGCACTAACGTTATTGACAGACTGTAGGCAAGTGAAATGGTAGAAACTTTTTCAAGTAGATTTGACTTTCGTACATTTATCATTAAGAAGGATTGTGCAATATCATACATATGCAGTATGTTTTGATTGTTTCCTTGAAGGTGACAATTTAAATGTGTTGTTAGCTAATGCTGGATTTCTGACAATGAAATCATTAATCCTCTTGCTCTCCAATATTTATTGAAGAGAGCAATAGCAGTAATAGTAACCGCTTTTTAGAGAGCACCATATTTTTATGTTTTGGCGACAATTTAAATGTTCACATACGTATATCACACGGAAATGTCAAATCACTTTTCCAATCTTATTTCAAAGTTCGGTAATTTCAATACCCTGAAATAAATCAAATATTAATGTTCAGAGTAGCAAAGCAAATGTGTATATAACCTTTCCATAGTAAAATTCACATATGTGATGTAACATATAGTTTGTAGATCACGTCATGCATACAAGAAAGTCGCCTTAGCATTTTTCCTTGACTAAGTCATCGCACTCCTGGGCAATACACCAAATCCTCAGACTGAATTTCCAAACTTTTAAGCAGGTTTGAAAACTGCCAATGGTGAAGTGAATTAGATTGTTTTCACAACAATATCCATCTGTGGTAATTTGTTCTCTGGTCCTGTGTGGCAATGAAGTGACATTGCTTACATCTATGACGTGCATCCAGAAAATATGTCCTGATCACATCCAGAGATGGCACCACCAGTCAGATAAGAATATGTATGCACAGGACTAGAGAGAAAGTTTGTGGGAATAATGGAGTAAAGTTTCAGTCTTGTGACGGCAGTGGTTACTGCACTGCGTTAGGAGAAAATGGCTGCCTTGATATTATCTACCACCTACTGCAAGGTTTGTACAGTTATCTGATTTTCACATGCTCAAAAACAATTCCCAACAGAGATCCATTGCCAGTTGTGTCGTGTATGGACACAACATTATGTGTGACAGTATGGTAAGATGATGGTGCAGGCAATTCACTGAAGGACGAATTAATATTGATGACAAAGACCATAGTAGCCGGCTGTCCCTGGTGACCCCAGAAGTGTTGGAAAGTGTGCAGCAAGCAATTGTGCAGAACCGGTGCTAAACAATTTGAGAATGTAAGTTAAAATCTTAAACATTTTCAAATTTGCTGTAATAAGGCGTAATCTTACTGATGCAAAGAACACAATTGCTGTTGTTATCGCCTTACACTAGGTGTTAGGGGTTTACTTACAGATATTTATATTAGTAACTCAGTATATAGCGTAATAAACATTAGGGAAAGTCGGGTGATATTGGACGGTGGGCGGTATCGGACAAGGGTAGTTTCTATAAAAGGACGGGGGGGGGGGGGGGGGGGCAGCTTATTGGGATACCTGGTGCAGACTGGTTATATTTGATGATATTCCATCTGTTAGGTTGCATTAGTACTGCCAACTGTTCATAAAATATAACCATGGTAAAGCTACGGCCATAGTTGGTATTATTGCATCCGTTATGTTGCCACAGAAGCCTTTGTTATTGAATGCGTTGCGGAGAAGCCAACCGGTAGATTTTAAAACTAGATTCTGTTTAGACACTGTATTAATTAATCTGTGGACGCTATTGTAGTGCTCATGTTCACGTGATTTTGCTTTGAATTGTTTTAGAGCAGTATATGCAGTTATAGTCACTGTTGTTATTTTTGTGTTCACAACACAGTAGTGCATTAAGCATATATTACGATATTTAACGCTCGGAAGTGATTTTATCCAAAAGTGTTATTGCAGAACAAGATTTGTCGAAGGTGAGTAGTTCATGTATTGTGTGGTAACGATGTTCAAGCATTGTTATCGTTTCAAACAGTGATATTTGAGGTTAGTAATGTTTTTATTATATACGTTGGCAGTACTGCTTTTGGAGTATCTACTGTCTGCAGTTCAGAGTAATGTCATCCATGTTGAACTCTTGGGAACTGCCAACTAACGTATCGCAAGCACAGTTTTCACTAGCACCATCTGAGTCAGCATTTTCAGTTGAGAGGTAGCGCCATTTTGTCCTTCCTTCGTATTTCAGTGACATGGAGTTCAGCTTTACTCAGAATATGGTCAACAAATATGTGAAATTTCATTTTATGCATTTTAATAAATTTATTATTTTTAGGTTCATAAACTATGAACATAAAATGCACTTGTTTTGAAAAGTAACAACGTCAATCCTTCTTATGCATTAAGGCGTATCGGACACAAAATTTTTCTACCCAAGCTGAGCAGAACATTACTTCCACTTACTGGTGTTTTGCTCCTCACTGTAACTTTTCTATCTGACCTTACCTTGGTCATCTCTTGTTCTCTTCCGACCCCGATGCTATTAGGGTTCCCGAGGGCTAGGGAGTCTTTATTTTTCCAACCTCTCCATTTCTCTAATTTCTCTATAAAATCTTAACCCCAACATGCTGACCTGTCATGGCATGTAATACGTCCTCTGATTGGTAATCAGAGGATATGGTCAGTGAATTTATTTTGATAACTCTCCCGGTCAGGTTGGTGAGACCCGTAAACCAACGACAGGTGTGGTCCTCCAGACATTCTGGGGGTTGTGAGAGAGCGATGTGACTGCCAAAACATAAAAATATAGTGCTCTCTAAAAGACAGTTACTGTTACTGCTATTGCTCTCTTCAATATCATGTGAAAAATATTGGAGAGCAATAGGATTAATGACTTCATTGTCAGAAACCCAGCATTAGCTAACAACAACAATTTCAGAACTCTCTTGTCAATTCTCCTAGATGTCTTGCTTGCTTTTGCATGAAATTGTCTCTGGCAGGAAAAGTTTCCACAATGACGCTGAGATCTAGAATGAAGTGACTTTGCAGCTGTGGACATTGGTGGCAGACTCCTATGACTTGGGCATACAATTGATGGTGCACTGTTACAATAAATGCCTCAGCAATGGTGATGACTGTTGAAAAATAGCCAGTGAATCTATGTAATTATTCCAGTAAATATTTCTTACTTAGTGATATTTTTGTTCTTTTTATTGGTCATCAGGGCCTACTTTCTGGATGCACCTTGTAGTTTCCACCACTTAAAAATCTCCGGAATCAAATCCAGATCTCTCTGCATGCTGGCCAGCAGCCCTTACTGCTATGCCTGATTTAACGTTACTTTTATTTGCTTACATTTTTAGCCAGAGCCATTCAGATGTTCATCATCTGAAGAGCACTGCTTCGTTAGGGGAAATCCTTGAAGCAATGCGCAACCCACACACAGGCGTGGGATTTTTGACGCATCAACCAAGTCTCCCAAGTTATGCATTTGTGAGTGCTGATGCTGTGCAGTGGCTCATAGCCAATGTAGAAGGAGTTATATCTGAGGAGAAAGCTGTCAGCATCATGGAGGTAACAATTTAAAAACATTCTTATTGAACAAATTATAAGCTTTATAGCAATTTCAGATTCAGTTACATTGGGAACCAGGTTTGGATGAAATTCATGTGAACTTCTTTGATTTTTCAATTCTTAGCAAGCAGAAATACTCAAATACAGCAGAAATCGTTCTTTCTTTTGAAAGTATAAGGTATGGTTATTTCCTTCCCTTAACTTATCAGTTCAATTGTCCTTCTCTAGGTATAATGTTTTATGTGATTTTATCTTGGACTCCCAACTGCTACTTTACTTATTCGGTGAGAAATGACTGTGATAATCATGCAGTTTGAACCACTACTCAATGCTCTGTTCTGTCTCTTATTAATGTTTCATGGTCCTAACATACTGATGTTTCAAATATAACTTATCCATCCCATATATGAGGCTTTCTAATTTCCAGTATAGAAGGGAACAGTATAATATTCTGGTACTTTAAAGCATGTTTTTGTATGTTGTAAATTTTTATATATTTGCTAATATTTTGAAGGCCATCTCTAAACTCTATCAACCTATTCTAGCCAAATCTATGCATTTTCAGGGTATGTTGAAAGAAAGAGTTATCTGCCATGCTTCAGGAGACTTTTCACATCCATTTATTGTTGGATTCTACTTGTATCATGTGGTTCAACAAGAGAAAGATCAGAAAGGTATGAAATTTCATTTTGAAAATGTATTGGATTAGATTAGGTTATGTTCAGCAAATTCACAAGTAGCTATGTAGACCTGTGAACATGAACATGTACATGAAATGTACAGTATAGCATAAAAACACATTATATACATTAAAGTTTAATGAATCATTTGGAATGGTGATTTGTGATCCATAATCATTGTTGTATTGTTACATATTACATGATGAGAGAAGAAGTCATCAAAGTGCTATTCTAGGTATTAAATTTGATAAACCCTTATTAATTAATTAATTTCATCTTCCTAAATGCTCATCAAAAAAAAAAAAAAAAAAAAAAAAAAAAAACTAGGATAATTGAAAAACAAAATGAAATCTTCCCTGTAGTTATAAGACTAATATAATGTAAATTTACAAATACAAATTGAACTTTGTTTTAAACTTTCACTTGGCTTTTCCAGCCACATTCTATTTAGTTAGGGTTATCAAGAAGTCGCTCCACAGTCCCCTAGAGATGGTAATTCCAGTAGCAGTACTGCAGCAAGCCTATGGTTAACGTTTCACAAAATAAAAGTGATAGGTTCTTCTCTTTTCTTCTTCTTTACCTGATTACCCTCCCCTTATGTAGGACTTACAAGCCAGTGCCTAGGATTAGATGCTTGCCGGGGAGCACAGGAACCTATGGACTGCACAGAGTGAAGACTTGGAAGTGAGTGGTCAGTCAGGTATGATAGTGAGGAAGAGAATGATAGGAAACGCAAGCGAAATCGATGACTGGAAAGGTGATAATGGAGCAATTGGTGGAATAAGTGGCAGGGGAAACTGGAGAACCCGCAGAAAACTCACCCTGATGCCATTTCATCCACCACAAATACTGCATACAGGTCCCTGGGATCGAACCCAGGCTGTCTAGGTGGTAGGCAAACGCTCTAACCGCTTGGTCATGGCGCCACCATATGATAGATTCACATGTGTAATTCATGAAAGGTAATGTAGATAAACAGGATACCAAGCTATCTTGAGCAGTATGCACCAGCGCAGTGCAGAGGAACTTGTTAATAACCCTATATAATTAGCAATGAATGGTATCTTTTGTCAGTTGTTCAATACTTATAAATTTAAGTAGCTTTCAAGCAGGCATTAAATGTAATTAACAATGATTATTCACTAAAGCAGCTAGAAACTGTTTACAAAGTTGAATAAGCATTAACAGGATAACTTGTCATTCAGATAATCATGTACAGAATAAAATGATTTTGAGCATAGGTACTCTAGCAGCAATTTTAAAAGCATTGAAATTGTCAACTTTTTCCTTAAGATAATGGACTTCAACCAAACTAATGTTTTCATAGAGAAATTTGCCGTTTTTCTTCAATGATTTACTGAACTACTCAACTCAGTTCAATTTATTTTTACTTTCTCTACTGGTAAGTAGGGGAAGTATTGTATTCCACCCAAAAATTCGATGTCGAGATTTCACCGGAAATATATGTTTTGAGGCTCCCTGAATCCAAAAAAAAAAAGCATTTTTAGAAAAAGGTCCGTGTGTGTGTCTGTGTGTCAGTCTGTGGACAGCATAACTCAAAAACAAAAAGTCAGTTAAAAACCAAAGTTGGTATTTAAGTTTAACGTCTTTCAAGGATGCGACACAAAGATTTTGATTAAAATGTCATATGTTTGAGATATTTTTATGACAAATGAAATGTATATCTTGAATTTTCTGCCTATAGCCCCTGTAGTCGTATTTACTCTGGACTACTTTTGCATAACTGGTAAACCGTTAGAGATAGACCAAATCATACTATACAAAAAATGTAGATCTTGCTAAAATACATAATTTATGTCTCAATAAATTTTCTTGTAGGCTGAACCGTTTCAGAGATATTTCTTGTTAAGTGTGTGAGTTTCGGAAAACTTAGAACTTTCATGAATTGGATCATCGTCGTTCATTTTTTTATATGTTAAGTGTGCAAAGACAACAGAATCTCAAAGCTTTAAAACATTTGACTATCGCACAAAGCCTACTGTATTCTAACATTCCCCTTGCACCTACAAGGAAATAAGCAATACGATAATTTGTACAAATGTTTATCCCAACTAAGACGAAGAAGATATAGGAATAAGAATTTGTACAAGAGTAGAGAAAGTCATGTGAGTGCAGCACACCAGATTTTTATCTGTAGTAACATTTACATGTGGTTGGATACATCAAATTGTTACAATAGGAGATTGCATAAAAACTATGTTTAATTATTTACATTTCATAATCTAGGTAGAACAGTAAAGAGGATAATTCATTTATAATATACCATCATTTGTTGCCTATTTAATGTTAATATTTCAGTGTATAAACTGTTGAAAATGATAAATTGGAGATATTTTGAATAGTTGAACTAGAGGACTTATTCTTGAAATACCTATATAAACTTGAGCTAACTTGAAATAACTAATTCCCTTGAAAGATATTTACTATTTTGAAAGAGGATACCAAATATCAACAAAAGTGTACTTGTGGAAATGACAATTTAGATAAAATATATAAGGTATGTAACATTTACTTATTACTTTCCCTATCATCTACCTAGAGTAAGTAGAAAAAGTATTGCCTTCCACTGAAAATTTGATGTCAAGATTTTTCTAAAATAGTTGTATATCATTTTGAGATCCATTGCCCCCTCCTCCCACCTTAAGTAAAAGGTATTTTTAGAAAGGTGTGTGTGTGTGTGTGCATGTGCATGCATGCGTGCCTATCTCACAAGTGTCTAAGAATGTGACATGAACATTTTTCAGAAAATTGCACTGTCCCAAACTAAATTTTGTGTGAAAACTGTATTTTATGTTCTGCTTTGACAAAAATGCCCCTAACAATCTTGAGTAGAATGTTCCATTTCATAAATACCACCGCCGCCACCACTACCACCACTGCCACTGCCACCACCACCAGTCTCCTTGAAGTGTAAATCAATCTCTATTGAGGTTGAGTATACCTTAGATGTAAGTTTGCGGCCTGAAGTTTAATAACTGCAAGTTTGAAACTACTTGCGTCACTTGCAGTAGTTATTAGTATTTAGTGTTGCATATTGTATATCATCAGGTGATTATATAATAGGACTGTAAAAACAAAATGTATTATTAAGGAGAAATAACTTTAATTCATTCATAAGGCAATGAGAATTGGGGCCCTGAATATAACAGAGAAGTGAAAAATAGTAATAGATGAAATGATTCCTGAGATGAACTGCTGGCCATAGTCTTTGCAGTCATAAAGCAGGTAGAGAAAATCTTAACATTTTTAACCTGGTTGAAAAGGCCTAGGAATATAAAGTGAACAGGGCAGAGCACCCTAAGTGAACAAATTTGTCAAGACCAGTAAAACAGACTTTAAATTGTGAGCCGTTTGTGTGGCAAGATATGGGACACCCCATGAAAAGATGGCAAGATGATTTCTGATTTGGAACAGACTTTTAGTCTATAACCATATAGTAGAAGATGTTATATAAATTCTTTTGTTTCTCCTCAGATTGTTTAAAGCACATTTATGTTTAGAATATAAAATATAGCATACATATAGCAAGCTTCTGCTAGACATTTGACTATTATATTAGCATCCTATATGCCTATATAACTGCACCAAAATGTGTTTTGAAACCATTTCAGAAACATTTATCATAATTAGTGAGAACTGGAAAAGCAAGCTTTTTTAATGAATGATTTGCAGCATAGATATAAAAGTAATTTATAATGGCTAGAGTCATATGATGTAACACATCAGACTATGTGTGAAATTCAGTAAAACATTTGATGGATGTCACCTTCAATTTAAAATATAATGCTTTGAAGGACAACACAGAAGTTTAAGTCATACTTTAATGATTCTTGGGGGGAGGGGGAAAAATAAACCAGTGGTGAGGGAGATATTAAAATCACAAAGCTTAGTGAAGACATGCTTTGGAGCCCTTTCATAAAATACATGTCTTTATTTCTAAAGGTGCTATGCTCATACAAACCACATAAGATACAAGTTTATGCTGTGTTTTAGATGGAGAGTATTTTCAACCCCTTGGTGATCTGCAGAGTTTTGAAAATGAATGGATTGAAGTGGAAGTAAAGCACCCAACTGGCTGGAGACAAACACGTCCTGGTTCTCCAACACAGGAAACTTCTTCACAAAGTTCAAGTAGTACCTCTATGCCCAAATTTCTTCATAAAGATTTAGAAGAAATATGCCAAGAGGCTGGTGATGACAGAGAATGGAATGGTAAGCTTAGGTTATAGAATGACAGAGTAGTCACATTTTACAGAGAGCGGTAGTTAATATAATTCAGTCTTAATTGTTTCAGTCACAGCACCTATATTAATGAACTTGCTGTATGATGTGTAAAATCTAAAGATTGTGTATGGGACTGCTTACACAGTGATGACAGTTTGATTAGAGAAACTTTCATGACAGTGTATTTAGAGTAGAACAAATACACAAAAGCATAATGCAGATAAAATAGAGTTCATTAAAATATACAGTTTGCATTAAATCATTTTTACTTTCTCTATCACATGCACTGTAGGTAAACAAGTATTTCATACCACCCAAATTGATACTGACAAGGGAAGTACCCTAACTCGAATGGCTAAAACTGATTGGAAATGCATTGAAAATATGTTATACCTGTTTGAATAGCTATCGACATCATTCATCTGCAAAACTGTGTGCACGATTGCTAGTACCATTTGAACATCAAATACTGGCCTCACTGCGCTGTAGCTGTACAGACAGTATGAGTGTGACCTTTGCAGTGTTCAGTAGCAAATTGCATGTACTGGCATCAAACATGAGTAGGCTGAACCCAATTAATCCTGTGAACATTGTTAACCTATTGTGTGGAAAGGTGCACTGTTTAACAAAGCCAGAGAATGTGGATTAGTAGTCCACTATTGGCACTTTGAAGCGTGCGTTCTTACATATTATTTCACAGCCTCCAATTTTGATGCTTTATTTCCCATGAAGTGGCCTGAGTCTTGCCTTTTCTGCATCACATAATATAAAATTATCTTGCAGTTGGATTTTGAACAAATGTGGTTATAATGGTTCATAAGTTTTTTGTAACAATGGTAACTGCAATTAAAATAATCCTCATAAATATTATTCAATGTTTGGTCATCAATACACTGTAGAACACTGGGTCATGACATTTTTGCAGGTAAAAGTGTGTATTCACTTCAACTTGCAGTTCCTTCATTTGCTGGAGAGGATGTTCCAGAACTGTCGGAAATCTTATACCATGTGCAGTTTGTTCTCCGCCGTCAGACTCACAATCACTATGTATATCCAGTATGTCAGTATGTATTTCTACTAAACCCCTATAATATTTGTGTATTCTGATGTCTCGTAACATGCATGCAAACGGCTCATCCTCCACTCCGATTACATACTCATTATCCAGTGTATAAGTTCAACGTACCTTTCCGTGCAGGAGGTTAACAACGTTTACAGGATTAATTGGCTTCAGCCTACTCATGTTTGATGCCAGTACATGCACTTTGCTACTGAAAACTGCAACGGTCATGTTCATACGGTCTGTACAGCTACGGCATAGCGGATAGAAGAGAAAGTGTGAGCTCTCCCGCTAGTTCACTGCATGATCCGTGGTCCCGTGGCAACTGACCAAAACTGCGGCGTGGCGATCGCAGTCGCCTTAAAATGCGGCCGAACTGCCTAGTATGTGATTTGGAAGTACAGACAATTTTATACGTATGTGTTGTGTGTTGTGAGTAATTAGGTACATAACTTGTGAAATTGCTTCTAAGTTTGTGCATAAATGTGTGTGTTCTTTAAAACGTAAGTTTCAAGCAACATCAGTAATTGATTAAAAATGCCAACTTGTTTTGTACCCGGGTGTCGTTCAGGATACACAAACTGCTCAAAAGCTAGACATTTTTTTACTCCTCCTAAAGATAAAAATCTGTTTTACAAATGGGAAAAGTCTATTCCTAGGAAAGGCACTAAATTATCTGTTAAATCTAGTATTTGTGACAAACATTTTCCAGAGGACTTTTTAGTGAAAGTTGATTCATTCGTTGTGCATGGAAAACTAGCTGAAATCCCTATAATTAAATGGCGGTTAAAGCCAGGGGCAATTCCCTGTATATTTCCTAATTTACCCAGGTACTTAACTACAATGCATAAATCCCGAAAATCTCCACAAAACAGAGACAAAAAATTACTGAAAAAGCAATATTCAACAATCAGTAAATTACCAGATGCAGGATCAGTCAACCAGTTCTTATTTCAAACGCGCCGTACTTCAACAATGAGGAATTCACAGAAAACAGTTCTAATTCCTCCAAGGTCACAAACACAAGTGTCAATAATGAAATTGCTACACTGAAGAAAAGAATTAGAAACCTCAATAGAAATTTAGTTAAAACTAAAATCCTGCTATCTAAAGAGAGGGCTAAATTAAAAATAGTAGAAAAGAAATTCGCTACTAATTGTTGCGAACATAAACGCAATTTAAATTATTTAAGTAACAAACAAAAGCTGGTTCTAGATACAATGCTTAAAAATACATAATTTGCATTATGGTTTAATTTTTCAGCGTAAAATCATGTAAGCAGATATTTCCCACTGTTCTTCGTTAATTATAATACCCATTATTGTAAAATACCATCGTATATTATGTGTCAAGGAAAGACGATGTTTCAAAACAGTATTTCCAATATTCCTGCTTACGATTTTAGGTATTTAAAATGCTAACTGATAATATGAAACCCATTTTCACCATGCATTCGTGAACTAAAGTAAAGCGACCGCGACACCAGTGCCATCTTGCGAGCAAACCATAGTAACTCCCGAAGAGCTCACATTGTCTCTTCTATCCGCTATGGCTACGGTGCAGTGAGGACACCTTCAGGGTATGCTAGCAGCCGCACACGTAGTTTTACAGATTAATGACTTTAATAGCTATTCGAACACATACAGTACTATATTTTAAATGTGATTCCAATCAGTTTTAGCCGTTTGAGTGGGGTACTTCCCTTGTGAGATGTTAGTTCAAATACTGGTTTTGAGGTCCCCTGAATCCAAACAAATAATTTTTAGTAAAGGTACACGTATGCCATACTGTGCATGAGAACAGCTCAACTTCAAAATGAAAAGTTGATTAAATAACAAACTTAGTATTTTAAGTTCAGCATTTTCCAAAGATGCAACAAAGATTTGCAAGAAAATTTCCCCACTCCAGGACATCCTTTGTATGGGCCATTTTAAAAAAATTTGATTTTCTCAAAAATGATGTAATCATTATGATTAAAATACCACATGTCTAAGATATTTTCACAACAAATGTAATGTATATTTTGAATGTTCTGGAAATGTCTTCAGAAGTTCTTTTAATTCTGGATGACTTTAGCATAACTCGTAAACTGTAAAAGATAGAGAAAATCTTAATACACAAAAAAATGTAAAGATAAAGATAGCCCTAATATACCTTGGAGCTAGGGCTTCCTACCAAGGTAGAGCTAGGTCAATGGTACAATGGTACAATGGTACTCATAGGTTGATCTAGTTCCTGTTAATTCGTTTTCCTGTAGGTTACATTTTATTTGGTTACATACAAGAGAATACTTAAAATGTTTATAGTTTTGTTTACAATTCACTTCATAAACTTCGCTAAATTCTGAATTTTTGAAAACTTGCTTAGAAACTAGAGATTAGTTTAAATTTAATTCATGTTTAACACAGTTTGTTTCCACCTTATTCTGTGTCATGCTATCCTCGTTCAATGATCTCCAAACACTTCACTCAATTCTTGGGATCATCTCTGTCATGGATGTCCTCTGCTTCTTTTTCCAAGCCTAGGATCCCACATCATTGTGCATAGACATCCTGCTTTAAGACATCCTGTCTCACAAAAAATGTAGATCCCATTAAGGCACAGAATTTATGTCAAATACATTTTTTTTTTTTTTTGAGAATTGCTTGTTATTTCAACAAATATTAATAAATATTAGTGGCTAAAACTCCACTTATCTTTTTTATAACCATGTAATACCCAACAGGACTATAGTTTAGCAAACCTTTTCAGCTGGAAACATTTATTTCACTGTTACTGTTATTGCCGCTAGGTGATGAGTTCTTTCCTAATGCATTGTCAAGTACTGAAAGTAAAACAAATTTATTGACAGAATCAATTGGTAATATTTCAAAATTCATTAAGTGATCTTTATTTTTCAAATTAAATATTTTTTTGCACAAACCATCAAATCTAAAGGCCTATTTAATTGTTTTAATAATTTAGCCTCGATTTATTTCATGATTAAATGGCTAAACAGATCTGCCATGGCTAATTTATATCTTTGCTTATTTATATTTCAAAAGGCTATAAAAGATGTTTCTACTCTCAAAAAATAATAAATGATAGTAATTTTAAAAAATTTATTCACCATCCTTGGGCTGATAAATGTTTTTAAAGAACATGGAATAATTTAGGTTCCTAAAAATAAATATAATATAAAAAGTTCATTAAGTTTTTCTAAAAAGGATAACATTTAAAAAAATAAAAAATCTAACATTTATAAATTTAGCTGTTTAAATTGTGAAAGATTTTAAATTAGTTAAGACCAAACATCATTTAGAAACCAGAATAAAAGAGCATTTAAGAAATGTTAAATGTGAATAGACTGATAATACGCAGAGGAGGAGAAGGTAGTCTAGGGTGGGGGACAAAGGCTGGCAGTGTTCTCCTTACCTGCTTTTGTTACCTGCATTGTGCACATACTCGGAACTCTGCTACTACTGACCCAAAACCCCTCACAGAAGATAGTGGACTAGTCCAACTACTGCGCATACAGCTAAGCAGGGTCAGATCGAAAAAATCAAGCTGTACTAGATCATTTTTGGTCATGTAAATCATGAAATAAATCCAAAGGTTAAATCACTAAGACCTGATATTATAAATGTAGTTTGACTGGAAATTTAGTTAAACCAAACCAAAAGTTGAATTGCAAGTGCCATTTTATAAACTTATGATTTAAGTTAAATCCAGTGCTATTTTTTGGGGGGAACGCTGGGGGACGTGTTTCCCTAAACATTTTCTGACGACAAATTTAAAAACCACATTTCCTTATTAAAGAAGTAGGAAATGAGATTTTATAACTACCGACGGTTTTATTAATATTTATTGGGTTGGCTTCTATTTAAAGAGGTTATAATAGTGATAGAACTGATCACAACCTCTCTGCAAGCGTAAAAACTAAACCCATAACAACAACAACTGCATTGTTCTTTATCTTCTGAGTGAGTTTCTTGTTTACTATTGGTTAATTTGTGTTTATGAATAATGCAGCGTGTGCATGTGATCTGAGCAGAGAATTGAAATCAGTACTCTTTGAATCTGAGCAGATCTGTTCAGTGTTCGTAGGTATCCTTGCAGTGGTAGACGCGCTAGCAGTTGTTTTGTTTACGCTTAGTGCCTTACTGATGCTTGTAGTGTATTGGGTGTATTGTACACTATGCAAGTGGTTTTCTGAGTTAGAAGAAGCAATGAGTCAAAAAATAACAAATTATTCTACGTTGTTTCCAGCATCTAAGAAAATAAAACAGAGTAGGGATGAATGCTTTTCAAATTATAATGCTGTAAGTTCGACAATGATGGATAATAGTGCAACCGAAAACGAAACCACTGAACTGCCCAACTTAGTTAATTTCTTGTGCTACATGCAGGTTATTTAAACTTTAAAGTAAACAAGTCCAGCCCGAGAGTTTCCCTAAATGCTTTTTTAGAAAAAGACCACTGGTTAAATCTCAGTGCAGTGGTCTTTGATGTTTGGCCTTCTTCTTCCTCTTCTTGTTGTTCTTCTTCCACCGCAGCTATATGTTGTTAGTACACCTGCCAGATTAGAAAAAAATTTAAATATTCAACATATTCATAATTTATGATGAAACATTACAGCTATTGCAGTAACAAGCTCCATAGTCAATCTTCTTACATAGCAACTAAATGCCATTGATAGACCTACTAGCTTAGACTTCATTTCTTAAATGAAGTTTTGACCTTTCATTTTCAGTGTGCTATTTACAGACTATTTACATGTAGATCTTTTGTTTGCCGTTTTTGGATTCAGCAGACATATATATATATAGATTTATACTTCTTTTTTCTTTTTGTGGGGAGTGTTATTAACTTCATTTGACAAAAGCAGATAATAATTTATATAATTTGTTTTTATTTATTACAGTACCACTGTATAAACACACACATTTGGAGATTGATATCAACAATAAGAGTGACCGTGTTGAATGGGGCCATGCACGTTACCAGTCAGTACACAGGCCTGACAGAGCATATGAAATGGTTATACAATGGGTTACAGCATCAGGAACAATAGTAGCCGAGTTGGTATGCATTCTTACCTACCCATGTCCCTACCAGTTAGATTTAATATTGTTGCTGTAAATTTTTAAACTTTGAAATTATTGAATGACAAATTCATATAATATCTCTCACTTTAAGTAGATTAAATAAAATCCAGCTTTCTTCCTTTCATAGAAGTTTGAAAACAGTGTTGTTGTAATTAATTTAATTTAAAAGGTGAGTTAATTAATAACACTGAACAACACTTACAATAATTTTAATTTTAAATTAAATTTAAAAAATCCAACTTGTTTTATATACATGTTGAAATGTTTTTTTTCTTAAAATGCCCTTTATGTGTACAGATCTTAGGTTGGGCTAGAAAGGCACAAACATCATGTGGACTTCAGATGATTCCTATTCCATATGATCCTTTGGCATTGCCATTTACGCACAAATCAGATCCCCTTCGAGGGCCTATATTTGTGCCTTTGGACACAGAATGCCTAATGGGAAGTAAAAGTTATTTATTTGAAGGTAAGGAAAGAGAAACAATGACTGAATTGAATAAAAATGTGCTAGAACAAAGAAGAGTCCCTTTGTATTACTTACAATTAAAAATGGTGAATTTTCACAAATGCAATATAGCAAAAATGTTCATAAAGCCGTGTACTCGGTATATTTTCAGTGTTTATAAACTGTAAACCACTGTTTAATGTGTTTTGAAAATGTGAATCAGTATATTAATGACCCAAAATTTGAGAATTATAGTAAAGTTTAATATGAATGCAAAATATGTTACGATTCATGGGCTCCTTTTCAAATGAAACTGTAAAAAACAAAATGGAAATGTGTTTACGGAATGTTTGCTTAAATGCAACAAAAGGTTGAACAGCTGCATGAAAGAAAATGTGAAAAACACTTTTTTTTCCCCAGGGGGTTGGTAAACATTTTAATCCTGTCACTGTTTGCATAGTATTGTCAACACATTTGAAAGATTTAAAGGAAAGTAAAAGAAAGATGCAATTTTTTTGAGCTTCTAAAATGGATTAGTTTTGTGTATATGAAGTACAGATGTCATTTCAAGATGGTAGCAAGTGGTGTTGTGACTCGGAGTAGGTAGTTAAAACTGAACTTAAATCATGACAACACTACTAATATAGTGGTTGAATGAAATATAGTGATGCTGCAAGATATGCAAATGAAGGCAGCATGAGCGATAAAACCAAACTGGAGAAGCAGTTATTCCACTACTGAAATGCTCTCTCACAAGAGAGAAATGGCATGTCACTTCATGTAATAATCAATCTTTTGAACAAGGATTCTTTTTTCTGCAAAAAGAAGTAGGACTCGGAAGTGAAAAAGATGTACTAAAAATAAAGCAATGTACGACAAGTAAAGATAATGAAGATACCAGTTTCCTGAGAATCGAAAACCAGAATCTGAAAAAAGAATTTAAAGAAGCACTGGGTGGCTTCAAGGCGAAGATAGTGAGTACATGGATACAATGAAGTGAAACACCATCACCAAGGATGATATTTAGATGCAAGTCGAAATAATCGTTTACAGCATCCATATGGAGTGGCTGTAAAAAACAAGATCTGAAGTGCTAAACAAAAACGATGGAAGTGATAGCTCAACAAATGAGGAAAAATGTTCAGTCCAGGGAACCAACACTTATGGTAGCAGGTAACTCTTAGTAATAGATGATTCCTTGTTAAAATTCTCCGGGCAGATCAGGGATATGATGTGAAGTGCTTCCCTGCCATCAAACTAGATGAAATTCAGCACCAAGTTGGAATGTTTAACCTTAAAGAATGAAATCCAGATCTGCTGGTGATGCATGATGGGACCTCATATCCAGCATAGGAGTAGAAGTCCCTGTGTCAAGAGCATTTTCAGTGGAGTTATAAGAAGACACAATGCCACAATAAGAAAAGTCATGGAAATCAACCAAGAACTAAACTGGCTGTGTAATAACACTAGGAAATACACTTTTGTGGATGGTAATTTCTGGATAGCCAAAGATGATTTTGCAAAAGAGGGTATCCACTTTAACTGCAAAGGATCATTCAAATTTGGAAAGCTATTGTGTAAAGTTATTGACTCAGTGCTGATGGCAAATTAATAAATGGTTGTCAATGCAATATCAAAATTTGTATACTCCAATGGGAAGTGTCCAACAGAAGCTAAGGTAGGTGCAGTTCAACTCGAGAGTGAAACCAAAGCAGCTAAGCAAACGGAGATCTGAGTTCCCAGCAGCAAAGTACAGCGAAATCACAACACAACAGAACAAGCGATCAAGGACCCCAGTTTAAATATAAAGGTAAGTGTTTACTTAGATGTGCCAAATGATTATCTCACAGCTCATAATATTCAATCGCTTAGTAACAAATGAATATCTACATATCTACCATCAGGACATCTACAACAGATCACTGTTCTTTATTTCAGTGAACATAGGCTTCAGTATAATAATTTACTGATGCTTAAAAAATTCACTAATTTCATACCAGCAGCTTGGTCATGTAGGGAAGTTAAAAGAGGTGGGGGTACGTGCATACTTGTGAAGAAAGGAGTTGTATTCAAAACTATAGAAAATTTAAACCATTTAAAAAAAGAACAGCATTTTAAAATATCAGGTGTTTATCTCCCAGACCTCAAAGCAACTATAATATGCATATACAGAACCCCTGAAAGCAGTCCACACATTCTGTTTTAATGTTTGGTAGCTCCCATGGCGATATGAATTTTGCATCTTGGCACATAGCCATGAATTTTGATATACCACAAGCAGACAACATAATGAAGTTTATGTCCAGCAACCCAGAGAGCAGCACAGTCACTACCACAACAAATGTTCCCTTAACTGCCAGTCGAGAAAACATTGAGAATGAAGACGCTGGTATTTGAAACGCACCCGGACAAAAATAAGTGTAAGTGAAACTATAAGTTTCTATAAGTCGACTCATTTGCTTCTGAAACATTTTATAATAGTTTGGTGTTTTGGTGACTACTTGGAAGTAATGGCTATAATTGCCACCATGGAATCTGACAGAATAACTATAAAAGAAAATAAAAGAATTTTTAGCAAATACACATCTGCATATAGCCAATCACAACACCTCACTATCAGAAAAATATGCTAGACTTGGGTATTAAATTGTATAATAACTTGCCAAGCTACATCAAAGAAATAAAACCAATAAATCATTTCAAATCATGTCTCAAGGCACATCTAATTAACCACTGCTTTTATTCCATCAAGGAGTATTTCAAATATAAGTGTTAGCCATAAAGTTTTGGCTGGAAATGTATGTTTGTTTTTATCTCAAAGTTTGTAAAGTTAATCTTGATGTGTCACCAATTAACGAGCACTAGCTCAACATTGTAAATATTATGTGACGAATAAATAAATGAAGGTATATGAATTAATTCTCAACTGACTCAAGTGGCGAGAGCTGTGGTTCCCCTTATTATCCATCGCCACCATAGAAGATTGTTAGGACAAAATTTCCTGAAGGCTGATGCTTATAAAATCTGGTCAAAGCAGCCTAAAGGAAATAATCCTCCATGATGGTGCCCTCCTGGAGTAGCCCTAGACATGCCCCTTAGAGTCAAATTCACTACAGTAATTGTCATAAAAAGACGAATAAGAGACAAGACAGTTTTGCAAAACTTCGAAAAGACTCAAACAACCTAGCGGAAACAGGGAGGTGCTATAAGAAAGGGTAAATAATGAGGTACATGATCGGTTCGTTAAAATGCAAAAGCAACATGGAATTATACACGACAAAATTATACAAATTTGGGCAATGTCTTTTAAAGCACAAATTAAACTGAACAACACCTTGAGACAGAATATTAGATCCCAATAGAAAATCGTCCATATAAATGTTTGTTAAAAGTGTATAAATTTCTAGTTCTTGTTTGGGTGTATCAGGAACTTATTTTTAATATTCAGGATAGCCAATGTTTTGTTGTTACTAGATAGTCCGTTGTGTTCAATAATAAAAAACTTGCGCGGATGAATACAAAAATGGCGGTGTTGCGTCAGAGGGACCCGAGAAATAGTTCAGTAGCGTCTATATGCTCAAGGTGATAAGACGTATTTTTGGTAGCGTGTGAACATGGAACTTTCACCAAACTTTTATCCAGTGTAGTTTCTACCAAATTATTTAAGTGTGAAGGTCTTTGAGTATTTAATATGGTGCTGAGAGTGTAAAATAACGAAGTGTTAATGAATAAATATGTTGTGAAAAAAAACATTGATATATGCATTCCATCCGTTAACCTCGACCCTGTAGGTAGGAATCGCGTCTGCTATCACAGTATTTCATCTTTCAGAGAAGAACATTATTCATGCTGCTATGTGTTAATAATCATTTTAAAAACTGCACCAAAATGGCTTACCCAACGTGGAACTCGAATTTAGGATGGAATGCAAAATTACGGGTATTGAAATCACAATAAACATCAAGTGACGCCATCTCATCGCGCAGGAAAAAGACGCCATTAGACCATCGTTTGATATCGCCATCAGGACACCGATGCACGGATAATCAACGTGGGAAAAACACCGGAGATCATCTAGCGAAGCCAACTGCCCAGGAGACGTAAATAACTGGACAAAGAACCAACGGAAAAGAAAGTAGGATCAAAATTTTTTGTTTTCACATACAGTTTATTTCCATTTTTATGTTACTGAGAAGCGGCAAAGTAGTGGGACTTTTAACCCTAAGTGAATTGAATAAAGAAATTAAAATGTCGCGAAAAGAGATAGAAACAGGAGCGGGGGAAGGGGCAGATAGGCCTAGTTATCAGGTAGAATTAGAAAGTGAGGAACAGCTAGCAATAAGCAAAGACCAAAGGTTAATGATGATCATGTTTGAAAGACTAGAACAAAGTTTAGGTCAGAGTATAGAACAAAAACTAGAACAAAATAAAAAAGAAATAGGTCAGAAAATGGAACAAAACAAGGTAGAATTAGGTCAGAAAATGGAACAAAATAACGCAGAATTAAAACAGGACATAGAACAAAGTTTAGGTCAGAATAAGGAAGAAATAGGTCAGAAAATGGAGGAAGTGAGACAGAACTTAGAACAGAAAATAGAATTAGGAAGACAGGAGTGTAAAGAAAATATGAAAGTAATGGAAACTAATTTAAAATTAGTACATAAAAACTTAAATGAAACAAAGGAAGCCTTAGAAGCTAGGATGGAAATCATAGGAGATAGGATGGGAAAGATAGAATCAGAAATGAGAGAGAATAAGATTGTGTTAGAAGGAGAAATTGCTAGGTGTAGAGAGGAAATAACAGAATGTAATACAAGTGTAGACTGTAAGATTACAAATGTAAAAGCAGAAATAACTGAGGAATTAAGGAAAGAGATTGAGGTAGTAAAGAAAGACATTATTAATGAAACTGTAGAACAAATTGTAATTCCTAAAATTAAGACGATGAATGACGTGGTGCATTTACAAGATGCTATAAATGATATGAAACAAAGCCACTTAGAAATAAAGAATGATTTAAAATCAATTTGTGAAGAAATGAAAAAAGGGAAAGAAAGTTTGGCTAATGTAAATGATGTTGTGAATGCACTACAAAGGCAAGATGATTTAGATGTAAGTAATGTACAAGATGAGAGTTATTTGAATAATGTACAAAATGTTGACTCACCATACAGAGAAAGAGGTTCACAACCAAACAATGACACGACACACAACACATGTTACACCAACAGCATATTACATGAAATCACACCACCTACATTTGACGAGGAGAAGGGAGACGATCCAAAACTCTTTGTTAAAGAGATGGAAGAATATTTTAAAGTGAAAAGGATACCAAATGAGCTTAGGATGATGATAGTTAAGAAAAGCTTAAAAAACAAGGCATTAGAATGGCTCAGGTTAACACTAGCTGGTCATGAGTCGTATAGCTCATTCAGAAATTTATTCCTATCAAGGTATTGGGGCCCAGCTAAGCAAAACCAAACTAGGGTAGAGCTAGCGACAGGTAGATATGATCCAACCAAAGGGTTATCGCTAGTCGATTATTTTATGAAAGTAGCCAACAAAGGAAAGCTATTAGACCCCAACTTGTCGGAAGCAGAACTAATTATCAGCATAACAAGACATTTCCCAGACACAGTGAGAACAGGATTAATTGTTGCGAGGCCAGTAGATTTTGCAGATATGATAGAATTGCTGACAGCCTTCGAAACACAAAATGGTCGGCCTAATGAGTATAGACATAGGAACGGTCACCCAAACTCACCCATCTTAAACCGGAGCACGGCTACGAACAACCAGAGTGAGGGAGAACATAGAAATACTTGGAGCACCCATGAAAGGGGGAGAGGGGCACACCATTTCCCACAACCACATAATCATGGCGAGAGGATGGAGAACACAAGACAGCGGTACCACGACACAATACCAAGGGGTGAATCGAGATACAGAACATATACATATGATCGTGGAAGACCAGGAGATCGTACCCATCAAGTGAATCATATACGATTCTGTAGGGAATACTTCGACAACCAAAGACCGTCATACAACAGAGGTTCACGCCAAAGGGGCAGAAACCAATGGAACACCAACAACATGAGACAGCAGGAAGTAGATGAAAATGTGCCACATAGGGCAGATGCTGCACAGAATACAGAAACAACCACCACCAACACTCAGGGAAATTACAACAACTAAGAGGTAGAACCGGAACTTAAAAATTCAATGCCACAACTGGGATTTGAACCACAGACCTTCCGCTTGCCGGGCGGACGCTCTACCACTGAGCTATTGTGACAAACTGCCAGAATGGCATTAAATTCTCAAGCCAGTTCGTATTTTTCCTGGTAAACCACAAAACAGCTGGGTGACCACACGTATGAGCTACAGAATACAAATGGCAAGTTGGTAGGAAGATACCATAAAAATAAATTAAAGCCATACAAAGAAAGGACCAAATAGTCTTTGCCAACAAATATGTAAGGCAGGAATAGTAGAGATGATGGAAAATAATAATTTTTAATGGGTTACTTATAGAAAATTATGTTCAGATAAGGAATTACAACAAGGAAGAAAACCAACATAGTCATTGGCTATATTGACCACAAAGAGCATTGTCAACAAAGACAGATGAGGACACTAATTGTCATTAAAGAGATGAATTATAGCAACGAAAGATAATATGTTTTTGACATAAGGATGTCAGGGACAAAAATAAAAAGGAATCAATTATGATGACAAAGATATAATATTTCGACATAAAGATGTCGAGGGGAATTGAGAAGAAAAATAATACAATTGCAGAATAATTATAAGTATAGAAGTTTTCTCTTATAGAAATAAGAGACAAATAAGTGACAATTAATGAAGTAAAGAGAACCATAATCAGAAAAACAATGCCCATGAATTAAGATGGATATAGCCAATGCTAAGCTCGAAGAAATGTTGAACCAAACAACAATAAATAATAACCCAATTAAGAAAAATGGTACCATTAGTAACATCAGAGTTTAAGAACCGACTCAATGACCTGCCTATACATAAGCTTATAAGACAAAGAAGGCAAAGAACTGAATAAAATATTGCCATAAACATGATCATAATCATTAGCTCAAAATTTGTATCCTGTTTTTCTCTCCTCATAGCAATGAATACAAGTCAAAAACCACATAATAAACCATGATACACTTAAATTATATTTGTGTCAATGTCAAATGTACAATAACTGAGTATGTGTTGTATAAGAACTGAATATGTGTTGTACAATAACTGAATATGTATTGTATGATAACTGGATATATTGTGTAATAACTGGATATGTTGAGTAATAACTAAATGTGTTGTACAAAAACTGAATATGTATTGTGTAATAACTGAATATGTATTGTATAATAACAGAACATATGTGGTATGATAGCTGGATATATTGTACAATAACTGAATATGTATTGTATAATAATTGGACATGTTGTGTAATAACTAAATGTGTTGTACAATAACTGAATATGTATTGTATAATAACTGAATGTATTGTGTAGTAATTGAATATGTGAAATTTATAAAGACATGCTGTATCATGCCAAAACAAAAGACAAAGACAAACAGTGAAGAAGACTGTAAAGAAAAGAAAAAAAAATATTGTACAAAGTGATTGAATCAGAGGAGTAGGGAGAAGTATTGTATTGTGTTTCAAGATTGTAAAGATAGGTGACAACTTGAAAAACAAAACAAGGGGCATATGAGACAGAATATTAGACCCCAATAGAAAATCGTTCATATAAATGTTTGTTAAAAGTGTATAAATTTCTAGTTCTTGTTTGGGTGTATCAGGAACTTATTTTTAATATTCAGGATAGCCAATGTTTTGTTGTTATTAGATAGTCCGTTGTGTTCAATAATAAAAAACTATTTGCGCGGATGAATACAAAAATGGCGGTGTTGCGTCAGAGGGACGCCAAGAAATAGTTCAGTAGCGTCTATATGCTCAAGGTGATAAGACGTATTTTTGGTAGCGTGTGAACATGGAACTTTCACCAAACTTTTATCCAGTGTAGATTCTACCAAATCATTTAAGTGTGAAGGTCTTTGAGTATTTAATATGGTGCTGAGAGTGTAAAATAACGAAGTGTTAATGAATAAATATGTTGTGAAAAAAAACATTGATATATGCATTCCATCCGTTAACCTCGACCCTGTAGATAGGAATCGCGCCTGCTATCACAGTATTTCATCTTTCAGAGAAGAACATTATTCATGCTGCTATGTGTTAATAATCATTTTAAAAACTGCACCAACCTTAACATTTGAAGCTTCCAAAACTGCAGCAGTTCAAGAGAAAAAATAAGATTGTTTCTCACATGATCGCACAAAGTTGGCAGCAGATTTGTTGCTGATGCCGCTGATATAGAAGAGAAAGCTGGTGAGTTTGTCAAAGAAGTAAGACATTTCATTGAAGAGAATAATTTTACACCAGAGCCGATAATTAATGCAGGTCAGTCAAAATTTGTAAAGAGTTACATTCTGGGAGAATTCTTGCTGTACGAGGAGCAAAGATGAATTATGGTATCATGGGTTCAGTTGCAGCAACCACCCATTCATACATGATAATGCCTGTTATTGTAATGGATGGTACCCTTCTTCCACATGTGTATGTTCTTGTCTTAGAACCCTGTAGGAAATTTCCAGCAAACATGACACTTGAATTGCCAAATGGGAAAGCATATGCTAGCAAATCACCAAACATGACAAATGAATTTGAAAGTGTTCCTGAAGTAGTGTTATATCCAGATTTGCAAGGAAGAGATCGAATTCTTCTTATGGTTGATTCGTGGACAGCAAATAAAGATGATGGTCTATACAATGAGGCAGTTCCAGAAGATGAAATTCACAAGAAGCTGACCCCTGCAAAATGTACTGGATTGGTACAACCAGTGGATGTTTTCGTTTTCCATCCATTCAAAAGTAAGTAAGGTTCATCACATGATAGTCCTATCATCCACATTTAAAGTGTGGCAAAGAGAACAATTTCTTCACATTCAATCATTTGTGCACTTCCAATTTTTGGCAAATAGATTCAAAATTTAATCTGATTCGCTTTCTTCAAATCTGGTTACACTGATGAACATCCAGGATCATTTCAGACACCTTCTGGATACTGTTTCGAGAGTGGTTTAGAAGAAAAATATTTCAAAGATGACAGTGTTCAGCTCGTCTTCATTCGGTGCGCTCACTGTGAAAGATGTTTATGTCTAGACCATGGATTACTCATTGACCTTCATGTCTAGTGCACTTGAACTGCCGTGGTGCATAATGTATTTTATTTCCATTATTTAAAGGTTTTTTAGTGCATTGGCTCGACCATTTACAGCATTCAGCCTTCTTTGGACTAATCTACTCGAGGATTTTTGCCTTTATGTGTACACATACCCATATTTTTGGATGCTCATAGCTCCTATGTTTCTTGTCCATAGCAGCTGTAATTTGCATGGTATGCATATTTCGATATTGTCACCGCGCCCGCCGCATCTAATTGCCGACAGCCGCAATTGTCACCCATCGCATTATTGTCGGCACTACCGCAAAGGAGCCGAAAGAAAGAGACAGAGAATGGCCGCATTGTTGGGGCGCTTGCCGAAAGAGAGAAAAGGATAGAGGCTACTGGAATCTTCTACTTTGTACTCCAGCGCAATAAGTGAACGTTCCTGAAGCTTCCAGAAGAGTGCCTGGGAGATATAAATAGCGGTAAAGTGTGAGAAGAGTCAGTCAGACGTATGTGAAGGTTGAGTAGTCGTGCCGACGGAGACGGACAGACGATGTGGAGAGTTGTGCCGACGGAGAAGAGTTAGTTCTTTGTGTTACGAGTTCGAAGCCGTGCTGTTGGAGAATCGGAAAAGACTTTCTTGTTGTTGCAACGAGTGTACAAAGTTACTGTTTACGGAAATAAAAGTGTTTCTTTATCTAGACTACATCTGTCTTCTTTACTTTACAAACCACCAAAAGTTACACTGGTGTCAGAAGTGGGATTCGTCGAATTGCTTCTAGTTTCATTACATCGTCAGAAGTTGCAACGTTAGAACCAAGATGGAGGGAGATTCGGAAACCAGGATGATAGCAATGATGAAAGAATTATTCGCCGAAATGAAGACGGAAATGGCTGAAATGAAGACGGCAAACGACAACCTCGCTGCCAAAATGGAAACGTCAAACCACAACCTCGCTGCCAAAATGGAAACGACAAACAACAACCTCGCTGCCGAGCTGAAAGAAGAAATGAAGACGGCAAACGACAACCTCGCTGCTGAACTGAAAGAGATGAAGACGGCAAACGACAACCTCGTTGCCAAAATGAAGACGAGAAACGACAACCTCGCTGCCGAGCTGAAAGAGATGAAGACGGAGCTATCGGCGAAAATTGACGGCGAACTGATTGGCGTGACGGAAGACGTAGAAGAACTCGGCGAAAAGGTGGAAGACCTCTGCCAGCACGTGGACGTCGTGGAGGACGACGGGAAACGTCTTGGCGCCCTGGTAGCAAGAGTTGACGAGAGCGTCAAAGTACTGGATGCCAGGGGCAGACGGAATAGCGCGGAGCCGGGGAGGGAGCACCTAGTGGCCGAGGCGACAGTTGCGCCCGTTTCAGATGATATGAGGGAAGACGTGGAACAACTCGGCGAACTGATTGGCGTGAGGGAAGACGTGGAACAACTCGGCGAACTGATTGGCGTGACGGAAGACGTGGAACAACTCGGCGAACTGATTGGCGTGACGGAAGACGTGGAACAACTCGGCGAACTGACTGGCGTGACGGAAGACGTGGAACAACTCGGCGAAAAGGTGGAAGACCTCTGCCAACATGCGGACGTCGTGGAGGACGACGGGGAACGTCTTGGCGCCCTGGTAGTAAGAGTTGACGAGAGCGTCAAAGTACTGGGTGCCAGGGGCAGACGGAATAGCACAGACCCGGGGAGGGAGCACCTAGTGGCCGAGGCGACAGTTGCGCCCGTTTCAGATAACGAAAGTGTACGTCTCGAGGAAGACAAAGGGGCAGTTCAGGGACGTCGTCGAGGATCCCCTGGAGGAGTGTGTCGGGTACGTAACCAACCAGGATATGACGTGGAGGACGATCAGCAGGGAAGCGCACAAGCATGATACCGAAATTTAGATTTCCGATCGAATGGGCTTTTGAAAAAGACACGTTTTAATTTAATTGCCGGATGTGAGATTTGCGATAAGTGTTAAGTAATAACATAAATAGATAATAGAGCAGAAAGTGTTGTAAGGTGAGCAAGATATGAGTAAATAATAGTCGTTAAAGTTGTAGGATAAACACATTATTGGTTTGAAATTAACGAGTCTTGACGTCATACCACATAGTTTAAATACACGTTCGAAAGTCAGTTCTACAAACCTTAAAAGTCGCGCGATATATCTAATAAAATATAAAGTAAACATCGTTTAATCCTAAAAAGGTAATTATATATTTGAAATTCATAAAAGAACATATTATAATAGAAAGGGACATTTCTAAATTGCGGGAAAAGGAAATAGCATTTTGGATACGAGGCTTTCTTGGATGACGTCATGACATTCAAATGGAGCGAACGGCTTCTTAGCGTGGGTAAGAGAGAAAGCGTCGGGTCACTACTCAACCAGAGACCAGTACGGCAGGTCGTGCTGCGCGGATGTGGGTGTGATTCCTCTACATATACAAATATTTTCGGCATAGCTCCCGAAAATATTTAATATAAATAAACAATATATAAAGTTGTTCTTGGGTTGTCCATTACACTTACGCAAACCCGAGATAAAGAGATCTCTTGCAGAACTAGCCGGAGCGAGCTACATCAAAGGGCAACACCACGTCACCAACGACTTCAGCTTCAAATGGCGATCCAATAACTAGGACACAACGACTTTTACAGCTTCAAATTGGCATCCCAACGTGTGGCTTCGAAAGAATGGACCAACCCCAAGACGACCGAGCCAGCATCGAACCAGCAGACAAGAAGGTGCCCAGCGTGTCAACATCTGTGAAACGTGTAGTGAACAAGTTTAAGTGCAGTTAAAGTGAAATAGTGAAAATATTGAAAATTTTGGTGAGTAGAAAAACACATGTAAATAGCTTAGAAATGGAAGACAGTGATACAGATTTTCTAGGTTTTGAAAGTCCAGAAATTGAGAAAAGTGTAAGTAGGATGGAAGAATTTAGTCAGAATGTAATTGGTAGCAGAATATGCCAAGAATTAGAAGATCAGAACGTTAGAGAAACACCTAGAGGTAGCTCAGAAATGTTTAGTAATTCAGAAAGGCCAGCGATTATGTCAGGAATAGAGAATATGTTTCAAAAGATAATGGAAAAGATAGATGAAACTAGTAAAGAATTAAGAACAGAGTTAGGAAAGAAATTAGAGAAGGGACAACAGGAATTGGGAATGCAATTGGAAAATCAGAAGAGAGCTTTCGAAACCTTTAGGGAAGAAGTTAGGGAGGAAATTAATAAAGTCAGTAGTGAAGTAAAAGAAAATAGAGAAAAGGTTAAGGGAGAATTAGAGACAATAAGGCAAGAAGTAAAGAATTCTGAAAAGAAATTAGGTCAACAAGTGAGTGAAAAATTAGATAAAGAAAGGGAAAAAGTAACATATAGATTAGACAAACAAAGGGAAGAAATTAGAGAAGAGTTACAGGGGTGTAAAGTTAGAATAGAAAGATCTGATGTAGAAAGTGAAAGGCAGGCTAGAAATTTGGAGGATGTTACAGACCAAATAAAAGGAGTAGTAACAGAAATTACTCAGGTAAAAGAGGCCTTAGAAAATTTGAAATTAAATGAAAATGCATGTAATCACAACAATCTTAGTAATGAAGTTGCAAGAAACGAGGCAATACCAGGTGTATCAGCTGACATTTCGATGCAAAATAGGGGTAACAGTAATTCCCATTCTGATCTCGGAAATAGCTCAGGGATAGGTGACAATTCAAATTTACATTGGCCTAACCATGTCTTAAATGAAATGACACCTCCAGTTTTTGAAAATGAAGATTCAGATGATCCTAAAGCCTTTTTAGAAGGGTTACAAGAGTACTTCACGGTGAAACGTATACCAGAGGAGTACAAGATGGTGATAGTAAGAAAATGTCTAAAGGGTAATGCTGCTAATTGGCTAGGCCTTTCTATGGGTAACAATAATGATTACAGGACCTTTAGGAACATCTTTTTAACCAGATATTGGGGAGCTAGTAGGCAGGCTAATATTAGAGTTGAATTAAGCAATGGAAAGTTTAATCCTAGATCGGAGGAATCGATGGTAAACTATTTTATGAGAATAGCGAGAAAATCGAAGATGTTGGACCCTCCCTTAGATGAAAAAGATCTAATAAATATAGTTACTCCACATTTTCCGGAAACACTTCAACACTACCTAATCATAGCCCGACCCGATAGCATTGCAGCTATGATCGAATTATTATCAGCCTTAGAAGTTAATAAGCCAAAACACGCATTTGGAAATAAATATGAAGAAAAAGAAACTGTCAATTCTTTCGGGCAAGGGGCACAGTATTATCAGAATAGAAGTGAGATTAGGGAAAGATATAAAGGACCAGTACCAAGGATGGAATCATTCCGGTGGGAAAATCAAGGTAGATATAACCAGGAAGGGCGTCACCAAAATAGAAATGGTAATCAAAGGGGAAGAAATATAAGGGTGAATTATATGAATACAAATAGATTTGATCGAGGTAGACGGGGACGTTATTTTGGACATAGTAGAAATTCAAATGATGGGTATTGGACAAACGGAGATAATGAGTTTAGACCGAGGTCACCAAGACAGGAAGAAAGGTATTCTAATGGACGAAATTCCCCCGAAAATGCGGAAATGGTCGAGGCCATTAACACGGTCAAAAACATGGTAGGAAGTAACCCCGATTTAATGCAGGAAAACAGAAGTAACAATTCGGGAAATAGTACAGGAGCAATACATAAAAATCAGGGAAACGCCAGACCCGGTCAAACGCGCCTTCAGTGAGAACTGGGTATCCTAGTAATGATTGTGATAAGTACTCGGAAATAAATAGTCCTGGAAGGCAAATGATGATACAAAAGAAAAGAGAATGGAAAAATATAATCGACGAAAACGAAAAAGTAGGAGATCCACCTAAAATCAAAATTGGAGTAAATGGAAAACAATACAATGCAATTATAGATACGGGATCAAATAGCACAGTATGCTCACAAAATTTTTATGATAATTTACAAAGTAGTGGTTTTAAAGTAATGTCTTTACCAGTTAATGGGATATATTGCTCGCTAGCTGTGGGAAAACGAAAAGAGAGAGTAAAATTTCAAGCAATGATAAATATTGAAATAAATGGGAGAATACTGGGAATTTTATTTCTGATTGTAGGAAGACTTGTGACAGATATTATAATAGGTTGTGATTGTCTTTATGCCTGGGAAGCTGTGGTGAATTTTAAAAACATGATTGTAGAAATGAAAGTTGAAGATGAGACCATTATAGTGCCTTTTGTGGAAGATAGTAGTTCAGAAACTATTGTACGAGAAAAAGAGGAAGAAGAAATCCAAGGGGATACATTCTTTGTAGAATATGTTAAAGTAGGAGCTATGGAATTAACTGAAGTAAATGTCAAAGAGTACAGTGTCGATAATAAAGAAAATGTAGAATGGGATAAAAATGATTTCATAGACAATTTGA
Organism: Tenodera sinensis; assembly: GCA_030765045.1. Taxonomy (NCBI): domain Eukaryota; kingdom Metazoa; phylum Arthropoda; class Insecta; order Mantodea; family Mantidae; genus Tenodera; species Tenodera sinensis. The sequence continues at coordinate 27,008,237 of CM060965.1, forward strand.
GGGTTTCTGATGCAACTAGGTACTATGATAGGGAGAGTAGTGAAGACTTAGAAGAATTGTTGAGGGAAAAGGTAACTCAGGCTGATCAACTAAATGAACAACAGAGGGATAAACTGTTTGAAATATTAATCCGAAATAAAGAAGTATTCTCTGAGAAACCTGGTAAATGTAATATTTATACTCATTCGTTTGAGATGATACCCATCAAACCTTTTACACATAAAGCGAGAGCTATCCCTAGTACAATAAGAGAAGAGGTAGATGCAGTTATAAAGTCAATGTTAGAAGATGAGGTTATTGAAATTTCTAATTCAGAATTTGTGAATCCCCTATGTATTGTAAATAAGACCAATGGAAAGATTAGGGTGACATTAGACTCGAGAAAACTAAATTATTGTTCCTCATACTTTCCATCAAGGAATCCAACAGAACTTGTCCTCCGAGATATAGGAATTTATTTACGTGTACTTACACATCATAATCACAAGGATTGGGTGAAATATTGTCCATTGATAGAAAAGATTATCAATCACACCATTAATGTAACTACTGGGTTTGCACCAATAAAATTAATGTTAGGAATTGAACCAGAACCAATATTGATCGGGGTACCAAAAACACTGAAAATTAATGACATTCAGTTAAGTGAGGAAGAAAGAGCGAAAATTGCTTTTGAACGAATCAAGAAAAAGGCAGAGAAGCGAAAATTAAAGAAAAAGAGTAGAAAACATAAATGGGAACCTAAGATAGGCGATTGGGTACTAGTTAAAGACCATAAGTTATCAAGTGCATTGCGAGGTAGGAACAAAAGGATGGAATTGTTATATAAAGGTCCTGCAGAAATTATATCAAAATTTGGTTATCATACCTATGAATTAAAAGATGTTAAAAATGAAAAATGTCTGGGAAGATGGCATAAACAACTCCTTCGACCATACAAGAAACCGTGTGGTGCCTTGGAACCTTGATTTAATGTAAAAGAAAAAAATTGGAAGTGTCATTTGTCTATTGGCGCCCAATCAGCTTTGAGATAAAATGTAAATGTTAGCTTACTTGAAAATCATATATTGGTCAGGTACTTACATATTCATGAAAAATGCAGAATGTGAATTGCTATATACTACAAAGAGCTTAAAAATATATTGTATAGAGCTCACAATAACAGCTTCAGAAAGATTGTTAAAATGTTCATCTCTGCATAGAGAGATAACAGAATATTTACTTTGTAAAACATTTGTTAAAATATTTAGATGTATAGATAGTTATCACAGCAAGACAAATAAAGAACTTGTCTGAAGAGTGTAATGGATTTATATAAATATATGTACATTTTAGTGCTTAAAGGATCTAGTAAAGATATGTGTTACAATAACAAAAGTGAAAAAAAAAAAAAAAAAAATCACAGTGCAAGTGATAGTGAGAGCAAAGTGAGCAAACATGAACTAAAAGAAGGAAGTATAAAGAAAGACTCTTGAAATTTAACCTTTATATAAAAGCTTCACAGAAGAAACCATAACATATTGTAATTAGTATTTAAGGATTAATGTTTAGTCAAGTGTACAATTGTTTGTCATGTTAAAAAGATTAATGAGAAAATATGTTAATCACCAATTTCAAAACAGTGTAATTGAAAATTGTATATAATGGGAGTGTTGCCGATTATTCAAAATACAGGAGTAATTTTTAATTTTTCTTTCGGGCAAGACATTTACATTATTTTATTATAAAATAATAAAATAACATAAATGGGGGCATTTGATACCGAAATTTAGATTTCCGATCGAATGGGCTTTTGAAAAAGACACGTTTTAATTTAATTGCCGGATGTGAGATTTGCGATAAGTGTTAAGTAATAACATAAATAGATAATAGAGCAGAAAGTGTTGTAAGGTGAGCAAGATATGAGTAAATAATAGTCGTTAAAGTTGTAGGATAAACACATTATTGGTTTGAAATTAACGAGTCATGACGTCATAGCACATAGTTTAAATACACGTTCGAAAGTCAGTTCTACAAACCTTAAAAGTCGCGCGATATATCTAATAAAATATAAAGTAAACATCGTTTAATCCTAAAAAGGTAATTATATATTTGAAATTCATAAAAGAACATGTTATAATAGAAAGGGACATTTCTAAATTGCGGGAAAAGGAAATAGCATTTTGGATACGAGGCTTTCTTGGATGACGTCATGACATTCAAATGGAGCGAACGGCTTCTTAGCGTGGGTAAGAGAGAAAGCGTCGGGTCACTACTCAACCAGAGACCAGTACGGCAGGTCGTGCTGCGCGGATGTGGGTGTGATTCCTCTACATATACAAATATTTTCGGCATAGCTCCCGAAAATATTTAATATAAATAAACAATATATAAAGTTGTTCTTGGGTTGTCCATTACACTTACGCAAACCCGAGATAAAGAGATCTCTTGCAGAACTAGCCGGAGCGAGCTACATCAAAGGGCAACACCACGTCACCAACGACTTCAGCTTCAAATGGCGATCCAATAACTAGGACACAACGACATTTTAAAGCTTCAAGCAGGCGAGCAACACGCGAGAACCGACTTGGCGTGTGACATGGGAGGACCGTCGGAGCCATCCAAGCACCTGACGCATAGTGCCGTGAACGGAAGAATGGTGGACATCATCGTGGACGGCAGGATACAGGAGAGGCCGTGCCGAGCACGAGTGAACACGAGTGCAGCGGTGGACGCGACTCGCGCGGATGTGGTGAGGTTTGTTGCCGGACCCATCGGAAGCAAGGTGGCTGCGAAGGTGCGCCAGAGAGGTCGGCGGACACGGTACCCAATGAGCCGTTTCCAAGTGCGCAGGATGGCCCGTCAACACACCAGGAAGAAAGGCAACTGGACGAGGGACCGTCAAGACCGGCGGTACTGTTGCAGAATTTCGAAGCAGGATGGCATACATCGTCCTACCCAGACCAAGGGACACTATCCAACAGCGATACCTAGGATCGTGCCTCCTGGAGAAGAGGTTCGATGGGATAGTCCGCCGGGGCGCAAGGGAGATGCCGCAGTGATAGTGCTGGTCGGGACGACCAGCTCTGAGGAGGGAGCAGTGTCACCGCGCCCGCCGCATCTAATTGCCGACAGCCGCAATTGTCACCCATCGCATTATTGTCGGCACTACCGCAAAGGAGCCGAAGGAAAGAGACAGAGAATGGCCGCATTGTTGGGGCGCTTGCCGAAAGAGAGAAAAGGATAGAGGCTACTGGAATCTTCTACTTTGTACTCCAGCGCAATAAGTGAACGTTCCTGAAGCTTCCAGAAGAGTGCCTGGGAGATATAAATAGCGGTAAAGTGTGAGAAGAGTCAGTCAGACGTATGTGAAGGTTGAGTAGTCGTGCCGACGGAGACGGACAGACGATGTGGAGAGTTGTGCCGACGGAGAAGAGTTAGTTCTTTGTGTTACGAGTTCGAAGCTGTGCTGTTGGAGAATCGGAAAAGACTTTCTTGTTGTTGCAACGAGTGTACAAAGTTACTGTTTACGGAAATAAAAGTGTTTCTTTATCTAGACTACATCTGTCTTCTTTACTTTACAAACCACCAAAAGTTACAATATGATGCAGATTCAAAATGTGTGCAACAACATTTGGGTACCCTCCCTTGTTAGCTGTGCAAAGAGAACAGAATTGCAAAGCCTTCATATAGCGACCAGCTTTAAAAGGTTTTGTCAATACTGCTATAAGGAGTTAATAATTATGCATATTACTTGGTGACATATATCTTGTTCATTTAAGTTTAGAAGATACATACTATTCTGTGGAAATATTAGTAAGAAGATTTTTATACCCAGAAATAATTAATTACTATTTATTGAAATGTATGCATTGCAATGATTTCAAAATGGTAATATTTAGATTGACAACATATTTTCTAACCTTATGTTTAAGAAATATTAGGTGTAATTGGCATTGGCAGGCAACAAAACAGGGCAATAATTCTTGACCCTTCAATCCGATTTGAAAAAAATCTTGACCAAATTCGAAGATTGATGAGGGAAAAAGCTGCATTTTGAATCTTGCATTCCTTATTTGAGAGACAAATACAAAATTTCAAATTTAGAAGTGATTGGGCTACTTTTGGTGCTTGTGGAATGATTACTAAATTTACTGTTGATTTGTTCCAACATTTTGAATTGCATTACATAAGATAGTTTACAAATTATTTGTGGTTCCTTATAAATTTTACACAAACATCTGTAGACTACATTAAATTAAATAAATAAATAATTCTAAAATGGTTTGCTGTCCTATTCCCAAATTTTATAATTGTGTACATTATTACACTATCTATCAAATATTTTTACATTATATGATTTTTTAGCCTTTATCATTCATATTTAAGATTGTCTTCTTCTACAGATGTATTAGCAGGTGTGTCCTTATAACAAACCTAAAATAGGACAGCTGTCCAAGCACTGGATTTTCTCTCATATTCCCCTTGCACCTACAAGAATACTAGCAATAATTATTATTTATTTATGCCAACAAACTTACTGTTGGTGTTTTTAAACACACAAGCTGTATGTGGGCAAAGTTTGAGAGCTAGAACACACACTGCTTGTGTGTTTAAAAACACCAACAGTAAGTTTGTTGGCATAAATAAATAATAATTACCATCTGAAGGTTATTTAATCCTGGGATATAAAGTACTTTCAATAGTAAGTCACCATTGGGGTAATTTGTCTCTGATGTGAGACTGCCTTTGTGGTTTACCAGGAGAAATACGAACGGTTTGAGAATTTAATGCCATTCTGGCAGATTGTCACAATAGCTCAGTGGTAGAGCAGCCGCCCGGTAAGTGGAAGGTCTGTGGTTCAAATCCCAGTTGTGGCATTGAATTTTTAAGTTCCAGTTCTACCTCTCATACTAGCAATAATTTCTGCAAATGTTTATCTCAACTGACATGGAGATAGAGGAATAAGTGTTTGTAGGAATCGTTAGTACAAGAGTAGAGAAAGTCATGTGAGTGATTTTGATTTTAATTATGTATATTTTATTGAAGCTAAGCAAGTATTGGAAAGTGTATTACAGTTTTCTAAGCATTCTTTTTGTTATAAATAAATTCACTGTTATTTATTGCAGTATTCCTTTTAAAAAATTACTGCTACGCTCCAGTCCTACCATGTATGTAGTATTTTAATTGCAAATTCATTTTTGAAACTTTTAAAGCATAAGAATGTTTATTATTTTGGTGGTGTATTGTCATGTTGCAGGATTTTGGTCAGTGACACCTTGTGGTTATGCTCAAGAAATTAAAGAATACAACTCATTCAATAGTTCTGAAGAAAAAAAATGATTAAAATTAATATTCAAAATATCTAAAACATTAAAAGATTATAACAAGAAGATAACAGTTATTACATTGAATACTTTTCCTACCAAAATTTATAAAAACTGTCATACTGCCTACAGGAGAGAGATTGTTCAAATTCTAGCTAAGATTTCTTCTTGTTAGTCTTGCCAAAACAAGAGAGAAAACAGAGTGAGGATAACAGTACAGAGTTTGAGAGGTAGAACTGGAACTTAAAAATTCAATGCCACAACTGGGATTTGAACCACATACCTTCTGCTTACCGGGTGGCTGCTCTACCACTGAGCTATTGTGACAAACTGCCAGAATGGCATTAAATTCTCATTCTGGCAGTTTGTCACAATAGCTCAGTGGTAGAGCAGCTGCCTGGTAAGCGGAAGGTCTGTGGTTCAAATCCCAGTTGTGGCATTGAATTTTTAAGTTCCAGTTCTATATCTCAAACTTTGCCCACACATGGCTTGTGTGTTTAAAAAAAAAAAAAAACACCAACAGTAAGTTTGTTGGCATAAATAAATAATAATAACAGTACAGAGTTTTTTTTATATCCAAATGTCCCTATTTATCTTATTAGATAATGTGATTAGATAATTAGATAATAATAACTTCTTACATTGAACTTGAGACAGGATATTGTAAGACCCCAAAAGAAAATCGTTTATGTGAATATTTGTTAAGAGTGTAATTTGTTTTTGATGTTGGTATGAGTTGGTTAAATGACGAAAACGTGTTACTAATGTTCATTGTTACAAACAATTAAGTTTGTTTAAAGATGTCATAAATATTTCCATATTTAATTTTAATATATATGTATAAATAAAAGAATTATATGTGTTCAATATTGAAAGCGAAGGGAGAATGGCTAAGGATCGCTTCCCTAACAATGCGGGAACTATTTGATGAACGCATACGCGGATGTACACAAAAATAAGTGTAATGCAGTGCCAATTGTCTAGTTATTAGCGTCTGTGTGTTTGGTGTAGATGGACGCATTTTTATGTGTGCGCGTCATATATATATTTCACAAACAAAAATTGTGACATCTGCCTCACATTGCAGGTGACCATAAAGATCCAGAATACAGAGATATATGACAAAGTCAATTTTAAGAAGAAGAAAAAAAATTGATTAAAATTAATATTCAAAATATCTAAAACATTAAAAGATTATAACAAGAAGATAACAGTTAACACATTGAATACAAGTGATTATTTAACATATATAAAGAGTCTTTTAGGACATGTAAACATATATTTACAATTTCGGACCATTGCACACCCAGTGCTTTGAGGCAGGTACTTGTGAATTTAAAACATGTTCCGCGGGCACCAAAGAGTAGTCCTTTTACCTCCCATGCATTTTCAGTAAATTTACTAAGTGTTTAAAGACCGTTAATTTGTGTAAAATAAGTGAAACATTAGCTAACTTTAATAAGTTAGTTAATACGAAGTGTGCAATTAAATGAAAGGACTTGAAATAGACGAAGTGTAAAGTGATAGAAAACACATTTAGCGAAATATCGCTAAATTTTCAGACATTAAATCTCGGCAATGCTAGGGAAGTCGATCCACTGAAATAAAAGACTTGTAACTGTGATACGATTTAAATACTGTGAACAAGAAGGTGCGAATAAAATATTTCACCAGTTGAATCCGAGTGTATGTTCATTCCATCCAGTACCACGACCCGAGATAACGAAAGAGTCAAAAGCTCATCACCATCACCTTGTATAATTATAAAAACAGCACCAAGCTCAAAATTTAAATAATCTAACCCTCCAGAATATATGGACTTTTGTCCTCTATTACTAAGCTTTGGGTCATTTCAGCTAATTTATACACTAATACACTAATAGGTACAGTCTTTAAAAAGTAAATTAGTAAAATTACATACAATGGAGAAAGTCCAGAGCTTTCTTACCTGGGAACAGGAACACAAACCATAATGGGGAAATAGTTTAAAACACTTTTGTAAATGTGAGGTTGCTCAGTTAATAGAATGTTTTCCAAAGCCTGGGAATGCCAATGGATAGGTTATCAAGTTTTAAATTCCCTATTCCTGATCATAACTCTATAGCCTATTGTGTGAAGCTGTCTATGTTGTAGAAGATAGTCAAGGGGGCTATGATTCACAACAGATGCTAGAGTTAGTTCATATCTAATATTTTACTTTGTAATGTCTTTCTCTGTGTTTTAAGTGCAAGCATAACATACATCTTTTATTTCCTTAGTCAAGGATGGCATCCACATACAAAACAATTAGTGAACGATTAATGATAGTAAGATCATTTGAAAATAGTTCTAATGATGTACTGTATGAGAATAATATTATCTCTTTTATATAAATGCTCTTGTTCCCCACCTCCTTGCACATTATTAAAATAGTCATATTGTTTTGTAGAATTTCCTGAAGAAACATGGGACCAGCGCTTATTTTTGTTTCAAGAGGCAATAGTGGAGCGATTTGGATTTGTGCGCTGTACAGTGGAAAGCTCTAATGTGAACTCACCATCCTCTGGTAGTGGAGGTACAGGCAGTCTTGCTCACCAGCATCAGTATGTGCACCTCACAGGGAATATGTTTATTCTCATCCCATCTCAACCATGCCACGTAAGTTCTATTTAACTGTGAATCTTATATATTTAAACGCGCAATTCTTGTATATAAATATATTCTGCATAACTTGGAAACGGCTCTTAATGATTTCCATCAAAATTGTATTTAGATAGGGTTTTGCTTTTTAAGTTCATCTATATAGCTGTAATTCCCGAAAAAACACGATTTTGCATGAAAAATAACATTTTTTATTCCCACTTCTACAGTGCAATTCTTGTATATGTATTCCCGCTATTTCAGAAACGGCTCTAAAAATTTGGTTAAATTTTTTTATACATGCATATTACATGCACAGTCTTTTCTATACTCACTTTTAGGTAACACATTCACATCTCTTTCTCTACACACTCTTCTGTAAACAATTTTCCATAAAAAACGTGATTTTACACACACACAAAAGAAAAAATATTTTTATCCCCAGTTTTAAAATAAGTCATACCATGTTCTGTAAGTTTGAAATAGAAATGCTATTACATTCACACTGTTTTCTCCTCACACTTTTAGGCAACACATTCACATCTCTTTCTCTACGCACTCTTCTATAAACGTCATACAATTTTCTGTATGTTTGAAATAGAGATGCTGCATATTACATTCAGAGTGGTTTCTCTACTTAAGTACTTTTAGGTAACATATTCACGTCTCTTTCTCTACTCACTTTCCTATAAACAGTTTTCCATAAAAACATGATTTTACACCAAAAATCATTTTACCCCCACTTTTAAAATAAGTCATACAATTTTCTGTATCTTTGAAATAGAAATAGAGATGCTGCATATTACATTCAGAGTGGTTTCTCTACTTAACTACTTTTAGGTAACATATTCACATCTCTTTCTCTACTCACTCTTCTATAAAGAAGTCCTACCACTTCCGTGTGGTTGAAATAGAAATGCTACATATTATATTCATACTGTTTTCTCTACTCACTTTAAGGTAACACATTCACATCTCTTTCTACTCACTCTTCTGCAAATAAGTCATACAATTTTGTGCATGTTTGAAATAGAAATGCTACATATTACATTCACACTGTTTTCTCTATTTACTTTTGGGTAACACATTCGTAACTGTTTCTCTACTCACTCTTCTAGAAATAAGTTATACAATTTTCTGTATGTTTGAAATAGAAATGCTGCATATTACATTCACAGGGTTTTCTCTATTTAAGTACTTTTAGGTTACACATTCATATCTCTTTCTCTACTCACTCTTCTATGAACAATTTTCCATAAAAATGCGATTTTACACACAAAAAAAAAAATTGTATCCTCGCTTTTAGAAGAAGCCATACCATGTTCTGTGTTTGAAATAGAAACGCTTTTACATTCACACTGTTTTCTCCTCTCACTTTTAGGTAACACATTCACATCTCTTTCTCTACTTACTTTTAGGTAACACATACGCATCTCTTTCTCTACTCACTCTTCTACAAACAATTTTTATCATCTATATATTTAGAAATTGGATGTTTGTATATATTGAGACAGAATATTAGAAGACCCCAAAAGAAAATCGTTCATGTAAATGTTTGTTAAAAGTGTAATTCGTTTTTTGATGTTGGTATGAGATAATTAAATGACGAAAACATGTTGATAAGGTTCATTGTTACGAACAACTAAGTTTGCACAAAGACGCCATAAATCTTTCCATATTTGATTTTAATATATGTGTATAAATATTAGAATTGTTTGTGTTCCATAATAAAAGTAGGGGAGGAGGATTAGGGATCGCTTCCCTAACGAGAAAGAACTAAGAGGTAGAACTGGAACTTAAAAATTCAATGCCACAACTGGGATTTGAACCACAGACGTTCCGCTTGCCGGGCGGACGCTCTAACCACTGAGCTATTGTGACAAACTGCCAGAATGGCATTAAATTCTCAAGCCAGTTCGTATTTCTCCTGGTAAACCACAAAGGCAGTCTCACATCAGAAACAATTACCCCAATGGTGACTTACTATTGTAAGTACTTTATATCCCAGGATTAAATAACCTTCACATGGTAATTATTATTTATTTATGCCAACAAACTTACTGTTGGTGTTTTTAAACACACAAGCCGTGTGTGGGCAAAGTTTAAGAGATAGAACTGGAACTTAAAAATTCAATGCCACAACTGGGATTTGAACCACAGACCTTCCGCTTGCCGGGCAGACGCTCTAACCACTGAGCTATTGTGACAAACTGCCAGAATGGCATTAAATTCTCAAGTCAGTTCGTATTTCTCCAACAGTAAGTTTGTTGGCATAAATAAATAATAATTACCATGTGAAGGTTATTTAATCGTGGGATATAAAGTACTTACAATAGTAAGTCACCATTGGGGTAATTGTTTCTGATGTGAGACTGCCTTTGTGGTTTACCAGGAGAAATACGAACTGGCTTGAGAATTTAATGCCATTCTGGCAGTTTGTCACAATAGCCCGGCAAGCGGTAGGTCTGTGGTTCAAATCCCAGTTGTGGCATTGAATTTTTAAGTTCCAGTTCTACCTCTTAAACTTTGCCCACACACGGCTTGTGTGTTTAAAAACACCAACAGTAAGTTTGTTGGCATAAATAAATAATAATTACCATGTGAAGGTTATTTAATCCTGGGATATAAAGTACTTACAATAGTAAGTCACCATTGGGGCAATTGTTTCTGATGTGAGACTGCCTTTGTGGTTTACCAGGAGAAATACGAACTGGCTTGAGAATTTAATGCCATTCTGGCACTTTGTCACAATAGCTCAGTGGTTAGAGTGTCCGCCCGGCAAGCGGAAGGTCTGTGGTTCAAATCCCAGTTGTGGCATTGAATTTTTAAGTTCCAGTTCTACCTCTTAAACTTTGCCCACACACGGCTTGTGTGTTTAAAAACACCAACAGTAAGTTTGTTGGCATAAATAAATAATAATTACCATGAGAAAGAACTATTTGATGAATAGCACGGATGAATATGAAATAGGCGGTGTCGCGTCAAACGACGCCAAAAAACAGTTCACTAGCATCTCCGTATCCGGCATGGATGGACGCATTTTTATGTGTATGCGTCATGAAATAGTAAAAGTGAATTTACTAAGTGTTTAGAGACCTTTAATTAAATTTCGGCAATGCTAGGGAAGTTGATCCGCTAAAATAAGACTTTCTACTGTGATACGATTTAAAAATTTTGAACAAGAAGGTGCAAATAAAATGTTTGACTAAAATTAAATCCGAGTGTATGTTCATTCCATCCGTTACCATGCCCTGAGGGAAATAAGAGCCACATCTTACACCAATATGTAACCGTTAATCTCTAAAACCGCTTAATCGATCATCGCGAAATTCAGCAAGTATATGTATTTTATTATGGAGAAAGTTTTTATGGTAACAATTTTACTACACAATATATTACTTTCAAATGATTTTCTACTCGCTTTTTTTTTACGTAGCAGATTCATGTATCCTCTGTTTGCCCTTCAACATACAATTCATATAATTTTCTATAATTGAAATATAAATGCAACGTATTACATTCACACGATTTCCTCTGCTAATTCTTCCTTTACGAAACACAATCAGTCTTCTTTCGCTACTCGCCCTTCAACATACAATTCATACAATTTGCTATATGTTTCAAACAGAAATACAACGTATTACATTAATACTATTTTCTCTATTCGCTCTTGTTTTACGTAACAATTCACATGTTTTTCCTATCGTTTATCAACTTCATACATACCAACGCCTATACATATTGTATGTTTAAGAGTGAGTAAACTCCAAAGCCGGTTGACCAATCGCCATGAAACTTGACATATCTAAATGTTTTCATGTCGAAGGTTTTTATGGAATCCATTTTACCATGCAACGTATTACATTCATATGGTTTTCTCTACTCCATTTGCTTTTACCTAACATACTACTCCCTCTTCTACAAACAGTCCATACATTTTTCCATACATTGAAATATAAGTGCAACGTATAACATTCACATGGATTTTCTACTCATTTTTCTTTAGTAAAACACTATCACATTTCTTTTAGTACTCCTGCTTCCACGAACAATTACGAACAATTCATACAATTTTCTGTGATTGAAACAGAAATGTGCAGCACATTCACATGGCTTTATCAACCAGCTATTCTTCCTGTAGTCTTTATTCCTCAACACTGCTTTTGCTTAGTGTCGCTCCGGTGTTTTAATAAAAAATAAAGAAATAGCTAAAAAAGTAAAGTAATCACAATTGGTGTCAGGAGTGCGCCGAAAAGCACGATATGGAACAGTTGATGAAACACGTGTTAGCCAAGCTGGGGAATGAAATGAGTTCCGGAATGCAGCAGAGGAAACAAATATGAAAGCCAAATTGGAAAAATGTAAACTACGGAATAGAAAATATGAAAACAAGAATTGACAAAATGGAAACAAAAATGGAAGTGAAATTGAAAATGTAAACTCTGAAACCGAAGAGGTGAAGGCGGAAATGTCCAATATAAAGTTAGATCTGTTGGAGAATACTAACGAGCAACTGGCCGGGATTAAGGAAGCCATGGAAGAACTCAACGGAAATATGAAGGACCTTGGCCAACGTGCTAACGCCCTGGCGTCAATCACAGCATCAAAGAACTGAACTCTATAGTGGAACAAATGCTCGACGAAAACCTCAAACTAGGTGGATATCTATGGGGCAGGCCTGTGTTCAGCAGTAGACGTTTTTCAGCTGAAAAGGTGTTTATGAAATATTTGTATGTATTTCTATATCTCTTGTGTCTCGGAAATGACTCTTAACAATTGCGACAAAAAGGATTATTTAGTTAATGTTTTGCCTTTCAGGTTTATCTAAGTATCTTTTCCCACCAAAAAAAAAAAAAAAAAAAAAGATTTCACACAGTCGAAAAACGCTGAGCGAAGCTCTGTCGCCCAGGTACTGTATACTTCAATTCACAGTATTATTAAGTTAGAAAATATTTTGGGTCAATATTAGTGTTGTCTAAGAATTTATTACTTATTATTGTGACAGTATGATGGAAAGGAACATGTTGTTTCCCTTGACCCAAGGCTACCACTCCACAGAAGGAATGAATAAAGTGATGGAATCACAGAAGACTGTAGGCTGCAGGTAGACAGATGGTTCCAAGAGACAATGCAGAGGCCAATAATGAGTTCAAGCTTGAAGACTGGGCTGCTCAGAGTCAGATAGAACTCGAACCATCTCAGGTGGCTCAAAGAAGGCTGCCATCTACCAGGGATAAAAATAACTTATTCAATGAGCATGCATCTGCACCATCTGTCCAACACCAACTGCCAGTGCGCAGCCTCAAAGCCCACCCGAATCTTGATATGGGGAAATGAAATGAGAGGGAATGAAACGAAATTTATCATTGAAGAAGAACCACTCCAGCATTTGTCTACCAACCCAGGGAAACCGCAAAAAAGACATGGTTAGAGTGGCCAATTAGATGGAATTGAACTGGAGAACTCCTGAATGCAAGTCTGATATGTTACGGTGGAGCCATCTCTCTTGGTTTACTTGAAGGGTATACCATTAGCTAAAAAATATTTTAAGATGTCAAATCCATTTTTATAATGTGAGTAGTATATTGTTTATTAATTTTTTTCAGTGCGGCTGCCGTAGTGAGAATTATTTACTACCTAAACTGATATACTCTAAGTATATCATATTTCTCTGAAAAGGACCATGTTTGTAAAACTGAATTAGGAGTTTGATATGTTATAAAAAAAAAAAAAAAAGACATAATTCCTTAATTTTTTTAAGGAAAATTTATTACTTGATTACGGTAGCAAAGGCAGTCCTCTGTGTAAACCAAAAAAAGCTTTTGTAACAATGAAATATTTATATTCCTCAAACATTGTCTGAAATCCACTTGACTTACCAATTTGAAATGAATCATGCAGATACTGGTTGAAATGCTGTGATCTGTAGAACTCTTGTATACAGAGAAGCGTGGCAAATTAATTTTTTTCCAAAGTGCCATTGCCTGCAGAACTTCTAAGTATCTCCAAAATAACCAAAACTAAGATAGGGCCATCTCAAAATTCTCAGTATGTCTTGACCGAACCAATAGTTCATCATCATCATCATCATCATCATCATCATCATCATCATCATCATCATCATCATCATCATCATCATCATCATCGTCATCACCACCACCACCACAACCACCACCATCACCATCATCATCGCCACCACCGCCGTCACCACCACCACAACCACCACCATTTATTCATTTCCATCTTTGTAACTACATTAACCCTTTGTGGTCGTATGTCGACATATGATCGACACGACAGTAATGCCTGTACGGTCATATGTCGACATATGATCGACAGCAAAGCTCTTCACGTTTTCTCGTCTTAGTTACAAGAAGTAACGCTTCTGGCAGCATGTTACAGGCATCATAGTGTTCGTGAAAGCTCTATACTGCCATCTGTTCAGAAATTATTTAAACTATTTCAACATACAGAGGAAATGTTTCTGTCTGGGATGCACAGTATTTTGCAATGGCTTCGAGCGTGTATAAACCCAGTCCTTCTGGAATTAGAAAAAGAAGGTTTGATGTGTTGTGCTATGAAGATGTGGAAGAATTATGGTTAATGATTCAATCTGAGTTGGATGCAGTGAGTGATGACAATGTGGACAATGAATTTGAAGAGGAGAATGATGTGGTAGTATCCGGTGCTGAGGAGTCCATAAGTGAGAGTGAAAGCAACACAAGTGCTGCGAATGTTGCATGTGCCAATACATGGAAATTGATAGGCAAAACTGACCAGAAACCTAAAGAATATACCTTTTCCAATAATGGAGGTCCAAAACTGAATCTTGCCTTTGATGCTGAGCCAATTGAATACTTTACTTTATTTTTTACTGATGAGCTAATATCTCACATTGCTAAGGAAACAAATAGATACACAAGAGAAAAAATTGCCGTTTTACAACTGTCCCCACGCTCTATTTGGAAAACTTGGGCTGATGTGTCTGCAGTAGAAATGAAAGAGTTTTTGGAGATAATAAACTCGTACATTTTGTACAAGGTTCAAAATTCCCAGGCAAGCACCCATCCCTTGTCACATGTAAAATACAGAAGGGCACTTGTCCAGAGTCGGTGAAAGGCTAAACAATGCACCACACGTTATATACCACTTTGAGGGAAAAAACACAAAGACTGTATTGTCTGCAACAATCGAAAACTCAATGGGGCGAGAAAAGAAACGTATATCTACTGCAACACGTGTTTAAATAAACCGGCCATGTGTATCGGCAAATGTTTCGAGCATTATCACATGCTTGTCAATTATAAAAAGTAATTGTTCTGTCATAATGAGAAGTGTGTGATGTGTAAATGTGTACATAGTGTTCGTGTATCCGTTTACATTTTATATACATTATTATTTATGGCCGAACGCTATTTCATTGGTACGTGATTTTTATGACATGGATACTTTATCTCGGGCTAAAGTGTTTCCAACCTAAAACAATTAAAAAAATCCCCATATTAGTGGACAGTGTAAGCAGCACAAACTGTTCCAATGCATAAATAATTCTCTGTTTAGCTCAGCTACGTTTGATAATCATCTGCAGTGTAGGTAAGTACAGTAATATAGGCCACTTTTGCATGTAGTTTTGCTCCCATTTGCATAGCTCTAGCACCAAATTTACAGCTCCGTCCTAGCGCCGGAAATTTCTTCCCAGGACTTCGTCCAAAAAGGGTTAATTACATAGGCTTCATTAGCTACAGTCGGCCTGGGTGGCTTGGTTAGACACTGGCCTTCAAATCCAGTCCAGACCGATGGTTTCTTGGTGTGTTTAAAAGACAGCTCCATATCAGTAGATTTACTGGCATGTAAAGGAACTCCTGGGGACAAACGTCTGGCAAACCGATTACACTGATATGATCCAGGCAAGTGACAGCATCGTTAAACAACAAAATAATTTAGTTTAATTTTTCATTAGCTACAACTAAGATTATCTGTGCCACACATTGTTTACATGTCACATTTGTTATTGATGTCAAATTCTCGTATGTTGTATAGAAGATGTTTTATTATCCATTTATGCTATCTCTTTAAACATTTTTATCATTTATGGTAGTCATTTTTTATGGAATTCGAAAAGTTTAGTAATACTTTGAGGTCTTCTGCAATCTGTGATATGTTATGATTTTATTTCTATTATGTGTATTATGATTATGTAAATCCTCCCTTACATCATAGATATCCAAATTCTCTTTTATTTGCACCAACATAACATAAATACACCAATTAACAACCAGTTAACAGCAGCTGGAATTTCTTATTCTAAAGTAAAGGTTTATATTGTTCAAACTTGTTTGAAGTTGTAATTCTTATTATAATTTTTCTGAATCCTTAATGCTTCTGTTTTTCTTGGACTACTGCCTCATAGTACTATTCCATATCTAAGTATAGATTGAAAGGATGAAAAATGGGCCATTTGAAGGAAATCTTTTGGTATTGTTTAAGAGAAATACCATATGTGATAATTTATTACATACTAAATCAACATTTGGGTTCCAAGATAGCTGCTTATCATTTGCTATATGCTATTGGTAATCTATAGCATCATAAGCAGATGTCATCTTGTTGAGAGGAAGAAATGTATGGTTAATGGTACCAACACTGTGTTCTTAAATTAGCAATACTACTGGCTGAAAGTGGATGCACTTTTTACTCTTCCTGATCTTAAAGAATAATGGTAACAACCATCTTAAATAGAAAATTACAGAATAGCCAGGACTGAATCACCCATTAGGTTTTGCAAACTGCGATATTCCATTATGCAATAAACATGGGACACAAAATACACTATACCGAAGCTCAGGTTATGAGTGATACAAACTGGATGTACCTCACATCACGTGTTTCAGCATGCAGTGTTGCAACATTGTGGCAAGCTTTACAAACTCTTTTCACATTATAACACCTTGGAGACATCGCTTCCATTTTCTGTAATAATACATTGCACTAATGTGAACTAGCAATCATCAGTTAACACAGACCACTCCAACACAGCGTTTGAGGGCTAGGGCTCCCTGGCTCAGCCCAGAGCTCGCCCAGGGCTTTGACCGCTACAGCTGTGATGACGTCAGGCCTTCTCTGACTGCCACTGGCGTCAGGTTCGTTAATGCTCACTTTTCGAGGTGACTCCTCATGGGCGTCGCGAAACGGGGGCAAAGGGGGGGGGGGCCACGGCCCCCCCTTGGAAGTTGGTGAACTTAATGTGCAGCCAGTTACTGACTATTAAACTATTATTTTAATTTTGATGTAAAGAACAATTTCTATTTAGCACAAATTAATATGGTTATCTGCAACAAATACTACAAATTTTGACAGTAAAATAATGATTTAATATTATATGGTTGCAAATTTCCTACATGTGGCCTCCCCCTGGAAAAAAGTCTGCCGACACTCATGTAACTCCTTGTGCATTCATCCAGTGTTTGTGATCTCGTGTAACTATTGTATGCAAGAATGAAAAGAGGTGCTTCGACAGCTCTGTCAGGATTTAATCCATCTTGGCAGGGTCTGTATTTTGTTATTCGATCTGACGAGAACAATGTTCAATGTTTAATATGCCACACCTATGTACGGACAAAAACGTATAACATTAAGCATCACTTCGACGTTAAACATTCTCACACCCACGCTGATATTATAAGCGTAGAAAGAAAGGAATTAATAACGAAACTAAAGGACGAAAGGGCGTCTAATCAGGTTAGTATAATTTTAACAAATTAATCACTCTCAAAGGAGTTTGAAATCATTTCATTGCTATAGTACGTTTTTTAATAATAATTGTCAACAATGAATAAGAATTAACTGTTTTGTTAAGGATACGCATCTGTGTAAAATGGCTAAAAAATCTCCAGAAGTGACAAAAATGGGTTTTTGTTTTATCAAATGGTATAAAACTTCTGCTTTATTTTGATATACTTTTTATAGCCTTACAGCCTATATAACTGTCACGTGGCCATTTAACTGATTGCCTGTAACTGGTAATGTCCATTTAAATCAGTACAGTTTCATTATCCTTGCTACCACTTCAAACTTAGTTTTCTCATGTTCTTATTTTTAGCACTGTTTGCTCTTTACAATGTTCCACATGATGCAGTTTTCCGTACCTACATATGCATAAACCAAAAAAATGTCAGGCGTCATCCTAAGCATGTAATAAAGAACAAATTAATTGTGTTGTATTATTGTGAAATGCCTGATTGAATTGTTCCTCTGTCTCATACAATATGCTGTGCTATCCCTACCTCTCTCTACCTTTCTAGAGTGCTGCACTCTGAACGCCGTTAACATAGGCAAAATGACAAACGGCACAGCCCAGTTAGCCCTCACAGCCCAGGGCTGCCAGGAGGGCTGCCCACTTGGAGTGGTCTGAGTTAACACACTTTGTCACAATTTAATCTCTATAACTATATGGTTCTCAACAAGACAAACATGACACAGAATATAAGTGAGAGGTGGCAATCATGTGCTTCGTGTGCAGTTACCTCATTGTGCTTTAGCAGACGAAAACCAATTGAAAGTTTAATGAACATTAAAAATAAGTACTGCATTTGTTTCTAATGTCACATAATAGAACTGCTTGTATACTTAGTCATTTTTTTTTTTGATAATTTAAAAAAAGAACTTGAAACATTAACTTTCATGGCTAAACCTGGCAATGATATGACCGGTTCTCTTCTCACCCGCACCATCCCCTTACCATACCTGCTACTTCTGCTTTGTATCGCTCGTAACCTGAACTTCTGTATATCTTTGCTTTGAGATTGTATTAAAAATTATCTTTGTTGTTTCTTGCCATTCCTCAGGGTTTTAAAAAACAAATGATTATTTAAATAGTATAGTCAGTGTATTATTTGTTTGACATCTAAACTTATTTTCCATATCAACAAATACGATAAATATTTAGAAACTATAAGCTTCACTTTTCTTTGCATTTGGTGTAAGTTGTTGAAAATTATGTACAACCTGTTTGTCAGCTCATGGTCCCTGGCAGGAATGCAACGAGTCAGTATGTTGATAAATAATTCTAGGTACACAACGATATGTAAAGCTGGACTCATGCTTCTGATTGCGCTTATGTTACATGCAACCAGAAGCACAGGTCCAGCAGATATCGCTGTGTACCTAGAATTATTTACTGATGTACTGCCTCATTGCATTCCTGCCAGGGACCATGAGTTGGTGAACAGACTGTTAAGTTGTGTTCAATTTTCAACAGCTTACACCAAATGCAAAGATTAAGTGAAGCTTATAGTCTCTAAATATTTGTTACATTTGTTTTTTTTTTGTATTACTTCACTGTTAATGGCTTCAGTTTTTCATTGAACATCATTATCAATATTTTGTGCAATATGATCTTGTTTAGTGATATGATTGCAGAAAGATTTACTTATGATTCAATTTGCAGAATTGTCAGAATATGTATCATTTGCCTTACTATAAACATGATTTGAATCAGTTGACATAATTAATCCATGCTATTGTTACAGTTTTAGGCATAATTGACATTTATTTTTTATGCTTGACTGACTTGGGTCACACATTAATGCTACACAAACTGCCGCCGTTTCTCTCGTTGAGTCATCTTATCTCTTGTAGAATTCCTAGTTGAGTGAGGTCATGAAGTGCAGCTTCCCTGATGAACTCTGGATACTATATTTGTGTGTTATTATTGCTTCAGAGATAAAGGGTTTGTGTCTTGAAATAATTTTACAATTGTGTTGTTAGCTAATGCTGGATTTCTGACAGTAAAGTCATTAATCCTCTTGCTCTCCAATATTTTTCACTGATGGATGGGGCACTAGAAGTGGCCGGGCATATTTGAAGGTGGTCTCGATCCATTTCCTCTTGCAGATCACATAGAGGACAGAGTGGTAAAGAATATATCCCAAATTTTACAATTGTAAACCTTGGCTAATTTTTATGTAAAGCATGGATTCTTAAGGGTTATGGGAACTTGCAGGAACTTGAATAACACACACAAAATTAACTGCACTGCAGAAATATGTTGAACATAACATGTTAAATAGGTTAAAAAACATGTTAGCACTGTGCATGCACTTTTAGATAATTATTGTACGACTTTCTCCAGCTTGATGCACACAACATGCATCGTGTCTGACTACTAAGAAGGCTGAAGCTGTATTGTGTCTTAGTTCAACCTGGCCACACACACATAGCGTCCACTCTGGTTTGATTGACTGTTTTGATTGGTTCAGAGTTAACACCACTCTACTTGGCCAATCACCTTTTTGTGTATCTTTTTCAATTTAAATTATTTCTGTTGGAAGCTTCCATCTTCTAACTTCCAAGGACTTTCTTTACTTTTTAAAATATACAATTTTTTTTATAATTTTTTTAAATACAATGCAAACACATATTATATCATTATAATTGTATGGCAAATAACCCAATATGAATATTTAACAGAATTGACTCAGGGGTCTCCATCTATGGGATATGTGAATAGCGACCACAAGGTACCCAAGCTGAGCAAAACATTACTTCCACTTACTGGTGTTTTGCTCCTTACTGTAACTTTTCTATCTGACCTTACCTTGGTCATCTCTTGATCTCTTCCGACCCCGATGCTATTAGGGTTCCCAAGGGCTAGGGAGTCTTTATTTTTCCAACCTCTCCATTTCTCTATAAAATCTTAACCCCTAACATGCTGACCTGTCATGGCATGTAATACGTCCTCTGATTGGTAATCAGAGGATATCGTCGGTGAATTTATTTTGATAATTCTCCCGGTCAGGTCGGTGAGACCCGTAAACCAACGACAGGTGTGGTCCTCCAGACATTCTGGGGGTTGTGAGAGAGCGATGTGACCGCCAAAACATAAAAAAATGGTGCTCTCTAAAAAGCGGTTACTATTACTCTATTGCTCTCTTCAATATCAGTGAAAAATATTGGAGAGCAAGAGGATTAATGACTTCATTGTCAGAAATCCAGCATTAGCTAACAACTACAACATATTTAACAAAATAAATATTGAAATTAACCTAAAATGACCTAGCCAAGACAGCATTTATATTTAATATTAAATATGCTAATTATTACTGTCTCAGGACTTAATTGAGAAATATTCTATGCAACATAATATCGACCCAGAGGGTCTCAAAAGAAATACTAAAAACCAACTTACAGAATGAAGCATACACTTCTTTTTATATTCTTTATCGAATTTGCAAAGGGAAGTTAAAAAAAGTGTTATTGTAAAATTGAGTCAGAGTTGAAACACTTAACATCACTTGCAAAATAGAGCTATACAATTCACTGTGAAAGTTGAAGAAAAAAGGTACATTACCTTTCTTGGATTTGAAAGTAATTAGATGCCAAAATAAGATCAGTTTTGGTATCTACAGAGAGCCTACACATTCATAAAACCACATCAAAAGTAACAGCTTCAACCCAGTTCCACACAAATATGCTGTCCTAAACAGCTTAAACCACAGATTGGTTTACACCCCTTTATCAGAAGGAGAATACAAACACATTGTCAGCATAGCAATGAACAATGGCTTCAACAAACAAATCATGAACAAGAAAATAACAAAATTTAAAAAACAATAACACATGAAAGAGATCACAAAACTCACCCAACAAAAAAGCAAGTTGATTTTCAAAAAAAATCACTTTCCACCCAAATAAGCACTACAAATTCCAGAACATCTTCAAAAAATATTTATCAACTTGGTTCCACAAAATAATTTTAGCATAGAGAAATTACTATGCAACAAGGACCAGATACCACAGAACAAATATGCAGGAATCTATCAAATTAGTTGTCCTGATTGTGACCAAGTTTATATAGGAATTTAGAGGAATTTAGAAACCAGACTGAAAGATCACATGAGATGCATAAAATACAAATAGATAGATAAATCTGCAATTAAGCACCATTTTTGGACATCCAATCGTAACATTATGCCAGGCATAACACTTTTAAAAGCCACAAAGCATGCTACAGAGTTGGATACACGGGAGAAGATTCTAATCATAAAAAACAAACTCTGGTTAATGAATTTTGAGTTGCCACCACCAAACCCATTATGAAAGTTCATCACTCCACCACCAAATGTCAACTCAAACAATCACACATCAGACAGCATCCACAGGAGCCAGTCAGGCACTTCGGATGATGGGAGCAAGTAGCTCTTGAAATCGGTCAAGACAAGTACATGTAAGTGATGTTAAGGTTTCAATACCAACTCAATTTTACAATTTTAGATTCACATCACTGTTACTAGCTTATTCAAATATATGCAAATTAAAAAAGTGTGTTGTTTTTCAGCGTCCTCATCACCGTAATTCACTGTCGCATGGTGGTGGGCGTCCAGGACGTCTTGGAATCCAGAGTACACGAAGGTACCCAGTACATTCTGATGCACTCTCTAGTCCACATGAGGAGTACATAACACGGCATGTTAGTGGCAAAAATAAAAATGATTATGGTCCAGAGAAAAGGGTAAGCATGCTTTAAACCTTGAAATGTTAAGCAGTCATTTGTTTACTTCTCATGATATAATAATACTTTTATTGAAGCTAAATAGCCACAGATTTACATTAAATACATTATATATGTATAAATTACATATTTGCATATTCTCTGATAGATAGTTGCCTTTTGCTGCCTAGCATTCACAAATCTCTCCACATAGTTTACATACACACGTTTCCGATGGTTCATGAAATGTTTTGTTGTTATGTATCATATGGTGAAAGCCATGTACTGCCATTCTTGTTAGCACATGCCTCATATCGAAGTGATATTAAAGTTGATATTGAGACAGAATATTAAAAGACCCCAAAAGAAAATTGTTTATGTGAATATTTGTTAAGAGTGTAATTTGTTTTTGATGTTGGTATGAGTTGGTTAAATGACGAAAACGTGTTACTAATGTTCATTGTTACAAACAATTACGTTTGTTTAAAGACGTCATAAATATTTCCATATTTAATTTTATTATATATTT
Source organism: Tenodera sinensis (assembly GCA_030765045.1). Lineage (NCBI taxonomy): Eukaryota > Metazoa > Arthropoda > Insecta > Mantodea > Mantidae > Tenodera > Tenodera sinensis. The sequence continues at coordinate 27,031,179 of CM060965.1, forward strand.
ATAAATAAAAGAATTATATGTGTTCAATATTGAAAGCGAAGGGAGATTGGCTAAGGATCGCTTCCCTAACAATGCGGGAACTATTTGATGAACGCATACGCGGATGTACACAAAAAGAAGTGTAATGCGTCGCCAATTGTCTAGTCATTAGCGTCTATGTGTTTGGCGTAGATGCACGTATTTTTATGTGTACGCGTCATAAAATAGAAAAGTAAATTTACTAAGTGTTTAAAGACCGTTAATTTGTGTAAAATAAGTGAAACATTAGCTAACTTTAATAAGTTAGTTAATACGAAGTGCTCGATTAAATAAAAGTACGTAAAATAGACGAAGTGTAAAGTGATAGAAAACACTTTTAGCGAAATATCGCTAAATTTTTAGACATTAAATCCCGGCGATGCTAGGGAAGTCGATCCACTGAAATAAAAGACTTACTACTGTAATACGATTTAAATACTGTGAACAAGAAGGTGCGAATAAAATATTTCACCAAAGTTGAATCCGAGTGTATGTTCATTCCATCCAGTACCACGACCCGAGATAACGAAAGAGTCAAAAGCTCATCACCATCACCTTGTATAATTATAAAAACAGCACCAATATCATGATATTATAGTTAAGTGAATGAATTTATTCATCAGCTTTTCTTCTTGACTACAAAATGTGCATAAACTATTAATAATACTATTAATAACCTTTATATTTTCCAATTTCTAACTTTTTATTTATAGAGTTGCATTTCTTCTATAGCTCATTGTAACTGATACCAGATTTCATAATGGGTATATAATACATTCAATCCATAATAATGCCACTGTTTTAACTTTCCTCACACATCTCATGTTCACATCATATGACACTATCAATAGTATCATCCTCTTATATATGTATTATGTTTAAGATTTGTGTTACTTCATTGTTAACAGACTCAGTTTCTCATTGAATTTAAGTATCATTCTCATTGAATTGTCCACTTTCCATAGCCATTGTATGGTCTCATGTGCCCTTTTTAAATTTTTTTAATTCATGTTCTTTTTCCATTCAGGTTTTTTTTTAATATTCTTTTATATTCTTTTTATGGTGTGTATGTATGGACCCCTTTAGCTTCTATGCTCATATCAGGGGTTTTACTTGTGAGACAACTTGTTAACTATAGGTTATCAACCTTAGGTTTTATTAATATCAATCTTCAAACACATATGTATACACTCCTATGTGCAGGTTCTGATATCCAGGTGAATTTTCATGATTTGGAAGTAAATAACAGGCACTGTATGTTAAGACCTAAAGTATGCATGTACTGAGAATTATACAAACTTTGTTTCAATTTTGCAGATGGGGTTTCTCTGGTCTTGGAATCATATGGTGAGTAGAAGATGGAAGTTCTCTTCCACTCCAGCTACAGGTGATGAAATTTTCCAAACCAAAATTTTGAAGGATTTTCGAGAGTTCTGTGCAAACTATGAAAATCGTCTGAAGCTTTTCTGGGAATCTTGTTGGGCTTTAAGAGAAGCTTCATAGAAATAATTAAGTTTTTTATTACTCCTTTTGGTATGAAAATGCACAGGGGAGACAGAGCAAAAGAGAGAGCAAGAGAGAGAGAGAGAAAATAACATGATGTTTTCATCTGCACAGAAATGCAGTAGATTGGTGTGAAGTTATTTGTCTTAACTTCATGTCCATTTTCTTCATTTTTTTTACAGTTACCTTTCTACATTAGTCTCTTTATCGTTGGTCAAAAGAAAACATTAACAGTTCTTAACCAATGATGCAGTAAATTTTGTTGTGACAAAATTTATATTTTTTATAAAGCTTGTAGCCAATTTTCTTGTGCAACATTGGTTCATGCTGCTTAAACTTCAGCCGATATTTTTATATTCTTTTAAAGCTGTATTTGTTTTTGCACAGTATTTGCATAATAATCTTGTCATGCTGTGTTTTCTGGCATGCACTCAGCCTCATCAGATCACTGAGTGACTAATTGAGGAGCTGCTTGATGAAAAGTAATGGCCCCTGGTCTAGAAGACTGCATAACTGGCTGGGAGGGACTGGGGCACTGACTACATCCCACCTCCAGGACTGCACACCACTCTTGACACATGTGATGCGCAGAGGTGGGGGATGCAGTGGTCGGGCAGTAGGCTTTGGCCCTATGCCACAGGGTTATGTTTTTTTCAGGCTGTGCTTTCTGTAACTCTCAGAAAAATTTCCTTTTGAAATATATGGTTCATGAATAATATAAATGTTCTTGTTTCAATGGAGTGCATTTATAAACTTGAAAATTTATAATTACCGTTATAGATTTCAGAATGTTAATTCCAAGGTTGTATATGAAGTAATTTCTGAAACAAATGTTAAAGGTACGGAAATTTTACTGTTATAAACATTTTTTTTCTTTGCAAATATGTGCAGTTCTTTTGTGACAACTAACTGCAGCAGTTTCAGGACCAAAGGAGACCTTAGGTATTCTTAAAACTGGTACAACAGAAAAAAGTTTCTGTACTATGCCTACCTAAGTGTTGTATGGATTCATATACTGTGTGTTAACCTCACATCATCTTGGGAAATCTTTCCTCCATGCAGAGGAAATAGAAAACAGAATTGTGCCATATATTGAATACAAGTTACTGATTGATTCAACATCTCCACTACAATAATGAAAATAAACATGTTGAAAAGGCAGAAGAAACTTATAGAAGTCTCCAGACACAAACCAATCAAAAGACAATATAGATCCTATAAATTCACATACATCCAATTTCTGACACACATGTGAAAATTTCAGAGAATTCAACATGAATTTGCCTCCCAGAACAAACACAGTATTAAGAATCTCTTAGGTTCAACTTTGAAGTATAAAATCCATCCAGAAAAAAAATCCTGAATATGTACCATAGAATCTATAGATTGCAACATAAAATAAATTGAAAAAACAAGAAGCATTGAAATATGCAAAAAAGAGCAGTTTAGGAACATTTGTCAGAAACGAGCTATAAAGTCAGCCATTGCAAATCTTTTTTGGGAGAAAAACCATGGAATTAACCCAGAGGCCAAGCTATTAAAACAACAGTCTATAAACCTATAGAACTGACCACATAGGAGAGAATCTATACTTTGTAGTTTAAACATATTGCCATGAATTTTGACATCTCAGCAGAAGGCAGTCTTAACAAGTACATCAAACACCCCCAGATACCACCATAGATACAAGCTGACACAGGATAACCAAACAAACTCCAATCATTGGGTCAATAGCTAATGATGAGAGTAATGTACTCTCGAAACATGTCCAGGTATTGTGTATTTTAGTGAGGTTTATAAATGAGTTTACTGACTCCTCACTTAATTTCATTTCTCTACTGCATTATTGGAGTCTAGTTTTGAAACTTCCTGTTTAAGAGCAGTTAATTAATTTGCATTACTGTAAGTACATTACAATGCATATCATAGGAAGGCTCAGACATTAGCATCTGTGCCCTGAATTGAGAAGGTTGTGGTTTAGATTTCTGGGGCCTTCCTGACCCATGGGTTTTTTGATCATTGCCCCAGGTCACTAGACAAACGTTGGGAAGGATAATTATATTGCCAATTTTCCTGTCCCTCCATTTCACCTTAATTGTCATTTCACTTCACTTTTCATAATTTTTTTCTCTTTATTGCATGGAAGATTTCAGGTACCTCTTGGTAATGTGTTCAATTAACATTACTTCTTAGCCTTTAAGAACACAGAGCTTTAATTCTTTGATTTTGCATCAGGTTTTGGTTTAAGTCAATGTAGCAAAGTCAGTTTGAAGCACAGTCAGCTAATGCCAAAATATTTGTAGTTAATTGCTTCTTAAAAACTCATAGAAGCATTGCTGTAAGCTGCTGATGGTTTTATATCTCTCTCTCTTTCTCTCTCTCTCAAACACATACTCTTCTTTGCTCCATTTGTTGAAGAGAACAGCCCAACAAAGCAAGTGCAGGTTTTTTGAAAACTTGACATTTTTTATAGTTAGCATTCTAGCTAACTGGATAGCCTTGAAAATGAGTTGGATGCAACTTGAAGCTAGTCAGTTATTGAAGAACATGAAATATTACTTTTAGTTTCTAATTTGTTTTTACTTTAGATTCTTTTGTTTCACTGTTAATAGCTTTATTTTACCTTGATCTAGCAATATTTGTTTATCCTGTGTGTTATAAGCTTGAAATTAATTTCACACAAGCAATTTTGCACCAACTTTATTCTCATTAACATATCTGAAATATGCACTGTTATTAAGGTAAATTGTTGTTTACAATATGCACTTCAGTATTATTATCCAGAATGCATTATTATTTTTGTTATATGTGACATGATTAGTGCTATTTATACAAAGTTACCACAAATGACCTTCTGGGTTTCAAACTGTACAGTGGCATACTCTGCATAAACAAAAGTGGCACCGATAATACAATAGAATTATTGCAAAACTACATAGTCCACTTTGAATTTCAAGAACTTGCAGGAAATATTAAGATAAGTGAAGGTTATAGTCTCTAAGATATGTGTTATAATTGTAATAATGCGCAGTGGTTTTAATAAAACTTAGAAACAAGCAACTAGTAACAATAGAAAGAGGAACTGAAAAAATTTTGGTATTGGTATCAGAGTTGACAACAATGACCATAATCACTTACATCACTGCACATTGTTAAAAGCTTGTATAAAGGATAGATGAGCAGTCTGAACTCTTGATTACCATTTAATCAATCCGTAATTGTTGTTCAACAATAATTTTACTTATTTCTTGGCTTCCAGTATGGATTTTTTAAGAAATTAAAAAATTTCAGGTGAGAAGGTACTGTATCTCCGCAATGCTATTTCTATGATTTTTGGGTGCACATTACTAAGAAAGTATTATTGATATGTACATGAAAATTTTCAGACATGTTCTTAAAACCTTTACCAATTATTATTTGAAAATTTTGTACTGACTATTCTTTATAATTTTTTAGTTTGTTTAAAAAAAACCTGAAATTTCAGATAATTTTTTTTATCTTTTTAAAATAAGTATTATAAATTGCAGAGAGAAATCCCTTCTTATTATTCTTATAAGTCTGCTTAATACATACAAAAAATTTCATATGTTTTGGTTGAATAGTTTTTTAAAAAAGCACACCGGAACCTGAAAAAATATAAAACTGAGAAAAACAGCTTTAAAGTATATATATTGATTACTACTTACATGAGTCAGAACATTCCTGATGCATAGTCTTGATCCTCTGTAACCAGCATCATTTGAGTTACAGTGGTACCAACAGGAAGCTTGAAAGATCCCTTACAAAACAGGGCTTAGTTCAGAAATATCTGTTCAGCATTACAGAAGTTATAATCAATTTTCTGAAAGTTTACGAAAAGGGTTGTGGCAACAACTTAACACCCACTAATATAATAAGCAAATTAGGGATAAACTAATGCTCCAATAACTTTTTAACTATATACTTGTAACCTAGAGGGATGAAATTATAATAAAATGTTGTTTTCTAGTGCCTTGCATCTGGCAATGAAGCCATTAGCATTTATAATAAAATGTAAAAATAAAAAAAAGTGAATTTTGACCCCCAAGTGAAGTACCTTCTCACCTTAAATTACCTGTGATTCTGGTGAATTATATGTAGATCAAACAGGTAGACTATCAATAGATGAAAAAAGCAACATATAAGATACATGAAACTCAAACAGAAACCTCTGTGGCTATCAATAGATGAAAAAAGCAACATATAAGATACATGAAACTCTCTCATCCAGAAACCTCTGCCATCGCAGAATGTGCAGAAAATGCCAGCCACCACATTGACTTTGACAATTTAACAATTTTAGCAATCTGTTACAATTTCTCTCAAAGAATGGTGAGGGAAAGCATAGAAATATTTAAAGAAAAGAGCAGTATGAACTGTGACACGGGTAAACCACTCAACATGATATGGAAAACCCTATTAGCAGGATGATTTCCTGTTGGAGGAGAAGGACCCAATAGAATTGTGAGTGGGACAGGACAGTGAGGGCAGTTAGAGTGGGCAGTGACTAATTGGATGAGTTTTGCAGTCGCCCATTGAAGAAACCGAACATAGTTTGCGGCGAAGTGTAGGCATAATTTTTAATTTTTTAATTTCTTAAATAAGCCAACAAGACATGGTCCATACTAGAAACCAAGAAAGAAGTAATGGGCAAATACCATGGAAGTCTATGTAATAATTTAATGACAATTTCGAACAAGACTGGTGTAGATCCACCCAGTGGGCCATCAATTCGTTAGTAGTATGATTTTATGATAAGGTGTGTTTGTAAGACGAAATCTCATGAAGTTTAACACCAAGGCCACCAAACAACTGGATTCACCCAGCTGGTCATAACAATAGAGAATTTAATTGACTTCTGCATTCACCAGATCTAACACTCTTTGACTATCACTCCTTTCTAGATCGCCCTTGATCTGAGTGCCTGCATCATGTCAGTTGATCATCATATGCTAGAATACACCTGGAGCAGAAATAGACTACAGGATTGATTTGTGTTTGATTGATACTAGTTTAACATTTAATAACCCAAAATATCATTTGTGGTAAACCTGTATAAAATATGAATATTTTTTTATCTGTAATGTTCATTATAATTTTGCACCTGAATGCATTCCTCAAACCTTAACAACTGACTTAGGCATTTCCCCTCAAGAGCAGATTCTTCACTGCCAAGCCAGACTACTCTAAGCTTTCTGCTTTCCTCTTCATCTCTTCAAATGAACCATTTATACTTATATTGTTTGTTATGTTATATTCTCTTGTCCAAGCTTTTTCCCCATTCTCCATTATTTCAAGACCTTCTCTTAGTAAGCAGTTCCTTGATATCTAGTATCCCAGACAATATTTTCTTCCTTATTAGTTTCAACACTATTTTATGACTTCTTTCTATGACATCTTTAATACTTATTACCTCTGTCCAAGTTACACACTTCACTTTCCATATACACTTTTAAAATGCTTCCAATTGCTCTTTTCCCCTCACATCCTCCTTCTCTGTTGCATCTTCCATGTTTGGATAATGTATAGTAATGATCAAAACACTTCAAATACATTTTCCCACACTTTTAAGACTATATAATGACCGTAAAACAATAATAATGTATTGATGTTATTTATCATGGTACCCAACATTCCCTAACGTAAGTATTTGTGACAAAATATGAGTTTTGGTCAATGCTATACATTATCCCCATGTTTTTCTACCACATAATTTCACAATATACAGAACTCTTCATAGTCTCTTCCATAATCAGCATAGTCTTTTTCAGTTAAAGGCTTCATTTATCATTCTTACCCCTCATTTACATTTTTACAACAGCTCATGATACTCTGTGTAGCATATTATAGGAATCTGAACATATGTTCCACTACCTCATCACAAATTTCCAAATGTATCTTCTTTGCTTTTCTCCAAGTTAGCATAGTTTTTAATCTTTTCTTATTTATGTTTATCCTTAGAAACTTTTCCTTTTCTGCTAAGAGTCTCCTAGCATCTGCAAAGTTATGCTCATTATTCTTGCATGTCCTCTTACTTCTCCTCCCATATATATACAGGATGGAAGGTACTGCTTCGGCCACACATTAACCAGGGATTCTACATGATGAGTGTAACAAATATGTCCAACACAATTTTTGTCAATAAAGCAGTTCCACCGAAAAAAAATAATTAAACTTAAATTTTTAAAAAACTATTAAACCTACCGAAATGAAACATAGTAAATAATAATTACTATCTGAAGGTTCTTTAATCCCAGAACACAAAGTACTTGCAATAGTAAGTCACCATTGTGGTAATTGTCTCTGATGTGAGACTGCATTTGTGGTTTACCTAGAAAAGTACGAACTGGTTTGAGAATTCAGAGCCATTCTGGCAGATTGTCACAGTAGCTTAATGGTTAGAGCACCCACCTGGTAAGCAGAGGGTCTGTGGTTCAAATCCCAGCTGTGGCATTGAATTTTTAAGTTCCAGTTCTACCTCTCAATGCATAGTATGTTGTGCGGGATGGCAAACTGATCTGTTTTCAAATAGGAACCCCTGTCCAGAAACATGCAGTTTGAATGCTGTAGCATATCGAAGTGTGAGATGGATGTACGTTCACATTTTGTCAATAAATCCAATATCGAGCTGTCTACATTACAAACTGATTTCGAACTGTGTACCTGCTATGTCATTGCAGAGTCTATATCAGCAGTGATGAGCCTCATGCACATGTCCCAATACGTGTGGTTGTCTTTGAAGGTTTTCAATCGTTCCATGAACTCGAGGGATAAGGACCTCTGCTGACATTACAGGAGTGTGATACAGTATACTCTTCATACAACTCCACAGAAGAGAGTTGTCAGATCTGGCAATTGTGTTGGCCATGGAACTGGTCCACCTCTACCAATCCATTGATTTGGATATGCGACGTTGAGGTGATTCTGCACATTTGCATCAGGTGTGCTGGAGCTCATGTCGACCATTTCCGCAGCTGTGTACTGGTACATGTCGCACTGCTGTTAAAAACTTGTCTGTACTGGAAACTGTACAAGTAGTGTAGTTGGATGCACACCTAGGATTCTATGGAGGCATTTAGCGCATTTGCAGGAATGTTATTATGCTCAGGTCATTCATCTCAATACACAGATGGCTAAAGGGTTGCATACCTTCTGTATTAACGAATTTTAACAAATTGTCACAACTGTTCGTTTTGTGACTTCAACGGTCTCCAGTGTCCAAACCATGCATTTCCGGACAGGAGATCCTATTTGAAAACTGACCAGTTTGCTATCCCAAATAACATACTAAGCATTAAGAGGTAGAACTGGAACTTAAAAATTCAATGCCACAACTGGGATTTGAACCACAGACCTTCCGCTTGCCGGGCAGACGCTCTACCACTGAGCTATTGTGACAAACTGCCAGAATGGCATTAAATTCTCAAGCCAGTTCTACCTCTTAAACTTTGCCCACACACGGCTTGTGTGTTTAAAAACACCAACAGTAAGTTTGTTGGCATAAATAAATAATAAATACTAAGCATTGTTGGTGTTTTTTGGGACATCCAGTATGTGTATATAGAGTGTAAACAAATAGCACCACACGAATTTTACTGGTGATAGATGGTTCATAGGTAAACAATTTGAAATAGAAAGCCTTTGGTCTAGGATTACAAATTACAGAACTGTACCTTAAGATTATAGATTATTTGAGGGTATGCACACCAGTGATCTTGTCCACTGTAGGTGTAACACGTGATGAGAAAACAAGCGGGTGAACATTGTAGTCTGTCTATTTAGTGTAATGGATATGGTACCAGGATGCGAAGATACACACATATTAAAAGTGCAGGTTCAAATATCGATAACCCCTTATTTTTTATGTTCTTTTTTCTTTCTTTCTTCATAAGCACATGCTTAATCTAATTTGATTTACAGGAAGCATTTGTGTCATGTTGTAATTTTTGTTTTAACTAATGTTTAAACTTTTTGTTTCATTAAGGAAATTGAAGCTATTAACAGTGAAGCAACAAGATTCTAAAGTAAGAACAAATTAGAAACTAAAAACTTCACTTATCTTTAGTAATATTGCAAGTTCTTGGTGCAAAGCTGGCTAAAGTTTCTAGTTGACTCCAACTCATTCTCAAAGCTATAGGTATATACAAGCAGAACAAAGGTAAGGAAATAAATAATGAGTAAGTGCAGGTTTCATATCTTGGTACCTTAATTAAATCTGATAATAAATGGAGGATACAATAAGAGAGGAATACAGGCAGGGAATGAGCTTATTATATGCACATAAAAAGATTTTCCCTAATGGAATAATAACCAGAAATAGTAAACTCAAAGTTTATAAAACATTGATTAGGCCAGAGGTAATCTATGGTTCTGAGGTTTGGTGTACCACAATGAACAATAAACGATGAAAAGGCTTTGCGATCTTTCGAGAGAGTAATACTCAGACAAATGATTGGACTTGTACATTGTGGTGCACAGTATTGGAGAGTGAGAAACAATCAGGAAATAAATTAATAGAAGGTCAAGATACTGTTAGATTTATGAAATCCCAGAGACTTAGATGGTTGGAACACCTGGAAAGAATGGAGGATGAGCAGAATCCAAAGAAAATATTTTCAAGAAGAAAGAAAGGCAGAACAAGGTGGATGGATTGTGTGTAGGAAGATCTTGCTGCAATGGGAGTCAAAGGCTGGAGAAGGAAGGTGCAAGATAGAGGAGAATGGGAGAAAATGATAGAGAAGGTCAAGGCCCAATCAGGCTGTAGAGCCATAAAAGAAGAAGAAGGTGCAGGTTTCAGAGGAACTGCTCAAAATGGTGACCTATAACATCAATACATAAGCAACATCGATGTAGAAATGATTCATAAACCCTGTTGAGTATTCCTAGCGTGTTGCGAATCTCATCACTGGCTGCAATAATGCAGGCAATCAATGTCTACTCAGAATCAATGATGAATACACTATAGTTTGAAGATGACTCCAGAAAAAGAAACCCATGGGATTGAGATCTGGCAAATGAGATGGCCAAGGCATCCTCTCATCCCAATCCAACGATTGGGAAAGACTCGATTTAGATGCTCTCATATGCTTATAGCATAATGCACAGGAGCGCCATCACGTTGGAAATGCAGTTGAGCATGAACATCAAGGGACAATTCTTCCAAAAGAGCTGACAGTACATCCTTCAGCAATATTTTATAAGCGTCGCCACGCAGTCGAGGAGGCCTAATGACGTGATCAGAAACAATGCCAACCAATATGTTCATCATAAATTTCTGTTGCTGGCTCTTCTGAACAGTAGTATGGGGATTTTGTATGCCCATATGTGACTATTCTTGTAGTTTAGAGTCAGACCATTCCTGGTAAACTTGGTTTCATCGGTTAACAACACCACTGAAAACACTTCCAATGGCTGCCTTAAGGCCCCTTCGCAGAACTGCCAGGGTACCTCGCTATCTCCTGGCATTAAAACTTGCACCTTTTGCAGATGGAAGGAGTAGAGCTGCTCCTCATGCAAGACTTTCCATACACTTGTGTGGTTGATGCCCATTGTGTGTGCAGTAGCACGGGAGCTGTTTGATGGTTCCTGTTCTTCCAGTAAATGCAGTACTTTTGTTCAAACTCTGGAGTGCGATAGTCTTGCACTGCAATCTGCTTTATTTGGCTCCACAGAACCACATCTTGCAAACGCTGATCTACAGATTCGAAAGTAGTCTGATGGGGCTGCCATCTATTGGGGTACCTTTCACTGTAAATCCGTGCAGCTATTGAGCTATTGCAGAACAACCTCCTGCTTCACCATACACTAGGTTCATGTCAGTCAATTTGGCACAAGTGTAATTTTGTTCCATGTTCCCACAGTACCTATTTAACTGCTTCAACGTAATGTTATTGTGTGCTGAAGGAAATAGGAAATGGGGCGTGGTTGACTTGGGTAGGAAATAGTCGCCATATGGTAGTGTTAGTGTCTTCCAGGGTTATTAAGGTCACCTACTGGCAGTATTTGGCATTTGTCATGCCAACGTGTAAGTATTCAGCACCTCTTTTAGGGAGTTGTAGTGCTTTGTGCTATTACTTGATTCAATGTTTTGTGAACTGTTTAGAGCAGGCCAACTGTTGGAAGGAAAATTTCTCTTATTGACATGGTCAATTATAGCCAACAGACAGCTTCAGACCAATGGCAATACATAACCTTCCAGCCTAAGTCATCAGATGTGAGAAGCAAAAGTAAACAATACTCTGTGCATTGCATATGATGGTCGTATTTGGCTATTTTAAAGCAAACGCACAACAATGCTCTCAAAATGGAAAATAAAGGGTGAAAAAACTTATTCCCTCTGTGGGTTTGAACTTGATTTTTTGGGTTTATTAGATCCACAGTCACTTGGCATAACCATGCAGCCAAAGCACACAGTTTAGAACTGCCCTGTATTTCTGTCGCCACTCACCACAACCTGTTATCCATTGCAGTGGCATGCAGCCACATGTTAAGTCTCCAATTTAAGCGCTTTTGGTAATGCTACAATTTAGAAATGCTTCTTCATGGAGACAGCAGACAGGCTTTACTAAGTTCCTAATAAGCACTATTTCGATTCCAGTGGATAATATTGACATATTTCTCTGTGGTGATGATTTATTGGTCACAATCTCTAATTACTTTGAATACGTATAACTTATCAACTTGACGTCCTAGACCATTGGGTTCCTATCTCAAATTGATTGTCTATGAACCCTCTATTACCACTAAAATTTATGCGGTGTCATCCATTTACACCCTGTATACATATGTACTATTATGGGTAGGTAATACTGAAGTGCAAGTTTGAAGCAGAGATTACTTGCAGAGGTTTCCTGTTTCATCATACCTATACAGTAGGTACCAATATGTGTCACAGCTAGCTTTTTCACATCTAAATTTTGAGTCATGATTGATAAGATGCTATAAAGGTTACTACGTTTCCTAGTGTGAATTTAAAGCATTTTACATGCAGTTTTCAGAAAAACTTGGCTTACCTGATTGCGTTATTCTTATTGACAGTATAATCAAAATGATGCTCCAATATTGAGCAGGACTTTATTTGGCAGAACCTTATTCAAACTGTGATGTCAGAAATTATTGTTCTGTACTGAAGTGCAATATGTAAAAGATTGAGATTATGCCTTACATTTTGTACCAATCATTAGAAGTGGTTATGTGTTTTAATTTATAGATATGGGTACTAACACGTGTTTCAGTCCATTTGAAGATGGATGTATTTTAGTCATATATACTTGGTGAATCATCTAGAATTACCAATATAATATTTCTGAAATGAGAGATAGTACATCAATGCTATTTGTTGATGCTATGTTTTCTCGAAATTTACATTAAGATATTGTCATAAATGAGAAATGTAATTTTGCTTTATAAATATTGTTTTGAAAATATCTATAATCACTAAAGATTAGGTACAATTTTGCAAATATTTACAGTGGTAGTTCTGGGTGATTCTTCATATATAATCACAGGGCTGTGTTTTAAAATGTATGTTAATATATCTAGTCTTTGTAAATGTATATGTACATGAATTGCTCTTTGTCATGCAGTCTTCAGATGCAGCGAAGAGCACCTATTTTGTTTAGAAGTAGTTTAACTCAACTATTATCATAATGGTAGAATTTATCTAAACCAGTTTACATTCAACTGCACAATATGAGGAGTATAAATGCAGACTTTGGAGCTACAATTATTGTTATACAGAATCTACTTGACATAAAGGAAAAGTCTGACTTTACATCTCAAGTTTCTAAAATGTGCAATAAAAGCCTGTACCCAAGGTTTACAGTTTGTGAACACTTATCAGTACATTATGTAAGCCTTGGCCCATGAAGGGCTGCTGCACTAAGGGTTACTATATTATTATGCTTTACCTTAGAAAGTGGTTCTCATTGCTTAGGCCTAATGTTTTACTGACTATTCCACTCATACGTGACTTGGTTAAAATCAACTAATCATGTACATAGCAATTTCAAATTTCTACCAATGACAGCCTTCATTTGCGAAAATATTATTACGTTTCATTATCACCTCCTCTGCCTTTCTTATGTTATGATCAAGTTAGAGAATCCACCTGCATTGTGCTACAGATGCACAACAGCTGACAATAGAGCCTCTATTCAAATGTCAAATATGGCTCTCACTTTGGCAAAATAGCTAATGCTGAAATAGATGAAATAATTTGAAGAGGGAAACCTCAAAACACTGAATACAACAGGGAATATGTTTGGAATCAGTTTGACAAATTTTGTATTGAACGAAATTATAAATTAACAGCAGATACTCCAATTTATGACATTGCCAACATCTTAAAAAATTGGAGCATCAATATGAGAATCTTGTTGGCCATGCCAGTGGATGTTAATGTGTGTATGCCTGCTACATGTTTCTTTCAAGAAGTTAGTAACTACAATACAGCATTTAAATAACAATTCTTAGGCTATATCGTCCCTTAATTATTGAAATAAATGCAACTTGTGATAGTCAAATTCTTTAGATAAATTCTCTTGTCACTTCATGACCCAAGAATTTATCAATAATTTGACAATCACTCGTGGTATTACTTATAATAATAGTTTGTTAATGAAATCACCACACTGGAATGTGACCCTGATGCTTCAACAAAATTATAAACTTAAGATTATTAGCAGGAGTATCTGTAAAAATGGGTTGTATTTTAATTTTTAATTCTGGTTCACAGCTGCCAGCAGTGGTAACGATAACCAGAACGAGCGAGTTAAAATACATTTATTCAAATAGCAGTATTTACTACAGACAGGAAGCTGTCCTGGGCCCTGGAAACAGGAAAGAAGACTTGGCAAAGTTTAAACTTTCTGTTCCTGTTACCAGGCATGGCATGTTAGACTCTTATTGTGCTTATTAGACTTTTTGCTTCAGAAATTATTTAAGGTGGCCATGTCATGAAGTAAGTGCTAGAGCTCTCTCTAGTGCAAGCTAGAAAAAAATATCATTAATCAGTTGGAAATAAATGAATTCCCAATGCGCAATATTGACATCCACTTTCTATCGATAAGCTGATTGATAGTGTATCTTGCCATTCTTATTGCCATTGCTATTGTGATTACCATTGCTGAATGTTTGAGAACCAGCCTTTACTCTTAAACTGTTCTTCATGGCTAACAAGAGAGAGTACTTTATGGTGCAGTACAATGCTTTTTGTTGTATTCTTAGTGTGCAGTTGTTTTAATCTATATTAGGTCCTTTAGGTTCACCTAAACATAAATTTTATAATAAATTTTGAGAATTTTTTCTCATGCAATCAGCTTTTTATTTGAGCAAGTTTATTGGGGATGCTGCTGTTAGTTAAATACTTGCCAAAGAAATTTATATAAAATATTAAAAATGGATTTTTCAAATTTGTGGCCCAGCTCCTATTCTTTGTTATCAAGAATCTTTGTGATTACTTTTGTGATCCATTACTCTTTTTTAATATTAATATAGCTTTCAGGTTCATTTTGTGATTACTGATAAAAAATGGTTTGTTACAGCAGATATATCGTTTAGTGCATTCATACATATATTCACTTTTGTATTGTTCAAAATTGCATAGGTTAAATTTGCAAAGGTGAATATAATTATACATTTGTAAAAGGCAGATGGCTTATGGGATTATCCTCTTGGATCTTGTTGACTGGTATTAATGGACTGACATATTTCATCAGTGAAATTCATACTTACATCCACGTTTACCCGGCAGCCACTGAAGATGCCAGTATACTTGTGCAAAATGGCTGCACTTTTTTACAAAGGTAAAATCATATTTATTCCTAACATATTGTTGAGAACACATTTGCGTTAATTTTGATTAATGTTTCTGCAAACTATGTATTGTGTGACTAGTTGCCTGCCACACAGTTGTAATTTTAATTTGATCAACTCTGTATCATAAAATTAATTCATCTGGGAAAGAATTATGTTATTCAGTGCACACCTTAAACAGGATTTTTTCAAATAGCTATTACAGCAAAAACTCAACATTAAAAAGATCTTGATGTTCTAATTTAATAACAAGAGAAATAGACACTAATTTATTGTGAATTTTGCATGCACTTCCAAGCACTAAAGCTCATTTCTGGCCATAATGAGGCTTTTATATTAGAGCGCTGTAATAAAAAACTTGTATAATGTTAAAACAGGATTTACATTTTATACTTTAATGTTTATTGTTTGTACATAGAAATTGTAGAAATGAAATATGTTGTGCCATAACTTGGTAGAAGACTCTGCCTATGTTGAAGGATGCTCAATTGCTCATGCAACACATTTTGTACAATGTAAGACTGTATGTTTGCAGGTCTTTGATACATGGTAGAAGAAATAAACTTCAAAATAAACAAAAATCTTGTTTCATTTTATGTGTAATATCAAATTTAAGCCTGGAAAACTTGGTGCATTCTCATCATCTGTGGAACAACAGCCTTGACAGACCACAATCAGCCAGCTTAACCGCTGACCGCATGCGTAAATATGTACAGCAAAAGAAACCCATGTTTGGTCAGTATCACACTTCCCCCAGCTGGAGTGTTGATTTGTTGAATGTTACCTGTTATAGTTTATTTATTTTTTTTTTTAAGTTATGAGGGGGTCATTGAAAAGTCGGCACCCCACGTGAGCGCCTGAACCCAGGCTTATTTTTTGGCACAAAGTTGGAGCATGGCACAGGACTGGTATGTGCGTTGTTGGCTCTTTTTAAGTCTAAGGAGCAGCCCATGATAAAATTAAATTGAATTTTCTCAACATATTTTTAATACAAACATATCATGTCAGTATAAGGCATTTTAGCCCGTCTCTGTAATGTGGTGGCGGCGCCGTGGCCGAGCGGTTAGCGCGCTCGCCTACCACCTAGGCGGCCCGGGTTCGATCCCAGGGACCCGCATGTGGTATTCGTGGTGGACGAAGCGGCGTCAGGGCGGGTTTTCTCCGGGTGCTCCGGTTTCCCCCGCCATCTCATTCCACCGGTGCTCCATCTTCATTCCATGTATCATCAGTGTCACCGCCTGCGGTGCCGTAGTAGTAAAAGCGGGCGTTAAACACTACAACAACAACAATCTGTAATGTGGTGGTAGCATCTCTATCTCACATTCTAGAGGTCCCAAGTTTAAATCTCAGAGTGAGTTATCTGAATAAGGTTTTCTTCCAAGGTTTTTTCTTGAGAAGGTGAATGTTGGATAACTTTAAGCTCTATGGATCTCTGGCTTATTTGAGCATCATTTCAAAAATGTCATTCATTCATTGTTCAATATGACATGTTGGAGGACATTAATATACAGAGTGTCCCAAAAAAACACCAACAACACTTAGTATGTTGTAGCAAACTGATTGCTTTTGAAATAGGAACTCCTGTCCAGAAATGCACAGTTTGGGTGTACACTCACATTTCATCGATAAACCCAACAGCTGTCTACATTACAAATGGGCTTCGAACTGTGTACCTCCATCATTGTAGAAGCAGTGCTGAGCCTCATGCATATGACCCAATAAGTGCAGTTGTCTTTGTCTTTGAAGATTTTCCGGTGGCGCACATTCAACCCCAGCTACTCCAGCACTGCAGGGGTAACTGATTTATTTACAAGTTCAAAATTAAAACAATTTTGCCATATCTCAATCAAATATGCACATCGAACTTGAACATTATGGTACTTAAAATTCAAACTCCTGCCCCGCCAGTAGGTGGCTGTTGTTCTTGGCGAATGGGCTTGTTTCAAACAAATACTCGTTCCAATACCAGCTAGCCTATGAGTGCTGTATTGACGCATGTGTGTCTTGTATAGAGCCCTAGCTAGCATAGCTCTGATTGCCAACAGACAGTAGACAAGTATGTATTTGATTGGTTAGTTCAGTTTCATTGCACCTAGCTAGGCTTTGACGTCATAGAGCAGAGCTTAGTCGATCGGTTACATATCAATATGGAAAGCTTGAATGAGAGATAACAATACATGCAAGCGTAGCAACCCTACAATAATGGTGTCTTTTTATAGGACATAGTGCAATAATGCAAACGATATGAAAAGCATACATATTTAAAATTAACTAACATTAAAAAATTTTAGTAAATAATGACTTAAGTACAAAATGGAAATAAACAGGGTAAAATATAAGTTGGTCATCACGCAGATCAGATCAGACTTATATAGTGTTGTTGCCACAAGTTTGAAAGTTCGTTTGAGCCCAACAAAAACTAAAAGGCAAAGAGTGCATTGTTTTATGCGTGTTTCTGTTAAAAGTATTTAGTAAATGTGATAGGTGAATTCATTGAAAATGAATGTGAGTGACTGTGTTATAGATGATATGCAAAAGAGACCATTTTTATATATTTATATGGGTTATAATGACCTAAAGGTGTGTTAGATATCAGAAAAGTATTTAGGATAACAAACACCTCTACTATTTATAGTCTGACCATTTTGGAATAAGGATTATTTATTTTAAAGTATAAGATGATTTTTCAGTTCCGTAACCTATACAGCTGGGGTAATTGTGACCACTGCACGCCACTGAGATTTTCAATCACTCTGTGGAGTTGAGTAATAAGCTTTTCCACTGACATTGCAAGAGTGCTATACCCCATACTCTTCATACGACTCCACAGAAAATAGTCTAGAGGTAATTATTATTTATTTATGCCAACAAACTTACTGTTGGTGTTTTTAAACACACATGCTGTGTGTGGGCAAAGTTTGAGAGGTAGAACTGGAACTTAAAAATTCAATGCCACAACTGGGATTTGAACCACAGACCTTCTGCTTGCCGGGCGGACGCTCTAACCACTGAGCTATTGTGACAAACTGCCAGAATGGCATTAAATTCTCAAGCCAGTTCGTATTGTGGCATTGAATTTTTAAGTTCCAGTTCTACCTCTCATAGTCTAGAGGTGTCAGATCTGGTGACCATGCCAGCCATAGAAGTGATCCACCTTTACCAATCTATTGATTTTGGTATGCTACGTTGAGGTGATTCCACACATTTACTTCAAAGTGTGCTGGAGCTCATGTCAGCCATTTCCACAGCTGTGTACTGGTGCATGTCACACTGCTGTTAAAACGTTACTGTACTGGAAACTACACAAGTAATGCAGTAGGATGCACACCAAGGACTCTGTGAAGGAATATTATAAGGCTTAGGTCATTCATTCCCACTACACAGATGGCTAAAGAGTTGCACACTTTCCATATTAAGATACCAAAACTAATCTTAACAAATTGTCACAACCGTTTATTCTCAAACTTCGACACTCTTCAGCACCCAAACTGTGCTTTTCCAGACAGGAGTTCCTATGGAACTCATCATCATCATCTCATTTATGCTCTGTTACCAACAATAAACTGCCCCTTTTTGGTAAGCACATTCTTTAAGCTCTTCTTGGCAGCATAGTTTTGTTTAAATTGCATGTTGCCATGTAAAGATTTATTACTTCATTCCGGACTCACGTGGCATATCATGAGTTTATTGCAGAGCAAATGGAAAAATATTTTATATAAATAAAAATGCTGGCTTGACTACGTGAAAATAGATAATACAGCAGGAGCCCGCCCCCCCCCCCCCCCTTTTTATGGAAAGAAAATTAATATTTCAGTAATAGTAGAGAAAAAATGTAATATATGCATCCATATACAAACTTTAGTGAAATATGCAATAACCAGGGTTGCTCAACCCTGTAACACATGCTCACTTCTCCTACACATGTTACTTCCCCCCCCCACCACTGACCAAGGCAACGAGTGCCAGACCTAATAGTCAGAAGCAGATGGCATGGATTAATAGTACAATGTAAAAAGGCACATGTTACACATTGAATGGGAGGACAAATATTTTTGTATTCGAGTTGAAGACGATAATGTAGTAGTAGTAGTCTATATTGGATATATTCCATTTTCTTTCTTGCTTCCCAGTATGGCTCCATTAGTGATCCATAGATTAACGTTTTAAGAGCCATGCAATGGGGGAGATGATCTTTGTTCATTATGGAGTTCTCGTCCTGACACAATACACAATTTGGGGAGTTAAGGATACCAATTTTATGAAGGTGCACAACCAAAAGGTCATGTCAGTAATCTAAATGTTGTAACAGCTTCATGTCTTGGATAATTAGGTATTAACTTTTTGTACTGTAGTAATACTGCCTAAGATTTATCATTACTTTGAATTTTATAATACTGCATCAGTTCTTTTTGGAAGTTTCTTTTAATTATAATTTTTGTCAAGTGGTATGGTAAGATTTGATTTGGTTCTTGCAAGATTTTGGTTTCTTTTTCCGGCAAGGAAGCCCGTAACTTCATTCCTGTATATCTCACAATGAGAAGGTATCTATTGGAGCTCAATGTTTTTATTCTGTTTTGTTAATATTTTTATCATCTTTTTTATATCTAACACATTAGAAGAAGAGGGAGAGTTATTTGATGCAGTAGCTTGAATAGCTGATGTTGAATCACTTAAAATAACAGCATTCGGAAAAGAATTTAGTATCTGCATATAAGATGTGTTAGTGCTGCCTGTATAGCCTGAATTTCTCCATCAAGATGGGTTGAATTTTTTCCCACAGGTATATAATACTGAATCATTTTGAGTAGATTCCAGCTTCTACTCCATCATTATCCAATTTAGAACCATCAGTGTAGATGTATAGCCATAGTGGTTCAGTATACAAACTGTGGATTGTTTCCAGAGAAATTTGTTTTAATTCAGAGGGAGTCCTGTTACTTCTAATTACATGCCACCATTGGCCTGCCTCTGTAGTGTGGTGGTAGCATGTCTGCCTCACATCTAAGAGGTCGCAAGTTCAAGTCTTACTTAGAGTGAGTTATCCAGATAAGGTTGTTTCCGAGGTTTTCCCTTATCCTGAGAAAACATGTCAGGTAACTTAAAGCTCTATGGACCTCGGGCTCATCTGAGATCATTTCACCCATTTCATTCATTCACCTTCTGATATGACATGTTGGAGGACATTAATAACAAAAAAAGAAGAAAAATACAAATTCCATCAAGTTTAAGTTATACTTAATATCTATATCATCTATTGGTGAAACTGGTATGAGAGTTTCTCAGGCATTTTATTGGATTATGGTGTTCTTGTAATTTATTAGTTTTCTGTATGAACCCCTGTTGAATTTTAAGGTTTCTCTCTCTGTTTTGATATTTTTGCCAATAATTGTCTTGAGGTAGTCTTATTAATTTTTCATATTGAGTTAAAGCTTGTTTATTAAAATAATGGATTATTGGGGGTTTTAGTACGCATCTGCATTGCCGTTGGTGCTGTTTTTATAAAAAGGAATGTGCTTCGGATTGAGCAATGAGACTATTATTTCTCTCAGGGCGTGCTACTAGATGGAATGAATAAACACTCGATGTTACTTCACTATAATATATTATTTTACTAACACTTTTTCTCATCTTTACAATTATCTTTCGTTGCACCATTTTATATTATATTGATAGACTTTCCAGTTTTTCAACAACTTTAGAACAAAAGCTTCATGAAAGTTTAGTCAATTTTCCACTCACATCCACGCGTGTTATAGAAACACTTCTCATCTCAAACACACAGACGCTATTAACAACTCCAGCACCACTTCACATGATTGCTACCCTTCTTTTGTGTACATCCGCGCGTTCATAAAATAGTTCCCGTATTGTTAGGGAAGCGATCTTTAGCTATTCTCCTTTCGCTTTTAATATTGAACACATATAATTCTTTTATTTATACATATATATTAAATTTAAATATGGAACTTAACATTTATGACGTCTTTAAACAAACTTAATTTTTTGTAACAATGAACAATAGTAACACGTTTTCGTTACTCAACTATTTTAATTATTTCTAATTTATTAAGGATTTTTTATTGGATGTAAGCAGATTTTCGCTACCATATAGTAGAACAGGTTGTCTTGTACGTGTTATTTAGTACTTCCCTAAAACAGCCCCATTTTGTTCCTCTTAATCTCTTTAATATATTGCATCTTTTGTTTACTTTCTCTGTTATATTTTTAATGTGATATTCCCAAGATAATTTTCTGTTGTAGTATATACCAAGTATTTAACGTAATCTTGCTGTTGAATATTTTGACAATTTATTTTGAAGGAGAACTCCGGTACAGTATATGTTATGGAAAAAAATGTTATGTTTTATTGGTATTAATTTTAATGCAGTTATCCTTACAGCACTGTTTCAATGATTATATGGCATTATTCATTTGTGAAGTGAGTTTATGCAGAGTATTTTGAGGAACAGATGTCCTGATGCTTAGATCGTCTGCATAAAGTGTACAATTAATATTATCATTTTTGTGTAGTTCTATTCGTAAATTATTAATCATAATGTTAAAAAGTGTAGGCTAATGACTGAGCCTTGAGAAAGTCCTATTTTCATTTGTTTGTATTTAGATGTTACGTCCCCATATTTTGTTGTACAAAATCTGTAGTTGATGAAACTGTAGATCCAACATAACATATTGCCATTAATATTTAATTTCATGATTTTGTCCATAAATTTTAATTTTCAAACTGACCTGAAGACATCCTCAGTCTATAAATATTGCTGCTACAGTTTTTTGTGCATTGAGAGAATCTTTAGTTTTTTGACTAAATTCAGAGTCTGTTCCGTAGTGAAGTGGTGAGTTTGAAATCCTGCTTGAGCTAATCATATTAGATTATTTTTTCTAAGTACCATATAAGTCTAGACTGAACCATTCATTCCATTGTCGTAGAGAATATATTTGTCAGTGAAATCAGACGATAGAAATGTTTTCTGCAGATTTCTTAAGTTTCAAAATTGGAATTATAATGGCTTTTTTCCATGTGGAGAGGATACTGGTGTTCCATATTTGATTAATAAGGTTCAGACAAGCAGTTAATACCCTAGGACCTAGATTTTAAGAAATTCTTCAAAAATGTTGTCAGGACCTGGCTGTTTTTATTTTTTAATTTGTCTATAGGTCGCTTTAGTTCTTGTATGGTAAATTTGAATGAAAAATACCATATTTATTGATGACTTTGGTAAATTGTTTCAATTTCTGTTTAATTTGTTTTTCTTCATGTTTATGTTTTTTGTTTGATTTTTTTTCTTGTAAAATGTTTGAAGGCTTCACTGATTTAGTGGTAATCAAATATGGTTTTATTAAATATGTTGATTGGTACCTTTTTTTTCTTTTTTCCATTATTGTTTAATGAAATAAAATTATGCACTTTTGTACTATTGTTTCTATAATCCAAATTTTATACAAGGTTTTGGCAGCATTGTTTTTTTGGAATTTATAATGTCCTTTTTCATATGAGCTGCTTTCTTTCTCCATAATTGAAAGTCTGTTGCTAATTTAGTTTGTTCAGCTCTTTTCCTTGCTAAATTTCTAGATATTTTTAGTTCAGTAAGTTCATTAAACCAGAATGGTTTATATTTAAAAATCATTCCTCTAGGAATGTGCTTTTTGCCAGCTTTCAAGATTATATCACATAGTTTTTTTAAATTTTTATCAGGGTTGTTTTCATTAAAATCAAAAGTTATATTTGCTAGGTTACCATCCATTTGGTTTTGAAATTTAAACCAATTTGCTTTTTGAAATTCCAGGTGCTTTTTGGTTTGTTAGGTGTACATACATTTATATTTATTTCTAGGAGTAATGTTGATAGTGGGTAATATGATCTTGTGATTGGTTCCTATTTCATCAAGTACAAAGTCATACAGCCCAGCCAGACATAAAGCTTGATGCAGCTCACAATTGGCTAGGTGCAGCCAATGGGAGAGAGGGGGCGGTCTCGTCCCATCATATATAAGACAGACGTCACAAGTCACTTTCCTGTGATGATGCTCGTTGGAATGACAGGCGAAACATCAGGTGTAAACGCATCAACTGGACCATGGCCAACAAACCCGGGAACATCATTTTACTGGAATTATTTAAGCTTTGCCTGAAGTGAGTACTCAAGATAATGTTTGTTTGCATCTCGTTTAATGTCAATCTTTGACTCCACTTACAATCTGCAAACAAACATTTTCAAAAACGAACTACATTAAAAGTGAGTATCGCAGCAAGGTAAGAGACAATCATCTTTCTTATCTTTTGAGACTATGCACTTCATCTTTTTCATCAAATATGTTGTTGGCTAATACTGGATTTCTGTCATTGAAGACATTAGTCCTCTTGCTCTCCAATATTTTTCACTGATGGATGGGGTGCTAGAAGTGCCTGGGCATATTTGAAGGTGGTCTTGGTGCATTTCCTCTTGCAGATCACATAGAGGACAGAGTGGTGAAGAATATATCCCAGTTCAGTTCAATTGTTTCACCATACAATTATGTCCCGTAATCAACCTGAAGGTTGCAACTGCTGTTTTTCGAGGATACCCAGGAATTACTGTTTGAATGTTTGGTAGTTCCCATCTTTTATTTTTTGATTTTTCATAGTAATATTGAAGACCTTGCAAAACATAAATTGTGCCAAATAAGCCATTCTCAGAAACATCATGTGGGTTAATCAGAAGTAGAATATGAATGTGTGAGCCTTTAATTTCCTGTACATAAGAATGATGCCACAGTGCCATCACTGGAACTCAGTAACATGGATAAATGTGTCATTTTGTGGAGGTGATTTCAACCTTCCCTTTCCTGTTTGTGCTTGAGCACCGCTACACTAACCCCTTGAAATTGCATTTATATGCACTACACAACTTCTGCAATCTATTCCTCATGTCATGACACATAGTTACCTCTTCCATTCATACAACCGCTTCTTGCATTCTGGCATCAAATGAGAAAAGGTTAACTTTCAAGGAAAACAAAAACATTCAAAAGCACCCACTACTTATTCTCATCTCAGCATCTACCAATTACTAAATTACAGTAAACTGTCGGTTTAGTGGACCTAAAGGGGCCAGGTGCTGTCCGGAAAATTGAAAGTCTGTTAAATCGCAAAATGAATGAAAATGAAGCAAAAACAATTGAAACTGTTTTATTGGTACATACCATTTACTTTACATGATTTACTCTTGGTTAGAAGTCTTTCCCTGTGAAGTTATGGTTTTGAAAAAAGTGTCAATACTCCATTTGCTTCCCACTTGAATATTGCTTCTTTATGATTAAGGATGAAACTGTCTGAAATGTTCATAATAGATTAGCACTTGTGGGTCTGAAGATCTTTCCATGTAAGAAATAACATCATCCATGTGGTCTCCTATTACAGATAATTTAGGTATACACTTCAAAGATTCATCATCACTGTTGTTGTTTTCATCTTCATCCTCTTGTACAACACTTGCAGCAATCTTTTCGTGACTCAGAATCTGGTAACCTGGGAATGCCCAGAGAATGCCCAATTCAGACTGAAGCTAAGAGTCATGTGAAATCTTGAGCACGTGACACGTACACGAACTTTCACGAATGTAGCCGAAGACACGTGAACTAGCCTTCTTGATCAGACAAACAGCAGAATGCCACAATTTAATCATCACAGATCTTCTGAATTGCATTTAAATTTATTTTATAACCAACAACAAATTTAGTCCGTTAAATCCCAAGTCCGTCGGACAGAGGTCTTAAACTGAGAGTTCACTGTACAATACTTCCTCTACATTAAGTACATAGCCAACAATGAAAATAAAAACCAACCAAGGCAGCTTAACTGAACTAAAGTCAATCCGACCAAACATTAGACGTCACATATTATTTACACCTGACAGAAGAAGTTAAGAAAAGTGATATTCCAGCTAGTGTTCTAAAATTATTGGCATTAGAGACAATTCATATTAGATTTCTGGAACATGAATGGCTCCATATTTATACTGATGGATCACTGATATTAAACTGAGATGGAGCAGGGGCTGGAGTCACGTGTCATCTCTTTTCCTATTATAAATCTTTAAGCTATGGAACTACAAGCTTTGATGGAGAAATTGAAGCAATTCGAATGGCCCTACAAAATATTTTGTATAGAATTTCACATTTTCATCATGCAGTTATTCTCTCAGATTCCAGGGTGGCAATTATAGCAATTACTTCCAAGTTGTCACCAAAAAAACCAAACAATTATAGAATGTTGGAAAATCCTTACCCATCTAACAGCACTTCAAAAACACCTAGTCTTCTAATGGATACTAGCCTACTGTGGACTGAGTGGTAATGACAAAGCTGATTTTCTTGCAAAAAAGGGTACCAGCAGTGTACAGAAATCTATAGTTAATCTTCCATTTTATGCAGCTAAAAGATTAGTCAACTCTGAATTCAAAAAAGTTGTTGCAAAATATTACTATGAAAAATTAAAAAATAAAAGATGGGAACTACCAAACATTCAAACAGTAGTTCCTGAGTATCCTCAAAAAATGGCAGTTGCAAACTTCAGGTTGATTACAGGACATGATTGTCTGGCAAAACATTTAAACAGATTTGGGATACATTCTTCACCACTCTGTCCTCTATGTGATCTGCAAGAGGAAATGGACCAAGGCCACCTTCAAATATGCCCGGCCACTTCTAGTGTCCCATCCATTCAGTGAAAAATATTGGAGAGCAAGAGGATTAATGACTTCAGAAATTCAGCATTAGCTAACAACATTGGCACATGGAGTCAGACCATATACCACATGGGTGTCATGTCAACAGGAGAAACGACGGAAAGGCTATAAGATCTAAATTGATTTTAATTTGTGTTTTTAGGAAAGATCTTGGGGTTGATTTATTAAAAGGTGCTAATAAAGAAGCCTTAATTGTTCTGAAACAAATGCCATATTTTACAGATTCTCCAGGTTAGGCAACACTCTCTTTATTATTGATTGTTATTACAACCAAAGAAAACAGACTGAAAATGTCTTTATCAGCATCTTCTTATCAGAATTCATGTGAATGTCACTCTAGCCACTGTTCAAGAATATGAATCTGCTGTGTTATGCTGTTAGTGCTTGTCCCTCCTATAGCTTGATATTGTTCTACACTGCTCCTGTAGTCCCATACTTTTATCACATTATCATCAAATTTGTCACTGAAAAAAGAAATGAAAAACAAATTACTTGCATACACATGTATGTGAGGTTCAAAGGTGCATATTCTAAAAATTAAAGTGCTTAGGACTATATGGTAAGAAAGAAATGTTGTTGTTGTTGTTGTTGTTGTTGTTGTTGTTTTCTAGTGCCTTGCATCTGGCAATGAAGCCATTAGCATTCGTGCTTTCCAATACTTTTGAACTGTAAGAAAGAAATGTAACTAGGCACAAAAAACTGTATGGCAGAAGAGAGAAGATTAAGTGTGAGGTAAGTAAAAATATGTAAGTCAAATAAAAGCAATAACATCATTTTTTGAGAGGTAGAACTGGAACTTAAAAATTCAGTGCCACAACTGGGATTTGAACCACAGATCTTCCGCTTACCGGGCGGCTGCTCTACCACTGAGCTATTGTGACAAACTGCCAGAATGGCATTAAATTCTCAAACCAGTTCGTATTTCTCCTGGTAAACCACAAAGGCAGTCTCACATCAGAGACAAATTACCCCAGTGATGACTTACTATTGTAAGTACTTTATATCCCAAGATTAAATAACCTTCAGATGGTAATTATTATTTATTTATGCCAACAAACTTACTGTTGGTGTTTTTAAACACACAAGCCGTGTGTGGGCAAAGTTTGAGAGGTAGAACTGGAACTTAAAAATTCAATGCCACAACTGGGATTTGAACCACAGACCTTCCGCTTACCGGGCGGCTGCTCTACCACTGTGGTTCAAATCCCAGTTGTGGCATTGAATTTTTAAGTTCCAGTTCTACCTCTCAAAACTTTGCCCACACACGGCTTGTGTGTTTAAAAACACCAACAGTAAGTTTGTTGACATAAATAAATAGCAATAACATCAGTTTAGGGCAGTTGCTACTAACCTGTACCTTATGATTTGAGGTTAGGCTGATAAGTTCTCTGCCTTGCCCAGAAATTGCAGCACTGCTTGTGTGATATTTTCCCCTTACATTGATACACATGTTAGAAGACGTCATGTAAAATTGTAAGTCATTCCAGGTAGTAGTTGACTGTAGGCGGTCATTTGAAGCAGTCATCATGTACATGATGTTGAAAATGGAAAACTGGAGTATTATGCAGTGCCAGACACCAGACGATGTCTTGGTGGAATGAAGTCATCCCTGTTCCAGTGTTGATACTGCAATACTGAGCCGCTTTGAGGATTTACCTATAAGATGAGGTAGATTACGTTCTGCAGGAAAATGCTTTGGACTGATTTGATAGGCTTTGCCTACGGGCAGAGATGATAAAATTCTTCATAAATAAAGGTTTAACTCCAGCAAAATTTCATTTGCAGCCTCACCTTCAATTTCTACCATGAAGAAATGGGCGGCTGAGTTTAAACATGGCCATGAAGGTGTCCAAAATGATCCATGTGAAAGATGTCCAAAATTGCAACTACACTGGAAATCATTGAAAAAGTGCATGATATGATTTTAGAAGATCAGTATACTAAGGTGCATGAATCTATGTTTCATCCATTGTCATGTTTTGATGCAAAAAGTAACTTTTTTTAAATGAAGAGCACCAAGTGCGAATGTGTTTGTGATCCACAGTGAGCATATGCGCTAAGCTTTTTCATGTTCAAGTCCGGCAACAAGATGTGACCAACACATTCCTTTGGTATCCATAGAGCATTAGCAATTTCACACATCTTTGTACGCCGATCTTCCCAAATCATATCATGCACTATTTTGTTGATTTCAGGTGTGGTTGAAGGTTTGGGATGTCTTTAACATGGATCATTTTGGATGCTTTCACGGCCACATTTAAACTTAGCCGTCCATTTCTTCATGGTGGAAACTTGAAGGTGAAGAGTCACCACATATATGGAGAGGCCACAAATGAATTTTTGTCGGTGTTAAACCTTCTTTTGTGATGAATTTTATTGCTACATGATATTGCATTTTTTTTCCATTTTCAAAACCATGCACACAACAACTGCTTCAAATGACTGCCTAAAATTAACTGGACTGACTTGCAATTTCACATGGTGTCTACTCATATATGTACCAGCGTAAGGGGAAAATATCATGCAAGCAGACTGCAACCTCTGGGGAAGGTCAAGAACTTGTCAGCCAATGGTGCAGTAATGTGTTAGGATGAACCTACTAGTAAATGTAAGTTAGAAAGATTAGTTCTTCCATGTGTAGTTGGTGATCATTATAATAATAGTGAGGAATAAATCATTCCTCCTAATCAAATGTAGGTTTAATTAAGTTTTGAGAATCAAAGTATGACATTAAATTGTAGGAGTTTGAATATTCTGCATGTGTGGATTTGTTCTGACATTTTAAATACATATTTATGTAGGGTGTGTACATATTTTGCCATTCACAACGGAGGTTGTAACTTTAGATCCTTTTATGGTGGGGTTTGCTTTCATTCAGCATAATAAAATCATGAAAACCAGTTTCATATAATGCTTCCCTCTCCTTTTCCTCAATCAAGCAATAAAATAATCTCCTGCTGTGTTGGATGTGAAGGTGATTTTAAGTCATTTTGATATGCTAAACTGAGTGCTGACATGCATCTTTGTCTTGCTCTGCAAGGTTTTCTTAAACATTATAAAAATTAATAGAGTTTTATATACCAAAGTGTGCTATAAAAATATCAAATACACATTTTTCTGTGCTTAATAAAACAGTATCAGCCTATTTTTAGAAAGAAATATTGCTGATAATTTTTTTTTCTTGCCCAGAAGGATGGCTGCACGAACTCGTTGAGGTGTTTATGTAACTTCCTTGTAGGATAGTGAGTTAAATATGCTCCACTGACGGCGAAAGTAAGCTTTACTAAAAGTTGGAAGGTAGTAAGGAAATATTCTGGCAGATATTAATTTAATTAACTTTTGTCTATGAAGAAAATTGAAACTTATAAAGTGACTTAAAATGGGAATTAAAATCAGAGTAACCTTTTGGCTATAATGCTGCAGTCGGCTGCATATAAACCTGGGCAAGTTTAAGGTTATGGTCCTGTAGATCATATTAGGACATTGGAAATATAGAGTATGCATCTTTGTTACAAGGAAATGTCAGATTTGTCAATTTCAAAATAAGAATACAGTAATATTTAAGATAAGACTTCTTATATGGAATAAAAGCTATGCTGCATTAAGAATTGTTTTGCCTTTCTTTTAAACATAGCCTCCAGGTGATAAGTTTAAATTTTCTGGCATTTTATTACATAATTTAATACCAGCATACTTGCTGCTTTTACTGAATAAAGTTGTGTTGTGACTAATGATACTTAACTCTTGTTTACTCCTTGTGTCATATTTATTTCTGCCAAAATAGCTACTCCTTAGACGACATTTAAGCCTCAATCTCCAAGGCCAAGAGAGGAAAACCACAATCTCAGCTAACACCAGACAAGCCAACCGCCACTGCCTGCATCCCATATACTGGCAGTCTATCCAGCAGAATCAGTAGAATTCTGGCAAAACACAACACCAGAACTATCCACAAGCCACCTTTGAAGATTAAACACCTAGTGAGGCCGGTAAAGAACAAACTGGACCTTAATGTACCAGGGGTATACCGTATACCCTGTGAATGCGGGGTGCTGTACATAGGGTAAACCGGCAGGACCATTTCCACCAGAGTCAAGGAGCACAAACAGTCCATAAGCTTAATGCAGCCTGACAAGTCAGGGCTGGCTGAGCACTGCTTTGAAGAAGACCACAGAGCTAACTTCAAAGAAACGGCCATTGTGGCAAAATGTAGCTGTTTATGGGAACGGAGGTTAAGGAGGCTCTGTCCATCTCCTCCCAGAAGAACACACTGAACTGGAACACTGGATTACACTTTAGTCCCTCCTGGAAACCAGCCTTAAAGTTGGAAATCGACCGACTCAGAAAACGTAGATTCCAACGGAGCAGTGAACCACTTCCACATTAGACTGGGTGTTTTCTACTCGGTACGTACTAGCGGACAGTACATGTGCTGGTCCCTTCACACTCCCGGAACACAATTCATAAAAAGGCTCACCTGTAACTTACTTGATAAGAAAAACAAAAACCACAACGAACTAATTCAAAACCTAGGAAATTATGATATAACGCACGACAAACATGCAAGGCCACTATCTCTATTCCAGAGAACTATTGGTCTCGGGGAGCCAGATGTTGACATGCAACAATATCTGGACAATCTAGTAAATTACCCTGATGTTATTCACATGTGAACTGTGCATCACTCTCTCTCTCTCTCACACACACACACACACACACACACACATTCATACTTACACTTTCTCTTGTCAGATAACCCTCAAGTCCTTATTTATAAGGCGGACCCAGGGGGATGAGGGCCCCCTCGGGAGTGGCACTGGCTCACACCTGCATTTCAGGCAGACTGCCCGCCAAGTGTGCACTCCAGACGAACAGGCGATACAACGGACATGCACTCACCTAATTGACAATGCCGAATGGTATATGAACACTCTTAATTATGAATTGCAGACGACGCCGTATGGTGGAGCATAACAATTATAATTGACTGTAGACTGACGACGCCACTAGCGCGCTAATTACCATTAATCTAAGAGACTAAATGTACGCACTTGTTTTTTTTTTTTTTTTTTTTTCTTAGTGCATGTACATGTATATTTAGATTGTTTCAGGGATCCAGCATGCAGAGTATCGACACGCTCCCAGACTTCTGAGGCGCATGAACAGACGCGGCATATACACGCCAAGCAACATAGCACCCTGATTCTTGACAACAATCACAAATGACTCCTTCTAAACCATGCATGACTCCGCTAGGGGTCAAGCTGGGCTTTGGTCAAGCTCGTATCCAAACTCTCCAAACTCTCCTTCTGGTTACGCTATGCGAACCAGCTCTATTTTCACCACTGAATGCGCGGGTGCTACAGGCGGTACCGCAGCAGGCTTTCACCTTCCTAATCCGGTGGATGGGGTTTTTTTAGTGGGTATGGCCATCTTCAATGGCGACTCCTACAGTACCATGGGGTCTCGCAACAAGATTTTTCCCCTCCACCTAAAAAAAAAATCCCGGAACGTCGATGGCTCTGCATCACTACACCTGGTTAGAAGCCCGAGAACATCTTTAATATATTTATTTTTTTCAGAATTAACTTCAAATTGTTTTAAGTGCTTTCTAACATAGATCACTACTTCTGGTATATATACACAGGGGAAAGGCAATACTAACAGTAACCTAAATATTTTTTATGTGAATGTGTTTTGTTTAAACTCATCATTATCCTAATTGCTCATTTTTGTAGCTTAAAAATTATATCTTCTCAGTCAGAATTTTCCGAAAATATTACACCAAACTTCAATGAACTATATATATGCAAAATACAAATTCCTTAAAGTGCTTAAGTTTACTACTTTATTTATAGTCCTAAATACAAAATAAATTTGGCTTAATTTGGATGCAAGCTTTTTAACATGTGTGTTCCATTTGAGATGTTCATCAGTCCATATACCCAGGAATTTTGTAGTTATTTTGTATTCTACTGATTGTCTATTTTTATTTGTGGTTTATAATATTTAGAGTTTTGACTATGACAAAAAGATATAGCAACAGATTTTTCTTTGTTTATTATTAGCTTATTTTGTAGAAACCATTCCTGCAATTTTTGTTTTATGAGTGATATATTAGTTTCCGTTTCAGTATCTGAAATATCAAGGGAGGTATCATTGATATAAAGTACAAAATTACTGGGTTGAAGATAGATTGGTAAATTATTAATATATAGCAGAAATAACAAGGGCCCAGTAAAGAACCTCGTACGCATATGTTTTGTTTCTGAACGATAAAATTCAAATGTGTGTGTATTATGGTTTTTTCTACTATTTCAACTACTTGTTTGCATTGATCTTGATAGGACTTAAATCAGCAATTTGCTATTCCCTGTATTCCATAGAATTCCAATTTCTTTATCAATATCTCATGACTAAATAAATCAAACACTTTAAAAAGATCTAGAAACAACCCAATATTATATTTCTTTTTGTCCAATAAAGTTTATACATCATCTAGAAAATTGTATATCGCTGCCTTAATTGATCTACCTTGGAAAAATCCATTTTGTGCAGATGATAATGTGTTATATTTCAATATGAATTCCAAACATCTATTGTGCATAACTTTCTCTAATATTTTTTAAATGGGAGACAGCAACGCAACTGTTCTATAATTTTCCATGGAATATGTGGACAGTACAGACATAATAATGCACCAATAAATGCCTTCTATTGAGCTCTTCCTTGTTTTTGATAATTTGATAGTTCCAAATAATATTTTAAAACTTGAGATGTTACACTATAAAAACATAAAATACAATAATTTATGCTGCTATTTTAATAGATAATATAAGGGAGGGACGAACTTCAAAACTTCATTGATTTTCCTTCTAGTTTGAACAAGCCTCCTTTTTCAGCATGCTTAGATATCTATAAAATATTTTCCTTCCATAATCCCCTTATTATTAGTTGAAAGGGATTTAAAACTCCATTCATATATTTAGTTCTAACTTTTTGAAGAAAACTTCAATAAAAACACTAAAAGGTCTTGTTTTAATGATACTACTTTAATATATTTGATTAGACAGAACCTTTTATTTTTAAACCAACATTAATTCTTCTATATTTGAGAGGTTACTTTATTACTTGATGTGTGTACCATTTCTCCAAAATTTGTACCAATGCCAGACACAACGATTAGTACAGTAAGGACTAATACGAATTACCTGATTTCCTTCAGTTGTGATACAGAGACACTTGAAATGTCAACCTTTAACTTTTCTGAAAGCTTCACTACTTCACCAGAAATATGATGGGCCTCCCGAAATGGAACCTAAAAATCAATGGTGACAAGGTAGTAAGAACAGTAAATTATTTCTATGTCTTTGTTATAAGAAAGAATATATGTAGTTACCCCTTTCCTCACAAGGTAGTATGCTAGATCAGTTGCCAACAGGTCTGGACAAAGAGCTGACACACATCTTTCTTCATTTACCTGCAGAAGATATGAAAACCTGACAATATAGATGCTATTGACCATCAGGGGATAGATATCCTAAAAATGACATGTAAATAGAGGTACCCAGTTTTTGCAATATTATAATGCACAATTTGCACATTACAATGCTTATATAGCATATAGTTTAATGTAAGCAAAAAAATTTTGAACAGGCAGGGGGGTGTTTTGCCTGTCTGCTTTCTAGGCCCTCATTGCCATCTGCCGCTATCATAGAGAGGTACGGATGAAACCATACAAAATTTTTAAAACTACTTTTAAAGGCTTTACTTATCAACTTAATGAAAGGAAATGCTCAAACTGGCCACCGTTGCCCATACATTTTTGACACCTCTTTAGGAAACTATCCATCACTCGCTGTAGTTCACCTTGAGAAATGCTAGCAGTTTCCGCAGATATTTTGTTTTAATTCTTCCAGGGTGTATGGGTTTGTCTTGTATACTTTATGTTTTAAGTTATCCCAGAGACAGAAATCAGGGGGTTAGGTCATGGAATCAAAGGGCCCACAAAACTACTAATAATTCTGTCCTGAAACACACTTTCAATTGTTCTCAGTGAAAGATTGGCCATATGAGCTGTTGCAGAGTCTTGTTGAAAAAGGCAAAATCACGCTCCCTGTCTACTAATTCTCTAAAAATGGGGACAAAAGTTTGTTCACGTATGTATGGGTGTCAACTGTTGACTCAAAAAAAACTATAACTCAGAACCTTATATTGTTCATGACATACCCCTTTATGATGAAAAAATTGGTGTATGGTGCGCTGTTAGCAGAGAAAGGTTTCTCAGAGGTGCAATAAGTGATTTCTATCTGTGAGGTAACTTAAAGCATAAAGTGTACAAGACAAATCCATACATCCTGGAAGAATTAAAAAGAAATATCTGCCAGGAAATTACCAGCATTTCTCAATGTGAACTATGGCGAATGATGGATAGTTTCCTAAACAGGTGCCAAAAATGTATGGACAAATACGGTGGCCAGTTTCAGCATCTTCTTTCATAAAGTTAGTAAGTAAAGCCTTTAAAAGTAGTTTCAAAAATGTGGTATGGTTTCATCTGCACTTTTATATGATAGCAGCAGACGGCAACGAGCACCAAGGAAGTGGACAGGCAAAACACCACGCAGCCTGTTCAGAACTTTTTTGTTCTCCCCATATAATCTATATTACTTATTACAAGCACTCCTAGAAAATCATTTTATCATCTGATTGTCATAAAACTGTTTGAAGTTTTGTGTTTGAAGTGTATTTCAAGTTTTTACTTATGTTTTTAATAAAAAGTTCTTATACTTTTTATGCATTTTTTGTTTTTCTGTGGAATTTCGTCTTGTGTAATATTTATCTAAGAAAATCCAAGTTATAAAGTTAGTATTCTGTATTGTGTAATTGCAATAGCAAAAGCAGAGCTCTATCTTGTTTGAGTTTTGGCAATATTTTAGTGGGTGTGAAAGGGAACCTTATCACTCTGGTAGAGAATGTGCC
The DNA here is from genome assembly GCA_030765045.1 of Tenodera sinensis. NCBI lineage: Eukaryota > Metazoa > Arthropoda > Insecta > Mantodea > Mantidae > Tenodera > Tenodera sinensis. Next base: position 27,066,253 of record CM060965.1, read on the forward strand.
AAATAAATGCTCTGTGTTGCAGAATCATATTTTTGTCCTGCGATGCTTATTCCTGATGTTTAGAATGTTTATTTCATCCGTATGTTCCAACTATCTATAATTTTTTTTCCTAACTTGCTTTTTCATCCTTTCAGTTCTCACTAGTAATGAAAATCACTTCTCTTTATGGTCAATAATACCTCACTTCTGGCATGTTCTGGCAGACTGGTGCCACATGATTCATATTATTACAAAGCATTGCTGATCTAGCTGTTTTGTCAATCTAATTTTTGAGATTTTCCTTTGAGAATTAAAGATTCCTAATATTTAAATGTGTAACCTAGGATTTTGTCTATTTTACTCTTTCTTATAACTATTCAAAATCAATCTCACTCAATCTTATTCTCTATAATTTGACATTTATACTTTGCTATATTTATTTCATAAATCTCATGTGTTTACACAGAGAGCTGTAAGTATTGTATAGAAAGCTGTATTACAGCTGCAACAATGCCAATATTAAAACTTTTATACAAAATCATAGCTAAATCCATCCCACTTTCTCCTTTGAAAGCTTCCAAGAACTTCAGAAATTTATTAAACTTCAGAGAATAAGAGGTAGAATCAGGACTGAAAAATTCAATGCCATAGCCAGGATTTGAACCATGGATCTTCCACTTATTGAGCAGCTGCTTTAACCACTAAGCTACCACGGCCAACTTGCCAGTATGACATTAAATTACCTAGCCAATTCGTACTTTCCCGGTAGACCACAAGGGAATCTCACATCAGAGATAAATACCCCAAGAGTGACTTACAAATTGTAAGTACTTTATATCCCCGGTTTAAGTAACCTTTTGATGGTAATATTATTTATTTATGGCATAAATATATAATATTACCTTTGGAGAATACTCACTGATCTTAGCTTCTAGCATTGCAATACAGCTGCTATTGGTGCAAAGTAAAAAAGCCCACCATATTAATCTCAAGCAGAATAAGACAGCATATCTGTTACCTATATTTAAAAAATGCTAGGAATTTTATCCATAGCACATAACACATTGTTTTTGTTCCAAACCAAAGCCTTGGCCTTTTTCTTTTTGCAAATGTTTAACAATAACAAAATTTTACAATAATTGTGTCTACTCTCTTGTTGCTGCTAGATATGCCATTACTTAATACTTCTGAAACAAGTAAGCAAACAATTTCATTGAGAAAAGAAAAATACAAATACTGCAACATAAATGTCAATGAATATGACAAAATATGCTTTGTTCATCATCCCTTTGGGGGAGAGGGGGGGAGATGGTGGTGCAATCAAATAGAATTTTGTCTCATAGTGCTTGTTATCAGTATCATTTTATAATAAGCTCATAATCGTTGTCATAGTCATTATTGGATTATGTCATAAAACTTTTTCCAGCTTCAGATTTCATAATTTTATAGGGTTGCCCATATCTCATACATCTTAGATCTGCATGTGTTGTAATGTATTATGATTGGGAAGTGGTTTTATAGAATTAAGAATTACTGGTGTTTTGCTCCTCACTGTAGCTTTTCTATCTGATCTTGCCTTGGTCATCTCTTGTTCTTTTCCGACCCTGATGCTATTAGGGTTCCTGAGGGCTAGGGAGTCTTTATTTTTCCAACCTCTCCATTTCTCTAATTTCTCTATAAACTCCTAACCCCTAACATGCTGACCTGTCATGGCATGTAATACGTCCTCTGATTGGTAATCAGAGGATATGGTCAGTGAATTTATTTTGATAATTCTCCCGGTCAGGTCGGTGAGACCCGTAAACCAATGACAGGTGTGGTCCTCCAGACATTCTGGGGGTTGTGAGGGAGCGATGTAACCGCCAAAGCATAAAAATATGGTTTTCTCTAAAAAGCAGTTACTATTACTGCTAAGTCTCTTCACTGTCCTCTATGTGATCTGCAAGAGGAAATGGACCGAGACCACCTTCAAATGTGCCCGGCCACTTCTAGCACCCCATCCATCAGCGAAAAATATTGGAGAGCAAGAGGATTCATGATTTCGTTATCAGAAATCCAGCATTAGCTAACAACATATTACTCTTTCTGCCAATTTTAACTACTTACTGTAAGTGTCTGAATAACTCCTGCTGCAACAGCCAGCATATTCTTCATATTGTCATAAGTGTCAAACAAAGCAGCTTTATCCTCTTGTAAATCTTTGTTGTAAGTTGAGGGTAAGCCTTTAAGCGTCATTAAGAACCCAGAATTCTGAAAGTGAGGATGTATTGTTAATTATGATTAAGGACTTCTTATCAAAGTGCATAAGAATACTTACATGATTTACTCATAGCAAGAAGCCCAACTGATAAAGTGCCTGCATTGCTCAATGAAGAAAAGGTGATTATTATTTGCTTGCAGCTTTTAAGAATAGGAACCATGTGACAAAGTGACAAAGAGTCAAAATCCGTCAAATTACTTCTCTATCATTTTATTGTGAGACAGAATATTAGAAGACCCCCAATGGAAAGTCGTTCATGTAAATGTTTGTTAAAAGTGTATAAATGTTAGAATTGTTTGTGTTCCATAATAAAAATAGGAGACGATAATTGGGATCACTTCCTTAACGAGAAAGAACTATTTGCGCGGATGAATACCGCGGATGAAGACGAAAATGGCGGTGTGTCTCGTCAAAAGGACGCCAAGAAATAGTTTAGTAGCGTCTATATGTTCAAGGTGATAAGACGTGTTTTGGTAGCATGTGAACATGGAACTTTCACAAAACTTTTATCCAACGTAAATTCTACCAAATTGAAAAAGTGTAAAGGTTTTTAAGTATTTAATATGGTGCTGAGAGTGTAAAATATCGAAGTGTTAATAAATAAATACATTGTGATAAAGAAACATTGATATATGCATTCCATCTGTTACCACGACCTTGTAGATAGAAAACGAGTCTTATAGCACAGCCCTTTCCATTAGTCGCATTAAAAACAGCATCAATTGTCTTCTAAAATTTTATCACAAATACACAATTTTCTTCTCTTCATTAACAAACACAGTCTACAGTCTGTCATTTTATCGGAACTCCCAACTTTTACTTCCCATAACCTTGCTCAATTCTTTAAGTGTCTCTCTTCACTTCACTGTCTCCCATACACTCACTATGATGATGCCATCACTCGATCCCTGTTAGAATCTTCGACCAACATATGTTTCATAATGACACACACATGCACAGCTGTCTTGACTCTCTGACACTCTGACCAATTCATGTCTGTAACCATAAAACTCTACTGTTTATTTTCCTGGTCTCCTTATATAATGAGCATGAAATCACATGGACCTTTCTTCACTTGTACCACACACTGGCAATCACATGGCCAGATCTTTCTCGAAAGTACTGGAGAAAGCCCCTTTTTTGCTGCCACTTCTATTGTTCTTAGTCACGTACACACAAACAGTTCCAAGAGGCAGTCTGACCTGAACACCTAAACACCTTTGCCCGCTCACCAGCCCGGCCCTGAAAGTCCTTTGTTTTATGCTGCACTTGGCATTACAATATTAACAGCAGCATCTGCGTAGCCTCTTTTATAGCACCTCTGACAATAGACTTACTGAGATGTGTCCAAGTCTGTACAGACACACTTTAGATGATAACATTTTGTTTATATAAACTTTTACTTTGCAGTTAGTATACTACATGTAGCCCCCAATAAAGACTCCTCGAGAGTTGAAAAATCTTATTTAATCAACCTTTTGAAGATGAAAGAATTTTTAAAAGTGCAGCAGAATTAAAAGATGTTAAATGACAGGAAAATACAAAGTAAGATTATGGTTTCCAAATTTGTTTTCAATATTTGAAGTGCTTTATCAGCTCTTATTGCCCCAAAATGAACTGTTCAGTAACCTCTGTATATGGAGGGCTACCAAAACTTCACTACAGCCTAGGAATTAGTCTTGTAAATTGGATAAAGCATAATTGATCAATTTTAAATATTGATCAAACATTGTTTAAGTGTTAATGCATGTACAAACTCAGTTAATCACTTTAAAATATTAATCAAAAACTCTGTAATAAATAACTCCTAAAGTGCAACATTTTTAGATATTTTATTGATGCTCCACTGTCAAAGAGAGAGAATATTTTAGGACTATGTAAAAACTAAGCAGCTTAACTTATGCAATAAGACTACTAAATTAAATGAGTAGCAAAGAAATTTTACGAATGTATATTTTGCCTAAGTTTACTCAAAAATTTCATATGGAATACTCTTCTGAGCAAATAGTTTAGTTTAGTTTATTCATCCTTTTAGAACATATACATGTTGGATATATCAGGTTACAGTACCTGGGCAACCGAGCTTCGCTCGGTGTTTTTCGCCTCTGTTTTTGTGAAATCCTTTTTTTTCCCCCTTTTCTTTTCTTTATGGGAGAAGATACTTACTTAGATAAACCTGAAAGGCAAAACGTTAACTAAATAATATTTTTGTCGCAATTGTTAAGAGTCATCTCCGAGATACAAAAGATATAGAAATACACACAAATATTTCATAAACACCATCATTTCAGCTGAAAAACGTCTACTGCTGAATGCAGGCCTGCCCCATAAATATCCACATAGTTTGAGGTTTTCATCAAGCATTTGTTCCATTGTGGAATTTAGTTCTTTGGTGCTGCAATTGGCTCTAGGGCGTTAACACGTTGGCCAAGATCCTTCATATTTCCATCGAGTTCTTTCATGGCTTCCTTAACCCCAGCCATTAGCTCATTAGTATGCTCCGATAGATCTGTCTTGATATTGGACATTCCCACCTTAATCTTTTCTGTTTTGGAGTTTCATTTTCAATTTGGCTTCCATTTTTGTTTCCAGTTTGTCAATTTTTGTCCCATATTTTCTATTCCGTAGCTTACATTATTCCAATTTGACTTTCATATTTGTTTCCTCTGCCACATTCCAGAATTCATTTCATTTCCCAGTATGTCCATCTTGACTAACATTTGTTTCATCAGCTGTTCCATATCATGCTTTTCGTCGCACTCCTGACACCAATTGTGATTACTTTACTTTTTTTTTAACTATTTCTTTATTTTTTATTAAAACAGCGGTGCAACACTAAGCTAAAGCACTGTTGAAGAACAAAGACTACAGGAAGAAAAGCTGGTTGGTAAAGCCATGTGAGTGTACTGCGCATTTCTGTTTCAATCACATAGAAAATTGTATGAATTGTTCGTAATTGTTCGTGGAAGCGAGAGTAGTGAAAGAAATGTGATTGTGTTTTACTAAAGAAAAATGAGTAGAAAAACCATGTGAATGTTATACGTTGCACTTATATTTCAAATGTATGGACTATTTGTAGAAGAGGGAGTAGTATGTTAGGTAAAAGCGAATGGAGTAGAGAAAACCATATGAATGTAATACATTGCATGGTAAAATGGATTCCATAAAAACCTTCGACATGAAAACACTTAGATATGTCAATTTTCATGGCGACCGGTGAACCACCTTTGGAGTTTGCTCACTCTTCAACATATGATATGTATAGGCGCTGATATGTATGAAGTTTATTTTATTTATTTATTTATTTATTTATTTATTTATTTTATTCATTTGTGCTACAACAGAGCAAAGCTCCAATTACAGTAGCTACGTTTAATTTATTTACACAAGCTTGACTAAATGCAAAACAAAAATATAAGAAGCAATACAGAGAAACTAAAAATAAACTATACATATATTAAGCTATTATTGAAGACAAGACACTGCAGAATATTATAGAAAGAGAATACAATAAAGTATTAAGAAACTAAGACTGAAAATGAAACATATATTAAACTACTATATAAGACTAGAATTGCAAATGGTATACTGATTCTGTAGATAACAATAAGTGATACAACTGAAAATCACATGCAAATAATTCCCATATTTAATTGTGTTTTAAACTGCTTGTAAGGTGAGCTAAAATCCAGCTCTATTTTAGTTGAAAATGTATTGTATTTCGCACACAATCTAAGAACGGGAGAATTTTTATGGGATGACGTTTTCGGAGTCCTAAATTGAAATAGCTGACGATTTCTAAAATTAGTAGCACTGACATTAAAGTATATTCTGTCAAGCAGTTCTTCGGTGGATACCAAGCCATTTATGAGTTTATAAAGAAATAATTGTTCAGCTATTACTCTACTATCAGAAAGTGAGACTATGTTGAATTCGTTAAGCAGTTGACTATACAGCAAGTTCTGATTATAAATAAAAACACCATGAGCTTTGTAATATATGTAAGTATCTGAGGAACTTTTTTGGAATCTTCTCTATTTGATTGTTGTGACATTTATACATTGGTGACCAAACAATTGAGGCATATTCTAAATTACTACGAACAAGACTTTTGTATAGAATTAGCATAACTTCAGTGTCTTTTAAGTCCCTACAGGTCCTGAATACAAAACCATTGATAAACAATAGAGAATGACATGCAAATTGTTACGTAAAACAAAAGTGAATAGAGAAAATACTATGAATGAAGTACATTGTATTTCGTTTCAAACATATAGCAAATTGTATGAATTGTATGTTGAAGGGCAAGTAGCGAAAAAACCTTCTGCATGAAAAAAATATATATACGTGCCGAATTTTGTGGTGATCGATTAAACGGTTTTAGAGATTAACAGTTACATATATACAAACATCCAATTTGTGTGTGTGTATATATATGATGGGAATTGTTTGTAGAAGAGTGAGTGGAGAAAGAGATGTGAATGTGTTACCTAAAAGTGAGTAGAGAAACCACTGTGAATGTAATATGCTGCATTTCTATTTCAAACATGCAGAAAATTGTATGACCTGCTTGTAGAAGAGTGAGCAGAGAAAGAGATGTGAATGTTTTACCTAAAAGTGAGAGGAGAAAATGGTGTGTATGTAAAAGCATTTCTATTTCAAACATACAGAACATGGTATGACTTATTTTAAAAGCGAAGATAAAAATGATTTTTTTGGTGTAAAATCACGTTTTTATGGAAAATTATTCATAGAAGAGAGAAGTAGAGAAAGAGATATGAATGTGTTACCTAAAACTACTAAGTAGAGAAAACACTGTGAATGTAATATTCAGCATTCCTATTTCAAACATACAGAAAATTATATGACTTGTTTCTAGAAGAGTGAGTAGAGAAACAGTTAAGAATGTGTCACCCAAAAGTTAGTAGAGAAAACAGTGTGAACGTTATACGTAGTATTTCTATTTCAAACATGCAAAAAATTGTATGATTTCTTTGTAGAAGAGTGAGTAGAGAAACAAATGTGAATGTGTTACCTAAAAGTGAGAGGAGAAAACAGTGTGAGTGTAATAGCATTTCTATTTCAAACATACAGAACATGGTATGACTTTTTTAAAAGTGGGGATAAAAATGATTTTTGGTGTAAAATCATGTTTTTATGGAAAATTGTTTATAGAAGAGTGAGTAGAGAAAGAGATGTGAATGTGTTATGTAAAAGTACTTAAGTGAAAAGTACCACTGTGAATGTAATATGCAGCATCTCTATTTCAAACATACAGAAAATTGTATGACTTATTTGTAGAAGAGTGAGTAGAGAAAGAGATGTGAATCTATTACCTAAAAGTGCAAGGAGAAAACAGTGTGAATGTAATAGCACTTCTATTTCAAACATACAGAACATGGTATGACTTATTTTAAAACTGGGGATAACATGTGTGTGTGTGTGTGTGTGTGTGTGTGTGTGTGTCTGTGTCTGTGTCTGTGCCTGTGCCTGTGTCTGTGCGTGTGCGTGTGGGTGTGGGTGTGCCTGTGGGTGTGGGTGTGCGTGTGCGTGGGTGTGGGTGCGGGTGCGTGTGGGTGTGGGCGTGTGCGTGTGCGTGCGTGCGTGCGTGTGTGTGTGTGTAAAAAAAATCACGTTTTTTATGGAAAATTGTTTATAGAAGAGTGTGTAGAGAAAGAGATGTGAATGTGTTACCTAAAATTGAGTAGAGAAAACACTGTGAATGTAATATGCATGTATACAAAAATTTAACCAGATCTTTAGAGCCGTTTCTGAAATACCGGGAATATACCTATATACAAGAACTGCACTGTAGAAGCGGGAATAAAAAATGTTATTTTTTATATAAAATCACATTTTTTCGGGAATTACACCTACACAGATGAACTTAAAAAGCAAAACCCTATCTGAATACAAAATTTGATCAAAATCGTTAGAGCCGTTTCCAAGTTGTGCGGTATATATATACAAGAATTGCTCGTTTAAATATATAAGATAAAATGTCTACATACATACATAAAATACATACATTCTGGTCCATATAATAATACTGGTTGAATGAGATTAATAATTAAAGTAACTGTCTCAATGGTAAAAACTCTTCAAAATCACAATTGCAGATATTCATCTACGTCATAAAAAGCCCTCTCTATTAATCCTCCATATAGGAGAGTAATCAGATAAAGAAGAAAGAAGAAGACATTTGTTATACTCATGTAGAATCCCTGGTTAATGCATGGCATGGAAGTAGTGCCTTCCACCCAGTATATCTCTATCCAAGATCTTTATATAATTAATAATTATTTTGATTTCCTGTATTTCTTGATGGGAAATTATTAAAACAATATTTACTATTAAGAAATGAGCTCACAAAATAAATGTTTGCAAGCGATTTAAGGATTCAGAATTGTTTAGAATTGTATAGATAAGGAGAGAAACCAATATTAAAGGTTTCTGATGGTGTATAAAAAAAAGAATTGGAGACATGGAGATACAAAAATTATTTAATGAACTAACCTCAAATGTAAAAGAACTGCAACACAGAATTGGAAAGTTTAGGTAAAAGATTACTTACAATGAATAGAACATTTTTAAAAGGATGCTTTTAACAAAAAATTGTAGGACTATAGGTCCATGCTTATTTAAAGTACCTATAAGGTGTAGGTATACAACAGAAGGGGACATCTCATGCACTGCAACCTATAGGAAATCTTTTCTAAGTACTAACCACAGAAGGAGGAATGAAGTAAAGGAACCACAGGAGATTAGAGGCCACAGAGACATACCAAAGTCCCTAACAGTTCCTGGCTCGATGACTTGTCCCACAACAACCCATCTAACCAAGGAACCCTCTTGTGTCCATAGGGAATATGCTTTCCTTGGAACAAGCATTTATGCCATCTGTCTGGTACTGCCGCATACCAGAAAACTAAGAAGGAAACGGAATGAAAGGGAAATAAGGAAATTATGGTAAATGAAAAATTACCCTAGCACTTGCCTACTAACCAGGGAAAAGCATAAAAAATCCAAGGTCAGAGTGGGTGGTCAATGCAAATTGAACCCAGAGCCTCTTGAATGTATGGCTCACACCTTACCATAGATCCTACTAACTCTATGTGTTGAAAGTAAAAAAAAAAAAAAAAAAAAAAGACAACTGGAAATGGCCAGTAAATAGGGAAGTGACACAAGATTTATCTTTGCTTGTATGTGCAGACAAAACCAATTATATGTACAATCTTTGTAGCACACATAGCATGAAATATCAGACAGCCACCAAATTGAATAAGTGGTCATGACCAATTTCACTGGGCAATCTTGTAATTACTTGGATATCAAATAAACAATTAAATTAATCAATTTTACTTCCACTGTAGCAGTTATGTTTGATTTGTGTGTAGAACTGTGTGCAAACAAATAAAAATTTTAAATATAAAATCACCTTCAGTAACTTATGTGATACATTATTATTAAAACATAGGCATTGTACTAGGTAAATGTGATATTAATTTATTGATCATTATTCAGTATTATTCAAGTTTGTAAATAAACAGCAGCATTACCAATTAAATGTTGATGTAATTAACATTTCTCCTTATGTTAGAAAACTATTTCATAAAATATATTTTGGCAAATTGTATTACATATTTTGTCATTATAAACATGAGATAAATGTTTTATTTTTTGACAATTTATAAATTATAATCTTTACAGAACCATCAATTACATAATTTAATGAATGCCCCCACCATTGGGGAGTAAAGAGCTGAAGACTGACACTTCCTGTGTGGTTTAACTAAAACAAACTTACCATAGTAATGCTGCATTTTTAACTACCATTTATCACTATAAGGAATTAGCTTAACATATTCAGGATGAACTCAGATGATTATAATAAAACCTGTAACCATGCTTACTCACATTTCCAAATATTCTTCCAGCTTTCCCACGTATAAGTTCAAGACTGTCAGGATTTCTTTTCTGAGGCATTAAGCTGCTACCAGTAGAAAATGACTCATCCAGACAGACAAACCCAAATCCAGAGCTGGAGAATATGATGAGGTCTTCTGCAATCTGACTTAAATGAACAGCAACTAGTGTTGCCCATGAGAGAAATTCAGCTGAATTCAAAGACAGAAACATTCAGAAAAACTATATTTTATAGTTAGTTATATCAACTTACAGTATCTTCACTTAATAATTAAATTGCTAGGTAGTTTATATTATGTTTGTTTTAACCCTAGCAATGCCAAGCCTTATTCCAGCTACTGAGCTTATTTTTAAAACCAATTTATTTTAAAATTGGTATTATATCTTGTTATGTTTATAAAGGTAATATTTAACATCTTTCTTTCATAGAAGTTTGAAAACAGTGTTGTTGTAATTAATTTAATTTAAAAGGTGAGTTAATTAATAACACTGAACAACACTTACAACATATTTCTCCGGGACGCGTTTCGAAGGTAACTTTCCTTGGAGGAAAGTTACCTTCGAAACGCGTCCCGGAGAAATATGTTGTAAGTGTTGTTCAGTGTTATTAATTAACTCACCTTTTAAATTAAATTAATATTTAACAGTTTAATTATTCCTTTTTTACTTTTTTACATGAATCACATTAGATATTATGCCAATCATTATTACAGAACAGACTACCGATGAGGAAGGGGGGAGGGGGGCGTACTGTGTAATTGTCACTGGTAACAAAATGTCTGAACAATTCTTAAAACAAATTTATTTCAAAATTGGATACTATATCTTGTCATATTTATAATGGTAATATTTAACATTCTTTAACAATTCCTTTTTACTTTCTCTACTGGTAAGTAGAGGAAGTATTGTATTCCACCCAAAAATTTAATGTTGAGATTTCACCGGAAATATATGTTTTGAGGCCCCCAGAATCCAAAAAAAGCATTTTTGGAAAAAGATCCATGTGTGTGTCAGTCTGTGTGTCTGTCTGTCAGTCTGTGGACAACCTAACTAAAAAGTGAAGAGTCGGTTATAAACCCAAAGTTGGTATTTAAGTTTAATGTCTTTCAAGGATGCGACATGAAGATTTTGAAGAAAATAGCCCCACCCTAAACTACCCTTTACATGGAAAATTTTTCGAAAATTTTTATTTTCTTGAAAATGGCCCCAACGATTTTGATTAAAATGCCATATGTTTGAGGTATGACAAATGAAATGTACATTTTGAATTTTTGGCTACAGCCAATGTAGTCCTGTTTAGTCTGGATGAGTTTTGAATAACTCATCTCGCAAGAGATAGATAAAATCGTACTATACTAGAAATGTAGATCTTGCTAAAATACATAATTTAAGTCTCAATAAATTTTTTTGTAGAGTGAACCATTTCAGAGATATTCCTAGTTTTGTGTGTCAGTTTCAGAAAACTTCGAATTTTCGTGCAATGTAACATTGTTATTCATTTTTTATATGTTAAGTGTGCAAAGAGAACGGGATCTCAAAGCTTTAAAAGATTTGACTATCACACAAGCCTACTATATTCTAACATTCCCCTTGCACCTACAAGGAAATAGCAATAAGATAATTTCTACAAATGTTAATCTTAACATGAAGAAGATATAGGAATAAGAGTTTGTAAAAATGGTTAGTACAAGAGTAGAGAAAGTCATGTGAGTGCAACACATCAGATTTTTTACTTTTTTATCTGAATCACATTATACAGATAGGGTAGTACTTTATGATCACCTTGACATTTCATTGTTTCTCAAAAAGACCAACAATGATAACTTTGAAACAATTACATAATTCAGAAGTAGAAGCAGTGATTGACATTGGGTGGTATAAATAAAAGCAAGCAATAGCTTTTTGTCACTAATTTGGAGCAAGAGGTTGGTTTTGTATAAATAAAAACCTTCTCCTCCATCTCCTTGTAAGCTAAAGCTTCCAGACCTTGACCGCGGATCTATTGCTCGCGAAATGGTTAAATAAAAACCTGCTTTCCTCGCTCCGACAGAGCTTTTGCTGGCTTTTTCTGAGGTAGCTATGTAGGTACCTCAGCTTGCTCAATCAGTTAGTACCATGGCCAGGATTTCCTGCTCCCACAGTTTTAAAACAACTGGCTTATTGCCAATTAGTTTCAAATCACTTTTGGACTTCATTCTTGTTTTCAAGTTGCTTTTTTTTAGTATTTGCATCTCGCTAATGGATGTTTTAAACTCTTCCTCCAATTGTTGCTTTACTGTAACTACTGCTAAACTTTTGCACTTACTTTCTGACAAGTGTGCTTTTAATAGAATGTCCTGATTTTCCTTCAATAGATGAACAAAGTGCCTCATAAATACACCGCTTTCTTCAACCATGGTGACTGAAATACGTGTTGTAAAATATAAACTCTACTCTTGGAGATATTTGCTGCTATATATCAGCTCCGATGATGCAAGGACATTTCTCTGAGGTGTTGTGATCTTGCCTGGTTAGAATGCGAGTGATGTCATAGTGATCCACTTTCATTACCGGAAACCTGATAATGGAATCAAAACATATACGAACGTGGTTATACAAACATGCAGCACATAAGAAGGGCATAATGGTCGTACAAATCAAGGTCGAATTATATCTATAAAATAAGCCCATATGAAACTCTTTCACAGAGTAGGTATAGCTTTAATTAGGATAACACGTTTAAAATCTTAGAATTGCCTATTTTGATGTTCCATAAATTGTAATTGCCCAGTTCTAGAGCAGATCAACAGAACACCAGTAAAAGTAATCTTTCAGTATATCACTTGTAATAGACGCAGGGCATCAAATTATGGGAATCTGGGTTTACATTTATAAAAGGATAATCGCCATGTATTGGAAGTTCGGATCAATCCCAATTACTGTTTCATTTATCCCTGCCCCCCCCCCCCCCAAAAGAAATTGACGCAAACTGTGTGCTTTAATTAGAAACACATTTTTTGTGTAGTAAGACTTCATCTATCTCCTACAGTTTATCAGTTATACAAATGTGATTCAGAATGAAAAGGACTTCACAGGCTATTCCCCTGAAATTAAAGGTATACCTACATTTCAATTGTCATGTAAATATCTTAACATATGCCATTTTATAACAGTTTCACGGCTGATCACTCGTGAAACTGTTATAAATAATGTGCCCCGTGAAAGCTTTAAATCTTACATATGTCATTTTAATCAAAATACGAGTACAGTGGCCATTTTTGAGATAATTAAAAATTAGGAATGTTTATCCATGTAAAAGTTAGTTTTGGATGGAGGGTTTTCATAAAGTCGCACTCTTGGAGGTTAGTGAATTTCAATACGAAATTTGGTTTTTAAAAGTGACTGCTTGGGTTTTGATGTTCACACTTACACACATACAGACACGTACACCTTGGTCTCTCTCTCCCCCTCCCTCCCTCCCTCTCTCTCTCTCTCTCTCTCTCTCTCTCTCTCTCTCTCTCTCTCTCTCTCTCTCTTCAGAGAGGCTCAGAAGCTGTATTTCTGCTTTAATCTCGATATTGAATTATTGGGCGGAATGCAATAATTCTTCTACTATGCATTTAGTGGTTGAGGAACTAAAAAATTACACAATATGTAGGGACTTGGATGCAGATATAAACAATTATAATCACATTTAAAGAGAAAATGTAGATTTGCTTCCAGAGGGAAATGAAACACGACGGGGACCTTTTAACTAACAATCTGTATACATCCTAAGGTGTTGTCATCTTGCCTGCGTACGATAACGCTAAACATAATGTGAATGAGGTAATAGTGTTCCACTCTCATTACCGACGATAATGTAATCAAAGCGATACATAGAGTAGAATATTGTGCAAATCAAAACCGGGTTATAACTGAAGACTTTCATATAAAACCGACCCTAAATTTAAATTTCCACGAAATGAAATTTCTTCATCCGGTATAGCTTTAGTTTATGATAAAGTCTTATATAATCTTGGAATTAGTCCCCACAGACTCACTCTTGGAATTAGTTATTGATAGTTTATATGTATAGATGTAAAGGATATCAGTATAACGGTGCAAACACACGAGTACAAATTATCTACTTCCATATGTTGTTGTTAGCTAATGCTGGATTTCTGACAATGAAGTCATTAATCCTCTTGCTCTCCAATATTTTTCACAATGATATTGAAGAGATCAATAGCAGTAATGGTAACCGTTTTTTAGAGAGCACCATATTTTTATCTACTTCCATATGTTGATACATACAACATACATGTTGATACATACTATAAAATTAAGAAAATCACTCATGGAATTTAGAAAGTGTATGAACGTTATCGGTGGAATGCCAGGCGAATCTTAATTTCTATTTAATTTGCCAAATCTTTACTTACATTTTCATTCTTTAAAATCAGTATCTCTATCATGTTTAACATGAATAAGTATATGGATATTTAAATGCAGCAAATATTTAAATCCCCTCCAGACATGAAAAAGGTGTGTTTGTTTACGTGGCCTGGTGAAGGTCACAGAGCTAAAGCTGTGTGTTGAAAGCAAGAGCTGGCGGAAGAGGGGAAGTTTTTATTTATACCAAATCACGACCTTTTGCTTATTCTCAACTTGCTTACCAGCTTCAGCTCACAAGCACTAGCTAGTTTTTATTTATACCACCCATTAACTGTACTGAATTAAGGTAACTTGTGTATTCTGACATCACTAGGCATGAGTTAGCACATGCTAAGGGGGCAGGGGGCGGAGGGAGGGGGCGGAGGGAGGGGGCAGAGTGGTCTGTTGGCATGACAACCAGATTTAACCTTGAAGTAGCCAATAGACTTTGTGGCAGAATTGCTTGGCCATAAAATCTGTTGGCTCCTTCAAGGTTAAATCTGATTGTCATGACAACAGACCCCTCTGCCCCATCTCTATCATGAGCATAAAGCATGCCAAGGGAAGTGTCAAAATGCACAAGTTACTTTAATTCAAGCATATTAACTGCATACCTTTAGTTGAAGAATTGAGAAACAGAATTTAAAAAAATCTGGTATGTTACACTTAAATGACTTTCTCTACTTTTGTACTAACTATTCTTATAAACTTATTTTTATATCTCCTTAGTGTTAGTTGAAATAAAATTTGCAGAAATTATCTTATTGTATATTTTCTTGTAGGTGCAAGGGAATATGGGAATAAAGTAGGCTTTGGGCAATAGTCAAATCTTTTAAAGCTTTCAAATTCCATCTCTTTGCGCTGTTAACATATAAAAAATGAATAACAGTGTTCCACTTGACAGAAGTATAAGTTCTCCAAAATTCACACAAACAACAAGAAATATCTCCAAAATGGTTCAACCTACAAAAAAAATTTATTTAGACAAATTGTTGTTGTTGTTGTTCGCTAATGCTGGATTTCTGACAATGAAGTCATTAATCCTCTTGCTCTCCAATATTTTTCACTGATGATATTGAAGAAAGCAATAGCAGTAATAGACAAATTGTGTGTTTTAGCAAGATCTAGGTTTTTTGTGGAGTAAGATTTGGTCTATCTCTTATGGTTTACCAGTTATGCAAAAGTCATCCACAGTAAATAGAGCTTCATGGACTGTAGCCAGAAAATTCAAGATATACATTTCATTTGTCATAAGAATATTTCAAACATATGGCCTTTTAAATAAAGTTGTTAAGAGCCATTTTCAAGAAAATAAAAATGTTCAAAAAATTTTCCATCTTAAGGGTAGTTTAGGGTGAGGCAATTTTCTTCAAAATCTTCATGTCACATCCTTGAAAGACATTAAACTTAAATGCCAACTTTGGTTTTTAATTGACTTTTTATTTTTGAGTTATGCTGTTCACAGACTGACAGCCAGACATACAGATACACGCACACAGACCTTTTTCTAAAAATGCTTTTCTGGATTCGGGGGCCTCAAAACATGTATTTCTGGTGAAATCTTTACATTGAATCTTTGGGTAGAATATAATACTTTCTCTACATGTAGTAGAGAAAGCAAAAATTACAGAAGGTGGGCATAAAGTATGCCCAATTGGTAATGCTAGGCTTCACATTTTTATTTCAGTACAGGGTATAAACAAAATTGAATCATACTAGAGAAAAATATAAATATGATGCATAAAGGGAATAAAACTTAAAAGTTACAATAAACAAACGTGTCATTCAACATATAACAAAACATTGTTCATTTCAGACTGATTAAAAAACTGAAATGTAAAATGTTAAGTATGCAGTGAAAGGATGGAAGATGGTTGAAGAAGCATCATACCATTCCTTAAATTAATGAATGACAATATAGGAGAAGATTAATAGATGATGGAGACTACAGTCTTTGAAACATGTGCCAGTTAATTCTGGTGTACAAACTGAAGTTAAGAGTAATAATACACTCTAAATTCTATATATAAATTAATAGATGTTTGTAAAATATATTTGAAATTAATAATTAATTATTAAACAATTAATTATTTGCTGTAAATATTAAAAACTTCAATTTAATAAAAGCACTGTTAAACTTTGAAAACATAATAACAAACACTTTTCTAGTATGAAAAGTTGACTAAGAGTTGAAAAATTCATTCTCAAATCCAGGATTCAAACCACAGAGCTTTAGCTCTCTGTTATGACACTTTACAACTTAGTTAATTACCAACATTACAAACACCAAACTGAATGTTATACTTACATTGCTTGAATGCTGGTGTCCAAATAAGTTAAGACTGGTCATCAAAAAGTGTAATTATGTGTGAATGGTGTTTTGTATGGTGTAGGTATTGTTAAAGAAGTATAAAGCAGTTTTTAAATACAGAAAATACTATTTTTATGTATTACATTCAATAAAATGACTTCACAGTGTGCTGTAAGCTTTCTTTGGCATAGAGAAGCACAAACACATATGGTTATACTATTGAAAGATTAGGAAACTTCAAGTTCAACTTTTTACAAAGTCTATGCTTAGTGTGAGTTAATGATAATATGTATTCTAAAATACTTATACAGCTGGTTCTGTAAGCTAACTTACTAAATCTGTATTTCACTGCAGATGACGCCTCAATGATATTTGCAAATAAAGATACACCTAACCTACAGAACCTAATAACAACAAAAATGCAAGATATCCGTCACTATTTAAAACAAAATAATTTAAAGGTAGGTAAATCTTAATAAAACAAACTAAATCATTCCATAATTTGAAATCAATCATATTGCAACACCAAAATAACAGGTCAATTAACGAAAAATTAAATATAAATAGTGAATGTATTGAGCACATAGAGAATATAAAATTTCTGGTAATAATTATAGATGAAAATATGACATTCAAATACCATCTTGAACATATATGCAAAAAATAAGTACAAATCTATATTTATTGAGAAATCTAAAAAAATATCTAGACATAATTCACCTAAAGCTAGCTTACTATAGTCTAATAGTGAATTATTCACTCACACTTGCAGTATGGAATTAATATCTGGGGTAGCATATGTAAAACCAGCATCAGCAGAATATTAATCTTATAGAAAAATGTATAAGGTGTGTATATATAGCAAATAATAGTGAATCTTGTAAAGATATCCTTGTAAAAGTGAAAATATTAAACTGCTGTATCAATGTATGCATATTAAGTGATAATTAGGCTTAGTAGGTCAGCTACATTAAAGAATATTCAAGTTATGTGCATCCGTAGTGCATATGAACAGCACAGTGTGGGGAACCGGTTCTGCCCGTTTGCTCTACATACTTAACTTCATGCATTTGGTAGCTTGGAAAAGAGCCAATATAGGTTGGATGAGCTCTAAACATTTTATAAGTATCTATTCACTTTGATTATGCTTGAAACAAGTCTATAAGCAAATAGTAAAGAGTTGATTTGATTTGTATTTGTTCATTTATGCTTCTTGAGCTAAAAGTGAATTAAAGAATTATTCTACCTATAAAATCTCTGTTTCCAACAGCATTCATACTGTTATAGGAAAATTTTGCAAAGCCCAGATCTTTGGCAAGAAGGCTTCTGTTAATAGGAAATGGATTGCCAGCAATTGCCCCACTTCCAAGAGGCATTATATTCACTCTTTCGTGTATTTGCATCAAGCGCTCAGCATCTTCTTTTAGATTCCATGTATGACTGCAAAAGAATCAATAAAGAGGAGGTATGTAAATTAACTTTATTCCTCATTAATACTTATGTCCACTTCTGCAATGTATCTAAATTACATAAGCTTAAACTGTCATGCTCTTGCTGCTGCAGAAATGTATCAAAGACCTCATTGAACCCAAAACACTGAAGATGTAAAGTTAATCCCAAATTGGCTATTCATTTTTACAATAGTAAAATATAGAAGTGTAACCTTGTGTAGAGTAGAACATTTTTCTTTGTAACTACATTGTGTTACTAAGCCTATTTTTTGTGCTATTGTTTTTTTCATTTTGTGTTAAGCATCTTTACTTTCAGTTTTATTGTAGTTCATTATTTATTTTGATACACAAAATATTAAAGGCATTGTGAAACATCTATTTACACACACCTTTTGTTATTTATAGATGAATCAGACTTGGAAAAATTCAAAGTCACAGCCATAACTTTCCTGGCTAATACTCATTATATGGGTCTTTTTTAAACTTTATAAATAATCAAAATCCATATCTTGATGATGATGATGATCATCATCATCATCATCATCATCATTATTATTACTATTATTATTACTATTATTATTATTACTATTGTTATTACTATTGTTGTTATTATTATTATTATTATTATTATTATTATTATTATTATTATTATTATTATTATTATTATTATTATTATTATTATTATTATTATCATCATCATCATCATCAAGGCAGGAACTTAGGACACCAAAACATTGGAACGAGGCAGGTACAGGTTGCGTGACTCTGAACTATACAACCTCGCGATCCACTGCCGTCCTGATGTACAGTCACGTTCCGAGGTGTTCAGTTGTCATCTAGTTCAGTTCAGCGAAAGTGTGTTACAATACCGCCAACAAAGAATGCAACGTTACATGTGATTGATCTCCGGTAGCAGATCTGTTTACTAGGAAATGAGTGATATTTCTAGCTATAGGTGAGTTATGTGACAACATCGTGTATTTTAAACGAGCCTAGCATCCTTGTCATACTCAGAAACTAGGCATAAACACCGTGCGGGAAGCACAAAATGATTACGCTACGCATTCTTAAGACTTGCCTTCTTGTCTTGCACACAGTACCAAAGGTCGGAATCAGGTGTAGCGTGCTCTACCGACGTCCTCCCACCCTCAGTTCTTTGTAAACAATACAATACAATACTAATTCTATGGACTCGGCGTAGCAAACTTCATAGGTTCGGTGTCTAAAGTTCCTGCCCTAATTATTATTATTATTATTATTATTATTATTATTATTATTATTATTATTATTATTATTATTATTATTATTATTATTATTATTATTATTATTATTATTATTATTATTATTATTATTATTATTATTGTTATTATTATTATTATTATTATTATTATTATTATTATTATTATTATTATTATTATTATTATTATTATTGTTGTTGTTGTTGTTGTTGTTGTTGTTGTGAGTTTAAAAACACCAACAGTAAGTATTGGCATAAATAAATAATAATTATTATCACTTTTTCTTAGTCTTCAGTAATTTATAATTAATGATTTGATTTAAGAATTATTGAATGCAAAGGATGAAATCTTTCATTTGTTCAAAATGATCAGGTAAATAAATAATAAAAAGAGTTTTACTATAAATATATTAGGATTTCAATGCTCTTCTAAGTACCATAGAAATGCTATGGGAGAAGTAATGAAATCAACACTTTCACAGTGCATTTTTTGCAGATTGAACACCAGTCCTTGAATTGCAAGGTAGAAGAAGATAGCAAGTTATGCATACCCCCTTCTTTATTCCTCAATACTCATAACGTATAAACAAGCGTTTGGGTTTATCTCATGGCTGCAAAAACATGCAGATGTAATTTACATTAGCCTACTTTCAGAACAAAAGTAATTTGTTCTCAATATGAATAAAATAAGTTGTTCTCAATATGAATTCACTGTATCTTTCTGTCTTCACAGTTATGATTCTGAGTAGATACCTATTTTACAGTTGAAGCTCCCCCCACCCACCCTCCCCTATCTCTCTCTCAGGAGCAGCTGGGTGCTATCAACAAAACTATGGGACATATCATTATGGCCAATAATAAAGCGGCCACCTTTTCTTGTAGGGCCTCTTATGGTACTTTTAAGTGTGCCGTCAGGCCAGTCCATGGACATGGTATGGCCGGCATTTACCTAGATTTCATCCAACCATGCTATTTCATTCCAGTTCTTGTTTTTCATTTCTCTTAAAAACAAAATCCTTTGTGCTACAATATCTGATCTTTCTAATATCAGTTTTCGTTATTTATATTTTTGAACTAAAATCCCAGATCATGGAGGATTTTGTTCCAAGAGCTAAGATTTTCCTCAAATTTGGAGATCTGCTCCTCTAAGAGAAGAAAGAAGCTTATGAAGAAGAAGATGCTCTTTTCATTTGTAATAGCTACGGATGTGCCTTTGTATGGCATTTGGCTGAAAACTTTCCAATTGTGTAACTGGAAATACAATTGGTGATGTACTTGGCTGTAACTGCTTCTCTTTAGATATTCTAGAAACAGCCATCTTACTGATTCTAAGAGCACATGTTGCCTATCTCTATCTCCACCAACTCTTGCTTCCATAAGTATGTGTTTTACTCATGAGTATTAACAACACACAATACAACTGAATGCTCAAGCAAGTTCTGTTTCTCACAAACAACTAGTGATAACTGACCTGAGAAGCACATGATTCATCAATGTAACCAATGTGGCAACATTTGTTTACATTTTCATAGCAACAGCTATTCCCTCTTAACCTTTGTCCCCTTGCTTGACATCTGTCATACATCTTCTTTCAAAAACCAGACTGTAGATGGTTTCTTGCATTGCAACAATAGCTAGGTTACCACTTTCTGCAATGTTGTCACTATGGTTAATTGCTTCCAAATTCATCTCGTGTTAAGGAACTTTAGAATCACCTATGAGTTTTTGCATTTTCTTGATCTTCATTATATTTTGTACTTTTACTTACATAGCATGCACTTTTCCAGTAAATTGATGTTACATTTCATTATGGTAAGCTATTAATTTTCATTAGTGGGATTCAGACCATTTTGGCAATACAATGCTGTCATGCCACTTGCCTGTCACATGTCAGCTGTGAAAGAACAAGTCTACAGTAATCATCTTACCTCAATAACCAATGTGACCACTGAACCACCTGTGCCCGCTGGAGATGTGTGTAGCCCGGCATTAAAACACCTATTTCTGTTTTAGCACGCTGCACCTGGATCTGCAGTGTGATTATATGAAAGGATAAACGAGTACATAAGTATGCATATTACTACTATAATTTGCATTCTTTAGAAAACCTGTAAGTCATAGTGTGGATATGTAACATATATACCTGAATTAAATTTTTAATTTCATTTTTCAGATCAATGATCTTGGATCTCAACCACAGACGCATATCTGTTGCTACTTGATCATTCCGGCTACGACCAGTATGCAGTTTTGTTGCTGGTGCACCAATCAGTTCCTTAAACAGAGAAAGATAGGGGTTCATATTTTTTTAATGTCATTAAATAAAAATTACTGCTCATTCATCTAATAGACTACACAAATTATCAAAATCACATAAGTCTCAAACCTCAAGTATTGCTAGGGTTACCAGAAATTCCCAGACATGCCCTATATTTTAACCATTTTTCTGGCATTGAAAAATCTTTAATGTGCTACATTTTCAGAAACAAGAGGTGTTCATTAAAAAATAAACAGGAAACTGGGAAAATAGAAATGAATATTAGCTGCAGCTGTAACTCTTTATTGCAATATGGGTACTTTGGCTACAGTCAAAAAGCATACTCATGCATTAGTAACTTGAGCGAGGAATTCACAACACAGTATTTGCACTCTTAGGCAAAAGATTGGTGTTCTTGAGAGGCAAAGAGATGCTTTACTCTCACTCTTTCATTTGCATTTTGGTTATAAAAGAATAAGGAAGTATAGTTTTGTCATTTCTTAATGTCATTTCACAAACCTTTTATATAAAGGTGCAGCATAAATTTCTGCTACTCTGAAAAAGCAGCTGAAAATGTAGGTACATTTACATTACAATTGCTACTTTTAAAGCAAAATATCAATATGAAACTGTGCAAAAAACAGAAAACCACAAGAGGATAAATTTACTCTTACTTTTCATTTTTAACCCCCTTTGCTCTTCCTTACAATGTTCCAAATTAAAATAAAAATTCTAATGGTCATCCCTCAAATATTGCGAGAATGGACTTTGCTACACTCTGCTATACTAGAAAATTCTGCAATTAAGCAATTAAGTTTAACAATATATTTATTTCACTCATTTGTCAGATACTGAAGCTCTAAATGTGCACTCATTACTAGAGGGCAGATTTCTGCATATTTGCATGTTTTATTCCTTCAAATGTAAACATATGCATTGAAGACGAATGTCATTTCATGTCATTTGGAATCATTTGGCAAAGTTTTATAGTGCATAGAAATGCACATTCATGAGATTAGCACAAATTTCACTAATATGTGCATATGGATGCATATGTTACACATTTTTCTCCATTTAATGTTAAAATATTAGTTTTTAACTCCATAAAATGATAAGTTTGTGCTTTATTGTAATGTTTTTAGAAATGATGATAATCTTGTTTTCATGGAAAGCCAGCATCCCTATGTATATAAAATATTCACCTTTTCAGACCACAGTCACAATGTCGAGCAGGGGTCTAAAGTTTTAAATCTCAACAGCTCAATAAAGCAATCTGACCTAAACCATCTCCTAAAAGGAAGATTTCAGAAGAAAGGAAGGTGTATACCAATAATTAATAGTTTGTGGAGCAACATTTCTTTTAATAAATATTTTTGAGCTTTTCATATCTTTTAGCGATTTCTACAGCTATTGTATACTTTTATACCCATGTGTTACAGAGCTTTTTTTAAAAAAAGGATTAGTAATTTCTCATCATTTTGCCACTTTCTTTGCAGTTATTTTTCACTCCTTTTAGAAATAATGCTCTTGTTTGCATCCATGCTTAACCTAATCTTCCAATCTGTACAAGCATGTCTACACATTTATCTACGATGTACTCAGGGGTCTCCGTCTAGGGGATATGTGAATGGCAACCACAAGGTACCCAAGCTGAGCAGAACATTACTTCCACTTACTGGTGTTTTGCTCCTCACTGTAACTTTCCTATCTGACCTTACCTTGGTCATCTCTTGTTCTCTTCCAACCCCGATGCTATTAGGGTTCCTGAGGGCTAGGGAGTCTTTATTTTTCCAACCTCTCCATTTCTCTAATTTTTCTATAAAACCTTAACCCCTAACATGCTGACCTGTCATGACATGTAATACGTCTTCTGATTGGTAATCAGAGGATATGGTCGGTGAATTTATTTTGATAATTCTCCCTGTCAGGTCGGTGAGACCCGTAAACCGACAGGTGTGGTCCCCCAGACATTCTGGGGGTTATGAGAGAGCGATGTGACCGCCAAAACATAAAAATATGGTGCTCTCTAAAAAAACGGTTACTATTACTGCTATTGCTCTCTTTTTTTATGAAATATGACTCGGCCCCATCCATCAGTGAAAAATATTGGAGAGCAAGAGAATTAATGACTTCATTGTCAGAAATCCAGCATTAGCTAACAACAACAACATTTATCTACAAGGGTGAGTCAAATGAAAACCTTAAATATTTTTTAAAATATTATTTATTGTGCAGAAGTGATATAAAGCTGCATCACTTTTCAACATAATCTCCCCAGTGCTCAATGCAAGTCTTCCAGCACTTACAAAGTGCATAAATTCCTTTAGAAAAAAATTCTTTTGGTAGTCCGTGCAACCACTCATGCACCGCGTGGTGTACCTCTTCATCGGAACAGAACTTCTTTCCTCCCATTGCGTCTTTGAGTAGTCCAAACATATGGAAATCACTTGGGGCAAGGTCTGGTGAGTATGGTGGATGAGGAAGACACTCAAAATGCAGGTCTGTGATTGTTGCAATTGTTGTATGGGCAGTGGGGGGCCTTGCGTTGTCATGTTGCAAAAGGACACCTGCTGATAGCAATCCACGTCGCTTTGATTTAATTGCAGGCTGCAGATGATTTTTTAGGAAATCTGTGTATGATGCACTGGCTTCAACTGTTGCAATGTTCTGTGGAGTCATAACTCGTGCTGACCTGGACGTGGAGCATCTTCCACTGAAGTAACACCATTTGCGAACTTCCTACTCCATTGGTAGACTTGCTGCTGTGTCAAACATGCATCACCGTACTGAGCCTTTATTCGTTGATGAATTTCAATAGGTTTCACACCTTCACTACGCAAAAACCGAATAACTGAACGATTGTAGAAAGAAATATCTTCCGGGCTGTTATGCCGTGGTCTGCTGGAGATCTGTCTTCCAGACGTTTATTTCCAGTGGAACCAGTCCTTCTACGAACAGCTAGATGGTGTTGCTATGGGCAGTCCCCTGAGTCCTGTGGTTGCTAATTTCTACATGGAGTATTTTGAAACCTTAGCCCTAGAAACGGCCGCACAAAAACCATTGGTCTGGTTCCGATATGTAGACGACACTTTCGTCATATGGCCCCACGGAGAGAACGCCCTTCAGGACTTCCTTCAACATCTGAACAGCATCAATCGACGCATTCAGTTCACAATGGAAAAAGAAAAGGATGGACAACTAGCGTTTCTGGACGTCTTGGTTAGCAAGAAGGCCGACGGGACACTTGGACACATGGTCTACCGCAAGCCTACCCATACTGACCGCTACTTAAACAAACAGTCCAATCATCATCCCAGACAGAAGCGTGCAATGATCAAGACGCTTGTAACCCGTGCTCCCCGCATCTGTGAGCCGCACTTCTTAAAACAAGAACTTGGCCACTTAGAACAAGCATTACTTTCCAATGGCTATTCAATCCAAGAAGTAAGAAGAGCTTGCCGGCCTCCTAAGACTCAACCTGTCATCCGGAATCCAGATCAGCCCAAAAGTTAGGGCATTGTGTTCCTACCATATTTAAAAAATGTCACCGACCGAATTGATCGCATATTACAGCGACATAACGTCAAGACGATCTTCAAACCCACCAGACAGTTAAGCAGTTTACTACGATCACCCAAGGATCCCCGAGAAGCTTTGTCATCGGCTGGAGTGTATAGTATTCCTTGTGGTTGTGGCTCAGTATACATTGGAACTACTCAGCGCAGTATTAAGACCAGACTCACGGAACACAAAAGAAGCTGCCGCCTGGGCCAAACTGACAAGTCTGCGGTTGCTGAACATGCCATTAATGCAGTCGGTGAACACAGTATTAAGTTCCAGGATATGCGCATCCTTGCATCTACCATACATTACCATGCCCGACTACAGCGAGAGGCTATTGAAATTTACAAGCACCCTAACAACTTTAATAAGAAAGAAGAGGCCTTAAGATTAAACAGCAACTGGCATCCGGTCATAGAACATCATAAGAAGCAGGATAGCAAGGTAAGCAAATCAGAAGAGACCAGCAGCATAAGAGAGATAGAACCCCCTCCACCAGCCACCACGCCTCTGGACACCCCGGGCCAATCAGCGCACGTTGCGCATGGTATAAATGGAGCCCCACAGACAGTCGACGCATCAGTCGTAGTGATACCTTCCACGAGGAGACTTCGACAACGCCACTGAGGATGTCTACCGCAGTTGTAGACGAAACGTCTGGAAGACAGATCTCCAGCAGACCACGGCATAACAGCCCGGAAGATATTTCTTTCTACAATTTAGACGCCGGCTGTGAAAGCCTACGTAGCTTTATAACTGAACGATGTTCTTCCTAGTGCAAGTCGCAAGTGGGGCAGCCATCTTTATACTGATACTGCGATGTTATGTGTGCATCTGCACTATGCTGCCACCTACAGGCCATGTTGCATGCTGTTTGTAGCATGCTTACCAACTTACAGGATAACGACGCAAAATTTTGATTTATTACAAATTTAAGGTTTTCATTTGACTCAACCTCGTACACATGCAGGCCAAGGCATAATGTCAGCTTAATGTCTTTACCTTGAGTCTCCTTTCATTTGCTGTATGAATGTCTTCATCTTCAGGTTTCTGCATAAAGCTTTTGTTTGCCCATTCAGCTGCTACCTGGAGGAAATTAAATACCTACATTATACTATCATTAGCATCATGATTGATGCTGTTGTTTATTCTTTTCCAATTTATTTTCTTAAGACAAATTAAGTACTATTATAGTATCACTTATTAAGTTCTTTAAAATTAAATATGGTTTATCTACTACACATTTTGTTGTACAGTAAGTAAGGGTACAAATTTCTATTGTTTAGCTGGTAATTTTATGTGGCTAGCTGAGTAAAATATAGTTAGTACTTCTATTTTAACTTCTCTAGCACTTACTATGTGCTTCCTAGTTAGGCAAATCAAATTTATGTACACACATAGTCTACTAATATACAGCATAATCTTTTGGGGGGAATTCAGAAAACAGCATAAACGTTTTCAGGATGCAAAAGAAGGCATTAAGAATTATGGCTGATATCTCCAATTCAACTAACTGCAGGCCAAGTATAAAATTCAGCCTTTACCGTGCATGTTTATATGTGAAACATTGAACTGTACAAAAGAAAATTTAAACATCTTCAAAACAAATGCTGAAGTTCATTCCTTTAACACTAGAGCAAATAACAACATATTTGTAAACTCACGCAGAACCCAACTCTATGAAAATAGCTTCACATATGCTGCTCTAAATTTATATAACAAACTACCCCAATGTATAAGGGGTATTCAATTCTAACATAAATTCAAAAAGGCTTTATTTAATTTCTTTTGGACTACAGCTTTTATTATGTAAACAAATTCCTACATCACGAAGTAGGGTAACTTGTTCCTTTTTAAGTGATTATCTTTAATAACTCAAAGCTTTATACTTTTTTATGTACCTTGGTTTCCTTTTTTGTATTTTAAATTTGCTTTGAATCTTATATCTCTGTATTTGCAGTCATCTATGTGTCTTGAAATACTTTTCTTTGTATTTTAAATTGACATGTGCTACAACATATGTATCATGTTTCTATGGATGAAATAAATACAATACAGTACTTCTAGTAGGTGGAGAAGGTAAATATTGCATTCCACCAAAAATCTGTTATCAAGATTTCACCACATGTTTTGAGATCATGTAAATAAAAAACAAGTGTGTGTGTGTATTTGCATGCATGTAACCAAAAATTGAAAAGTTGGATACCTACTAAGACCGCCTCCGTAGCGCAGTTGGTAGCACGCTTACCTCTGACGCGGAGGACCTGGGTTCAATCCCCGGTACCAGCATGGGGATTTTATCCCCTCTGAGAGGTCTAGAACGGGGTGCACTCAGCCTTGTTAGTCCTGGGAGGACCAATTGAGGAGCTACTTGATAAAAAGTAGTGGTCCCATGTCGTGAAGACCACATAACTGGCCGGGAGGGAATGGGACGCTGACCATGTATCACCATCCAGCACTGCACCCCACCAATGATGCCAGTAGTGGGCTGAGGTGGGGGATTGCAGCGGCTGGGCGGTAAGGCTTGGCTCTTTATGGGCTGTTGTGCCGGGGCTTAGTTTTTTTTTTAGGATACCTACTAAACTTCAAGGTGACCTCAACAAAATCAATTGTTCAGATTTTAATAAAGTAAGACAAGGCAAGACAAAACGAAATCTTGAAATTGGGCTAAAAGGGTATATGAAATGCCTAAAATCCAATTGGACAGATCTGCAGTCTCACATCATTTCTGGACAATCAGCCACATCAAACCAGATATTAGACTAATCAAATCAGTCAGTTAAGCAGCAGAATTGGATACATGGGACACATTTTAAAACATGACCCACAACCAGTGAATTCTGATTTTCTACCTAGTACTCTCTGGAAGGATTTGGTATAATTTCTCAAGTAATTTCTCATGAAAGAGGAAAAAAGGAATCATTTGTTCAGCACCTCAGGATGCCACCACAATAGACCATCACCACAACAGCAACTCTAAACAACCAGGGTGAGCCTTGAGGGTAGCGTGTCTGTCTCACATTAAAGAGATACCAAGTTCAAATCTCAATAGGGTCAGTTTATTCACATCATGAAGTAAGGTAAATTGCACATTTGTAAATTATTATTTTGTAAAAGTCTGTATAGATAGTCTTTTATTTTAAATTTGCATTGAATTTTATATCTCTGCTTTTGTTATTATCTATGTATCTTATATTTTTCTATGTTTCTGTGGATGAAATAAAAATAAAAAACAAAAAATTTTAAATAAGCAAGGGAAACTGGGGTACAGTGGGTATGTTTTGGACATTATAATTTTTTATGCTGAAAGTTAATGATTATTATGAATATTCTCCTATGGAGTCTGAGGCTTATACATTTTAGTATCACTGTAAATTTTGTGTACATTTTTTTATTGTAAATTAGTAAGTTTTAAGTGTTGAGAAGAGGACCATCTTATAGGTGCTCACTCTACCCCATCTTGAGGCAGAGTGAACATTGGGCTGGGGCACAGTGAGCAGTCATTAATCTTAACTTCAAACAGATTAGAAACATTTTACTTTTTCATTATACATGAACATACATCGTATACTGTCATCACTGGACATTGTAGCCATCCATATCAACAGAAAACACATTAATACTGTTTTTTTTTTGTGCCACCAGCAGTAGAAGGCTTTGGTAGTTTGTAAATAATATTACATAAATTAACATCCTCTGCTTCTACATCTGTAGGAAGTGAAAAATTCCTGTCAAATTTCCTTAACTTTCAGAGGTATCTCACATTTGCAACACTTTTATCACAATTTATTGAATTAATAAGTCCAACAAAATGGCAAAATGGTATTTCTTTCCCTTCGGTTGCCATTTTGACTATAACATAGTCTTTCTCCTTTGGTTCTTCTGCTATATTTTATTCATTTTCCTGGTTTAGACTTAGGTCATCATCATCATCACCATCGTCATATGGGACAATGACAGAGCCTTCACTGTCTGATGAGCTCATGTCCAGTTCAAGCCTTCTCCTTACACGTTGAGGCGCAGGTCTGTTGGTGGTCTGCTGTGGAGAGTTCTTGTTTCTTTTATTCTGTACTTCCAGGACCTCCTGTTTTTCTGGAGCATCAGTTAGTATTCTAGTCCTGCCTGGTTTCCTTCCGCATTGTGTTGCTGTATTCCTTTTAGTTATTTTAGGAAGAGGACGAATTTCCTTTGGTGAAACTAAAGGCCTTGAGCTTCCTAAAGTGCCAATGACACTACTACAACTGAGTATAGGCCTGTCTTCCTGCAGACCTTCAGCTGATGTGCATGCCACTGAGCCTGTACCTATACTGTCAACATGAAAGGTATTATCTCTGTTGAATAAATTGTTCTTGGTATTTCGAGAATTATCTGGCAGTCCTATAGGGCTAGGTGCTGTAGTACCCACATGAACAACACGTGCTAGAGGCATGTCAGTCACATATTAACCCAGGAAATCCTGATCAGTGAAGACATCTGGATGAAATTGGTAAATACCTGTGCACTGGAATTCAGAAATAATATTTTTGGAGGTGAATGCCACAGGATATGCCTTCCCTACAAGTCCATCAATATCATTTATTGTTATCGTCTTTCCTGGATTCATTAACATTTCTTTGTCTGTTGCAAACCATTTTGCCTTTCTGTAAATTATGATACAGATGTTTTACTAGCCTAATGCAAATAACAATTCATGCTCACTGTACCCCAGAAGAAATTGTCCACTCTGCCCCATAACCTCATAATATAACTGAATATGTTTTTCAGTCATAAGTGTGCAATAAAATGCTGTAATTGTTTCAATACATACAAAATAGTATACCTTGTACTTAGTTATCCTTTTTATCTTCAATTCCTTTACATAGGGAAGAACAATTCCTTAAAATATGAAGGTCTAAAATTGCAACAAAAATCACCAAAACATATTTTCCATAATAACAACGTTTAGAATTATTCAGCCTTATTATTTCTTCTGCCAACTAAATACTCATACTCAATGGATTGAATGCCCAAAATCAGGAAGTTTTCTGTATTTATATAATCAATTGCCCTCTGTGTCCACCACTGCCACAATCACCACCAGCGCCACCACCACCACCACTACCACCACTGCCACCACTGCCACCACAACCATTTTGACTTTTTAAATAATTCTATCACTTTTTTCAAAAAGGTAGTCAGCATTCAAATGCTTCTCATGAAAGAAAGAAATTCCAGCATAGCAAGTGGGTTGCTGGCAAATAACAACTCACTTTTTACAATGATGAATATCTCATCAAGCTCCTCTGTACCCTTTCCTCTATACCAATATGTATATACAAAATATTTCTGCAAAAGTTAATGTTAATTAATATGAAGCAGAGATAAAAATAACTTTATGCAAGAATAGTTTGTAGAAGCTATATGCAAAGAAAATGTTAAGAACAGAAGTTGAACTTAACATTAAACTAGCTCCATACAACAAAAATATCCTCAGGAATTTATTGAACCATCCCCTAAAGGACACCATATCAAATGATCAAAAATCATTAATCTACCAAATAAATTGTGAAAACTGCAGATATAGATTGGTCAAACAAAAAGAAACCTACAAACCAAGAAAGAACATCTAAGAAATGTAAAATTCAAACAAACAGATAAATCAGGATTAGCTCATCACTCCTGGTTGGCCAAATATGATATAGAACCAGAAATAAAACTTTTAAAACAGACAAAAAGCAATGCAGAATTTAATGTATGGGGAAAATATTTATAACTAAAAATGTACACAAAGTGATGAAATCCCAACAGTTGATGACTTCATCAAGTTTACGATTGAAAGAGAGGGCAGCACAATGAACACTTCAAAGGATTCCAGCTTTGATTTCAGTAGGCATTCAGCAGATAATGAAAGTAGCTGTCATCAAAACAGTTGTCCAAGAATAACATAACCTAGTAAGTGAAACTAAGGTGTAATCATCCTACTCATAAATATTAATCAATAAGTATAAATTGCTAGCACAAGAACGCTGTTGGTGTCTGTAAGACTCAGCATGAACTACAATGAAACAGTATGCCATGTGAGCACTGCAGGATTAAGTATGTTTTACTAATGCAAATTATTAGTGGCAGTTTTGATGGATGGATGAATGGAGTTTAGGGGCCCATCAACAGCTAGGTCATTTGGGCCGGCAGTTTTGAGTAAATCAAACAATTTGAGAAAACCAAACAATTTTAAAAAGATATATTTTACCCTTTCACTGCTGAAATATTAACGAGCTCACAAATCCTCCTTGTTGAGTTATGTCAACAAAGTTTAATTAGTATATTCTTAACCTTCCTCTTTGTGTACAAATGAGTTGTTTTGTAAACTACTACATCATCCACAAGAATAGCAGGGATTAGTGCTGACGGAACTGCTTCACTTGTTTTTTCAACTTCCATACGTCAGCAATGCTACATCATCTGCAAGAACAGTGATTACCACTGATGGATTTGTTCGGACATCTGCATGAAAGGGTTAAAGAGTACCTAATTTGAGGAGGGGGATTTTTCTTGTAATTCTTCATGTTGCATCTCCAGGAAGACAAAAGTTTCAGAAAATAGCTGTAATGACTGTCTTCCTTTTATTCCTTTTTGTCATGTGAATACTTCATAAATATTTTGCAATTAATGTTTCAAGAAAATTATAATTTTTGTGGTGTACCTCATTTGACATTGCTATTGTTGTTATTGTCATTTGTGTAATCTGACAATGATGTGATTCATGTTGGATGATAGTGAAGGGAGTTGAAATTTCCAACTGATAACAGTAATTACATCTTGCACTGAAGTGAAAGAAATGACAAGGTTGCCAGTGTTGTACATATAAATTTTGTGTAAAGCTTATGATAAGACAGAATAGCTGTGAATTTCAAGGTAATGTTAATGATAGAGAAAGGAGGGGTAGTGGTCTAAAGTATCTACCTTATCTTAAATTCGGACCTGGTCAAGTTTCAATTTTCACAGAAAATGGAACATTTTGTTAATATGTGAATGAATTCAAACTAATTTGTGCATTCATGAGAGAACATTTATTTTTCCTATTACATTATTCTCTCTCTTTCTCTCTCTCTATCTATCTATCTATCTATCTATCTATCTATCTATCTATCTATCTATCTATCTATCTATCTATCTATCTATCTATCTATCTATCTATCTATCTATCTATCTATCTATCTATCTATCTATCTATCTATCTATCTATCTATCTATCTATCTATCTATCTATCTATCTATCTATCTATCTATCTATCTATCTATCTATCTATCTATCTATCTATCTATCTATCTATCTATCTATCTATCTATCTATCTATCTATCTATCTATCTATCTATCTATCTATCTATCTATCTATCTATCTATCTATCTATCTATCTATCTATCTATCTATCTATCTATCTATCTATCTATCTATCTATCTATCTATCTATCTATCTATCTATCTATCTATCTATCTATCTATCTATCTATCTATCTATCTATCTATCTATCTATCTATCTATCTATCTATCTATCTATCTATCTATCTATCTATCTATCTATCTATCTATCTATCTATCTATCTATCTATCTATCTATCTATCTATCTATCTATCTATCTATCTATCTATCTATCTATCTATCTATCTATCTATCTATCTATCTATCTATCTATCTATCTATCTATCTATCTATCTATCTATCTATCTATCTATCTATCTATCTATCTATCTATCTATCTATCTATCTATCTATCTATCTATCTATCTATCTATCTATCTATCTATCTATCTATCTATCTATCTATCTATCTATCTATCTATCTATCTATCTATCTATCTATCTATCTATCTATCTATCTATCTATCTATCTATCTATCTATCTATCTATCTATCTATCTATCTATCTATCTATCTATCTATCTATCTATCTATCTATCTATCTATCTATCTATCTATCTATCTATCTATCTATCTATCTATCTATCTATCTATCTATCTATCTATCTATCTATCTATCTATCTATCTATCTATCTATCTATCTATCTATCTATCTATCTATCTATCTATCTATCTATCTATCTATCTATCTATCTATCTATCTATCTATCTATCTATCTATCTATCTATCTATCTATCTATCTATCTATCTATCTATCTATCTATCTATCTATCTATCTATCTATCTATCTATCTATCTATCTATCTATCTATCTATCTATCTATCTATCTATCTATCTATCTATCTATCTATCTATCTATCTATCTATCTATCTATCTATCTATCTATCTATCTATCTATCTATCTATCTATCTATCTATCTATCTATCTATCTATCTATCTATCTATCTATCTATCTATCTATCTATCTATCTATCTATCTATCTATCTATCTATCTATCTATCTATCTATCTATCTATCTATCTATCTATCTATCTATCTATCTATCTATCTATCTATCTATCTATCTATCTATCTATCTATCTATCTATCTATCTATCTATCTATCTATCTATCTATCTATCTATCTATCTATCTATCTATCTATCTATCTATCTATCTATCTATCTATCTATCTATCTATCTATCTATCTATCTATCTATCTATCTATCTATCTATCTATCTATCTATCTATCTATCTATCTATCTATCTATCTATCTATCTATCTATCTATCTATCTATCTATCTATCTATCTATCTATCTATCTATCTATCTATCTATCTATCTATCTATCTATCTATCTATCTATCTATCTATCTATCTATCTATCTATCTATCTATCTATCTATCTATCTATCTATCTATCTATCTATCTATCTATCTATCTATCTATCTATCTATCTATCTATCTATCTATCTATCTATCTATCTATCTATCTATCTATCTATCTATCTATCTATCTATCTATCTATCTATCTATCTATCTATCTATCTATCTATCTATCTATCTATCTATCTATCTATCTATCTATCTATCTATCTATCTATCTATCTATCTATCTATCTATCTATCTATCTATCTATCTATCTATCTATCTATCTATCTATCTATCTATCTATCTATCTATCTATCTATCTATCTATCTATCTATCTATCTATCTATCTATCTATCTATCTATCTATCTATCTATCTATCTATCTATCTATCTATCTATCTATCTATCTATCTATCTATCTATCTATCTATCTATCTATCTATCTATCTATCTATCTATCTATCTATCTATCTATCTATCTATCTATCTATCTATCTATCTATCTATCTATCTATCTATCTATCTATCTATCTATCTATCTATCTATCTATCTATCTATCTATCTATCTATCTATCTATCTATCTATCTATCTATCTATCTATCTATCTATCTATCTATCTATCTATCTATCTATCTATCTATCTATCTATCTATCTATCTATCTATCTATCTATCTATCTATCTATCTATCTATCTATCTATCTATCTATCTATCTATCTATCTATCTATCTATCTATCTATCTATCTATCTATCTATCTATCTATCTATCTATCTATCTATCTATCTATCTATCTATCTATCTATCTATCTATCTATCTATCTATCTATCTATCTATCTATCTATCTATCTATCTATCTATCTATCTATCTATCTATCTATCTATCTATCTATCTATCTATCTATCTATCTATCTATCTATCTATCTATCTATCTATCTATCTATCTATCTATCTATCTATCTATCTATCTCCCTCCCTCCCTTACTCTCACTCTCTCTCATTTGCATAAGCTTACTTAGCTTACATAAGCTACTTAGTCCTTCAAAGCTGGAAGTATCTTACCATCTCCAGTCCTTTGTGTATTGCAATTTCCTCTTCTTCATTCAGAATCCCAGCTAAATACAATGCATGTGCATAAGCTTTGCTGCCCTAAATGGAAAAATGCCAAAGATAAAAGGTCAACAGTTCAACATGTATGTTATTACTAGGGCCCGGATTTTTAGGTTCTTAAAATTGACTTTTTAGTTATTTTTGTATCTTAAAAAAGTTTTTTTTAGTTCTTTAACCTCCTGAAATAGTTTTTATATTATTATTGTTTATTAATTTTATTATTAATTGTCCTCTTTTTTATAGCAATATTGCTATATGTCCTGTAGATCCTTTGTGCAGCTCAAAATGCGATTTTTGGCCAGAGGGCACCTGGAAAATACGTAAATAAAATTATAGTTTATATGCTATATGAATTATAACAGGTGTTTAATCCTTACCTGCATTCTAGCATTCGAGAACAGGTACAGGTTCGCCTGTACAGTATGTTTATCTGCACAGTACCTAGCCACTTAATGCGACTTTATCTATGCAGTATAGGTGTTCATATTTCCTTTTGTGTCTATGGGCATGGTTTCTTTCGCTTTTGGCAGATTTGGCAAAATATTAGTTTGCCATCTGTGGTGAAGTTCGGATCGTTACCTATCCACTGACGAACCTTCGAGATGAGCTGACTTTAGGCATGACACTGGCTCCTTAAATTACCTGCTTAATCTAAGGAAAATTGACTTCTAACGATGTAGCAATTGTATGCATTAACAATATACGATAGTCGACTGAACGCAACGGATACTGTTTTCAAAGTGATTGGTTTGAGGTTATCGCAGGTTCTTCTAATGACCCCTTTCCCCTCGACAACAATCCCCGCATTCCTTGCTTGCAACAATACATAGCTTGGTCCCACACAGTTAAATACAAGTCAGTTGCCTCTTGCATTGTTGTCATTACTCCTATAAGCATACATAAGCGAAAAAACGTAGCAAAGATGTAACAGTCAAAGTCCATTCATAATTTCATAAACATTTCATTTTCCCATTTTAAAATAGTTTGTTTTCATTTTAAAATAAATAGGAGATTTAGCCTCTTTTAGGTTTTAAAGTCTCATTTAGCCATTTTTAGGTTTTATAAGATTCAAGCATTTGGCTTCGATGATCATGAAACAGATAATTAAATTAAACCACTGTAGTTAACTATCAACGAATAAAATAGTTAAAAAACTAACAATCCGGGCCCTAGTTATTACAGCTTTAGAATATAATAGACAGAAAGCAGAATATAATGTATAACAATATTTTAAATTAAAATGCTTATTAGAATTTCTATAAAATACTTTCATATTTTGGGAATTATAATGTTACTATGAATGTGGAAAACATTGTTTGTTAGAAATAACAAATCATGACTGCACATACATGTAGATTTCCAATATATTTTGCACAGTGATGAATGAAAATGGATGAAATAGATGCTCAAATAAACCATGGGTCGATAGAGTTGTGATTTACTTGACATTTGTCTTTGCAAGATAATGCAAAATTCTAGAAAAAGCCTTATGTTCACCCTAACTGAGATTTGAGCTTAGACCTTGCAGATTATGGGGCAAATATGCCATCCCTACACCACAGATGTGGACTATCCTGTAATTTATGAGCTGTAGGATATTTGCATACGGTACTCAAAATGCAGTTACCATCACTCTCTCAATGCATAAGTACAGTGCCATATGCTTTGCCAGACAATATATCTGTGATGTAATGGAGGGATAGGTTAGGACTGACAGGCAGTTTCATTTCAATGTTTGTTAGGGTATCATAAGCCAACACTTTGAAGTGTGCTCTTATTTATTTATTTACTCACTCACTCACTCACTCACTCACTCACTCACTCACTCACTCACTCACTCACTCACTCACTCACTCACTCACTCACTCACTCACTCACTCACTCACTCACTCACTCACTCACTCACTCACTCACTCACTCACTCACTCACTCACTCACTCACACACTCACTCACATACTTACTTATGTATGCACTTACTTAGTTACATATGTACTTATTTGCTTGTTTGTTATTCTTTCTTTCTTTCTTTCTTTCTTTCCTTCTTTCCTTCTTTCTCTCTTTCTCTCTCTCTCTTTCTCTCTCTCCTTCTCTCCTTCTCTCTTTCTCTCTCTCTTTCTCTCTTTCTCTCTCTCTTTCTCTCTCTCTCTTTCTCTCTCTCTTTCTTTCTCTCTCTCTTTCTCTCTCTCTCTTTCTCTCTCTCTTTCTCTCTCTCTTTCTCTCTCTCTTTCTCTCTTTCTTTCTTTCTTTCTCTCTTTATCTCTTACTCTCTTTCTCTTTCTCTCTTTCTCTCTTTCTCTCTCTCTCTCTCTTTCTTTCTTTCTTTATTTATTTATTTATTTATTTATTTATTTATTTATTTATTTATTTATTTATTTATTTATTTATTTATTTATTTATTTATTTATTTATTTATTTATTTATTTATTTATTTATTTATTTATTTATTTATTTATTTATTTATTTATTTATTTATTTATTTATTTATTTATTTATTTATTTATTTATTTATTTATTTATTTATTTATTTATTTATTTATTCATTTATTCATTTATTCATTTATTCATTTATTAATTCATTCACTCATTCATTCATTCACTTATCATTCATGTGTGTGTATATATATATTATGTATATATTATTTATATGTTTATTTATTTAATGAGGCAAACTAAAGCCATCTGGCCTTCTCTTCTGCTCAATGATCATAAAAAATGATACACAAAGGAAGCCAATACAATATTACTACAATATTAATTAAGGGAAACTGAAGCTATTAAATGTGAAGCAACAGAATCTAAAATAAGAACAAATTAGAAACCAAAAGCTTTTAGTTTCTAATTTGTTCTTATTTTAGGTTACTACAATATCTTTATATCTTAATTTACATATACTATAATTATAATAGATTATGGCAAGGAAACAGTGTGAAAAGTTAACGTTATAATAAAACATTCATTTGTAATAGGTACAGCAAACTTTAGCATGAAATAATATTAAAAGCTTTAATTTAAGCTAGGTGCCTTAATACTTTTAAAGACATTAAATTCTAAGCTGTGAGAAGCTCTTAAAGTGCTCTGGCAGCATGTTCTAGAGGTGCACAGTGGTTACAGTGAAGGATGATGAATAGCGTGATGTTTGGTGTGATGTTTGGTGTGAAGATATTAATAATATGGGTGGAGTTTTATAGCATATTTTAAGGTTATGAGAAGAAAATAAACTAAGAAAATGAAAAGCCAAATAAGACAGAGAAATAGTCTGATTTTGAACAATGGCATAAGACAATGTGAATGTACTTGTTGATCATTCAGGCAAACCAAGTCTGCAAATTGAGGGATAGTGTTAAATGGTTGAACAATTCTATTTTGCAAATGTAACATATGCTCACTGCATCAGGCTGGAGCTCACATCTGTTGAAAGAAAATCAAAGTAATCAAAGTGGAATATTACTAGGAAGCATAGAAGAGGCCTTTTTAAAAGCCTGGTTAAGTCTGGTTATGCTTAATTGTTTAAAAGTGTGAATTAGGAATTTCCAGAGGCATGAGATACTTAGTGCTCTGGCCACAGAGAGACAGAGAAAGTAGGGGTTAAGATAGTCAACTACTAATGGCCTTAAGTGCCCACTCTGGCCACAGAATAGGACCTCCGCATTCAGTACATCAGAGAATCTACCATTAAGTGTATGGAAATCAACTATTTACTTCACAACCACATCTTCATGTGGATGTTGAAGTATATACAATGTGCAACTATGGAAGCACATTTCTGATGAAGCATGTCTAAAAGTGCTCTGTCTTAAGGAGGCATTTCTCTATTTTACTGAGTCCATTGACATTCATGGTTTGAATTTGCAGTTTATTTATACTTTTAATAAACATAAAAAATCACTACTGACCTGTATATCTTCACTCCACATTCGCTGATCATATTCTATAGATGAATTAAGTGTTTCTAAAAGTGGATTGGTTTTAGAAGAAAAACGACCACCCCAGAGTTTTTTACTACTTTCCTGTAAGTCATAACAAATTTCATGGTGATGTTTGCCAAATTTTAACAACTTAAAACAACTACATCTGAGAAAAATGTAGCTATTCTAAGTGACTGTAGAATAATTTTATTAAATATAAGAATATTAAGTTTCAGGAGTATGATACCAAAGATATTTAGCCAACAATCAAATAATGTATTATATAGTATTTAATTCTCATACATAAAACTTATCTGTTGTGTGTTTATAAATCATTCAACCAAATGATAATAAAAGGTAATGAAATAATTTTGTTGGTAAAGAAG
This sequence comes from Tenodera sinensis, assembly GCA_030765045.1. Lineage (NCBI taxonomy): Eukaryota > Metazoa > Arthropoda > Insecta > Mantodea > Mantidae > Tenodera > Tenodera sinensis. The sequence goes on from CM060965.1 coordinate 27,105,801, forward strand.
AACATAGTAATTCATTTCCAACACATGAATGAACTACTAAGAATGGAATTAATTAAATCAGATCCATTATTCTACTTCAATATAGCATGACATTATAACTACACATTTACACATTCACTGTTGCAATTGTAAGTATAATTATAATCACCTCACTCATTTATGTTAATAGTTAGACTCTCTGGCTTATATTTATTTGGGAAGCCAACTTTGGCTTATGATTATCATCCTACATTGCATCACAGATAATGCCCTCTTTCTTTGCTCTCATTTTCCCATTTAAATGGCAAAGAGATAACTATGCACTCTGACCTTAAGTTCAACCACCAGATCTTTGTTTGCACATCAAATGTCCTTCAGCATGGCACAACAACAACAACAACAAATAACCAAGATGTTAGACATATATAGAAACTCTATTTTATTCAACTTTAAAACAACACTCTTCAGATTGCAATCACAAATGAAAATATTAATACATGGAATGATAATATACATGATGTACTGTAGGTATTTTCTTCAAACTGTTTTGTCTGGCAGCTTAGGGAACACATGTCAATGTGAATTAAAGAATAAAAACATAATAAGAGGATAAAATTTTTGGGTGCTTCTTGAGCTAATTAACATGCCTTCATTGTTGTTTCAGGTTTGAAATGGAAATCCTGATGTCAAGAATTTACTAGACTATATAGAAGTCAGGCTGCAAAATCGTTGAAAGTTAGTGGGGGGAAAAAACTTTAGAAATTTATGCTTCACTGTTTGCCTCGTTATATAAATTATGCCCTAGGATATTTTAGTGGGGGTGGGGAATTCTGGATATAAAATCATTGGGGGAGGGGGGGGGGGGGAGTATTACTGCATGTCCTTTTAGACAACATTATTTAGCATAAAGGCAACAAAAATGTTTAATTCAAATTTTTCACTGACTAAAAGTATAGTTGAAAAAATATGTTATCAAACATTATAGAGAATAACATAGAGAACAAAATGTTTCCATATTTTATTTTTACTCACAAAATATAATATGATCGTAGAAATTATAAGGAAGTATAGCTGATGAGTTGGGTGGACTAAAAAAAGCATCACTTTAATGGAGAAGAGAATGAAACATTTTTTAACAATAAGCTGGAAAATTACAAATGCCTGTAGCAGAGTCATTCTACATCAAATCGCACAAAATATGGCAAAAATTGACCTTAATATCTCAGATGTTCTTGAAAACTTTTTGGTGTTTTGGAACAAAATGAATTTGACCTGTGTTTCTTTGTTTTATAAAAAAACATTTATTTTGGCAGATATTAATTTTTGAAATGTCCTAAAAATAACGTGCTCCTCACCCTTCGATCAATCATATCTCCGATTGTAATCAAGCAAATTGCTTGATATTTGGCTCAAATTAAAGATAAATGACAGTATTTCATGATGTATTTATTAGAACACTCTATTAAGTATTATTAATATTATATTTTATATGATTAAATTTTTAAAGTTAGATAATAAAACAAGCTCGACCATTTAAAAATCTGAAAAAAAAAAACAACTAAAAATACACTGAAGTTTGTTCAATATTCTCAGAAAAAATCAGAATGGAGTCTCTAATAGTTCAGTTGTAATTAACTTACAAATCAGAGCAGTGAACTCATGTGGCAGCGGTGACAGCTACCGTAACCTCGCACAATTGGCACCTTCCATAATGCAACTGTTCACTGCTTGAGGTTCCATGAACATTACAACAGTACAGTAAGGAGAACACTGCTAGCTGATACTATTATATGTACACTATTAGTATCTCCAAAATATTTTTAAAATATGCATTTTAAACTAATGCTTCCATACACCACAGAACTTTAAATTTCTACTTATCTACCTGCTTCTTCAAAAGAAAATTGTTTCACTAAAGCTTCAGTTTTTGACAAAGGAATGAAGGAGTATAATTTTAAAGCATAGCAGGACCCATCATTCTTGGCCTCTGACCTTGACTGGAAGTCCTGTAGGCGAACCCATAGTTGTCTCTTTCATCAGCTCATATTGTATAATTCTGCAAATGAAACCATGCACAACATGGCGAGGAAGGGGGATGGTAATGATGTCTGCATGAGCCAAGACAGTCCTTGCTAATTCAGAGGCACTTTTTAGTTCAGCATGCAGTTGAAGACATAGTTAGATCTAAGACAGAATATTAGAAGACCCCAAAAGAAAATTGTTTATGTGAATATTTGTTAAAAGTGTAATTTGTTTTTTGATATTGGTATGAGTTGGTTAAATGGCAAAAACGTGTTAATAATGTTCATTGTTACGAACAACTAAGTTTGCCCAAAGACGTCATAAATCTTTCCATATTTGATTTTAATATATATGTATAAATATTAGAATTATATGTGTTCCATAATAAAAGTAAGGGAGGATGGTTAGGGATCGCTTCCCTAACAAGAAAGAACTATTTGATGGACGCATACGCGGATTTATACGAAAAAAAGGCGCTGTCTTGTGAGGTGACGCCATAATCTGCCCACTCGCATGTGTGTGTTCAAGGCATGAGGACGTATTGGTGTAGCGTGTGAACATGGAACTTTCACCAGACTTTCATCGAGCATAAGTTCTACTAAATGAAAAAGTGGAAAGGTTTTGAATCATTTAGAACGGTGCTAGGAGGAATTATTTAATGTAAAATATCGAAAAAGTGTTAATAAAATAATACATTGTGGTGAAGAAACATCGTGTGATTTTTCATTCCATCCGTTACCACACTCTGAGATTACAAAGAGCTCAATAGCTCAAAGACACAACGTTATTAATAATTACAAAAACTGCACCAGATCTTTGCAATAAGGAGTGAATATAGTGAATTTGTGAGACATTGATCATAGCTTAAATCAATTATGCCACTGTACGTTCTAAATTAGGGACCAAAACATTACACAGTCAGAGTAGAGAAATTGTTTCAATGTATGGGCGTACATGAAGAAAGAAGCTAAATGCAAAGAACTGCTTATATCAGAAGATTTTTTTCAAAAAAATTCAAAAAGTTCAAAAGCATGTATCAGATGCCACAGGAGTATCAGAAAGAAGGTGCATTGTGGAGGCATTTTTCTGCATGGACTGTACTGCCTTAGTAAGAAGAGCATTATCTGAGTAGCATATGAAGCTGATGCACCAATTCACATGCTGTCTACAGTCACCTGGCTTGGTACTCGATTTCAAGCTTCACATTTACTTCCTGCAGGGGGCTAAGAATGGCGAATCCAGCTGTACAAATGGATCCCTACTTCATGTCGTATGTGAGCGCTTGCAGGCCTCCAGAAAAAAAATTGTAGCAAATGCACTTACACTCACTCCATAGTTTTTAATATCTTATTTTATTGATAAAATGTCAGGGAATACATGTGTATTTGTTTTAGATTTTTAACACATCAATTTAAATTCTATTTTTGGTTTTACAAAATACAGCATCAAAAAAGAGTCCAAAATTTGTGTGTAATAATGATTGGTTGAAAATTTTCAAAGGAGTTGTATTTAACCTATCCAGTGTGCCAAACCCCAACTCTCAACTCTATATGGCCTTAGAGTTACAAGTGATTTTATATTACAGGCGCACAGTTGCTTAATTTCTAATAGCCATAACTAAGCAAGTAATTTAAAAATACAGAAATAAAAAAATATGGGCCTCCTATTTGATACGTATTATTCACAAAAAAAATTTAAACCTCCTACGAAAAAGTCGTGTTTTAAAAGTGTGCAATTTGACGTGGATTGACCCAGCAATGACTGTTAACAGTAATGCAAAACTGTTTCTGCTGCAGTTCTGCTAGAGTATCAGGATTTAATTCAGTAAAGAAGTGATTAATCTGCTTGACTACAGTGCACATTGCTGATTATGATAAATGTAAAGAATAATTTAAATTCTATGTATATAGGCCTGTTTTAGAACGTCCTCTGATTTTTACAGCTACTAATCTTGCTTCCCAAGGTTGCAGGTCAAAACCTGTCAAGACTAATTTTTTAAGTGTGTTTAAGTGACACTCCTGTCAGTAAATTTACTGGCATGTAAAAGAACTGTGGAATAAAATTTTGGTACACCAGTGACGCTGATATGATTCTAGCAATTGATACCATCATTGATAAACAAAATATGTATTTTTATTTAATAACATTCATTTATTAACCTTGCTAAAGAATACAATTTCAAAATTTTGTTCTTGAATCCTTGATATAGAACCTTAACTTTCGACTGAAATGGTCTGAAATCATGCAACATTTTTCTCTTCAGGATAATGTTAGGATTTTCTGTTTTCAACTTATTTACTCGGTCGGTCGGTCGGTCGGTCGGTCGGTCGGTCGGTCGGTCGGTCGGTCGGTCGGTCGGTCGGTCGGTCGGTCGGTCGGTCGGTCGGTCGGTCGGTCGGTCGGTCGGTCGGTCGGTCGGTCGGTCGGTCGGTCGGTCGGTCGGTCGGTCGGTCGGTCGGTCGGTCGGTCGGTCGGTCGGTCGGTCGGTCGGTCGGTCGGTCGGTCGGTCGGTCGGTCGGTCGGTCGGTCGGTCGGTCGGTCGGTCGGTCGGTCGGTCGGTCGGTCGGTCGGTCGGTCGGTCGGTCGGTCGGTCGGTCGGTCGGTCGGTCGGTCGGTCGGTCGGTCGGTCGGTCGGTCGGTCGGTCGGTCGGTCGGTCGGTCGGTCGGTCGGTCGGTCGGTCGGTCGGTCGGTCGGTCGGTCGGTCGGTCGGTCGGTCGGTCGGTCGGTCGGTCGGTCGGTCGGTCGGTCGGTCGGTCGGTCGGTCGGTCGGTCGGTCGGTCGGTCGGTCGGTCGGTCGGTCGGTCGGTCGGTCGGTCGGTCGGTCGGTCGGTCGGTCGGTCGGTCGGTCGGTCGGTCGGTCGGTCGGTCGGTCGGTCGGTCGGTCGGTCGGTCGGTCGGTCGGTCGGTCGGTCGGTCGGTCGGTCGGTCGGTCGGTCGGTCGGTCGGTCGGTCGGTCGGTCGGTCGGTCGGTCGGTCGGTCGGTCGGTCGGTCGGTCGGTCGGTCGGTCGGTCGGTCGGTCGGTCGGTCGGTCGGTCGGTCGGTCGGTCGGTCGGTCGGTCGGTCGGTCGGTCGGTCGGTCGGTCGGTCGGTCGGTCGGTCGGTCGGTCGGTCGGTCGGTCGGTCGGTCGGTCGGTCGGTCGGTCGGTCGGTCGGTCGGTCGGTCGGTCGGTCGGTCGGTCGGTCGGTCGGTCGGTCGGTCGGTCGGTCGGTCGGTCGGTCGGTCGGTCGGTCGGTCGGTCGGTCGGTCGGTCGGTCGGTCGGTCGGTCGGTCGGTCGGTCGGTCGGTCGGTCGGTCGGTCGGTCGGTCGGTCGGTCGGTCGGCCGGCCGGCCGGCCGGCCAGCCAGCCAGCCAGCCAGCCAGCCAGCCAGCCAGCCAGCCAGCCAGCCAGCCAGCCAGCCAGCCAGCCAGCCAGCCAGCCAGCCAGCCAGCCAGCCAGCCAGCCAGCCAGCCAGCCAGCCAGCCAGCCAGCCAGCCAGCCAGCCAGCCAGCCAGCCAGCCAGCCAGCCAGCCAGCCAGCCAGCCAGCCAGCCAGCCAGCCAGCCAGCCAGCCAGCCAGCCAGCCAGCCAGCCAGCCAGCCAGCCAGCCAGCCAGCCAGCCAGCCAGCCAGCCAGCCAGCCAGCCAGCCAGCCAGCCAGCCAGCCAGCCAGCCAGCCAGCCAGCCAGCCAGCCAGCCAGCCAGCCAGCCAGCCAGCCAGCCAGCCAGCCAGCCAGCCAGCCAGCCAGCCAGCCAGCCAGCCAGCCAGCCAGCCAGCCAGCCAGCCAGCCAGCCAGCCAGTCAGTCAGTCAGTCAGTCAGTCAGTCAGTCAGTCAGTCAGTCAGTCAGTCAGTCAGTCAGTCAGTCAGTCAGTCAGTCAGTCAGTCCGTCACTCACTCACTCACTCACTCACTCACTTACCACTTGAGCTTTAATGTCTACATACAAGGGCCACTAAATATGCATTGAGACATGGAAAATTGGCCACCCCTGGGAAGTACATTGTTGCTTTCTCAAAATAGCTGATTCATTGGTAATGCAATGGTAGTAGGAAACCTTTGTTGTGTCATTCACTTTTGCTCAGTTTCTGTTTGAAGACTGAAAACTGTGAACATGTTCTCAAGTGCAATGGAGACTCAGAGAGAGCATTTTGTGCAATGATTTTGAACAACTTCAAATGTGGCTTAAATGAAATAAAATCACTTGAGTGTTTGAGAGAGGCTTTTAGGGACTATTCTCCATCATGTGCCACTATGTTTCTTGGTTTGCAGAATTCAAGAGGGGGCAACAATCTCTTAAAGATGAAGAGAAGAATGGCAGACCAGCAACAGAAGTGACTGACAAAGACATCACTACCGTAGAAACAATGGTTAGGGAAAATTCAAGATTAATCTACAAGGAGATTGAATTGGCATTATGGATTAGTTTGCCAAGTGTTACAACCATCTTTCATGAACACCTTCCTCTAAAAAAAAAATTCTTCATATCTCTCAATCCTTATGGTGTCCCATAATTTATTTAAAGCACTAAGCTCCAAGGAATGATGTGAAGAAATGCTGAGATGATTTAACTGCAGAGTGCCTTGCCATATTCTGGATAATGTTACGGGCATTGAAAAATGAATCCATCAGCATGAGCGTCGCAAAGAGGGGGCAAGGGAGGGCTGCGGCCCCCCTTGTAAGTTGGTGAACTTAAGATGTAATCAATTACTGACTGCTAAACTATTATTTTAATTTTGATGTAAAGAACAATTTTTACTAAGCACAAATTAATATAATTATCTGCAACAAATACTATAAATTTTAACAATAAAATAATGAATTAATATTATCTGATTACAAACTTCCAACATGTGGCCCCCCTTGGAAAAAAGTCTGCCGACGCTCATGTCCATCAGTCTGACCCTGAAACAAAATGCCAGTCCTCCATTTGGGTATTCCCAGATGACCAACCATCCATCAAGGTCAAGAGAGCAAGAAGTGCAGGAAGGAAAATGGTTGCTTCTTTGTTCTTCACAAGTAGTCACTTGGCAACAGTTTCGCTCGAAATCGTTTGTATTTTGGAAGTGTTTAAAAAATCCAAGAAAAGTCAGGACAGGTGTAAGGAGTACATTGTTGCATCATGAGAATACATGAGCTCACACCACTAGTGTAACAATGGAGTTTCTGTAAAGAACTCTGGCAAAACTATTGACTCATCCACCCTACAATCCTGATCTGGCACCATGTGATTTCTTCCTGTTTCCTATGGTGAAGAACCAACTTCAAGGTCACCAATTTTCTAGCCCTGAAGAAGCAGTTTCTGCATACAAAGAAGAGCTATCTGCAGTGCCAGAAACTGAGTACTTCCAAAAGCGGTTCTAGAGGATGGAATGCTGCATGCAGTGCCTGGGAGAATACTTGGATAAACAAAACGTTTCTTGATTCTTCATATTTTGCTGTCTTAATACACATCTACTTAACCTGTACAAGAGAGTGAGACTAATGTAGACAAAAAAATTGCAGGCAGCTTGTTCACTGACCTAACAAAAGCTTTCAAAAATATTGAATAATGATCTGCTCTTAAAATCATTATCATTAACTGGAGTAAGAGGAAAGTACCTTATGTTGGTTTGAAAGCTATCTTGATAAAATGCAATATGTCAGAGCAAATAATGAGTACAGTGGAACTCAAAAATCAACATGACTTTGTCCTAAATCCAATTTCATTTCTAATATTTATAAATGACATAGGGATTTCAAATTAAGAGGGAAAATATTTTTATTTGCTGATGATATTTTCCTGTTGTATGTAAACAAGTCTGATTCCCAACAATCATCTAGTCCTCAATACAAAAAAATTGGTACATCCTTATCACAAGACCAAAAATGTGTTACTCAACAATGTCTCATTAAAAGTAAATGATAATGTTATACAAAGAATAGCTAATTTTACATAGCTAGTTGTCATTCTGTCGGTCTGGGTGGCTCAGTTGGTTAGATGCTGGCCTACTGATCTCAAGGTCGCGGTTCAAACCCAGCCCAGGCCGATGGTTTTTAAGTGTGCTTAAAAACGACAGCTCCATGTCAGTACATTTACTGGCATGTAAAAGAACTCCTGCGGGACGAAATTCCGGCACACCGGCGACGCTGATGTGATCCTGGCAATTGACAGCGTCGTTAAACAACAAAATAAATAAATAATAATAGTTGTCATTCTACATCCAAGCCTAATGTGGAAATATCATACTGAACAAATTGTAAAGAGAATTTTTGCTGTTCTTCATGTTCTATATGGACCACCCAAAGGATCTTGACTTAGGTAAGCACTGGCTATCTAAGTTGCTTATATGTTGCTCTTATACATCAAACATATTATACTATGAAACTCTATGCTTCATCTATATATTAAATCTCTCCTATGTGTGTACCTATAAGATAAAAAACAACTCTGTTCACCAACTCAACTATTACACACAAGAAAGTTGTCCATTCCTATAATACAAGATCAGCCAATGGAATTTCAAAAGGGAACTCCACAACTCCCTAACGTCTATCCACTAAGAGCTGTTGCTAGGTCAGCAGCAAAACAGAGGGAAGCTCCAATGTCTGAAATTTATGAAGTAGAGTCGGAATATGCACTACATAATACGCATTCAATACATCCAAAAATAAGGCTAAAACCTGTTTACATGTTTGAAAAGCTATAAAAACATCTGTAACAGGTCTATATAAATTAAAAGTCGTACCGAATCCCTTGCGGAAACCGTATTGTATAACTGGCACCACCCAAACCATACTAAATAAAAACTTAGGAGATCCTGTAAATTTTTCATACAGTTTATGGAGTGTGGTGAGTATAGATATAGGGCGATAGTCCTGAACAGAATGGCCTAATAGATGTGGCTTCAGAACTGGATGAATTACAATCAAACGCCACGAATGTGGAATATATCCTGTCTGAAATATGTATAGGGCACAACACCGTGTCCAGGTGCTGATCGGCGAGTTTTCATGTGTGAGATAGGCTGTCATCCTGCAAATCCGCAGCTCCAAATAAACATGGTAAAGCGCTAGATGCAGACGAAGCGTTATACCGGGCTAATTTCCGTAATACTTCCCGCATAGGAGTGTACCTAGTAATAGTAGAACAGTAAAGGGACCATGATTGTCGACGCTGTTTCAATAGTTGACGTTTCGTCAACGCTTCTGTACATTTGGCTGTGCGGTAAGCTTCAGGGGTCCGAGAATTATGGTACTTACTATAAGCCAGGCGTCGTTCTGCCACATCCTTTGCAGATTTAGCACACCACTATGGCGGTTTTTTAACTGCTGTACCGAAGGCCCCACCCAAGAATGATGAATATCCTGGTAATCAACTATCACATGTTCCAGAGCCTCGTAATTAACACTAGCATCCGAATAGTGATCTAAACGACCATTGATATATTCAGCCAGTATATCGGCTTTCGGATTGCCACGCCGCCGGCGCTGTACAAAAATGCCATCTCGTAGTGCAGTACGAGTGATAGAAAGTTTAAAAGGTAAATGATCACTGTCCATGGTATCGGTGTGTCGACAAAGGACTGAGAGTGAAACGAGGTCAGGGGTTATAAGGATCAGATACGGAGATGTATCTTGTTGACGGGGAGTACCCAAACGGGTCCTGTATGGATGAGAGGCAAGATGCAGACGATTGGTGTGCCGCATATCGAAAAACAGGGTGCCGGTGATGTTACCATGGAGACAACGGCGAAAAATTCGGTACACGAATATTTGACCATTCCACATCCTAGACATGGTATCACGTGGTATATACCGCAATGAATGTGAGGCTGCCTATACAGATTCTAATAGCTTCTAAATATGGAGGAATGCGCAAAGTCGTGTCCTAGTCATGTATCGTTATACCATGTTGTACTCCAATGACCACTTCCCCTCCCCTCGTCGCACGATCATTACGACAAATATGGTATCCTGGGATAGAAAAATAGGAGTGTAAGCCTAACCATATTTCAACTATGATAAATATCTGCATTTTCTCTGCGGTACTCGTGGTAAGTAAATGTTGCAGCTCTGCTTTTTTAGAGACGACGCTGCGCGCTTTCCAATATAATTTATTAAGATGCTTTAATTTAGCTGACGCAATTGCGATTTCAGTTGCTCCAGCGGCGGGCGCATATAATCCGGCGCCATGCATATTATTTGTACATCAATTAGTGCCTTACACTTCACCGATATATCCGAAACAGAGGGACCGAAAGCTGTCTTCATAGCATCACCAGAGGGTTCACATGATGTAATTGAGCCGGAACGAGACGGTCCCTACTGGTACTCTTAGTCGAGCCTATAATTACCTCCACCTCTTTATTCGGCGGCGAGGTCAACCTTACACTGGATCCACCCTGAGTCACCACTTGTATTCCCGATCAACGCCCCAAAGGAGCGATATGCATAGATGACGGTACCTGCACATTAACCATTTCCCTGGAAGATATCTTCTTAAGAGGTGGGAACGAATCATCTTTGCGTTTCGGATATCCGGAGAGGATCTCAGCCCCGTCGTTGCTTCCAGCCATTCCTAGTAAACGCGGTTGTCGCATTTGACTGGCCAGTACACTGTCTGCATATGACTGCCGTCTCGTCTGGCCTCATATCGAGACACCGGTAAGTCTTGCATTTGTGCATTTATCGTTGTTTATAGGGCATATGCCGAACAAACCTCAATATTGAGAGTGGAGCTGCTTGCTTACAATTTACACAACGGATAATTTCCGCTAAACAGTCAGTTTGGGCGGGTTCATGTGTTTGGTCACATTTCAAGCAGGTCTTCGGATATCGACAATATTTTTCACAGTGATTTAGCTTTCCACAGTTACGACAGTTCTATCTATAAGTTTAGTAACCGGAAAAAGATGGTAATATAAATAAATGTGGGCAGGTAACTGTTGTGCTCGGAAAATAATTTTAAAGGTCCTGGTAGGCACATAGTCCGTCTTTCCCTGCTCTACAACTTTTCTGGTAAATCTGTAAGCGTAAGTAGCTTCCGCTTGGCCTGTTTCTAATAAATGTAAAATTTCACTCGTGGTAACATCTAGGACAACGCCCATATGATCCCCAGCACGTGTAGATTATAGCGCGGAATGAATGATATTCATGTAATTTATCGAAATCTGAATTTAGAAAACGATGCGCCTGATGTATTTGAAAATGTACTTCCATCTGATTAAAACCACTTTTGTGCATATGTTTTACTTGGTATTGATTGTTAAATAGCCATCTACCAACCTTCATCGGGTGAAATTTAGCTAAGTCCTGATTAGGAAATGTTATGGTCACAAAATACGGTCCCGCACCACTCTCAATATATCTCAAAGGTACCCTTTCCGCCTCACCATCTACTCAACCCATGAGTGCCCCACGTGGGCCATTCAACTGTTGTATGTCACTTGACAGTATGTTGGTTTCTTCCTGACGCCTTTGCTCTGGCAGAGTAATACCAGGACGAGAAGCTTCTGTTTCCATTTCACTCGATGTATTTAATGAAGTACTATCTTTAGCACGTGTTTCATTGATATCCTCCGCCATCGACTTAAATCTCCCCCGCCCTGCTCGGGGTGTCCCCGCACAAAGGAATAATAATTAGTTTCCTACCTTGTGGTCTGCTCGTAAAATTAAATAGTATTTTAAACACACAAAAAGTCGAATTCCGACCACTCAAGAAGAAAATCCCACTTCCCGTCGCAATTCCCCGTAGTAGCTTCACTGGAATTAAGCAGTTCACTCTACCGCGGTCAGAACACCAAGAATTGCAAACTGACTGTGACTTCAGTATCTAAAGGAGTACTTTCTTCAAAATCACTTAATATACAGAATGATTTTCCTTGATTCCAGGTAATCTGTGTGAGAATTTTCTAGACAAGGCTTCCAGAGTTCTGAATGTTTGCTATGATGATGCGAGATGAAAAACTACAACTAATGAAGTGTTAGGAAAGAAAAAGAAATATCGTTAGAAAAAGGGTTTAAGAATATGTAATGAAGAAATTACGAAGGCAGTAACAGATCAGAAATTAGCTCACCTACAACACAACACAACACAAACCCTGCGGGGTTTTCCAATTATTTTGGTGAGATTTATGCCCTTTATCAAGCTCTGCGATCTACTCTTTGTATTACCAATTCCAAGATCCAGTTTTGTTCGGGCTCTTTGAGTGCCCTTCGAAGCATCGGCTCACCCAGTATGCCTCGGGGGATGGATTGGTGGGAGGTGATGTGTCGTTTAGAAATCTCCAAGCACCTTAACCGAAGCAATGCAATTCAATTCTTGTGGGTCCCGGGACATGCAAATATTTCGGGCAACGCAACTGCCTACCGCATGGCTAGGGAGGCAGCTCATCTCCCCGCACCGATGGAACCGGTCACCATCTCTTGGAGAGATGCTGCACGGCTTATATCTAACTACGTAGTTTCCCATCTTTATAACTATTCCGACCTACCTACCCTGACGAAGTGATCTCCATGGTTTAAGAAATCCACTCTCAGTAGAGCTGTAATCTCTTTGATATCAAAAATCCGACTTGAAGTTGCCGGTACACCGGCCTACTTATTTAAAATCCGCCAAAGAGCCTCCCCAAATTGTGATTGTGGTGTCTAAGGTGATATCTACCATATCATTTTTAATTGCCCCTTACATACACTTCCTGTTACGCAATTTATCAGCACACTAGCCCAACGTTATGGCAATAGCCCATGGACCATCTCCTCTCTGGTTTATGTATAGTGCTGATACTCGTTTGCTACGGCTACTACTTCGCCATCTCGTTAACTGCAAAATGAAACGGTGAACTGTGCTCCGATCCTCCTTTAGTGATTCGTCCTTTTTCTCAGTTCTCCCACTCCAATTCGATTCGACGCAGACATCGATTACTCCTGCCCGGAGTGTGATAGTGCGTCCATAAACCCCAAACAACAACCAAAAATGGAGAAAGAAAAAGAAAAGAAAAAAGAAAAACGACGAAGCGAGAGAGATGTATAGGAAAACTCTGATTTGTTGCACTCACATGAATTTCTCTACTCTTGTACTAATCATTCTTAAAACTTATTATTCCTATGTCTTCTTCTTGTTAGTAAAAATAAACGTTCGTACAAATTATCTTATTGCTTATTTCCTTGTAGGTGCAAAGGGAACATTAGAATACAGTAGGCTCTGTACGATAGTCAAATCTTTTAAAGCTTTGAGATTCCGTTCTCTTGGCACACTTAACATATAAAAAAATGAACAACGATGAACCATTTCACGAAAGTTATAAGTTTTCCGAAACTCACACACATAACAAGGAATGCCTCCGAAATGGTTCACTCTACAAGAAAATTTATTCAGACATAAATTGTGTATTTTAGCAAGATTTACATTTTTTGTAGAGTATGATTTTGCCTACGCTAACGGTTTACCAGTCATCCAAAGTGGTCCAGAATAAATACGACTCCAGTGGCTATAGCCAGAAAATTCAAGATATACATTTCATTTGTCATCAAAATATCTCAAACATATGACATTTTAATCAAAATGGTTTGAGCCATTTTCAAGAAAATTAAAATTTTCGAAAAATTTTCGAAGTAAAGGGTAGTTTAGGTTGGGACTATTTTCTTCAAAATCTTCGTGTCGCATCCTTGAAAGACATTAAACTTAAATACCAACTTTGGTTTATAATTGACTTTTTATTTTTGAGTTATGCTGTTCACAGACTGACAGCCAGACATACAGACACACACACAAACCTTTTTCTAAAAATGCTTTTTTGGATTTGGGGGGCCTCAAAACATGCATTTCCGGTGAAATCTCGACCTTGAATTTTTGGGTAGAATATAATACTTTCTCTACATGTAGTAGAGAAAGCAAAAAGCGAAACGAAATTAGAAACTTTATAAGGAAGGCTCACTAAGACTGCTGGGACAAATTTATTAGCACTGTGGAATATGACATACATGGGAGTCAATTGACGGCCTACAAAGTGCTAAAACATTTAGACAACGAAGAAAGAGATCTAACAAATATAAATGTAACTGGAGAAGAACAATGGATGCAACATTATAGATATTTGTGGTTTAAACCTTCTGTGGAAGAAGAAGAAGAAGAAGAAGAAGAAGAAGAAAACGTAAGTCATTAAATTTCATTGCAATAGGTAAACTATTACATACAAATGACTTTCGGGGAATACACTATCCGGCCAAGTGGTAACCGAAAGGTTATAGTCACCTTTACTACTGCCGATCAGGCAAACGATTTGTTACAATCCCCTTTATTAGTGATACACCACTTGAAGGGCTTTATTCCCTTCAATCTACTTTATAAGCAGGGCATTGTCCGCCAGGTAGATAAGGATTGCCCGGAATCTGAAATTTTGATTGAACTACAGGCCAATGGGCCTTTTCCGGTTAGTCGAGTCCGCCGGTTAAAGAGGAAAGTTGTGATTGACGGCATAGTACAATACCTACCGACCGCATCAATTGTAATTACTTGGCGTGCGTCCTCCCTTCCAGACAAAATATATTTATACCATTGTTCTCTTCCTGTGGAACCTTATCTACCGGCCTTGCGGTTCTGTACAAATTGAGTGCGATATGATCATACTTCAGCCGTTTGCCGCAGCAAAGCCCGATGTGTGCGTTGTGGTGAAGCCCATTTGCTCTCCGCATGCTCATCTGAAATGGCTCGTATTCATTGCGGGGGTCCGCATGAGGCCAATGAGTCAAACTGTTCGGAACGAATACGCCAACTACAAATACAACGCCCGATGCTCTCTGAAAATTGTACCTTTTTACAGGCGGCTAAACAGATACACAGACCCTCCTATTTTCCACAAAGAGTTTTTGAGTACACCGGAAAGGGTGGCCGTCTCTGCTTTGAGTAGTTTGTGCCCAGTGACGCCCCCGACTGGTCACATTTAGTCTTCTAATCCTCCATCTCACCTCTCTTCAACCACATCAAAAAAGCACAAAGTTAAAGAATTGCAGAAAGATAACATACAGCATGGCTCTCCAAAACTCCTAAAATCTTACACTGATGCTTTATACGCTCCGTCGGGTAGATGCCCCTCGGTTTCTCATTCAGCTATATATTCCCCTACTGGAGGTGACGGCAACCCTATGTTACCGAGAGACCGATCCTTCGCTTCTCCTAGGGATATTCAGCCACTACCCGTGGCCCCTGCCATGCAACTCTCAGAATGTTTCAGTCGTGACTTTGGGCTCCATTTGTCGGTAACCCAAATGCATCAAATTCTAGATTACGCTTGGAAGCTTATTACCGACTATTCTTGTGACATTCCTCATACCTCCGTTTCCTTAGAAACTCTAGTTTCCGACAATGCTTAATTTATTGCAGTGGAGTGCCCGAAGTTTACATTCTAAGCTTCCAGAACTCACATTTCATCTATGTAATTATAATATACATGTGGCAGCCTTTTGCGAAACGTGGCTGAAACCGGGTGTACCCTTTTCTCTACCTTCCTTTCGTATTGTCTGTTCAGACCGCGCGGATGGTTACGGTGGTGTAGCACTCACGGTGCATCAATCACTTTCTTTTACGGAGTACATGTGCCCGTACACTCCACCCAACGTACAATCAGTAGGAATAGTACTCGGCTCCCTCACAATCATTGCACTATATAATCCCCCTACTTCTCGCCCTACTGAGGCTCATGGGATCGATTCTTCCAACATTTGCGGCCGCCATTTATTATCTTAGGCGATTTTAATCTCCGACACTCCTTTTGGGGCAATTCTCTAGATACGAGTGAAGGTGCTCCACTAGCACACTGTCTACTTCATCGCTAGATTAGCTGCTTAAATCATCCTTTACCTACACGCACTCCTGCACCAGGTACTGTTCCAACAGTGCTTGATTTGGCCTTGTGCAGGCCTGGTCACGCTACTCTTTGGGATTAGTCCATTTTACCCGATTCGTGGGGAAGTGACCGTTTCCCTATATTGCTGCAATATCACTCCTCTTCACAATATGTAACACCTCCTCCTATGCCCCGTCGTAGACTGTTCCATATCAATTGGGATAACTTCCGAAATTTCCTTAAGGAGCGCTTAGGATTATTGTCAAATTCTCCTGGGATACATAAGTATACCGAATTCATGGAGATTCTACATGCCTACTTGGAAACATTTCATCCCTACTACGTACCTCGTGCCAGGAGACGACGATTTCCGATTTGGTGGACCCCAGAATGTTCCAGTTATATAACTCGACGCAGACAAGCAATGGCTACATACCGGCGCTCGCTATCCCTCGCGGACTATGTACACTATAAAAAACTGGTAGCGGTGACAGGAAGGTATCTCCGCTCAGTAAAGAGACTTGTTTGGCTAAGGAAGGTCAGTTCCTTTTCCTTCGAAACTCCTATGCAGGAACTGTGGACATTATATCGTTCCTTTAGAGGTGAATTACCTTCACGTAGCTTACAGAATCCCGTAGAACCTGAGGTCCTCACCAGTTTTTTGTATATGTGTCCGCCTGATTCAATATCACCTCCTCCACCTTGCATGCTTTCGCTTGTTTCTATGCCTGATGATCCCTTACTGGATCCTTGCACCCAGTCGGAGTTTGTAGCTGCTCTGTCGGGTACTAAATTCACCTCCCCTGGTCCTGATGAGATCTCCTATGCGACGCTCCGGCAGCTGCCACATTCCTGGAAGGAGCAACTTTTACTTTGCTTTAATTATTTTCTGAGTTATGGTATTCTGCCTGTTACCTGGAAGCACTTCACAGTGCTCCCCTTCTTGAAACCAGGAAGACCTCCCACTTCTCCATCTAACTTTCGACCCATTGCTTTATCCTCTTGCCCCCGCAAAATATTTGAACGTCTACTCGCCACCCGACTGTATCATTGGCTGGAACATCGACATTTTTTCCCTAAATGGTACAACGGCTTCCGCAGAGGCCGCTCTACTCTCGATAGCTTATCCCTTCTGGTAACAGATATCTACTTATCCTATAAAGATAATACTACTCTAGATGCACCTTTTCTAGATATTGCACGAAGTTTTGATTGTGTTTCACTGCTCATACTTTTTAAACGGCTGACACAACTCGGTGTTCCAACGCGACTTTGTAACTTATTATATCAGCCGTTTGTGGAGCGCCGCATTACAGTGCGTTCTGGGGGTACTTTGGTGGGACCCCGGACTGCAAGTGAGGGTTTGCCACAGGGTTCATACCTTAGTTCACTCCTATTTCTGGTTTACATCACAGGAATGGCGGAGGTGGTTCTACCTCATGCTCGACTACTGGTGTACGCGGATGACATTGTACTATACGTACCTGGTGGCAATGTAGCACAACCTCGTGTTTACTTAAATAACGCCGTGAAAGCCTTGAGAGAGTGGACCGACTCTAACGGACTAACAGTGAATAAAGAGAAAGCTGCTCTCGTACATTTTACCCGCAATCGTCGACACATTTGTCTTCCCCCAATTTACTGGGAATCCCAACCTATACGTGAGGTTAATACATACACCTTCTTGGATATCACACTTGATCATCGACTAAACTGGTGGGCACATATTTCTCGCTTACGTAACAGGTTGGACAGTAAGCTCCACTTCTTTCGTGCGATATTATGGAAAAACTGGGGTTCCCACCCCAAGGTACTTTTGCACCTGTACAAGGCTGTAGTGCAGGGTATGATCACCTATGGAATCTTTCTCTGGGGTATAGCTGCTACAGGTGCATTAATGCCCTTACAAGTCAGCCTCAATCGATTTCTTCGACTTATGGTGGGCTATGCTCACTCGACACCAATAATAGTAATGCACAGAGAACTAAGCCTCACCCCTTTGAAACATCTTGCCCCAGTGGTGGCTTTACGCTATCTTCTCGCCCATTGGGGCAGTATAACCTTTCCACTATTCCCTAAGTTACAATTGTTACTGGAACGCTGTCCAGAAGGGCGGCTTCATACGGAAGTCATGACCTTACCACTCATGATAACCTACCGCTTTCTGACAAACCACGCCCGGTTTTTACAACGTGCAGAAACTTACCCATGATATTCTTTTGACTATGTCACAGGCTTACATACCATTACGCATGTTACGGCCTGTGTGCGCATTTTAGATTATCCTGTAGACTTCCGAGCACGACTATTATTCCAGGCTCCTATTCCAGTGGCACGAGATGGCCGCCTAACTTTTTTTACCGATGGCTCACGTCAGGGGGACCCTCCGAGGGTAGGATCAGCTTTTTTCTCACCAGAGTTGGAAATACGACGTACCTTTCGGCTACTGGATTTTTGCTCTAATTATTTTGCAGAGCTTTTCGCCATCTACAAGGTGCTAGACTTTCTTAGAAATACGGAATTCATAACAGTGAATATTTATACTGATTCCTTGAGCGTATTGCAGACACTACATAGCCCTTCGTTATCACCCAGTACTTGTTGGTATGTACAGGCACTCAAATCGCTCCATATTACCCTAGGGATCACAAGGGTGCTATTTGCTTGGATACCTAGTCATTCTGGTATCTATGGTAACGAGATCGCCGATCAATTAGCCAAATCTGCTTGCTTTTCCGATGAAATTTTCCCAATCACTGTACCCCCGCGGGAGTTATTTAGATCTGGCAGACATTCTCTTCTTTCTCAATGGATCCAGGAGTGGGAAGCCTTTACTAATACAGAACATGTTTTTTGTCCCTGTCTTCCACTCTTGCAGTCCCTCAATCGTCCTTGGTTTGCTTCTTTACATTATCCGCGTCACTTCATCTCACTGTTCTCGCGGATGCGTGTGGGTCACTGCTACACTCCGGCGTACTTGTTCCGCTATGGTTCTGGGACCACACCTTATTGCAACTGTGGTCAAGAGGCCACCTTAGTCCATCTTTTATTAGGATGTCCGAACCTTGCACACAAGGTAGAACGATTTTATTCAGACCTATACTCCGAACTTCTAGTTTTTCCGGTGTCAATTAATTATTTATTGACTATAAAAAATGAGCGCGTTTTGCAGGCGATTTTTTGTCATATACAACGTTGTGGTTTTCGATTTTGACATTTCTCTTTCTCTTTATTTTACTGCGATCTTCTCCTCTGCATTTTTATATCATATACTAAATCACGTTTTGCTTACTTATAGCATCTAGTAAACCTGCATTTATGAATGTGCCCGCAATATCATTCCGTTAATGATATCTTCAATTTCGTACTGTTGGTACGACACATTACTACCTCAGTATAGTTAGTGTGGCCGTATAGCTTCCGATAGAGCTCTTTGCCAAGGAAAGGAAAAAAGAGAAAAGAAGAAGAAGGAGGAGGAGGAGGAGGAGGAGGAGGAGAAGGAGAAGGAGAAGGAGAAGGAGAAGAGGAAGAGGAAGAAGAAGAAGAAGAAGAAGAAGAAGAAGAAGAAGAAGAAGCTGAAGAAAACGAACTTGTCTGTGGAAATATGGATCCCATTACCTTAGAGGAATTGGAAACAGCATTAAAACAAATAAGGAACAGAAAAGCTACAGGAGAAGATGGAATAAGTGCAGAACTATGGAAATATGGTGGACCGATACTAAATCAGAGACTGTTACGCTTAATTAATAGTTGTTGGAGTGCTTGCCCAGATTCTAAGATCCTGGTCGCATGCCCAAGTTAGGTCTGTATTTAAAAGCGGTGCTAGAAACAAATATGAATTATGGGGGAATAAGTATTTTAAATACAGCATATAAAATATATGCAAGGATAATAAGTAAAAGATTACAAGCCATGTCAGACGTTCTGTTATTAGAAGAACAGAATGGTGTTAGAAAGGGGCGATCCTGAACAGATGCTACTTTTACAGTTAAGCAGATAGTAGAAAAAAGAGGGGAATTTAACCTTGAAACACATATAGCTTTTATCAATTATGAAAAAGCATATGACCGAGTAACTAGGGAGAAACTATGGGACATTATGTCTCGAAGAGGATATCCAAAATCATTTAATTAAAGAACTAATCGGTATATATGTATAAAGATACAACAATCAGCGTGCATCACAGAACAGCGTGCATGTTGGAAATGGAAGTTATAGTAAACGGGTATATGTATGTTGTTATTGTTAGCTAATGCTGGATTTCTGACAATAAAGTCATTAATCCTATTGCTCTCCAATACTTTTCACTGATAATATTGAAGGGAGCAATAGCAGTAATAGTAACCGCTTTTTAGAGAGCACCATATTTTTATGTTTTGGCGGTCACATCGCTCTCTCACAACCCCCAGAATGTCTGGAGGGCCACACCTGTCGTTGGTTTACGGGTCTCACCGACCTAACCGGGAGAATTATCAAAATAAATTCACCGACCATATCCTCTGATCACCAATCAGAGGACGTATTACATGCCATGACAGGTCAGCATGTTAGGAGTTAAGATTTTATAGAGAAATGGAGAGGTTGAAAAAATAAAGACTCCCTAGCCCTCGGGAACCCTAATAGCGTCGGGGTCGGAAGAGAACAAGAGATGACCAAGGTAAGGTCAGATAGAAAAGTTACAGTGAGGAGCAAAACACCAGTAAGTGGAAGTAATGCTCTGTTCAGCTTGGGTACCTTGTGGTCGCTATTCACATATCCCCTAGACGGAGACCCCTGAGTCACACATAAATTTTGTGTTTTAGTGAGATGTGCATTTTTTGTATATTAAGAATTTGTCTATCTCTTACGGTTTATGAGTTATTCAAAAGTCATTCAGAGCAAAGAGGACTACATAGGCTATAGCCAGAAAATTCAAAATATACATTTCATATCTTATACAAATATCTTAAACATATGACATTTTAATCAAAATCATTAGCCATTTTCAAGAAAATCAAAATTTTTAAAACATTTTCCTTGTGAAGGGTAGTTTAGGGTGGGGCTATTTTCTTCAAAATCTTTGTGTCGCATGCTTGAAAGACATTAAGCTTAAATACCAACTTTGGTTTTTAACAGAATTTTCGTTTTGAGTTAAGCTGTCCGCAGACAGACAGACAAACAAACAAACACACACACACACACACACACACACACACACACACACACACACACACACACACACACACACATGAATCTTTTTCTAAAAATGCTTTTTTTGGATTCAGGGGGTCTCAAAACATATATTTCCGGCGAAATTTCGGCATCAAATTTTTGGGTGGAATACAATACTTCCTTCTACTTATCAGTGGAGAAAGTAAAAATATCAAAGTCCTAGATACAGTCAAGGCCAAATACTCAAAGGAGGCAATTGGTACATTGAAATATACTACAAATAAACAACATATCAGCTTGCGGGAACAAAATTTATAGAACATCTGACCATAACACAGGACCCAAACTTGTGAAAAGTTCCTGGTGGAATAAACATAAGAAAGCTGAAGAAATTGACCCTGCCTTCTACTACACCCTAACCATGACAGAGGAGGAATGGAAAAAGGGCAGCAACAAGCTTTACCACCTCTAAACTTCGTGCGTGCGTGTTTGTGCACATGTGCGCGTGTTTTTGCATGTGTACACGTGTGTGTACGTGTGTACTTGTGTGTGGGTTTTGTTTAAGATTATTGTTCCACATGTCCCATTACAATATGTAATACTACATGTTTGATTTGCTTTGGTAACTTATTTGTGTTTACAAAGTAATTTAATTATCAAATATCAATTAACATTAATAAATATATAGATTTATACAATTAATTATTTTTGCTTAGATCAATTGAATTTGCATACTGAGCATATTCTTTAAAATAATTTTTAACAATTTCTGTTTAGTTGGTGGCCATTTTCCTTTTCTTTGAATTATTTTTCTTCTGAATGTTCTTCTTTGCTAGTCTAGATTTCTGCAGTCATATAATATATGATCTGTTGTTTGCTCTCCTCCATTACAGCAACAAGTTGGGTCTTCTGTGATGTGGAGCCTATAGTATAGTAGTATGCTTTGAGTCTTCCGTGTCCTGTCAATAGTATTGTAAGGTTTGCCGTTAGATTTATCCTTAACTTCATTCTGTCTGCTACAGTAGGAAACTATTCCTTTGAATCCTGACCCACAGAACACCTAGTAAGAAAAACCTATATCAACATGCAACATAGCTTACGCTTCCAGAACACCAAACGTTTGTTTTCGTTACAAAACCTCAAAACTTGAATCAGCCAATCAGATTTTCGTACCGGTCTAGCAGTGTCACCAGCGCCACTCTGTGTTGTGCCGATAGAACTACTAGAGCTGGTGGATTCGTGTTTCCAGTTCCGCAATCCAAGTGGGACCCCTATGTCCTGACCTTTAGTTGTTTCTTGGCATTGACTTTCCCAATATTGTAGGCTTTCGTGTCTTAGGTTTTTTCTAACAGAACTCTTTGGAAGTCTATTATAGCAGCATTCCTCTTCATTTGTAAATGCCTTCTTTGCTAAATGGTCTGCAATTTCATTGCCTTGTATCCCTATGTGTGCTTTGACCCACCCAATTTCTATATTCCAGTTTTGTTTTTCTAAAATTTTTAACTTTGTTATAATTGCTTCTGTTAGGTAACTGTGAATTTTATAGTTATACAATGATTGTATTGTGACTCTACTGTCCGTGTATATCGCTGCAGTTTTATTATCTTCTTCAATCAATTGAATATTTTTAACAGTTTCTAATGCTTTCAATACTGCAAATTGTTCAGCTTGGCTGTTTGTCTAACATATTGTAGCTGATATTCCAGTTTGTTCTGATGATAAATTGCTACTCCAGAACCAACTCCTTCTTCTCTTTTACTGCCATCTGTATAAATTTCCAGAGTATACATTTTATTCTGATGTATTTCTTTTATTATTAGTATGTCGGCTGGATGACACCATTTCCTATATTTTACAGGTTTGTCTAATTTGTTCTCAGAGTTTTGTTTCAATATTGTACATTCTCTGGCGATTTCCTGAAGTTTGTTATAGGTGTAAGTCCCATTATAATGGATAGTGCTTCGGTAGATGTGGTCCTAAAAGCTTTATCAATTTTAATGTTTATTTGTCTTTGCACTCTTGTAAACTTATTTGCATTATATTTCTTGTCAATGGCTTCTATCCATACTGGAGCTGCATAAGACAGTAATGGTAAAATTGTGCCATTGTAAATAGTCTTTAAAGCCTGGTGTTTTTGTCCCAATCTAAGTTTGCTGAACTGAAAATTACAATAATGTAGACCTGAAAAAGGTTGAAACATGGGCTAAGAATAATAAAATTATTTTAATGATCAAAAGTTGAAAACAATGCTAATAACATGCAAACGTAGAGTGGAAATGGATATAAGCATCTTTATCAATAACAGACAAATAAAACAAGTAGAAAAAATCAAATATTTGGGAATAATCATTGATAAAAATTTCACATTCAATATGTAACAGAGAGAGCCAATAAATTGATACACGGGTATATGTATGTACATGTGTAGATCAAGTTGTAAGGCTAGGCTGCAGTTTATGTCTTATACTGTTTAACATTTATACAGATGTTCTGATTAGAGATTGGGTGTTTAAAAATAACGGAGGCATTCATATTGCGCCAAATTTTACGCGTAAGACTGAAGACGAGATCCAAAGAGCAGTGTATATTTGACAAACGTTATGTGACAACCACAGAACACCTAGTAGGTGACAACTATAATTTTAAAATTTCGACAAATAAAACAAAATCAATGGCATTCCAAGGCAAATGTGCTCTTAGAACCAAAATTGTAATTAATGACATTAGAGCAAGCCACGGGTTTTAAATATTTAGGAACTAATTTCAGCTACAAATATGAAAATGATTCTAAAAGGAAATTATCTATGTTCCAACAAATATGCGGTACAATAAATAGAAGCCTTAAAACAAAAACCAGAAAAGAAACACGAATAAAGTTTTATAAAATAATGGCCGTGCCTACTTTTCTTTATGTATCCAAAACATGAAGGTTGACAAAAGCTGTTAAACAAGATACAGACTGCCGAAATGAGAGTTTTTTAAGAACAGTAAAAGGATGCACATTATTAGATAAAATTCCAAACGAAAAAATAAAGGAAGAACTAGAAATATATCCTTTTGGCAGAAAAAATTATCAATTACAGGAATGAATGGAGAGAGCATGTTAAAAGAATGCCTAGAGAAAGGACCCCAAGGAAAGTTTGCATTATAGGCCTGCTGGGAAGTCATCCGGGAAGACCAAGACAACGACAGACATGTTTTGTAGCCGGAACAGGCAACATTGCCTAATCCTTGAGGTGAACATGAAAATCTTATTCCTTTCTTTGTTTTATTAAGCCGTTTATTTTGGGCAAGTGCGCAAGCATTGAGCTGATTACACAAAATACATGTTATATTTAGAGTCATTATTATGATAAAGTGGATACTCTCCGGCGATCTTGTGCCCTTTTACTATACCAAATAAAAGGAGGGAAGACTTAACATCACACAAGTATCATTAAGGTCATTTGAAAGTTACTTGCCAGACTAAAGGAATTTTGACAAAAATTTCAAAACTAGAATACCGATCAAGGACAGCTAATCTATTTTGTAATATTTATCAACTGTGCTTTCAAAGCTGCGCTATGAAACAACTATATGTTCTGTCAATTATTATTCAGTATTTGTCAGATAATAGATTTTTTACGAGAAGTTGTTTTACAGGCCGCCAAAGAAATTGGAACTGTTTCATAGGTTGGTTTGGATTTGGCAAGCATTTGTTGGTTGTTCGTGTTTTTTCCAAAATGGAAAAAGTGCGGTATCGTTTAAAGATTCGCTTTTTACTTTTGGATGGAAAAACTCCGAGGGAGTTAAAAGCTAAATTAGCTTTTTATGTGGAGTTTTCACCATCTATGACAATTATATAATGATTCAACGGCTTTGAACGTCACACCCGGCAGATGTGGTTACCTAGGAGGACATGGCATTCATCTTGCCGACAACTTTTTCATCTCCAACCGATGCAGAATATGAGCTGTCGTTCCCCTCGACACACCTATGGCCTTAGTGCCACTTCGCGGACTTTTGTTCGGCGAATGTTGTTTGCTAACATTGGACAACTGGCGGATGTCATTTTCAACTCGAAGTTGTGTTTGGAGCTATTTAAGCGAAATGCGAAGGACTTCGTGCTTTGCGTTGTCATAATCGATGAGACCTGAATCCATCATTATACTCCGCAAACTAAGCAGCAATCAATACAATGTATCGCTTCAGATAAATCTGCTCCAAAGAAAGCAAAGATGGTCCCATTGTCCGGAAAAGTAATGGCGAGGATCTTTCGGGTTGCGAAGGGTATTGTTCTCACTGGCTTCTTGGAAAAAGGAGAAACCATTATTGAACAATAGTACAGTGTTATTGGCCTGATTCAAAGAAATTGTAAGAGACACGGCCCCATTTTGCGAAGAAGAATGTGTTTCTTCACCACAGCAACGAACCTTGCACATTCATCGGGTGTAGTCACCGGCAAACTGCATGAATTGTGTTTAAATTGCTGCCGCACCTCCATATTCACTTGACGTGGTGCCCTGCAATTTCTTCTTGCTCTTAAGGCTCACGGGTAGCAAATTTATATGAAATGAGGAGGTCAATGTTGAGACAAAGGCGATTTTTGCAGATCATAACATAAGCTTTACAGTTACTTTGCGGATCGTTAAAACAAAAATCACCGTAGGCATACATAAAGCTGGACTGTTGGTCCCATTTTATGTCGAGTAATCCATAAGCTGTAAGAACTACGGTTTCTCGGTCGCTTCTGTATTATACTTTTTAAGTGTTGTTCAAGTGCATCTATTATTTATTTCAAGGAAAAATATTTTAAACCGGAAATATTTCGTTTCAGATTTGATAATGGAAAAATATGCTATAGTGAACATAAAGCAATTGTATAATTTTTAAACACACTTTTAAATGGCCGAAATCAATATTCCATCGGGATTATAAAAAATAGCTATGAATTAATATATTGTTACACGATTCGGCAGTCGTTATTAATGGTCAGTACAAATTATAAAGGCTGTGGGATTAGGTTTAGGCGGAAGAATACAGTATAGAAGCACAGTAAGTTAGATATTATTAGTATTATGCATCTTGGGATGTGACTTCCAGTTGATTTGGGGCAGATCAGAAGAAACATTATTTTGTGAGAACTCGGCCAGTTATATCGAAAGACGTACAGATGTGTAGTCATGCTCAGCAAGCTCCGGAACTTTGAAATATAGTCCGTCTGTGGATAGGTGCGGCCATGTTGACCTGTAGCAGAAAACTTTGGAATTAATTTGGCTGAAAATATTGTTCCAGAAACATAATGCCGAAATGTGATAGTTTTACGAAATATATACCTGCTACATTTGCCTGGGTATTACTCTTGGGAACAACAACGTTGTTCTTCTACTACCCGTAAGTAATTATTGCAATAATCGCCCAGCATTGAACCCTTGGTGGCATTGTACTGTTATGAGAGACAGCCGACAATTTGTTTAAAAATGCTAAAGCATGACTAAACCTAACGTAATTTTTTGAAGCTATGTATACACTAATATGTCATTGCCAACAAATAGCACGTGTCATAATGCATCAGATTCGCATATTGTCAATCTGTAGCGGCAAATGTAGTTTAAATCTAGAGCTGTCAATTAGTGCCACTTAAGCTCCAAAAATATGCGGAACTGTCATTTGAACGATTCTGTTTGTTTTCTTTGTATTTTGGTGGTTTAAGGGCAGTTAATTGTTGAATGTAAGAATTTTTTCAAATTTTGAGGGCAACAAATCTGTTATTGCAGTCGCCGTTGTTAAGAATACAAATGTTTGTTAGCATTCGGATATACGTGTTATTTTGTGAGAATTAGCTCATATCATGTATTTTGGCCAAAGAAGCGAGGATTTTAGCTTCACATATAGTGGTATTAGTTGTTTCATGTATATGTTTATCTAGTGGACCACTTGCATACAAAATGGAATTGGTGGGCAGTTTAGAAAAGCAACTTCAAATTACTTTTGTTGTGAATGATCTCCAAAATCTGTTATATGAATGCATTAGATGCTTTACGTCTGTTTATGTGATGTATAAAAATTTATCAGTTATTGAGTTTACTACTTGGCAGCTGTTTTTCTAATTCGTTGTCAACTAGGTGCTTCTGTGCCAAAATAAGTTGGTAAAATATTGTTTTATTTCAGTTTTGTTTTGATAGTGCCAGGTGTTTAGACAATCTTGTGTATTTTCTGCAGTTACTGAGAATATCTGATTGAGAATGCAGTTAAGAACACATGAAACCTAACCTACAAAAGTGCGACCTGAGTAATTCAGAATGCAGTTGAGAATTATATGAGATATGACCAAGTATTCAGAATCTGTTTTATTTTGGATCACTACTCCCATAGTGTGTTCTCCATACTACAGTTTTGAAGTATTGCTGCTTTTATATATTCCAGTGCCCCATACCTTCCATAATGATTGTGTTGTTTCTAGTAAGTTTTTCTGGCATATTTGGCAACTAATTAAACACCATTTTGATCACGTTTGGAATTCATTCTCTGCTTCCCCAATGTAACTAGCCCTGGGTGCTTGATCCAGATGAAAAATTATGCTAACATCCAACCAAAGCTTATAGTCTTTCACTCCTGTGCTGAACTTCTTAGTGCCATGGTAAAGATGCTAGTGTAAATCAGGTATTGTAGTTACTATTGGGACCTTTGGCTGTGTGCATGAATTGTTATGTTTACATACATACCCTGTATAATTGTTATACAGAGCATGCCTAGGTCTTCCCTTGGCTGCAAAGTGCAATACTGTACTGAGTAATACTGAATGATATTTAAGATAAGTCTTTGGTAACCATTTGACATGTAAAGTAAAGGAAACTGAATTGTGTTTAGGATAGTTTATCAAACCTGGATTTAACTTTGGCCATCCCTATATAATGGCCTGCTCTTCACGACAGTAACGCCATTGCAGGAGTGTAACAGCAGCAGAATGAAGCATGTGTTACTGCATTATTTGGATGTATTTTATATAGTTAAATGCATTTAAAAGTTGCAGTATTTTCACAGTGATAAAAATACACATATAGTAATTGATTATTTAACTGGAATTGTCATCCCTATGGTGTACATAGTGTCACACATATGCTGTGGAGTGAACATAGTTACAGTATTTGAAAACCATAAGCTGAAAAAAAACACTGCAAGCATTATATTTACCTATACAAAAAATTACATACCTTTGCTTCAGAACTTGTCATTTTTGGAGGTTTTAGAGGCAAAATGTAACTTGACGAATCCATGTTTAGTGAGGAGAGGTTTATCCAGTCTCGAATGTTTCTAATTTTCTCTTTTGGCCTTTTTTATAGGCTAGGAAATCTTTCCTACATTTACAATAATTGTTTAGCAATAAGTATGTAACTATAGAAACTGATATTTCTACTAATTTAATTCATGACACGATACGTTCACAGAGGCAATGCACAAAACTCAGTACTTCCTTAATTTTCATTAATGGTAAATCCCTTACTAAAGTGCTTTGTTTCATTTCAAAAATTCTTTTTTAAATTCCTCATTAATGTATACTTTGTATATTACCACAGTTGCTTCGATTATAAAATCTTTTGGTCATTTTAACCTTCCTCGTCAATTGGAGACCAGTATTTGTCTTGTCCTCTATTT
Organism: Tenodera sinensis; assembly: GCA_030765045.1. Lineage (NCBI taxonomy): Eukaryota > Metazoa > Arthropoda > Insecta > Mantodea > Mantidae > Tenodera > Tenodera sinensis. Next base: position 27,134,391 of record CM060965.1, read on the forward strand.
GTCCATCCTCCTGTCATACATAAGAAATTCAGCATAACACTTGCAACACAATGTTTCATTCACTTTATGTACTACACATCCTGCAATGTAAGTCACTCATTTTTTGAGTTTCATCTACTTCTACAGTCTGCTGAATCTTTCATACTCTCATACAACTCTGAATTTAAATTGTTTATTTTGTCCTCTGCTGCACTTTTGCTGTAAGATGGCAGAAAATGTTTTATAGAAAATTCACACTAAGTGAGGTTTGTAGTTTAATTAAGCTTACTAGCTTTAATTTCTTTTCTGATTCTAGTATTTGTCAAACAGAAATGTAATTCCCCCCACTCATTTACCTGTACTGACTAAAGCTACTTTCCAAATTGTCTGTCTGAAATTTTCCTAATACAACATATTCAGAATTTACTTGGCAAAGCATGTACTCCCAAACAAAATTAGTCTTAGTGGTGTGTTTCAGAGGTCTGAGTTTCTGACGTCAGATGCCAAAATTACGATTTTGACTTGAGGGTCCCGGTAATGAAGGCTTTTCCCATTCACAAAGCCATGACAACTATAAAACGTTCATTAAAATGTTTAATGCACACAACTGCAGTTCTACTGGGCACAGAATTTTCTGTGTGAGTGTTTCCAATCCACAACTTCCTAATTTTGTCTTTTGGAAACGTGAAAGTAGTTAAGTTTTTTCTGATTTGTAGTAGGATATATACCCTGGTACACAGCATCTATAAAAAAGAGAAGGGAGAAATACCACTAATACCAAATTCTAAGGGAGCAATGGCACAATTATTTCTTAGCATTAGTAAAGAAAATATGAACATGCATAGCCTACAGATGTTCACTACAACTTTACCTTGGTATTATTATATTTTTGGGCACTTTGCATGGAACAAAACAGTATTCTTGATTAAAAGAATCTTGCAGCAAATTAATCACTGAAGGCACAGTTTACATTTTACAGAGAGAAAACATGCACAATGCTTACTCTAGTGTCATAACTCTGATCTTCATTTGTTAGTAAATGAATGATGCAGCGTTGATATGACATCATAGCAAAACAGCTTATTGCTAAATCAGGCCATCATATATTGAAGGCCACAATTTAACTATAGTTTTATTTGTTTGTGCTAAGTTGCTACGTATGAATGAGTAGGGATTCAGCTGAGGTTCTTTTGCCAGTCATATAACTGAATTTAAAACTGAAGGGACTTGTAAAGAACTCGGGAAACCTGAATGTTCTAACACATTTTCTGATCTATAGTTTACAATATGCAACTTAATGAAGGCAGTTAAATGGCATGCATACAAGGTACAGCTGCTGCAAGACCTCAGTGAAGATGACTTTGACAGGCGTATTCAGTTTGCTGAAACCTTGAATGACATGCTTGATCAGAAGCCTAACATCATGAATAGAATTGTGTTCTCTGATGAAGCTGCTTTCTGCCTAAATGAAAATGTAAATTGTCACAACTGTCATTGTTGGGCTAAAGAGAAATCCCCATTGGATGATTGAACAACATACACAAGTCCACAAAAAGTAAATGTTTGGGCTGGTATAATTAATGGCGGATTGATAGGCCCATTTTACATGATGGCAACTTAAATTCTGAAATATATTTATGCCTTCTACTAAATGAAGTAATTCCTGCTTGTACTACTCTATTCCCTGGAGGAGGAGGAATTCTTATTCCAGCGAGATGGTGTCCCTGCACATTATGGAAGGCAGGTGGTGAATTACCTAAATCATGAATTTCCAGGAAGATGGATTGGCAGAAGTATTGAATGACTACCAAGATCTGACCCAAACCCCATAGACTTGTGGGTATAGTTAAAGTGGAGAGTTTACAAGGACCGACCAAGAGATCTTGAAGAATTGGGCAAGAAATGCAGCTGATCAGGCGAACAGTGTTGCTGGAAACATAACTAATTTTAAAGATAGACTTTGGCATTGTTTGACAGCAAATGGAGGCCATTTTGAGCACCCTTTGAAGTGAATTCAGTCAATACAACACAACACCACTAATTTTGTTATGAATGTGTTTTCTTGGTTTAAATTTCATGTGCTGTAATATGCCTTAATAAATTTAAATTACATTCCAAAAAAGCATCTAACTGTACGTTGCGAGACCTGAGGACCAAAAAAAAAAGTCATTAAAAAAAGTCATGCCCTATTCATAATCATAGTAATATGAAAACCTGTTGATATCTTAGTTTTTCTAAAAAATATCACTTCACAAAACTATAACAACAAAGTTACAAGCATTGTTCCATACTTTTTCCTCACCCCGTATATATTCAGAGTTTGTTCAACAGTGGAAGTAATATAAAAGGGAATAACAGTTGAGATACTTGTATCACAACCAGAGCCCTGACAAATATCCACTGAGTGGGAAATCAACATACTACCACTTTACCAAATAGTTATTTCATACAAATACAGATTCAGGCTGTACAGTTGAATAAGTAGTTAGATTGCGGCGCTAGAAGTGGCTGAGCATATTTGAAGGTGGTGTTGGTCCATTTTCTCTTGCAGCTCACATAAGGACAGAGTGGTGAAGAATATATTCCAATTCTGTTCAAATGTTTTGCCAGACAATGATGTATGTCCCGTAATCAACCTGAAGGTTGCAACTGCCGTTTACATTGAAAACGCTAGGGCAAGAATTTGGTACAAAAGATTTCAATGTGAATGGAGAAAGCATGCACTGTGTGTGTTGTCTCATTCAGAAATCCCAAATTGTAAAGAGAAGTGAAAATTGTTAAAACAATACTGTAATTTAAAAAAAAAAAACCTAAATCACATGTTGAATTGTCACATAATAGGAAGGCAGAAGAACAAGAAAGTGCACCACTTCAATTGGAGTTCCTTGATCTGTGTATAATAATACATATCAATATACCATTTTACAAATTACACTATCCTGAATTTAAAAACTTCATTAGGAAATATACTAAACTGTTCAAAAACCAACAGACCAATGAAAACATGTAAATGTTTATATTTTGGGCAGTGCATGTGTGTATTTGTAACGTCTAATTTTTAAATTAGATTTGTTGTTGCACTCCTGACACAAGATTTTCAAAACAAAAAATGGAGATTTGTCTGAATCAAGAATAGCTTTTTCAGTTCCTTTCATTGAGAGCACTTGATATTTTTTGATGGTGGCACACCACCATGATTGTTGGCATATTGCAATATTGATACAGAAAACCACAAGCATAGCACAATCTTGAACTTCTCAGCATCTCAACCCCTCCTATGAGTTGCAGCTCAAGGCACAGTGTGAATAAAGTCAACTGCAAGCTTCGACTAGTTTCATGTAAACGTCAATCAGAAAAGAAAAGCAGATTAGCAGCTTTAAATAGTTTAATAGAGTTGAAATAGAATATCTGAGTGAATTTCCCTGGAATTTTTTCTGAAAGTTGTTGGCTAATGCTGGACTTTTGACAATGAAGTTATTAGTCCTCTTGCTTCCTAATATTTTTCACTGATGGATGGGGCACTAGAAGTGGCCAGGCATATTTGAAGGTGGTCTTGGTCCATTTCCTCTTGCAGATCACATAGAGGACGGAGTGGTGAAGAATATATTCCAATTCTGAGAATTGTAAAGATGAATAAAAACGCTTATATGTAAGATAACATATGATCCTTTTAAATAAAATTATGAAAGATTTGTTTTTAGTTAAAGAGTTCATCCTTAATACATACATTTTTTCATTAAGTCTTTGATTTTTGAGGTTATTTTATTTAATTTTGCACAATATTGAACACAGCAAATTCAGCAGGTTCACTTTACATTCAACAGTCTAATTTTTAATTCTTCAGCTTCTGGAGCTATGGCAACAAACACAAACAGTATGTCTGGGTGGCTCATTTGGTTAGATGCTGGCCTACTTATCCCAAGGTTGCGGGTCCAAATCAGGCCCAGAAGAATGGTTTTTAAGTGTGCTTAAGAACAGCTCCATGTCAATAGATTTACTGGTATATAAAAGAACTGTGGGACAAAATTCCGACACACCGGCTTTTGATATCCTGCCAATTGACAGGATTGTTAAACAAAATAATTTTTAGAAACACACACACTTTCAGTATACAAATAACTTGGAAAACTACTGATGATTGTTGTTGTTAGCTAATGCTGGATTTCTGACAATGAAGTCATTAATCCTCTTGCTCTCCAATATTTAATATATTGATAGAGCAATAGCAGTATAGTAACAGATTTTTAGAGAGCACCATATTTTTATGTTTTGGCGGTCACATCGCTCTCTCACAATCCCCAGAATGTCTGGAGGACCACACCTGTCGTTGGTTTACGGGTCTCGCCGACCTGACCGGGAGACTTATCAAAATAAATTCACCGACCATATCCTCTGATTACCAATCAGAGGACGTATTGCATGCCATGACAGGTCAGCATGTTAGGGGTTAAGATTTTATAGAGAAATGTAGAGGTTGGAAAAATAAAGACTCCCTAGCCCTCAGAAACCCTAATAGCATCGGGGTCGGAAGAGAACAAGAGATGACCAAGGTAAGGTCAGATAGAAAAGTTACAGTGAGGAGCAAAACACCAGTAAGTGGAAGTAATGTTCTGCTCAGCTTGGGTACCTTGTGGTCGCTATTCACATATCCTCTAGATGGAGATCCATTCTCAAAGCTATACAAAAAAAAAAAAGAAAAAAAAAAAAAAGAGAGAGAGAGAAAATGAGAATGAGTTGGAGAGTCAACTCGAAACTTTAGTCAGCTTTGCATCAAGAACTTCCAATATTACTAAGATAGGTGAAGTTTTTAGTTTCTAATTTGTTCCTACTTTAGGAGTTTAGAGAAATGTTCAAACTTTGCACCCCTTGCCAACACACATGCTTTGCAATGCTTTCTCCAATTCTGTTGCAGTAGTCCAGGTTTGCTTTTTATTTTGTTCACTGCTCAAAATATTTTTTTCTTAAAAACTTTCCGCATCAGGCCCATCTGTAAAGCATACACGAATTTTCATATCATCACAAAGAAAAAAAAATTGTGTGGATTCAGAGATCCAGTATTCTATGTAGGTGTTGGGTAGATGACTTAAACACAGCTGTACTTATGTGCGCTGTCATGTAATGGCCACAAATCATTTGTTATTGCTAGGGGAACACCCTCAAGCAGAACTGATACCGTTTCTTCAAGAAACTGTAGGTAAGATGGCTCCTGTTAAAATCTGAGGAAGAATCAATAGATTGATTAATGTATTTCTCATGACTGCTGCCCAAACATTTACAGAAAATTTATGCTGGTTAAAGCTGTCTTGTTTTATTTGTGTGGACTAAGTCCAGTTGCGTGCCTTATGGTAATTAGTAGGGCTAGGATTGGGGTTGCCAGATGTTCTGTTTTTTCCGGATTACTCCATTTTTGGGAGGCAAATATACATCTGTTTTATATTTGCCTGGAGTACACAATTCTCCATTTTTCTCTTTCCTCTAAGAAAACGTTTTTCAAAATTTTGCATAGCCATATTTCAGAAACTGTTTGAGATAAAATATTGAAATTTGATACTTACCTTAGTCTCAGCACCCACTTATGAGTATACCATATGTTAGCAAAATCTAAAATTGTGATATAGAAGTTTTATTCAAAGTACATTGATTTCACATGGAATGACCCAGCACATGAACTGGGCATTTCAGCTGGTACACCCATGGATAAAATGATTGAGTGCATTAGGAGAGCAGATTGTTTTAATGTTTAATGTGTTCCAGGCCAGTTTACACAATTCAATATTCTAACATGCAGCTGATCTATTGATGGTCTGTGATCAAAATATTATCGTTTGTCAGCAGGGGCAGATATCGAAGGGGGACTCTAGGGCGGAGCCCCCCCAGTTAAAAACTGAAGATTATATTTTTTGGTCTTAATATGTCTGTTATATAGGTACACTTGTACATAAAATACATTTAAAATTGTTCTGTTTTTCCCCTATTTAGTATGCTAATTTTTAAGATGACGGTCTGCTGGACTCAGGTTGTGACAGCCTGGGCACTTTCTGGTCTGTTTTCTTTGGTAACCATGGCAACGACATAGCTGTAAGGTTATCCCACTCTCTTAGTTAAGACCAGCATAGGGCTGTGAAAAATGAGCCCGGGTGTCATGGAATGTATGGAGTGGAGACTCTTGTTATTCTTTCAGTTGCGTAGGTAAGGTTGATGTGAATTACTATAAATTACTTGCTTGCACGATTTTTCCCATAATTTTTAGATCATTATGATTAAATTTGTATAACTGAATGTTACTTTTAAGTACACAGAAGTGACCTGCAGTTGAAATTCTCTGGGTTCAAATTGGAGATACGAATGATGGAAATGACCAAATGACCACTGCCATTTGAACCTCCGAGGACACGCATATACCTGAAGTACAAAGGTGATGGCATTTTACTTTGTATGGGTATTTCAGGGCTTACAGTTCTGTGACCTGTTGATTTCCAGTCAGTAACCAGTTGGCTTGGCTGTCAGTTGCAGTGCAATACAGTTGAGAGAAAATGAAAGTGTGAACTAGAAGCGGTTGTGTTTAGTTTGCTAAGTTTATCAGAAAACTTGGAGATTAAAACCAGCGGCCAACCAAAGCCTGAGCTTAATATTGTGCAAATACAACCCCAGTGTAAAAGCAGAGATTCTTTTATTTAATTTGATATTTCATTATACGAAAAGGTTTCCTGGCTATGTGGATGTGAAGAAAAAACCGCACTTTTCTTCTCGTGTGTTTGTTGTTCGCCAGTGGTGGGGTGATGATGCGTGGACCAAAGACGGTGTGTGTGACTTGAAACATCTGCAGGAAAAAATAAAAAAAGCATGATGGCTCTTCTAAGCATAAGGCTAATGCAGTCAGCTTTCAACTTTTGGAGTGTACAGTATTAGGTCATTTTTAAGTAGTGCTTATGAGGAATCCATAAAAAAGCACAATGAAACAGCGGAGAAAAATCGTGAGGTTCTGTCAACGATAATGTCATAAAATTATGTGGTGCATGTAATCTTCCTCTTTGCAGTCATGACGAAACCGCAATATCCAGCAATTAGTATGTGTTTTTAGAAATACTAAGTCATTGTAAGATGCCATTAACAGCCATTTTGAAAATGCTACCATTTTTAAAGGAACTTCTAAAACCATCCAAAGTGAGTTGTCAGATTGTATGCTACTTGTTTGTAGGGATTTCATTTCTGATCAAATTAAGCAGTCTTCTTTCCTTGCATGTATGGTTGATGATATGACACACATATTGAACACTGTGCAGACAGTGCTAGTGTTTCGATATGAACTTCAAGGCAAGGTTTACAAGCGCTTTTGGACATTTACAAATGCAGAATCACATAATGCAGAAGGTTTATCAAAGTGCATTTAAGAACAAATACTTCCATTGATTTAGGGTGGAGCTATTGTATTTAGGTGGTGTTAATGTGAAAGTTAGAATTGCATAACAATGCTCATTATATTTATTGTTACGCACATCAACTGAACAAATTAATGGAACAGGCTTCCTCTCACATTTCAAGTGTTAAAATATTTTTCCACAACATTAGGGGTATCTACATTTTTATCTAACTCTCCTGAAAGGACTTCTATCTTGTAAGGTATTTGTGAGGAACGAATACCAAGACCTTCAGAAAGTAGATGGAATTTTCACTCTAGGGCGGTACAATCCATCTTGGAACACAAAACCTCGCTTATAATTTGTTTTGAAAATATTCAGCCCGGAAAGCCTAAGAAATGTAATTCTGATACAATCAGCCAGGCAGCAGGTTTCTTAAAATTGCCGAACAACTACACTTTTCTCTATTGGTTGAACTTCTTCAGCAAACTTATGCCTCATGTTGACGTTCTGTATGATCAGCTGCAAAAGGTAGAAACAGATTTTGTGAAAGTACGGCAAGCAGTAAGTTGTTCTGCAAATGTAGTGCAGAAAATTAGGGACCAAATACCATCTTCTGAAAAAATATCTGAGGAACCACAACAAAAAACAGATGTGGATTTTATACACAGAATTTACATTCTGCTGCAAAAGAAATTTGTGACATAATTCTCTCCCAAACAAGAGATCATTTTGAATTCACAGACCATCTTTACGGTGCAAAATTGTTTCTACAGGCCAAATATGAAGATTAAAGAAAAATGCTACCCCTAGATAGCATTCATATTTTTTGTAAAGATTTCCTTGATGTCAATAAAGGTGCACTTAAGACAGATCTTTGCGTTTTCTATTCCCGACCAGAATTTGGTGAAAGTGATGTAAGCGACTGTTTGAACATTCTAAAGTTCTTCATTTCCTTCGGTTTGGTTACCACCGCCTTCAAAGAAATATCTAAAGTACTTAGAATATTAATTACACTGCCCATGACTACCTCCGAAACTGAAAGATGCTTCTCAAAATTAAAACTAATAAAAACATTCTTGAGGAACCGCATGAATGAGGGCAGATTGACTGGCATGTTATCTATAGAGAAAGTGCTGGTGTCCAAAATTTCTAACTTCAACAAGCTCGTAATTGAGAAATTCTGTGAGAAGAGCTGTCGTATGGAGTTCCAGTTTAAATGAAAGGTAATTACATCAGTATTTTTCTTTGGCATAATTTGACATTCTTAGCATAACAAGTCTAAATTTTAATGTAGACTACCTGAACCCCTCCAGGTTAAAAATTGATGAGCTGCCACTGTCTGTCAGACACTCAAATAAGCTGTCTTGAATCACCACTTGCATTTGTATTTGCAAATATGTATACAAATGTAAGTGGTGATTCAAGACACAGGCTCTTTCGAGTGTACCTTAGACGATGACATATGGAGCAGAGACTAAACAAACTCAGCTGCATGTTGGAGTGTCGATTGTGTAAACCATGCTGGAACACGATGTGAAACTTAAAAATATTGTTTTCCTAAAGCACTCAATTTTTTCCAGCATCATCCACACCGTCTTCATGTCAAAGTTCAGCTCCCGATGGGGCCACAAATGTTGATGCCTAATGGAAGGCATGCCGTCAACAACTCAGTGAAATGATTTTAGACATGCTTAGAGCAAAACCAGAAATCTTTTCAAGAATTGAATAGTCGGAAGCTTTCACAGTCGGAGTTAGAATTAAAGCTAGAGCTTCTGGGCTTAAAAGCTGTGGTCTGCTGGAGTTCAGAGATCCAGACATTTCTTCCACACCTGTGGTGGACATCATCGGTGGTGTGGTCTGAGTCTTCGCGGCAAAGGTTCATTTACAGCAGAATCGATGACTGGAGGTGCCATATTTATATCTGGGCCTCTCACATGGGATTGGCTGGGCTTGAGCAGGAGGTGTGTGTTAGATGTGCGGGGCTTCTCCACTCTGATTGCTGAATGGTTTATGTGAATTCTCTGCATTAGTGCTTCTTTTTTAGGCTCAAGTATCAGATGCCAGGTTTTGTTAAATTTTAGAGCTTCTTCCTTTCTGTTAAAATTACTGGGCTGTTTGTAAATTTCTGTGGTTTCACGTTGTAGTCTGGGTCTGCAAGCAGCCTTTAATTCTGTACCAAGAGTAGAGATATAGAATGTACTATATTAGAAGACTCAGGGGTCTCTGTCTAGGGGATATGTGAATAGTGACCACAAGGTACCCAAGCTGAGCAGAACATTACTTCCACTTACTGGTGTTTTGCTCCTCACTGTAACTTTTCTATCTGACCTTACCTTGGTCATCTCTTGTTCTCTTCTGACCCCGATGCTATTAGGATTCCCGAGGGCTAGGGAGTCTTTATTTCTCCATTTCTCTATAAAACCTTAACCCCTAACATGCCGACCTGTCATGGCATGTAATACGTCCTCTGATTGGTAATCAGAGGATATGGTCGGTGAATTTATTTTGATAATTCTCCCGGTCAGGTCAGTGGGACCCGTAAACCAACGACAGGTGTGGTCCTCCAGACATTTTGGGGGTTGTGAGAGAGCGATGTGACCACCAAAACATAAAAATATGGTGCTCTCTAAAAAGCGGTTACTATTACTGCTATTGCTCTCTTCAATATCATCAGTGAAAAATATTGGAGAGCAAGAGGATTAATGACTTCATTGTCAGAAATCCAGCATTAGCTAACAACAACGTTGTAGTCTGGCATGATAGTACGGCCTAGTTAAAGGAACAGTAGTCTCCTTATACTGAATTATGTGTTCTCTGTTGGTCCATATTGCATGCTCTGCGACCGTTGACTTATCTGTCTGTCCCAGTTGGCACATCTCTTCTGTTCTGTGAGTTGGGTGTTGACACTGCGTTGGGTGGTACCTATGTACACGGCACTGCAAGAACACGGAATGTGGTAAACACAGGCCGAAGTGAGTGGGTCCCTGGGATCTTTGGCCGACCGAAGCAAGGTATTACCATGTCTGGTAGGTTTGAAGATAAGTTTTGATGTTGTGATGCTTGAGTAGGCATCCTATTCTATCCATGACAGTTATGAAATAAGACAGAAAAGCAGTGCCTTTGCAGTTGGGTGGATCCTGTTCGAGGTTGGCAGGGTGAGGTCTAGGTGGGTGTATTGCTCTGTGAACTTATGCCACATTTGAATATAAAGTCTGTTCAAGATGTCAGAGTTCCTGTTGTAACGAGTCAGGCTCACAGATGCGGGCAGCCCAGTCAGCGAGAGTGTTTATGTGGCCCGTTTCTGCTGAGGATGATGGTTGGAGTTTTTGTTCAGATATCAGTCGGTGTGGGTTTGTTTGCGGTAGACTGAATGTCCAAGAGTCCCGTCTGCCCTCTTGCTGACCAGAACATCTAAGGCCAATAGTCCATCTTTTTCTTTCTCAATAGTGAATTGAATATGTGGGTTGGTGCTGTTGAGATGCTGTAGGAAACCATCAAGGGCTTATTCCCCATGACTCCAAACGACAAAAGTGTCATCCACATAATGATACTATACAGATGGTTTATGAGTTGCAGAACTTAGGGCCTGGGACTCGAACTCTATAAAGAAATTAGCAAGCACTGAGCTGAGTGGGCTGCCCATGGCAACCCCGTCAGTATGTTCAGAGAAAGCCTGGTTCTATTTGGAAGTAAGTAGTGGTAAGCACGTGATGAAATAGTGCCAGTATGTCATCTGGAAAGAGATTTTTCAGTGTGATGGCATCATTTACGGGAACTATAGCGAAGAGACATCGAAGCTAACAAGGACATCTTGAGGTTGCAGTGTGATGGTCTATAGATTTGTGATGAAATGGTGCGAGTCCTTGATGTAGGTGTCCATGGAGCTGATGTGAGGTTGTAGTAAATCGGATAAATACTTCACAACAGCCTAGGTAGGGGACCCAATGCCACTGACCATAGGTCATAGTGGTACTCATGTCTTGTGTATCTTGGGCGGAGCGTATAGCCTATGAGACTGAGCTTCAGATTTAGTGATGCAGCGTTCATCCTCAGGTGGTATGGATGACAGTTTAATAAAAACTGTTGGTTTTTCGTAAAATACGGACTGTAGGGTCACGTTGAAGTTTTTGCAGTAAGTATGAGGCTGTAGAAGCTCTATGATCTTGTTCTGGTAATCAAGCTGGTTCAGCACTCTGGTAATCAGCTGTCATTTTCCTTTAAAAATCTACAAATGGTGTTATGCATTGCAATTAAGGACTGAAGAAGTGAACATATAGTATTTCAGAGGTATAGAATCAGAACTGAAAAATTCAATGTCACAGCTTGTATGCTTAAAAACACCAGCAGTAAGTTTGTCGGTATAAATGCATAGCATTTTCTCGCAAAATTAATCAATTGCTAACAGATTGCTTTTTACCTGTGACTGCATTAACTAAACTCATTCTTTGCTTAATTGCATTATTTTATACTGTGTAATTTTGAATTTCTCTTGAACTGATACTAAAATAACATTTTTCAGTTTTAAGGGCAATTTTTGAGATTTTTAGGTCATAATTGCATTTTTTTATATTTTCTAGGGCATCAAAATCCTAACCCTAGTAATTAGTTACTCCATTTCTAAGTTACTTCATCCATTGCATGAATTTTAAGGGGAAGAGACCATTTGCAAAATGCCAATTTTGCATAATCTCCCTTAGACAAATTGAATTCGCTGAATATAAGGGTGGTGCAATTTTCTTTGAATGTTCGCAAAACAGTCCAATGGGATGTGTTGATTATGCAAGCTATACCATGGCTGCTGTTTCCAGGATATTCTTCCACCTAGTGAAGGATTTCTTCTTGTGCAACATTTCTTTGACCAACTCCTTCAACATGAGATACACTGTCAGTATCTAGAACTCTGACAGATGAAAGCAAATGTCCTATGATATGGTGTTTGTCTTTTGAAATCTTTCTTAATAAGTTCTTGTTGCAGCTGCCACATTACAATGCATTTCACTGCAAATGAGTAGCATTTCAACATGCTAACATTAGAAAAGTGAATAATTTGATGACCAATAATCCGCAGTTTCCAAACCAGCCATAAGTGCAATAAATGAACAGCTGAAGTGCATTTCTTACAATCTTATGATTATGCTGTGTTGTTTCATGGCAAACAATGTAGATTCAACTAAGAAAAATTTCAAAAGCTTATAATAGCAAGAGTTTGAACATTTTTTAATTCAAAATGTATTTCAACATGCAGAAGGGATTTCTTTCAATCTGCTCTAATAAATGTTTGAAAAAGTATTTATTTTGTAAAATCTTAATTTAAAATAGATTAATATTAGGCAATTTTTGCTTTCTTCTCAAAAAGTACTTAAAGAGCAATATTGTCCTAGATTTCTTGTTCTATTCATTATAGTCATCCTGTTCAAGGGTGTTATAGGTTACTTTCCACTTTTGTTTGTATATCTATGTACAGTAAATCCTCATTTAACAGACTTTCAATGGACCCAAATAGCCAATTCAGCTTAACAAAGTTTAAATTAACAAGGTTCTATAAAAGTATATATGTAGTCCCTTATCTGAAATGGCAAAATACAACTTTGAGTTCAATTTTTCTCTTGTTATGGGCAACAACGAATGAGGGTGCCCTATTTTCATGACCTCTAACTACAAACATACAGTATATTTCTGTTTTGCCAAAATATTCTTAGTGATGGAGTGAAAAACAACAAACATTCACTGTTCAAGTAAAGGGAGACTGAGCTTTCTGAATTGTTGCAAATTACATGTTGTATAAGGTCTGCTGACCTCTTTTCCTGCCCTTGCCTCTTACGTTGTGGAAGTAACATGTAAGCAGTTGGTGCCATTGTTTAAAAATTGCAATACAGTACATATATATTGAGACAATTGTCAAAAGCAGAACAGAAAATATAGCAGTGTACAGCACAACATACATATTTGGTTTGGGGTCATCGTATTGGACAAATACAAAAAAAATTAGATAGAAATTTATATGAATTAAAACTGTTTAAAATTAAAACAATTGCTCACCAATGCATTTAAAATGCTTGCATTTGTGTAAGGCTAACGGCTCTTAAAGTACATCCTCACTTTCATTAAGATTGTCATATGGGGCCCACTATACCTGGCGACTAGATTTCCACTTCATGAGTATCCTATTATAAATGCTCATTGTCATCACTAGCATTGGAATTCCCACACTTTTTAAAGGATTTGATCACTGTTTCCACTTTTTCCCACGTTTTGATACTGAAATCACAAAGCACATAGTGATGCAGCATGCATAGCTCCACCTTTCCAATGACTTTTTGCAAATCATCCAGTTATTCCATTGTTCATACAGGTATTTGAATGGTTCATTCAAAGAGAGGTCTAAAGGTTATAGTGTTGAAGTTAAACGACCTGATATAGTACTAATCTTAATCTTGTTTGGTGCTAAGCTGTTTTGAATGTTTAGTTATGCGACTGCAAAACCTATTCCACGCCAACTATCCGTTATGATTTCCAAGAGCACCTGTTTGCCCCTGCCACAGGTTTTCTGTTCCATAATTTTACACCATTCTAGTCCATCCGCTTCTTTTCATGAAAATGTACAGAAAATTTATGGTGGGAATTTTACTTTAGGAGTAACACCGTAGGTGTTAATGTCGTTCCGTCTGCTATGCATGTTAATACTACTGTAAAGCTGGTATTTACATCACCTGTACTTCTAACTTGAACATCTTTTATGCCTTTTGTTTTCACAGTTCTGTTGTATATCGTGTTAAAGTTCATCAGTATTTCATTCACATTTCAACATGAGATAATGAAAAATTGTATTTTTGCCTTATACTAATAATAAACTTGGGAAAGCTCATGACTTTATGGTCAGGTTCTTGTAATTTTTGTGCAAAATTTTTCTGTTGTATCACCAGATTTTTTTCAGTTCTTGAACTGATTGCACCTTTGTACTGTTGCTTTAAATTCTTTGCCTTGCTTTTGATTGGCCAGTGCCCCCTACAATGCATAAGCCCTGGTTATGTTTCTTGTAACAACATAACAGTTCTGTCTCTGTTCTTGTACCCATTCTGCAATGTTATTTTCCAAATCTGGCCAGAAAGATATTCCTCTCCATGCAGACCATTTTTACTTTCTCTACTGTTAAGTAGAGGAAGCGTTGTATTCCACCCAAAAATTTGATGTCGAGATTTCACCGAAAATCCAGAAAAAGTATGTTTAGAAAAAGTTCTTGTGTGTGTCAGTCTGTGGACAGCATAAATCTCAAAACCGAAAAGTCGGTTAAAAACCCAAGTTGGTATTTAAGTTTAATGTCTTTCAAGGATGCGACACGAAGATTTTGAAGAAAATAGCCCTACCTTAAACTACCCTTTAAATCGAAAATTTTGATTTTCTTGAAAATGTCTAATGATTTTGATTAAAATGACATATGTTAAGATATTAATTAGTATGACAAATGAAATGTATATTTTGAATTTTCTGGCTATAGCCTATGTAGTCCTGTTTACTCTGAATGACTTTTGAATAATTCATAAACCGTAAGAGATAGACAAAATCTTACTATATGAAAAATGTAGATCTCGCTAAAACACAATGTATGTCTAAATAAATTTTTTGTAGAGTGAACCATTTTGGAGATATTCCTTGTTATTTGCATCGGTTTTGGAAAACTTAAAACTTTCGTGAAATGAAACATTATATACATTATATACATTTTTTATATATGTTAAGCGTGCAAAGAGGATGGGATCTCAATGCTTTAAAAGATTTGACTATTGCTCAAAGCCTACTCTGTTCTCCCCTTGCACCTACAAGGAAATCAGCAATAAGATAATTTCTGCAAATGTTTATCTGTATTAACATGAAGAGGATACAGGAATAAGAGTTAATAAGAATAGTTAGTACAAGAGTAGAGAACATCATGCGAGTGCAACACATCAAATTTTTTCTTTAGCATCTTCATTTTTTCTCCAATCTCTTTACCATCTTCTCTGTTATATTAAAAGTCCTTGCCACATCACAGTTGTTCAATTCTTTAGCCTGCTTTATGACTTTTGACTGGAAGCTTGTTTCATATTACCTTCTTTTTGTTAGTTCCATGATTAGATCCACACTTTGCAAATTTTTGTGCTGTTGACTGAGTTTGTGATTTGGCACTTGCTTCCACAGGCAGAAACGTAACAATGCTGAAGGAGGCATTTCCTTAAGCATGCAACCATAGTTATCTGCAGTGTTTGTGATTGTTCAACAATTGCAAGTCAGCACTGCTAGATGCAAGTAAATAAAATGTGTTCATGCGAAAAACTGCAAATAACATAATTCTGGCTATGCTATACAGTATTACTATCCAGATGATCTTTGATGTAGATGAACTAATTCAGACTGTTGTTAATAGTTTGGGGAATTGACCTATAGAACAGCTCCATGCTATAGCTATAGAATTTTGACAAAAATTTGTACCTTCTCTTATCTGCTGAAATATACATTGTTGCATGTGTGCTTGTGCACACATACAAATTTACGTTTAAAACTCAGAATTTCATCCCCCCTTCACTCTACCTGGGTACCACTGAAGTGCTGCCTCTTGTGCTTTCTGGAAGACCTGTACCACCCAAGAGAATAAAAAGTCATAACTTTATTTATCCATTTAAAAGTTACGGCCAATATTCCGTACTTTTTGTTTGCCCTGACAATGAATGGGTGTGATCTGGATCTGCTTAGAATGCTTATGCTTGGAAAAATTTTGCTGCCTGCTATATTTATAATGGAAAAGTAGCGGCCCCAGGTCGTGAAGATCTCATAACTGGCAGGGAGGGATCGGGACGCTGACCACATATCACCCTCCAGTACTGCACCCCACCAATGACACCTGTAGTGGGCCGAGGTGGGGGATGTAGCAGCTGGGCGGTAAGGCTTGGCTCTTCATGGGCTGTTGTGCCGCGGCTTAGTTTAGTTTAGCTATATTATAATGGAGAACAGTACAGGTACACTAGTGATCAGGGATGTGAGTTATCAAGTGTGACTAAGACCTTATATGGTAACCATGTTCATTTCTAGAGGAACAATAAATGAAAGGGTTATGACCAAACAATGTTTTGGCTAACTCAAGGAAATAAGTTATGTATGAAGGGTCATTAATTTATACAGTAACCCGCTTTGTACAGCAGAATGTATTTTTTCTGTATTGAATTTTTTATGTTGCTGTAAAAAAATTCATATCTAATTACCTATCTGTTGAAATGTAGCATATTCATAAGCTACTATGTTAAAGTAACATCACAATTTATTGCTCAACGTTAAAAAATAATGCTTCTCTTAGGTAACAGTTCCTATCGTGGCTTGTTTACAAAATTGAAATGAAATTAATGTTTAATCAATGTAATAGTGAGCAGAAGATACCAGATTCGTACCATTAAGTACTTTGTACTTTCTCTACTAAATGCCTAAGTAAAGGAAGTGTTGTATTCCACCCAGAATTTTAACACTAGGATTTCACCAGAAATTCAGCTTTTTAGTTTCTCTGAATCCAAAAAAATGTATCTTTAAAAGACTGTGTGGGTGTGGGGGAGGTGCCTAAGTCTCAAAAATAAAAAGCTGGTTTAATACCAGTTGCTTTTAAAATCAGCATCTTCCTGTGATATGACCTCGATTAAACGATCCCCTCACCCCATGCTACTACTTGGAAAATATTTTGCAAGTATTAGCTTTTTCATAAATTATTCAAAGATTTTCATTAAAATACTGCACATTTGATATCCTTATGGCAAATATGTGTATCATGCTTTTTTCTGGGAATAACCTGTGAACTCTGCTTCATTCTGAATGGCTTCAGTATGACTGTACACTGTAAGGCTTGCAGAAAATCAACTGTAATTAATCTTGTTAAACTGCAAAATTTATCAATTTTTACTTTCTCTGTTATGTATACTAAGTAGGGGAGACATTATATTCCACTCAAAAATTTCATATTGTGATTTCACTGGAAATGTTTTGAGGTACAATGAATAAAAAAAATGCCTTTTTAGAAAAAAAGGGTCTGCCAACAGCATAACTCAAAAATGAAAAGTTGGTTAAAAATCAAAGTTGATATTTAAGTTTAATCTTCCAAATATGTTACCAATTTTTTTGAAACTTGATTTTCTTTAAAAATAGCTAATGATTTCAATTAAAATGCCATATGTTTAAGATATTTTTATGGCAAATTAAATGTATATTTTGAATTTTCTGGCTAAAGCCCAGGTAGTCCTATACACTCTTGAGGACTTTTGTATTACTGGTAAATAGTAAGATGACCATATCTCGTGTACAAAAAATGGAGACATCATTAAAACACACAATTTATGTTCAAATGAATTTTTGTGTGGAGTGAACCATTTTGGAGATATTCCCTGTTATTTGTATGAATTTTGCAATGCTTATACTTTTCTCAAATGGAAGGTCATTATCAACTTTTTTATATCTTGACCAGGCAAAGAGAATGAAATTTCAAAACTGTCACATAGCAACCCACTTTAAAAGAATTGACTATCACTCAGAGTGTATTGTATTGCCATATTCCCCTTGCACCTACAAGGAAATAAGCAATAAGATAGTTTGTGCAAATGTTTCTCAACTAACATGAAGATATGTAGAGGAATAAGTGTTTGTAAGAATAGTTGGGACAAGAGTAGAGAAAGTCACATGAGTGAAACACATCAGATTTTTTTGTGTTAATCATTTTTCAGTTATGCTTTGCTATGTGTTTGAATTTTTAAATACATTTTCCTAGTGACAAGCTGGTTTTTGTTATGGTCATAGAAGGAATACGAAATTTCAAAGTCTTTAAGCGGCAATCTTTTTAAATATGTAAATCATGTTACTGTATCCTTATTAAATCCACATCAAAATAAGTAATGAATATTTATCTTTGATTAATAGGAACTCTACAGAAGAATACTTTTTGAAGAATAGTATGTGGAAGAGGGATTAGAGCAAGTCCTGCAAATCCAGCCCTTCAGATTTTTCTCTTCTTAATTACAAACTAGTGTGCATTATTGGAAGGGTTAAGAATTTTAGTATTTTGAAATTGGAAATTCAGCATTTTGATTTGTACTTTAAGCATTTTATAACATTTATACATTTGCAATTAAATATTTTATATCACTTTGAATAAAAACAATTTAGTTAACTTTGATTAACTGATTCTTTTAAAATAACTTTAATGCAAAAGTAGCATTAAGGGTTTAAAGTATTAATAGTGTGAAAATTACATCATTTCGGATTCACTTTAAATTAATGTGCAACACAGAAAATCAAAACAAATTGATACAGGCTAAACATGACTGATGCAAAACCAGCATAATAAAAAAAAAAGGCCTAAAATGAATCAAACAAGATCATGAGTAATTAGTGTTGTTGAAACAAATGAAAGAAATATCCCAAGATTTTGTTTTTTTTATTTGCATTCTCATGACACAAACTCTGTTTACTGAAATCTTTCAGCATCTATGTTATTGGTAGAATGCCAATTGCAGAAATACATGAGGAAATTCAGAGTACTTTAGCTTAACCGTTCATTAGTTGTATACATATCTGTTGGATACATGGCTTAATTTTTCCTCAATATTCTTCCAACAAATAAAGCTACAGAGTTATCGTCCTAGGGAATAATATATACTACCTTTGGTTTTGCTTCACCAAAGTTTAAACGTGATCACTGTAGTAATGACTTGGCAATGGAATTAAATGTCAGCACATGTATCATAACACATTGTCACCACCATGTAATAAACAGAGGATTATGTTAGGGAACTGATATGTGAAAAGAAGCTAGAATCATTGATGTGTTTTTGGATTTTGTTAATGCTGAGTCAGAATTATTAATAAACATCACTTACGTTTTACTTACACATGTTTAGGGAAATGTTCCCATCATCAAAAGGCATCTAACTGACCTGTGTTGTTGGATTTCCTATTGTGGCAATAGTGTATTGCAGTGGCATCTTGTAGTGAAATGTACTACCAGAGGCACCACAGCCACTAAATCTCCATTGGAAGTACACTTCTTCACCACAGGATGAAGTGTATATTACAATAGACCATTACCACAGCAGACACAAACTCTGTTTACTGAAATCTTTCAGCATCTATGTTATTGGTAGAATGCCAATTGCAGAAATACATGAGGAAATTCAGAGTACTTTAGCTTAACCGTTCATTAGTTGTATACATATCTGTTGGATACATGGCTTAATTTTTCCTCAATATTCTTCCAACAAATAAAGCTACAGAGTTATCGTCCTAGGGAATAATATATACTACCTTTGGTTTTGCTTCACCAAAGTTTAAACGTGATCACTGTAGTAATGACTTGGCAATGGAATTAAATGTCAGCACATGTATCATAACACATTGTCACCACCATGTAATAAACAGAGGATTATGTTAGGGAACTGATATGTGAAAGGAAGCTAGAATCATTGATGTGTTTTTGGATTTTGTTAATGCTGAGTCAGAATTATTAATAAACATCACTTACGTTTTACTTACACATGTTTAGGGAAATGTTCCCATCATCAAAAGGCATCTAACTGACCTGTGTTGTTGGATTTCCTATTGTGGCAATAGTGTATTGCAGTGGCATCTTGTAGTGAAATGTACTACCAGAGGCACCACAGCCACTAAATCTCCATTGGAAGTACACTTCTTCACCACAGGATGAAGTGTATATTACAATAGACCATTACCACAGCAGAAACTCCAACAACACTGATCAGTTGAACACCTTCAGGTGATGGGAACATGTCAAGTAAGTAAAACATAAGCAATGTCAGTGTTATGCTGACTCAACGTTAAGAAAATTTAAAATAGAGAACTGCCTGTCTGAAAAACAATATAGTCCTGATTACATTGGAATAATGAAATAAAACATATTGTTTTAAGGTAAAAAGGATGGTGATAAACATTAAAATTTAAGTATATAATTGATCATACTATACTCCATCCAGCCTTAGATCAGCACCTTGTATCCCTCCGCAATAACCTGATGTTATCACCTGCGACAAACACAAAACAAACACCACGTGGACTCATACCTTGTATTTATGTTGCAACAGAACGATATTTACTCAGGAATTTTAGAAATATCACGTTACATTTAAGCAGTTTTTACCAGGGTTATCGTACATCTTGAAAACTCACAGATAATTGCCGATATTTAAGGTACTATATTTTATGGTGTGCTTTGGTTTCGGAGTATTGCGAGTTCCTTGTTGACAGCTTGTGTTTACATCCAGTGCGGATCTAACGGTGGAGCGATTATAAAAACAGTATGATGGTGGTGGTGATACAGAACAGAAAGAAGATTGATAAGTGTCTATAGAAACACGATGTAGTTGAATAAAATCTTAGTTCGGTCATTATAGCTTACACCTTCCTTTATAATACACATGTTAAGTTTATTTTTAAATTAAGCATTAAGAGTAATATAATTTATGGCTAATATAAAATATACCATGATAATTCAAATAAGCAAATTAGCTAAACTGAATAAGTAATTATAGTTCACAAGCCAAAAAAGATCATGTGTTACAGACTGACATTTGTAATATTTTCGTGACAAACCAAAGTTTCACATGCATGAGGAGCTTGGAATGCGAGTTTCGGCCACATTATTCAATAGAGAGGATTAAGATGATCACAAAAAATTACAGTTTAAGACCAAACTTATATAAAATATAATCCACAAACATTTTGTAACAGAGTCAACCCTTAATTGAATTCT
The DNA here is from genome assembly GCA_030765045.1 of Tenodera sinensis. Taxonomy (NCBI): domain Eukaryota; kingdom Metazoa; phylum Arthropoda; class Insecta; order Mantodea; family Mantidae; genus Tenodera; species Tenodera sinensis. Next base: position 27,155,499 of record CM060965.1, read on the forward strand.
ATAGATTCTAAAACTAATTATATAGAACTTAACCATTTTTTTAAAACCATCAAGATTTTCTCTATATTATTATTTATTTATGCCAACAAACTTACTGTTGGTGTTTTTAAACACACAAGCCGTGTGTGGGCAAAGTTTGAGAGGTAGAACTGGAACTTAAAAATTCAATGCCACAACTGGGATTTGAACCACAGACCTTCCATTTACAATAGTAAGTCACCATTGTGGTAATTTGTCTCTGATGTGAGACTGCCTTTGTGGTTTACCAGGAGAAATACGAACTGGTTTGAGAATTTAATGCCATTCTGGCAGTTTGTCACAATAGCTCAGTGGTTAGAGCAGCCACTCGGTAAGTGTAAGGTCTGTGGTTCAAATCCCAGTTGTGGCATTGAATTTTTAAGTTCCAGTTCTACCTCTCAAACTTTGCTCACACACGGCTTGTGTGTTTAAAAACACCAACAGTAAGTTTGTTGGCATAAATAAATAATAACTTCCTGAAGAGCTAGAGGCTTGAAACTTTAAGCATGTATATTCTTTTTCCCCTTATATTATAGCTTCTCTGTTTCATGTACTGCACTTTATTCCTGGAATTACACTCTTATGCAGTTTGAGATTTGAATGTGTGCAAACATATCTCCAGTAAATGTACAGAGCTTCATGACCCTATACGTATCAGCCAGGTTCTTCATGCAGTACTGTGCCAACATAAAAATAATTCTGTTACATTCTTGTGTATTGAGCATAAAAATTCTCTCACCATCCTCATGGATAATATATATTTAATAAGGTAAATATAATTTCAAAAGCGGTTTATTTTACAGATGCCAGTATTACATAGAAAGAAATTTTCCATGGGTCCCAGCATACCAGGGTGTAATCACATTGTTTGTGGTAGCCAACTTTACCTTGGCAACCTTCATGGATCCAGGAGTCATTCCAAGAGGTGAGCAGTGTATCAACAGTTTGAATCTGCATGCACAATTTGTATTTTTTTATAGTGGCTTTTTTTAACTAAACAAAATTGGTATGTATTTTTTTCTTTGTTCAAATGTTTTCTCCAATTCATTTTTGTTATGAACATGTTCTATGATAATTGTATGTTAATCTATGTGAATAATAAGATTGGTAGGTGTGAGCTTCAGAAACTTTGTAGATTTTTCACTTAAAAAATACAATTTACACAGAAAATGTTCAGAAATAAAACAGAACTAGAGAAAACCGTTGAACAAAGAAAAGTGATATACAGACTGGGAGTGATGCACAGAGAAGCATAAATATGATTTTGAAGGTAGCTGATGAAACAGACATCTATGGAACATACTATATATAGTGCAGCTCAGTGTTAATTTCAACTCCAAGTTACTCAAAAAGAAAATGTGTACTGCCACTGCCAGTCCTGGGTTTGATTCCTGGCCAGGATGGGATGTTTTCTTTAGTTAGGATTATTCCCTACCCTCCATGTTGTCTGGAAGGGTGAATGTGAGTGAATGTGCATGTGAAAATAATTCAAATGAGGACAAGCTACAATAACCTAAGTTCAAAGAGTGAAAAACACCAAATATTTCAGTCAAAGCCCCAAATATGACCATAGTAATTAAGGGGGTTATAGAAATATCCCTCCCACCCTCATAAAGGTTGCTTCTAAAATAGTATTGGTATTAAATAGAATAAATGATTTTGTTAAAGTATTAGTTATTAATGGAAAATTTCTGTATGAAGTTTTTGTATCCCATTTGCATGATTATGTGCATATATTGTTTATACAGTATGTTTACTACAAAACTTTGCCCGCAGGTGCACAGCCCGTGTGACCTTTCACTACATTTCCCTCTGCATACATGCTAACCGTCACATGTGTGTCAGTCTTTATTCTGTTAGGTAGATACTAAGTGCTGTTGTAGTCTAGTTCACATGTGAATAACATTGGGAGTTTGAGAGGTAGAACTGGAACTTAAAAATTCAATGCCACAACTGCGGCTGCTTAGTAAGCGGCAGGTCTGTGGTTCATATCCCAGTTGTGGCATTGAATTTAAGTTCCAGTTCTACCACTCAAACTTTGCCCACACACAGCTTGTGTGTTTAAAAACACCAACAGTAAGTTTGTTGGCATAAATAAATAACATTGGGAGTGTTTGGAAGTGTTAAGTTTGTCTTGACGTATTTTAAAAATGAATCGATTGCAGAATGCAGTACAACAAAGCGTGTTTATATACTATATATATGTTCTTAAATCATCTTGTAATGAAATTGTCGGGTAATTTGAAACTAAAGTTTCCTGGCGTGCAAGTTCCAAATACTCTTTGTTAACTTGTAAATAAATTCAGGGAGACATGATCAATTTTTGATAAGTAAAGAGAGGTAAAATGACATGTGCTTACAGAACAGAAATGAGACCAAATCGGAGAAAGGTTAAAATGGTCATCTCAAATTTTTAAGCACCTTGCACAACACAGAATTAAAACAAAATATCAGGAGAGAAATTAACACTTTCGGAAGCTGAACTAATGCTTGTGAACGAAAATCTCCTCAGAAGATGCCATAGATGTATTGATGCAGATGGACGGCATTTCCAACATATTCTGTGATAAGGCATGTTTTGTGTTTATTCTGATAATTGTTAATGTGGTTTGAGATTTGATTTGATGTCCATGCATGTGTGACTGCGAGACGCAGTGTTGGCAATGTTTAAAAGTAAAATAATTGTACTGGCCACTAAAAATTATGGATTTGGATTCAAAATTATCTTACATCATAAACCAAATGCTACAACAATAAATGTATCAGCATAACACTTAGGAAAATGTAGTACTGTGCTTTTCAAATGGGAAGGAGTTTGTCCCTGTGCGTCTCCAGGTCGGTAGCCAATCGGAGTCCTGCTGCACTGTCATATTGCTTTCCCCTTAAGTGGGACTTGACACGTGCCAAGAAATGAAGAGTGGGGGTAATGAGCTTGCAACGCAGTGCATGTAAACGTTCTCATTGGCTGCAGATCAGAACCCTTCCCATTTGAAAAGCACTATAGTATTGATGTTTATGGTATCCACTTAAAAGATTGATGACCTCAATCAGTATTACAACTTTAGCACTTGCGTTTCTCACACTATTCATCTTAAGTTCATCTTCCTCAACTGTTGCAGCATTATAGAAATTTGTTGTTGAGATAAACTTTAACATCTTCTCAGTGACTTGCAGATTTTCGGATCTGCCACATTCTTTCATAAGCTGGGACAACCGAATAAGTCCACTTACCATATCTAACGCCAATCTGTTTCTAATTTTGGTTTTTATTAAACTTAGTTTGGAAAAAACTGTTTCACAAGAAGTGTTTCTGTGGGGCAATGAAATAACTGATGATGCAAACTCCGCCAGTTGTTTGAAATCAGTATTTCCACCAAGGTGACATGTATTTAACAGCACTCCAGAAATTGCCAGGTTCAGGCATGTTCTTTATTCCACACTGAATATCACGTATTCCTAGTTTTCTCCATTGATCGTCAATTTTCTGAACAGTGCCTTCGTTGAGATTACCAGATCTGGGCACACTGGCAACAAGAGGTTAAGGGTAGAAGAATTAGTAGGATATGAAATGGTTGCCTTAGAGGGCTGGCGACAGGCCATGAGGGCAAAAGTGACATCACTATTTGTAATTAATTTCATTTCGCTGGTGTCACAAGTGAAAATGATATTTCGCTGGTATCGAAATTATTGTACACCCCTATAATTATCATACAGGTTGACAACCATGAGTACAAGCATTCAAATTATTGTATGCCCCCCATAATTATTGCACGGGTTGGCAACCCTGGCGAGACGGCTGTGCAACTGCTAGCCAACTTGTGCAGTACATGACCAGGAGATGGGCAATGTGCCTGTTGGCCAAGTTTTGTAGTAAAGGTATTGTAGTATGAAGTAAGACTGCTAAAAAGGAAATATTTAATGTATAGGCAATGTAGTCTGCAAGCACTGGAAATGAACCTCGACTCCTTATTGTTCATTAATTTTAAAATTATATACTCTTTGTATCCTTTGTATACTAAAGAAAATTTGTGCTTAAGCATAAATATATTCTTTCATGCAATAGAAATGTAATGCACCCTTATCTCTCTGAGGTAAATTTTGCTTTATTTACATTTTGAGAATGCCTTATGATCTTGTCTGCATGTCTCACTGCAGATCCAGATGTTCCTTGTTCATATCCTATCAGGTGAGCTGGCCTGGTAAAGGTTCCCCTGAAGTTTTGTTTGTGAAGGAATGCAACATACTGAAGCAGTTGAATAAAATTTACTGGAAATGAGTGAGTTGAACTACACTAATCTGCTTCACTTACTGCTTTTCTTAGGATATGCTTCGTGAACATTTATGTGCCATCGCACACATCTTTAGCTGCACATCAGCTGCCGCTGCCAGGTTGAACAGAGCTTTTCATCTTAATGATGTGTCGTGACCTTAATGTCGTGAACTTCAGGGATGTAGTTCATAAGGAAACATTCAAATTTACTTTTATACATCACACTCTATATAATTGTTTGCTGAAGTTTGTTGATTGTTTTCATATATTGGTTTTAGTTTGGGAAGTTAGCTGCATATTTGCTTATTTTTCAGGTTTCTTCAAAGTGCCCCACTCTTTTCTTTCGTGCAGAGTTGAATAGAGTTGTTCTCAAACCTTTTCATATCTGACGATATGAAGAAAAACAAGTCATCCTGTAGTTCAAAGTTAAAGGAGCAGATACTAAGAAATTTAATTATTGGAAAGTTTTAAGTATGATTTATTGAACATTTAAAAGCTTTAAGCCATAGAAGAAGAGAAAATTCAAGACATTTTATTTTTCTATAGGATCTTTTAAGCATGTGTATTTGATTAAATCGTTTGAGCTGTTTTAGGGAAAATAAAAAATGAAATTATGGTAGCATCGTGGTTGAGCAGTTAGAGCATTCACCTGCCACCCAGGCGACCCAGGTTCGTTCCCAGGGACTCGCATGTGATATCTGTGGTGGACGAAGTGGCATCAGGGCAGGTGTTCTCTGGTTTCCCCCACCATTCATTCCACCAATTGGTCCATTATCACCTTTCTACTCATCTATTTCGACTGCATTTGTATCATCCTCTTCCTCACTATCATACCTGGTGCTTGGCTGGCCACCCGCTTCCACTTCTTCACTCTGTCCGGTCCATAGATTCCTCTGCTTCCTGGCAGGTGTTGACCTTAGGCACTGGCTTGTAAGTCCTAGGTGATGCAAGTCCTCCATAAGGGGAGGGTAATCAGGTAAAAAAAAAAAAAAGAAAAAGTTTCTATACAAAAGAGTAGTTTGGGGTGAGTTTTCTTGAAAAATCTTCTACTCATAAATGAAGAGTGAAAATATTTAATGGGCTCAAGCACCATTATTTGCAATTATGTTTAAGTTGCCCTGTGCTATGAAATATCACACACAACAATATAAAACAGGCTAAGTGATATGTGACTGCCATATAGTTTAAATTTCTGCCGAAGGATGGAGCATGATGCAAGAATCAGAATCACATGCCCATTGTTGTTAGTGTTGGTTTTTTTTTTTTTTTTTTTTTTTTTGTCAGGCAAGTATTAGTGTTGATTTAATAAAATGAAAAGGTTATCAGTGAACATACAAAACTAAGTGACCATCATATTGCTGATAAACACAAGAGATGAAAAATGAAGGATCATTACAGAATGAATATAAGTGATGTGTCTTACCACAAGAATGCATGACCAAAGAGCAAAAGTTGCTTGCAAATGCAAACTAATAATAATCGTCTGGTGTAATAACTGTGTCCAGAACAAGAATTACATGCTTCTCCTTTTGTGGTTTTACCTTATTGCTAAAAGTATTGCAGATGAAGTGAACTTCACGTTCCCCTAAGCAATCAGTTAATGGCTGCTCAGCTAAAATATATAAAGTAATTCTGGGTCTTAAATTTTTGCTGAAGATCTCCGTTTGCAATTCATTTTCAAAGAAAATCCTATGTACATTCATACACATCAGTTTTATCAAAAGTCATACTTGCAGAGTATGTCTTTCTACTGCAAAATATATAAATATATTTCACAAAAAAACATTGTGACATCTGCCCGACATTTCCGGTGACCATAAAGATCCAGAACACAAATATATATGACAGTCAAATTTTAAGAAAAAAGGAAATGATTAAAATTAAGATGCAAAATATCTAAAGAAACATTAAAGGAAATACAGAATTTGTTTGTATGGCAATAAACAGTTATGCATTTATGAGCCAATAAGAGATATGTGAATTTGTGGACAGGTGGAGTGAAGTAAGGATGTAGGAATTTTCTACCGGGTGGGATATTGGAGCAAAACTTAGATTTCAATGTTTCACTATGAAGTACCATATTCATTTGAATCTAATTAGCATCCAAACCTAAAACATATTGAAATGTTTGTTGATGGTTGTGCAGAACCCCATCAAATTTAATTTTGGTGCTGCATACAGCAATGAGATATATTATAAACTCTTATCATGAGCAAATTGTTCTTGCTGCATCAAAGTCATTGCACCCTCCTGTTAAATAATTTTCATTGGTTTCTACGAGGGTGGGTCAATAAGTAATGCCTCCTATTTTTTTTTTCCTTAAATAAGTTATGTGAAAAATTTGAATTTGGCGCAATTCCTCAAACCTACTCCAATCCCCTGCAATAGTAACTTCCTAAGTCAACAGGTGGCAGCACTGCATCCTCTTGCAAAATGGCTGACATCGACATTCGTATTAGACAGCGTTCTGTGATTGAATTTTTGACTGCGGAAGGTGAAATGCCAATTCGCATTCACAAAAGGCTAAAAAATGTGTATGGTGATGCAACGGTGGATGTCAGCACTGTTAGACGATGGGTTCGTCACTGTAACGAAGCTGAAGGGCCAACACCATTGGCAGATGAAACGTGAAGCGGCAGGCCGGTGACTGCAGTGACTCCTTGCAACATTCAGTGAGCAAATCTGGTGAATATGGGAGTTAGTGTAAGGAAGCACCACTATGTTGTTGTGAGAGCTCTGTGAGCTGGTACATTATCTTCTTGAAGCATCAAATTTTTCTCTGCTTACAGTTGTGGCCATTGCCAACAAATATCCTCCCTAAGATTTCTCAAAAGGTCACAGTAAAAAGCAGCACTACAGCACTGTTTGACTCAACAAATTCATGGTGCATAATCCAGTGAATGTCAAAAAAAAAAAGAAAGAAAAGGATCATGCTCGTACTCTCTTGATCTATCTCATTTTTTGTGGTCTTGGAGATTGAGGGGTCTTCTACTGTGAAAATACTGCTTGGTCTCAGGATCGTACCCGTAGATCTGATCCTCATCACCAGTAATGATCCTTGACAAGAGTTCTTGGTCATTCAGGTACCACTTATGGATATCTTGACAAATTTGGAGATGGTGGTTTTTTGTTCTTGTGACAAATTTGGCAGCAATGCAAAGCATGTTCATAATTGATGTGAGGATCATTTGTACCATCCCAAATGATATGAGCATGTCAGCAATTTGTTGGATGGTCATGTGTTGATCTTCATGCACAATTGTTCAATGTTTTCATGCGCAGTTGTTAAATTTGTTCAATGTTTTTGGGATGTTGCACGTGTGTGGCCACCTGGCCTCTTGTCATCCTTTAGTGATCTGCCATTTCTGAAATGTTAATGCCACTTAAAACAACTCGTCCAACTGATTGTTTCATTCCCATAAGGTTGTTTCAACATTCCATGCGTTTTGATTGCCAATTTCTGGAGTTTCACACAAAATTTGATGTTTTCTCTCTGTTCCAGTTTCAAGGTGAATGTGCATGAGCTAGCACAAACTTCTGTAACATGGGTATTAATGAATATTGCTTTGAAACTTTGTGTAGCTTGCCTTCATGGTTGTTACTCTATGTTGCGCATGCATGGTAATCATGTAATCCGTTTGGTCACAGTAGGTAGTCTTAGCATTTAATGATTATATTTATAGACATGACCGCTTAAGGGAGAGGAAATTATGGTGATGCTGCACCATTAGGAAAATAATTGATAATTTGGGGAATATAAAGTATTGAAGTATAATAATGCAATATAAACATTTATTACATTTTGAGTAACCTGGAGTCAAAATTAAACTTTACATAGTAAATTTATTACAATTTTTGAGTACCATAATTGTTAACTCAGTTTGTTAGAGGAAGTGCAAAACTTAAAGGATATGATAATTATTATTTATTTATGCCAACAAACTTACTGTTGGTGTTTTTAAACACACAAGCCGTGTGTGGGCAAAGTTGTGGCATTGAATTTTTAAGTTCCAGTTCTACCTCTTAAAGGATATGAATTTGGCCACTTTACACTGGGCCTGTGTTACTAGTTGTGTACCGGCAGTAACCCTATACATCAGAGCTCATTTTAGGTGCCAGCAATGGTGCCACCCAATGTTTGTGTAATTCAACAATACATTTCCTTAATACATTAGTCTTACCCTGCTGTTGTTAATCCAGGAAACATCTTTTTCAAAATCGTCCAAACCGGTAACATACTTTCCAACTTTGTAGGTTTTCCCTGGAAATTGAAATACAGGTGCACAGCCTTTTTGTTTGGATGAAGCTACTTCACTGCAAATTCTGACACTTTTACGCCACCTAAACCACAAGGTTCCACAGTCAATTCCTTGATTTTTAGAAAATCTACAGTTGGCCTATATTATGGATTTGAGTTTTTTTTTAATGTTATGTACATCAAATACAATTTTTCTGCTCTATGAATGAATCACTTTCCATTTGTTAATGGAAAAATCACTTATTCCAACTTTGATAGACATTTTCACACACACTCATAAACACAGAGGAAAAGAGGAATAAATAATTTAATTCATATATTAACAATATTTCAGCTTGAATTTGAAACACGGCTTAACACGTGCTTGTTCAGTTGAATAATGGAATAACCCACTACTCTAAAAAGGAACTGAACATTAATTCATTATTTTTCGAACAGCATCGTTCATATGTTAATACATGCTATGTTTTATGTTAGCAACGAATGGTGGTATTTTTCAGATTTATCTGTATTGAATGAATTTTAAGTGGTGATAACAATGTGAAATTAAAAAAGCATAGCTCGAGATCTAAGTACTGCAGAGACTGGATTTTTGTAAGTTATGATCAGAAAATAAGTTTATCTAATTATGAGATTGCCATCTATCATTTTCAAATATTTATCCAAGCATAATTAATAAAGCTAATGTTCCAGGTTCAGGTGGGCAAGATGCATATCACATATTTAACAGCATGATAGGAGGGATAAATATATGAAATGCTGGAGTCTTCGATACGACCTGCCTTCATATGCCTTTAACATTTGCGCATCCCTTCATCTAAATGTGTTATATAAAAAAGGAATTTGAGGTAAAATTCATAGTGTAACAAGTGAAATGCTGTATTAAATATTTTTGGAAGTGTATAAAGGGAACAATGACATTATAGGTAGGTATGTATATGAATATTAATGAATATTAAAAATAGAAGCACTATTGACAGTGAAGTATTCTTCAAGTTTGAGTTTTTTATTTTTGAGTCACTTATTTACACACACCTTCACTACTAACTGCTTTTTTAAGCGGAAACGTTTTCAGGACCATTCGATCCCATCTTCAGCCGTTGTATATGTTCAAAACATGGTGCTATTACAGAGGATGTTCAGTATATTCATTCACAACTCTTGCACTGAGGATCTTAGGCTAGATATTCTCTAGGGTGGTGATTTTAAGTCGGCCCTCTGACTAGGTCATGTGAAGCATCCCAACATGGTTCAGAATCCACGGTAAAAGCTATAGGTCCTCTCATGTTAACACCATCCTCGCTATTTTGCCAAGGTAATGGTCTCCTTCCTACAGGTACTTTCACCTCAGAAATAGGTCCACTTATCTCTAGCTAGAATGAGTTTACCCCCAAATGTTATATACTAAGTGGACATTGAAAAAAAAACGCTTTGGTCTTTTAGACATTCTAATTACATTGCAATATAATATACATATTTAAGCTTTTATTGTTTAATGGTATCACGATAGCTACAATAGTGCCTAAACAGCCCCTAGTGAAGCTTTCCAGGAATTAAATAATTTAAATTGAGCCCTCAGTAAAAATTAAGAGAAGAGTGATTTTTTGGTGGGGGGGGGGGGGGGTGGAGCAATTAACCCTGCAAACAAAAGCATAACATTTGCACAGGAATTTAGCCTGCTTTTGACTATAATGCACATTTCACTTTTGTAGATTAAACTTAGCTGGAAGAAATGTATAATTGGGTTTGAGCAAATGCATCTTAATAAGGGATTTACTAGTCTAGTTCCTTTATTTTTTTTTTCTCTCCACAGCTTCCCCAGAAGAGGACAGGGAGGACGATTTCAGGGCACCTCTTTATAAGAATGTAGAAATAAATGGCATCACTGTTCGAATGAAGTGGTGTGTGACCTGCCAGTTCTATAGACCACCTCGCTGCTCACATTGTAGTGTTTGTAATGTCTGTATAGAGGTAAGGAACTGCATCTTGTTGATTTTGCATTAATTTATCATGCCAAGTGCAGGCTTTTAACTTCTTTGTACTAGTCTACTATTGTGGAACATCAGTTGCAGTAGTCAATTCATCTATTGTGTGAATGAAGCAACTTTTAGACTGCTTTGAAGAAAGATTTCAGATCTTGTAAATGTCTTTTTAAAAAAAACTATTTAGGCTAATGCTAGAAGAAACTTCCGGGCTGATTTGCTGTGGTCTCCTGGAGTAACTCGTTCCAGACATTGTTTCTGGACACAACTAAACCTTCACCTAGAAGACTTCACCTGCACCATCAATGATGTCCACTGCAGTTGTAAATGAAATGTCTGAATCGAGTTACTCCAGCAGACTACAACAAATCAGCCCAGAAGTTCCTTCTAGTACAGCTCTGAAAGCCTATGCTTACTCACAATCGGGGGTAATTTTCATGGGTGGACATTCCAAAGGTTATTACTTTCACTGGTTACTTTTAAAAATATCAGTTAAATTGCCACATAACAAGATAAAATATGTCACATGTATTATCTCTGTTTGCATAATAGCCCAGTTAAAACCACACAGATCTGAACAGGAGTTTCAGCAATTTAAAAATGAAGCTGCAGCCAATGTTGTTAGACCGTGTAAACAAGACAGTATAATACCTAAACTTTGTAATGCATAAACACACCACCATGAAAATGCTGAAATCTACAGTAAAGGCAAAATAGTGGTTTAACATGACAAAAGCTGTGTTATGACAAATGTTCAACAGATATCACATTTTATTCCTGAATCCATGGTAGATACAAAATTCAATGGTGGCTGATAGCTGACTATTACTGTTCTCTTTCCTGTTGTGCAAATAAATTTTGTGGGTGCAAATGATGTTCATATGACTGACTTTACAGCGTGATTTCACAGTGTGTTTTAACTATACAACACCACAAGGTGTGGTAAGCCTACCATTGGATGTTGTATTGAGGCATCTGCCATTAAATGTTGCATCAGCCATAACTGCATAATCTCTGGCCTTAAAAATTTGTGTTGTACCAGAATCATAGTTGTCCAAAATCAAACCACAGAAGTCATGTTTGCTATTTTGTGCATAATTAATAAAACCGTTTTGTTCAGCTAAAATTTATTTTATTAACATGTTACTTTTATTGTTAATTAGGATAGCTAGGTTCTTAATGAAATGGAATGTTACAGTAAGCCATGCTTTAAGTGCTTTCACTATTGCCAATAAATTACATGTGCTATCAAAACCACACCAATACCACATTGAATATATATAGAAAAAACAACTCTTATTCAACACAAAAAATTGATCAGACTCCCATTCAATACATGACTACAGTTTGTCCACCAGCTCGTGGTCTCTGGCAGGAATGCAGCTAGCCACCATGTCAGTAAACAATTCCAGATAAATTGAGATATCGGGAGCAGCAGTTCTGCTTCTAATCACGTTTACAATAAAGTTGCCAACCTTTGAATGTGCATTCATGCTAGATTAAAATAAAGAACTTGCTTAAAATAGAACAATTTAAATGTTATTTTCAGTTCATGCAGTATATTTAGCTTATAAAATGTAAATGTTTTCAACTACTCCATCTTTTTCCCACTAATCATTTTCTGCCTTTTCTATATTTTCAAAAACACTTCTGGTGTGCTTCGGTCTTAAGTTCGGTTGAGCGTTATATCGTGTAATTCCTGTAAGAATAAAGTCACCTTTTACATTTATTTAAGTATTCATTTTACCTTGGCCCAAGCCAGTTCTAAGGGTTTGAGATCACACATGTATTGGGGCGGGGGCAAGTAAACGGCAGTGTGGCTCAATAAAATAAAAATAACCAATTATAACATAATTGAGGAAGAATTCGGTCTAACAACATCTCATTCCCTCCTGCAGGATCAAAGAATGAAGTACTAAAATTTTAGTTTCTTCAATCACCCTATAAAGATCTGTTTTACCCATACAACTGTCACACAACCACAGTATCATAGCAGACTTCACAGCACTTCTAGACGGAAATTTATCAGCTTCTACATTACTGTTATCGTTACTTCTGACATAAAACTAGTGATAAGTATGATTTTACTACTGAAATTGGGTGAAATTTGCAGCAAGTAAATGTAGCGCAAATAATATTGGAGTTAATGTTACTAGAAGATATTTCCGGGCTGTTATGCCGTGGTCTGCTGGAGTTAGAACTGCCAGACGTTTCGTCCACAACTGCGGTAGACATCTTCAGTGGCGCGGATGTAGTCTCCTCGGAGAAATAAGCGTAGCGTCTGAGGTGTCGGCTGTCCGAGCTGCTGTATTTATACCCCGAGCGGCCTCCGCTGATTGGTCCGGCTGGCGGACGGCAGGGCAGGGGTGGGAGGTTCCATCCAATGTGTTGTTTCCTCTTGATTGGTTCATTTTTATTATTCCTGTTAACAGTTGTTTCTTGCTTTCAATGACGGGGTACCAGTTGTTGTTCAGTTTCAAGGCTTCTTCTTTCTTATTGAAATTGTGGGGATGTTTGTAAATCTCAATGGCTTCGCGTTGTAGCCGGGCATGGTAGTGTGTAGTGGATGACAGAATGCTGGTATCCTGGAACTTGATGATGTGTTCGCCCTTCGCTTCAATGGCGTGTTGTGCAACTGCAGATTTGTCCATATGGCCCAGACGGCATCCTCTTTTGTGTTCGGCGAGTCTGGTGTTTATGCTGCGTTGTGTAGTCCCAATGTAAACGGAGCCACAGGAACAGGGAATACGATATACGCCAGCCGAAGACAGGGGGTCCCGGGGATCTTTGGCTGAACGTAGTCTTCGGCTGGCGTATATCGTATTCCCTGTTCCTGTGGCTCCGTTTACATTGGGACTACACAACGCAGCATAAACACCAGACTCGCCGAACACAAAAGAGGATGCCGTCTGGGCCATACGGACAAATCCGCAGTTGCACAACACGCCATTGAAGCGAAGGGCGAACACATCAAGTTCCAGGATACCAGCATTCTGTCATCCACTACACACTACCATGCCCGGCTACAACGCGAAGCCATTGAGATTTACAAACATCCCCACAATTTCAATAAGAAAGAAGAAGCCTTGAAACTGAACAACAACTGGTACACCGTCATTGAAAGCAAGAAACAACGGTTAACAGGAATAATAAAAATGAACCAATCAAGAGGAAACAACACATTGGATGGAACCTCCCACCCCTGCCCTGCTGTCCGCCAGTCGGACCAATCAGCGGAGGCCGCTCGGGGTATAAATACAGCAGCTCGGACAGCCGACACCTCAGACGCTACGCTTATTTCTCCGAGGAGACTACGTCCGCGCCACTGAAGATGTCTACCGCAGTTGTGGACGAAACGTCTGGCAGTTCTAACTCCAGCAGACCACGGCATAACAGCCCGGAAATATCTTCTAGTAACATTGACTCCAGCCGTGAAAGCCTACGCTCTCTTATAATATTGGAGTTAAGTTGACAACATGACCAGCAGAGCAAAGTTTGTGCGAATGTTTACAGAACTCCAGTTACACTACTGGAATATTTCTCCCCTGCCCTTTGCTCTCCTTGGACCTTGAGCTGGTGAACAAACAGCAATTACAGGTGCTATCAAAACCACGCCAACACCAGCTATGGAAATACTAACCAACCAATACCCCATTGAATATGAAATAGAAAAAGCAGCTCTTATTCAACATGAAAAGTTGATCAGACTCCCATTCAATACATGGAACAAGAGAAATTTTACACATACACTAAAGACTTGGGAGAGCTTTCTTTCCAAAATTCAAGATCTTAAGAAGAATGTATACCTTCCTAATTCAAAGGAAAACTTCATATCTAAAGTCAATCCGACACAAACATTAGACATCACATATTATTTACACCTGACAGAAGAAGTTAAGAAAAGTGATACTCCAACTAGTGTTCTAAAATTATTGGCATTAGAGACAATCCATACTAGATTTCCAGAACACGAATGGCTCCATATTTATACTGATGGATCATTTACATCAAACCAAGATGGAGCAGGTGCTGGAGTCACGTCACCTCTTTTCCTATTACAAATCTTTAAGTTATGGAACTACTAACTTTGGAGAAATTGAAGCAATTTGAATGGCCCTACAAAATATTTTGTATAGAATATCACATTTTCATCATGCAGTTATTCTGTCAGATTCCAGGGCAGCAATTATAGCAATTACTTCCAAGTTGTCACCAAAAAACCAAACAATTACAGCATGTTGGAAAATCCTTACCCACCTAACAGCACTTTAAAAACACTTAGTCTTCCAATGGATGCCAGCTCACTGTAGACTGTGGATCAAAAAACAGAAGATGGGAACTACCAAACATTCAAACAGTAATTTGAGTATCCTCGAAAAACGCCAGTGGCAACCTTCAGGTTGATTATGGGACATGATTGTCTGAAAAAAAAAACATTAGAAGAGAATTAGGATATATTCACCACTCTGTCCTCTGTGATCTGCAAGAGGAAATGGACCAACACCACTTTCAAATATGCCCAGCCAGTTCTAGCGTCCCATCCATTAGTGAAAAATATTGGAGAACAAGAGGACTAATGACTTCATTGTCAGAAATCCAGCATTGGCCAATAACATAAATTTGATACATTTCAAATGGGTTGAAATCTGTACAAAATTGAAGGTATTTTAATGGAAAGTGAACTGAAGTGTTCATGCCCATATGGAGTTGAAATTTTGCACCAAAGAATTTCAAGAAAAGTTGAGCTGAGTTCGAATTTGATTGAAATTGATTCATTTAGTTTATATGTGGAGTCAGTGAACAGCCTAAGACAAAATAAATGAGCAACAGTCAGGGAAGAAGTTCAATTTGGAAAGTCAAATGTTGAATTGACTTAATATTGGATGTGTAAACTCTTGTCTTAGCATTCAATTATGAACACTGCTGCCATGATCGTGTGTGCATACCTCATAGCTTTGGAATTTTTCATGGTGTTAGCAATTATACTGACATCTCCTATGACTGAGAGCACACATAAAGGCAAAGCTACAAGGAGATCTATCCTTATGTTAGTGAACATTGCTGGATACTGTGTCTCAGGATGGAAGAACACTTGAAATTCCTATATCTAAGATTAGGAGATATATGTGGTTTTCCAGATAAGAGATGTTCATCAACCTGGTTCAGGTAAAAAGGTTTGTCCACTGCCTCTAGAAGAGGCAAGCAGCAATCTCTTCCAGCATGTATACAATTAGAAGTAATTCTAGTTTTCCTGGGTCAAACCACATAGCCTTATATCGTTTGACTGCAGCAGGACTCTTTGCTTGATTGGCATCTAAGAATCAGTCTTGCAATCACAGATTATCTTGCATTTGCTGAAGAAAATGTCAACCATAACTGGAATAGGGTTAGATTCACAGACATCTACAAATGGAAGGGGAGAAGCAATTGACTACCACTCCAGAGGAAAACGTTTTGATGCAAAATACATGGCAAATGGATCATACGTGTCATGTTGGAGTTGAGTGTTACAAGATGTTAGGTATGTTAATGGCAGCTGATGGCATTTTAAATTGCTGGCAGTATTAAGATATCCTCTAAAACATCATGGATCCTTGTGTAAGAACTAGATATCGCAATGGAATGATCAAATTCCAGCAGGATAACCACCATATCCACACAAAGTTCAGTAAGTTTCAAACTGGCTCTGGGGCCCTAATGATAAATTGTTGATGGGCCCTTAAACACGACTCTCTCACTCACTCATTCACTCTCACTCACTCATTCTCACTCTCACTCACTCATTCATTCACTCTCACTCTCACTCACTCAGGCTCTTGCAAAGGCAAGATATGATAGTGATTGATTGGCCTCCTTGCTGACCAGATTTGAATCCTATTGAAAATGTGCAGGCAGAGGCAAAGAAAGTTATGGAGTTAAATTGGCCTGCAAGTAGTGCAATCAAATAGAGGATGCTTGGAAGTATCCTTTCTTGAAGATTAGACCAGGATATTGATATCATCCATGCCCCATAGAATGAGGGCAGTAATGGAAGCAGAGGTTTACGCACTCAATAAGTTAATTTTTAGTTTTTCATTTAGAAACATAATATATGCTTATTTCATATTTAGTTCAAAAATGAAAAGGAGTGTGTTTCAGTTTTTATGTGTGAGTAAATGCTTTGAAATGAAATACGCCATAGCAAATGTAAATTATGTATGATATGCATAATAAACATTGCATTTTCCTTGGGCTAGGGAAATGCTTGGGAAATGAACCTCAGTAGTCCTTATTGCTACATACCTGCTTATAACTGCTCAACTGTTAGTGCATATTCAGTACATGGGACTCAATAAGAAAGGTGACAATAAAATGAACCAAACCCTAAAGAATATTGTGCACCAACTGTGGAAAGGATCTGGACTTCAACAAATATATGCCTTGAGAATCAGCTCATTTTGTTTGGCTTAGTGTAGAATATAAAATGTAAAAATACAAATACCAGAATACAAAATTTGTGAAACCAGCTGAAATGTAATGCTATGTGTATATTTATGACCTTGTTGATTTACAAAATTATTGGAGTCAAATTAAGTCTTATTGATTCAGTATGATTAATTCTTACTCATTTACATATTATTCACTTTTCAGACATTTGATCACCACTGCCCATGGGTGAACAACTGTATTGGAAGACGGAACTATAGATTCTTCTTCATGTTCCTTATCTCTCTAAGCATTCACATCACAAGTATATTCACACTCTGCCTGGTGTTCGTATTGTACAATCAGCATAGGCTCACAGATGTGGACACTATAATTGCGTATCCTTTAGTTGCTAATTTTACATAATATAGCTGACATAACATATCTCTGTACTTAAAAGGAAAATAACTTGTACCAATATGTTGTGAATATTTTCTAGCTGCATTCAAGTAGTTTTACTTGAGAGAACCCTTCAAAAATTAAGGGTCATCTTATATTCAGGATTTGGTAGTTTGTTCACAAACCTGGTTATGTGTAGCTTTGAGGGCTGGTGTCACATACAGAACTGCATCTTTTGAAGTAAGTAGTCTGAGGATTTCTTAATAAAACACTATAGTTCGTTTAAGGAAATTGAAGCTATTAACAGTGAAGCAACAAGATTCTAAAGTAAGAACAAATTAGAAACTAAAAACTTCACTTATCTTAGTAATATTGCAAGTTCTTGGTACAAATCTGACTAACGTTTCGAGTTGACTCCAACTCATTATTAAAGCTATACAAACAAATTTGTTACCAAAGCTACAGATGTTCATTTTAATGACTAATCTCTGAAAACAAAAAACATAGATACTGATGCTCATTTTAATTACCAATCTCTGAAAACAAAAATATGTAAATACAATCTATAGGAGGCGTTTCAAAATTCATAACATGGTTCCTGTTTTTTAAAATAAATGTTTTTTCCCAAACCATTAAGTCTATAGGTCCACTTAATTGTTTTAATAATTTAACTTCTGGATTAATTTCATGATTAAATGACAAAAAATGACCTGCCACAGCTGATTTCTCAGTTTGTTTATATTTAATTTTTCTAAAATGCTCTTTTATTCTGGTTTCTAAATGACGTTTAGTTTTACCAATGTAAACCTTATCACAATCCAAACAGCTAAATTGATAAATGCCAGACTTTTTATAATTTGGTATTTTATCTTTTTTAAACAAATTTAGTAAATTTTGTATATTAAATTTATTTTGAGGGACCAAATTTATTCCATATTCTTTAAAAAATCTTTGTAAATTTTTTATTGGCCCATGGGTGGTAAGTAAACTTTTTAAAAATACAATTAGGTATCTTTAATTTTTTTGAGGGTAGAAACTTCTTTAACAGCTTTTTGATACTTAAATTTTTCTATCTTTTTATGTATAAAATCTGTATTAAAACCATTAATTACTGCAGTGTTAATAATGTGTTTATATTCTGTGTCAAATTCTTCTTTATTCAGTTTGAGCTGAATCTGAACTGTTATTACTAGGGCCCAGATTCTCAGTTTAACTATTTTATTCCTTGATAGTTAACTGCAGTAGTTTAATTTAATTATCTGTTTCATGATCATCAAAGCCAAATGCTCAAATCTTATAAAACCTAAAAATGGCTAAATGAGGCTTTAAAAGAGGCTAAATCTCCTATTTATTTTAAAATGGAAAAAAATCAGATACCAAAGAAAAAAAACTATTTTAAAATGGTAAAATGAAATATTTATGAAATTATGAATGGACTTTGATTGTTACACCTTTACTACTTCATTTCACTTATGTAAGCTTAAGGGAGTAGTGACAACAATGCAAGAGGCAACTTACTTGTATTTAGCTATGTGGGATCAAACTCCGTAATGTTGCAAGCAAGGAATGCAAGGAATGTTGTCGAGGGGAAAGGGGTTGTTAGGAGAACCTGCCATGAACTCAAGCCAATCAGTTTAAAAACAATATCCGTTTTGTTCAGTCGACTATCACATATTGTTAATGTATGCAATTACTACATCATTAGAAGTTAGTTAATTTTCATTAGATTAAGCAGATAATTTAAGGAGCCAGTGTCATGCCTAAAGTCAGCTCATCTCGAAGTTGGTTGATTCGTCAGTGGATAGGTAACGATCCAAACTTCATCACAGATGGCAAAGTAATATTTTGCCAAATCTGCCAAAAGCAGGTAAGAATTAAACATACATGTTCTAGCGCATTTAGCGTAAAACTATATTTTTATTTACGTACTTTCCAATGCCCTATGATAAAAATCGCAGTTTGTATAATGCATATAGCGTGTCTCCAATAAACTATAATTTTATTTACGTTTCTCCAGGTGCCCTCTGACCAAAAATCACATTTTGAACAGCACAAAGGATCTGC
The DNA here is from genome assembly GCA_030765045.1 of Tenodera sinensis. Lineage (NCBI taxonomy): Eukaryota > Metazoa > Arthropoda > Insecta > Mantodea > Mantidae > Tenodera > Tenodera sinensis. The sequence continues at coordinate 27,174,895 of CM060965.1, forward strand.
GGGACATAGCAGCAACATTGCTATAAAAAAGAGGACAATTAATTTTCCATTGCACCAGCCACTAATTTCTAATTTTCCTGGCTGTTCAGCGGAGGATAATTTAAATATAAGTTTATGTGAAGCCCTGGCTTCAGCTAACATACCATGGAATGTACTAAAGAATCCTGCATTCAAGAAATTTATTGAAGACATCAGTCGTCGCAAGATACCAGACGAATCAACGATGAGAAAAAATTATTTGCAAAAACTGTACCAGAAAACTATCCAAGACATCAGAGGCGATATTGGTGACAGTTACATCTGGCTTTCGGTAGACGAGACTACAGATAGTTGCATTCGATATATCGCAAACGTTGTGGTAGTTAAATTAGAGTCCACAGAACCTGGTGAACCTCATCCTACACTGTGCAAGATGCTGGAAAAAGCAAACCATGGCACCATAGCTTGCGCTGTCTGAGGTGAGCTCATTCTGTGGCCAGCAGAAAAACAGGATAAGTTTCTACTTTTTGTGAGTGACAGTGCGGCATACATGCTCAAAGCTGGTGAGGTATTGAAGAGTTTCTATCCTGACATGCTGCATGTCACATGTATAGCCAATGGCTTACACCGATTGGTGGAGGAGGTTAGGAATAGTGTTCCAGGAGTGAACAGCATTGTTTCTTCTGTAAAGAAACTGTTTTTTAAAATTTGCTAGCCACATTGTCGCTTTCAAGGAAATGTTACCTGGAACTCCTCTTCCACCCAAACCCATTATCACTCGTGGGGTCACGGGTGAAGGCAGCAATTTATTATGCCAATCACTTTGAAGACATCAGAAACATTGTAATCTTGTTTGATGTCAATGAGGCAGCCTGCATAGAGAAGGCTAAAACAGCTCTCCAGGACAATGCTGTTTCACTCGTCTTCATTAGGGCACACTTTGCTGATCTTCCTGGAGCTATTGAGCGCTTGGAATCTGCATCATTGCCATTAAAGGATGCAATTGAAGTTGCCGACTCCATTTTCAGCAAGGAAATACCAGGGCGTGTGGGTGCATCCTGTAAATCGAAGGCCACCAAAATTCCACAGCGAAATCCTGGGTTTTGAACAATGAAGAATGTATCTGCAATTCTCCAAGGAGAACAAATTACTGACAAGGTGCCATGGGGACCGAGAGCAGTTGCCTCAATGAAGTTTGCTCCAATGGCATCTTGCTGGTGGAGTGCACATTTTCGTACTACAAGAATGTTTTATGGGATAACAGGAAAGGTTTACCCTGCAAAACCTGGAAATGTATTTAGTTGTGCAACGTAACAGCAAGTGAAACTGTTTTGTGTGCTTTGTGAATGTTTATTTTGTTTCCAGATTTATTAGAAGTGACAAAAGTATACATCAAGCGTTAACTGAAACTGTTTTCTTAGTTTTTTTTTCAGTTGGTATGAACTGTTGAAAATGTTTTATCATTCCGTGCTATATATTCCGATAACATTTATAAATAATGTATATAGTGTTGTACTAAAGAGGCTTGGGGTGACAGTAAACAGCATAATAAAATTAATAAATAATATAAAACTATTTCAGAAGGTTAAAAAACTTAAAACTTTTTTAACATTCAAAAATAACTAAAAAGGTGATTTTAAGAACCTAAAAATCCGGGCCCTAGTTATTACATAATAAGGGTGATGTTATCAGCCATTTGAGTAAAGCAAGCTTAATTAATAACACACCTAATGGATTTAGGTGGAAACGGTGAAATAAAACAACTTGAAAGATTGTTGAGCTGGATTAGTGACAGTAACTTCACTTAAATTAATATTGAGAACATGTTTCAGAAGCTGTTGCTTCTATTCTAAGTGTGCAATCTTTCATATTAGATAACACACCTCTTTGTGTCCTTTTTTTTTTTTTTTAATTAACGTCCTCCAACATTGTGTCATATCGGCCTCTTTGTGTCAACACAATCCTCAGGCCAATAAAGAGTTTCTGGTCTCAAGGTGTTAATAAGGATTCTGCACAAACTACAGACTGGGCATAATAAAAACAGAATTATGAACATACCAGGCGAGTCTGCTCAGTCTATGGATTGATAGTTACACAATCCCAACATTTTACAGGTTATGCTGTGAACACTGTCCACTGCATCTTTTCAATTTTGGTTGAAATGACTCCTTTGCACCACGATGTGCGAAGTGACTTGCTCTCACAGTGCAACAGTTGAATGTTGGCCTTCAGTGGCGAAGGTCCCAGGTTAAAATATTGCCATTCGAAGGTACTTCTGATTTTCAGTAAATTTAACGAGAACTGATAGTTTGGCATGAAAGTGTCATTTCACTTAGTTTAACTATGTGAATATCATGAAAATAAAATTGTTAAAATATAAATTAAGAACAAATTAGAAAGAAAGTCAGTAAATAGTTCTGAGAGTTTACAAAATGCAGTGTACAAATTGATATTGATATTTATTTTGTTCTAATCTTATACATTTGAGCTATCCTTGAATTGGGGCCTAACCCTTTTATCTACAATTGCATTTATTACTGGACGTGTTTAAAACATTTTCAATATTATTATTATTATTATTATTATTATTATTATTATTATTATTATTATTATTATTATTATTATTATTATTATTATTATTATTATTTATTTCAACAATTGCATTTATCTGTTCTCTATTTAGTTTTTCTCTCTTTTCTATTTGTATTAAATCCCTTTTTTTTTTGAACTCCCTCTGTACCCTATTTCACGCACACTTCCTTGGTTTCACTTTTACCAACGTGTAGTTCAACTGACTTAACCTAGCTCCCCTCCTTCTTTAACTCCTAACAGCTTCAAAACCATTTGCTCTGTCTCATCACACGGCGAGGTGTACCAGTTGCTTGTTTGTTCTTGTCTTTCCACACATGATAGCTACCTTTCTGATCTCCTCCCTTTTCACAACCATACTTAACAACCATTTCTTTGCATTCCCGCTCACACACATCCACTGGTATGTCATCTTTTTCGCTCATATTTTTTCTAATTTTGTTTGGAATTGCCCCCTTACACTGACTATCCATAATAAACTAGCTTATTAATTCACTACCTTCAAGCTTTTCTTCTTCATTCTTTTTCTTCTCCTGATCCTTCTCCTCTTGATCCTTCTCCCCCTCCTCCTCCTTCTTCTTCTCCTCCTCCTTCTGCTTCTCTCTCCTTATCCTCCTCCTTTTCATCCTCCTCCTTCTTGTCCTGCTCCTCCATCTTCTCCTCGTCATTCTGCTTCTCCTCATTCTCCTTCTCCATTTCCTTCTTCTTCCCATCACTTCAGTGTGTACATACAAACTAGATGAGGTTTTCAAGCCTATATTATGATAGTTATGAACCTCTCTGATTCCCAAAGAAGTGTACTTAACTTTATTCAAAAACATTGCGCACAAATGGCTGGAACTTCGTATTTATAGCCAAATTTTGGAAAGAACACATAATTTGCTAGAAAATTCTTGAAACACAAACATAAATGAATGAAAAACTCATTTATTCATAGACGTGAATTGAACTTCATCAGCATATTAACCACTGCACTACTCAAGCGTGTTAACAGGAGCACCACCATGGACCTAATCAGCAGCCTGGTGAATGTGGTTTCAGCACCTGCATTTCACATTGTTTGTAAAATGCAGGGTTGCCTAGTTGTCAATCTGCAGGACAAGAAGACTCGTTCGGTTTATCCACAAATATGCCATAAATTTGGTGTGATCATTTAGTAGAACTAATCCATATTACTAGATGCTCAAGTCTCTTGTGACTAGCAGGGCAAGTAATGCAGCACTGAAACGTACTAACAAATCCTTTCAGGGTGAGTTTGAAAAGTACATGGGAGTTCATGTAGATTTTCCTTCAAAACCTACAATTCAGGAGCCATCTTAACATACCCTTAATAATGTAATTAAACCAAAAAGGTGAGTCAATTAGAACACTACACAACTCTTACTTATAATTTACCGAAACATGTTCCGGTAAATTATAAGTAAGAGTTGTGTAGTGGTATTAATCGACTCACCTTTTTGGTTTATTTTGATTACAACACTATTTTCAAACTTCCAAGAAAGAAGAAACCATAATAATGTGTTCTCAGAAACAAAATTCAAAAGTTTTCAGGCCAGATAGCCATGCATGCTGCACTGCGAAATTGCCGCAACTGATTATCTTTCAGAGAATCAGTCAGTGACGTGCATTCAAGCCCAGCTACCACAGCGCTGCTGGGGTAACTGATTTATTCACAAATTCGAAATTAAAATAGTTTCTTCATATCTCAATTAAATAATGCACATCGAACTTGAACATTACAGTACTTAAGGTTCAAACTCCCGCCCTGCCATTAGCCAGCTGTTGCTCTTGGTGACTGGGCTTGTTCCAAAGGAATACTTACAATACCAGCTAGCCTACGAGTGCTGTATTGACACATGCGTAGTCTGTATATGACACTAGCCGACAGCAGAGGTAAGTATGTGTCTGATTGGTTAGTTCAGTTTCATTGCAGCTAGCTAGGCTTTGACGTCATAGAACAGAGCCTAGTTGATTGGTTACATATCGACATGGAAAGCTTGAATGAGAGATAGCGATACACGCAAGCATAGCAACTGTAGAATAATGGTGTCTTTTTATAGGACATAGTACAATAATGCAAACATATGAAAAGCGCATATACTTAAAACTATTAGCTAACATTAAAAATATTGTTAAGAAATTGTTAAGAAATATTGTTAGACATGCTTTTTTGTTTACGAAAGTGACCTCCATTAACAAAATGGAAATAAATAGGGGAAAATATAAGTTCATCATGCAGATCAGATCAGAGTATATAGCATTGTTGTCATAAGTTTGAAAGTTAATTTGCGCTGTGGAAACTAAAAGGCGAAGAGTGCGTTGTTTTATGTGTTTCTGTTAAAGTATCTAGTAAATGTGACAGGTTGTTGTTAGCTAATGCTGGATTTCTGACAATGAAGTCATTAATCCTCTTGCTCTCCAATATTTTTCACTGATGGATGGGGCACTAGAAGTGGCCGGGCATATTTGAAGGTGGTCTCGATCCATTTCCCCTTGCAGATCACATAGAGGACAGAGTGGTGAAGAATATATCCCAATTCTGTTTAAATGTTTTGCCAGACAATCATGTCCTGTAATCAACCTGAAGATTGCAACTGCTGTTTTTCGAGGATACTCAGGAATCACTGTTTGAATGTTTGGTAGTTCCCATCTTTTATTCTTTGATTTTTCATAGTAATATTTTGCAATAATTTTTTTGAATTCAGAGTTGACTAATCTTTTAGCTGCATAAAATGGTAAATTAACTATAGATTAATTATAGATTAATGTGACAGGTGAATTCATTGAAAATGAATGCGAGTGACTGTGTCATAGACAATATTCAAAAGAGACCATTTTTATATGGGCTATAATGTGCTAAGCGAATGGTAAATATCAGAAAAGTATTTAGGATAACAAATACCTCTACTATTTATAACCTGACCATTTTGAAATAAGGATTATTTATTTTAAAGTATAGGATGATTTTTCAGTGCCGTAGCCTATACCGCTGGGGTAATTGTTGTGACCACCGCACACCACTGGAATCAGTTGTAAAATTACAATGTGCATGAAGACTTGAGCACCACTGTGCATGAGTAGATCTGGCTGTTATGCTCTCTGACCATTAAACCAATGAAAAGAGATTACTTTCTCTCTTCCTCCTTCCCTCAATACTTGCTCACTGTAAGAATAATTGGCCCTGAGAAGTTGTGCCCATACCAGTACAGATACTTTCCTTAAATACAATCTCAGCATGGTAATAATGGGGATTATAGTATTGCTTGTTATTCCAATATATGGTTTAACAGGATTTCACATAGTGTTGGTTTCGCGAGGAAGAACAACAAATGAGCAAGTGACTGGCAAATTCAAAGGAGGTTATAATCCATTCTCACGGGGGTGTCCCCGTAATTGCTGTTACATTCTTTGTGGCCCACAGTATCCCAGGTAAGTACAATATGCATTTTCTCATTAGTCAGTTTAAATGTTAATACTTATTATAATATCCTGTTATTAATATTATTTGATCCACTAGTCCCTGATATGTCTTGAAGCTAAGTCAATATTGCTCTATTTGCCTGCTATGCGGTAGCTCTATAAGGCCACCCTTCTTTTTGAACAAAAACAGGCCTTTGTGAAAGCAACCCATCCATGCCAAAAACAAGATTATTTCCTGTTCTTGTAATGTATGTGCATTAATATATTGAAGATGCTAGGTTCAGCAATGTGATGAGCAATGAGAATATTAAATTAATATTTTAAACCATTGCAAATGGGTATTAGATGTAAAAGTCAGTGCACAACTGGGTTTCACTTTAAGAATGGATCCTGATGTAAATAAAGTGACATGCACAAAATTAGAGTATAACTTTATTGGCTGTCACATGTTCTAAATGGTATTTAGGTCCAAAGTGCTAGTGCTATGCACTGATAAATACCACTGGATCTTGTCTGTAATTTATTATAAACTTATGTATAACCTTTAAGAGGTGGAATCAGGACTGAAAAATTCAATGCCATAACCAGGATTTGAACCATGGATCCTCCGCTTATCAAGCAGCTGCTTTAACCACTAAGCTACCATGGCCAACTTGCCAATATGACATTTAATTCCCCAGCCAATTCGTACTTTCCTGATATAGCACAAGGGAATCTCACATCAAACATAAATACCCCAAGGGCGACTTACGAATTGTAACTACTTTGTCCCGGGTTTGAAGTAACCTTTAGGTGGTATTTATTATTTATTTATGCCAACAAACTTACTGCTAGTGTTTTTAAACACACAAGCCTTGTGTGGGCAATGTTTAAGAAATGGAATCAGGACTGAAAAATTTGTTGCCATAGCCAGGACTTGAACAACTTATCTGCTAATCAAATGGCTGCTATAACCACTAAGCCACCATAGCCAACGTGCCAGTATGACATTAAATTTTCCAGTCGTTTCGTACTTTCCCAGTAGACCACAAGGGAATCTCACATCAGAGATAAATATCCCAGGGGCAACATACAAATTCTAACAATAAGTACTTTTTCTCAGGTTTTAGGTAACCTTTAGATGGTGATTATTATTTATTTATGCCAACAAACTTATTGCTGGTGTTTTTAAACACACAAACCACGTGTGGGCAAAGTTTAAGACGTGGAATCCTCGATAAGCAGACGACCCGTGGTTCAAATCCTGACTATGGCATTGAAGCATGTAGAAGACAGAATTAAAACTCTATGGATTACATTCAGTTTTAACGTAAACACTGGGAAACACGTTTTGGCAAAACCTTTAAGATAATTATTTGCCAAAATCGAAACACAAATTTGGAAAAAATCAACGTTTCTCCAAAATTTACACTAAAAAATTCTACTGGGAAAAAGTCAAAAATTAAAATACAAAATGAAAACCACAGAGTGAGTTCACTTACAAGCATTGTACGTCCAAGCAACATGGCACAAAATGGTGGAACCACAAAAACGTGTTTACAAAACTTTGAGAATGTGGTCAATCATTCTGATCATGAATTCTCCAAAGAAGAAATGTATCTTTTAAATCAAGGTTTAAAAATGTGTGTCCATTTTTCAACGGAAATTGAGGATTACATCGCAGATATAAACATTTCAACACAGTGTTTACCATCATGTATACAAAGTTAGGTAAAAACCCAGCCTGAAAGGATTTTAGAAGGAATAAAAAACCGATCAAGTCACAAAACTAAAAGAAACCTTATCCATTCTTTAAAACAGAAAAACTTAATACACACCAAGGCAGACAAGGGAAACAAAATAGTAATAATGGACAAATCAGATTACATAGAAAAAATGGAAACAATGCTAAATGATAGTAACTATGAAAAGATCAACAAAAACCCTCTAATCACTTGTGTTCAAACCTTTGAAAAAACCATACAAAACTCCAGCATAATACCAAACAAATATATAGTTAAACCAAATAACCCAAGCGTACCTAGACTCTATGGTTTACCCAAAATACACAAACCAGACCTCACCATGGGACCCATAATTAGCAGCATAGGTTCACCAACATACAAATTGGCAAAATGGCTGTCCAACAAATTTAACTCATTACCTAAATTCGAAAGTTTGAGTGTAAGAAATAGTTATGAAGTGATAGAACATATTAAGGACTTCAAATCAGCCGGAGAGGACACCCTTGTCTCCTTTGACGTAAAGTCGCTATTTCCCAGTATACCAATAAAAAAAAAAAAAAAAAAAAAACTCCCACCACTGATCAAAAACTGGCTCGAATCACTTGAAATGTCATCATCAGAAATTGCAGAATACATAGAACTCACCAAATTATGCACAGTACAAAATTTCTTCCACTTCCAAAGTATTTCCATAGAACTTCAGGTTTGGCAATGGACAACCCCCTCTCACCGTTCTTGGCAGATGTCTACACAAGTTCATTAGAAATAAGGATCACAAAAGGTTTCCCGTGGATATTCAAACTCTGGCAGCAGTACGTAGATGACATATTTGCAATAGTTCCAAAAGGACACACCAGTGATGCATTAAAACATCCAGGACAAAAGCATAAATTTCACAGTGAAGTGGAGAAAGATGATCAATTACCATTTTTAGATCTTGTTGTTAGCTAATGCTGGATTTCTGACAATGAAGTCATTAATCCTCTTGCTCTCCATTATTTTTCACTGATGGATGGGGTGCTAGAAGTGGCCGGGCATATTTGAAGGTGGTCTCGGTTCATTTCCTCTTGCAGATCACATAGAGAACAGAGTGGTGAATAATATAACCCAATTCTGTTTAAATGTTTTGCCAGACAATCATGTCCTGTAATCAACCTGAAGGTTGCAACTGCCATTTTTCGAGGATACTCAGGAATTACTGTTTGAATGTTTGGTAGATCCCATCTTTTATTTTTTGATTTTTCATAGTAATATTTTGCAATAATTTTTTTTGAATTCAGAGTTGACTAATCTTTTAGCTGCATAAAATGGTAGATTAACTATAGATTTCTGCACATTGCTGGTACCCTTTTTAGCAAGAAAATCAGCTTTGTCATTAGCACTCAGTCCACAGTGAGCTGGTATCCATTGGAAGACTAGGTGTTTTTGAAGTGCTGTTAGATGGATTAGGATTTTCCAACATTCTATAATTGTTTGGTTTTTTGGTGACAACTTGGAAGTAATTGCTATAATTGCTGCCCTGGAATCTGAGAGAATAACTGCTTGATTAAAATGTGAAATTCTATACAAAAGATTTTGTAGAGCCATTCGAATTGCTTAAATTTCTCCATCAAAGTTTTTAGTTCCATAACCTAAAGATGTCAAATAGGAAAAGAGGTGACACGTGACTCCAGCTCCTGCTCCATCTCAGTTTGATATTAATGATCCATCAGTATGTTAAGTAGATTTTCCGGGCTTGTGGGCCGTGGTCGAGTTGGATTGCCTTCCTCCGACGTTTCGCTGAAAACTGCGTCCAGCATCTTCAGGGTGATCCAATTAGTGAATTCCCGAGTCCAAATATTAGAGAGCTATGCCTTCCAGCGCGCTATATATATGGATCACGCTGAAGATGCTAGATGCAGTTTTCAGCGAAACGTCGGAGGAAGGCAATCCAGCTCGACCACGGCCCACAAGCCCGGAAAATCTACTTAACATATTTGACAACGCCGGCCGTGAAAGCCTCAGCACTTATATCCATCAGTATAATTATGGAGCCATTCGTGTTCTGGAAATCTTGAATGGATTCTCTAATGCCAATAATTTTAGAACACTAATTGGAGTATCACTTTTCTTAACTTCTTCTGTCAGGTGTAAATAATATGTGATGTGTAATGTTTGTGTCGGATTGACTTTATATATGAAGTTTTCCTTTGAGTTAGGAAGGTATACATTCTTCTTGATGTCATGAATTTTGGAAAGAAAGCTCTCCTGAGTCTTTAGTGTATGTGTAAAATTTCTCTTGTGTCATGTATTGAATGGGAGTCTGATCAACTTTTTGTGTTGAATAAGAGCCGCTTTTTCTATTTCATATTCATTGGGGTATTGGTTGGTTAGTATTTCCATAGCTGCTATTGGTGTGGTTTTGATAGCACCTGTAATTAGTTTCAGACGTTGGTTTTGAAAGATATGAATTTTTTTTTGTGTTTGCTGTTACAAGAACTTCTCTGCAGTAAGTAAATAATGGCTTTATATATACATTGTATGTTGTGTTAAGAGTTGCTCTGGAACATCCCCACTTCATTCCTATTAGACGTTTTAACAGTGAAAGGTGCCTCTCTGCTCTTTGTATTACATGTTCTATTTGTTTGGTCCATGTAAGTTTGGTATCATATGTAACTCCTAAATACTTTGCTTCCTTTGTTTTTGGTAATTGTTGACCCTCAAAATTTATTTTTATTTTTAGTGGTTTGTTTCTTAGTGAAAAGATTTGTATTAAGTCATTAAATTTTCTTTGGTCCACTTTTGTAGGTTGTTTAAGGATTGTTGCAGGTTTTTTCTAGTTCTGTACTTTTGTTTTTTGTTTTTGAAGTCCACATTACTAAGTCATCAGCAAATATTGCACACTTCACACTTGGTTCTTGTGTTTGTTGTGGCAGATCATTAATAAATATATTAAAAAGTGTAGTGCTGAGCACTGCGCCTTGTGGTAAGCTGCGGTGTACTTGTTCATATTTAGATACATTTCTTCCATATCTGGTAGCAATAAAGTGTTGTGTTAGGAAATGACATAGCCATGAAAACATTAGACCTTGTATCCCTATTTTTTTCACTTTCTTTAGTAGTTTTGTTCTGCATATAGAATCATGTGCACTTTGGAAATCAATAAAAATTAATACATTGTCTTCTTTTCTATTGAAGGAGTCTTTGATTTCTTGACTGAGAAGTAAGACTTGTTCATTTGTAGAGTGGAACTCTCTGAATCCAGCTTGACATGGGGATATTAAATTTTGTGATTCTAGGAACCAATTTAACCTCTTTGACACCATTCTTTCCATCACTTTTGCTATTAGGTTAGTAAGAGCTATTGGTCTATAATTTTTTATTTCTGATGCTATTTTGTCTTTCTTCAAGAGTGGGACAATTATTGCTTTTCTCCATTCTGCAGGTACAGTGGTGTTCCAGGATAGATTGTAGAGTTTCAGTAGTTGTTGTTTTGCTGTTTTTCCAAGGTTTTTTATGAACTCTGGATGTATGTGATCTGGTCCAGGAGTCTTTTATTTTTAGATCTAAAAATAATCAAAAATAAGAATGGAATGAACTTCGGCATTCACAGAAAACCAATGCAGACAGACAACTACATAAAAGCTAATAGTTACAATCTTTGCTGTTGGTGGTATCCTTTTAGGATAATGTTTTCCTTGAAGTCTGAGGGGTGCAGGGATCCTGGATTTTCTACCCCCAACGTGGTATTGTTCAATTAGGCTACAAGCTATTGATAGTCGGAAGTCCAGGTAGGTGATTGTCTTGTGTGGATTTAGAGCTCTCCAAATTACCAAACAATTGTATATGGTTATATCCAGCTGGTGCAAAAATACTTTTTTATACCACTTCTCCCTTCAGCTATAAGCAGGAAAGTATATATATGTATTTCAACAAAGAAAGAAACAGAGTCTACTAAGTTACGAAACACACATAAGGAAAAGTTGCTAACATGCTTTATTCTGCTGACGCACAAGCCACACGTGCAATGGGTCGACTACTGTTTCTTTCATAGAACTTATATTAGATGCATTCGACAGAGCAAAGTTAACTTTTCACCACAGTGAAACAAAATAGTGCCATTTCAGTGATTTATTAAAGCAGCTCAACTTTGCTGATGACCTGTATACTGCATATAACGAGGTTTATACCAGTTTTTGTTTCATTAAAATAACTTAATATTTACGCAAAATACAGCTGTGTATATACGAAGCACTTTTAGTGCATGTAACAATTTAAATGCCCTGCGCTGGATATTGCTTAGCAGTTCTCGGCTCGCGGACGTTTTAAATGGCCTGCGCTCAAGAGGTTAACTTAACCAGAAGTTTATAAAATGGCACCTGTAGTTAAACCTCTGGTTTGGTTGAACTAGTCAAATGATGTTTATAATACCAGGGCTTAGATGGACAAATCAGACAACATATGCAGGAAACTTGTATATCACCCCAGGCGGATGGAAAATTAAGGAGTATCTTCAAGCAATACATTAACTTGGCACTCATAAATACAGGATTAAAACTGCTTGATAACAAAAAATCAGGAATATACAAAATTCACTTTGTGAACTCTAACCAGATGAATGTTGGAAGAACCAAAAGAAATTTGGAAACCAGAAACATTCCAGGAATAATAGACATAAGCCAATGGACAAATAGGCCTGCCTGGTGAGCAGAGAGTCTGTGGTTCAAATCTCAGTTGTGGCATTGAATTTTTCAGTTCCAATTCTACCTCTCAAAAAAAAGTTGTAATTTGATTTTGGAAACATAATGAAATTTCACAGGAAGCACAGTTACTCAAAACAAAAAACACCATGGAATTAACCGTATGATAGAGAAATGTGCATTTTCAAGAACTAAAATTGCCTAATGAGTTCTGACCACCTTTACAGTTTCATCTGGAAGGCCCAAAATGCCAACAACAAAAGTCAACATGATATAGCAGAGTAAATAAAGTAAGTGACAATATGACTTGCCCCTAATTACCAAAACAAGTATATAGTCCAGATTGTAGATACTTTCCTTAAATGCACATCAGGGTAAGTCCTACCGTGGAGCATAGTTAAAGGATTAGCGTAGCAAACCCTCATTTAAATGGTGGTACATGAACAGTGCATTTCAAGAGAAGTAAGTTTTATAGAACACTTAAGCAGTAAATTAATCATGCATTGTGGAAAGAGTGGAATTATGGTAAGATACTTCCTAAATCTTATTTGCTTGTACCAAATAATGTAACTAATTAGAAAACAACATTATGCTTTCAAAGTGTTCAAAATAGTTACAGTAATAAAAAATAGGACTAGTAACAAAGAAAAATGTTAGGAAACAAATACTATGTGAATAGCTGCATAAGTGTTGCTTACCTCTTTTTAAGACTTAATTATGTTCCAAAATAACAGTATTCTTGGGTTTGCTGATAGCAGAAACAAGTGATTTGATATTATATTTTGTTTTAGTTTGTTGAAGGCGAGTAAGTACGTTGGAAAGCCGAAACGGTATCCCTTGTCTGCCTCAGCAATTTCCACCATAACCAATGAGAACCAGGTAAAAACCTACATGGATAACAGCAATGGGGTTAGAAATGCCAGTTCGAATGCTTACAATAAGGTAAGAGCCAGGACGCTCCCTGCATATTTTAAATTGATTTTCCATTCTGCTAGTTACATCCCTTATATTGCTAATCAACTAGTATGCTTGCTTTTGTATTTGCTTTCGGTGGAGGCATTGTAGTGCTGATCTAATTGTATACTTACGGATATGTTTTACTGGATTAAGAATGTTGTTTGGGATACTTGAATTTTTATGTACAGGGTAGTGAACTTTCGACAGTCCATTTAATTCTAGTTCATAATCCCTTTTTATAGCAGAGTAATAAATTTGATTTACTTTTTTCTTGCTATTTTTAAAGAAAGTTTGATCATGCTGAAACCAGTCTTGAAATATTCACAGAATTCCATAACATAGAAAACCAGATGCAAGAGTTAACAATTAAGAGTTGAAGTTAAAAATCAGGAAGCAGAATTATGTGTAGACAAACTAAAAACAAGATGGTTGCTGAGATGACCTGCTATACCACATTTTTCCATTGCACTGTATTTTGGATTTTAATTTCATAGTCTTGCAATTAAAACTGTCAACTAAATGTTTGCTAATGGCCTTTGTAAATCCTGAACAATAAGGAAAGTTTCAACATAGGTTTCTGCATGATTACATTGAGTACATTTGAAAGTGCATAATGGATTTTATTGCATTGTCTAGATAAAGACATGTTGATGGCATATTCTAAAGAATATGTAGTTTGGTTTTTTCCATAAGACATTTCAACAAGTGTTGAATATGAAAATTTAAGGTCTTTAATCTTTCTAGATATATTAAGATACATTAGGATAGAAAGATTGACTTAATGATTTTAAAGTATAAAGATTGAATTAATGACATCTGGAATTTGCTGATTAACTTCAGAACTTGTACAGTTTTAAGTGGGGACATTATAGTATCTAGCTTAAGCTGGATGTAAAATTGCATTGTTTTAATAAAAATGTACAAAAAATCTCTTAGTAAAGGGTGTAACTGAAATAATTTTATCCTTTCACTGTTGATAGAAGAAAGTAATCACATTATCCTAAATATTTCCTTCAGTGATTTCAAAGCAAATGGATAAAATGCATTTCCTTGATACATTTGAATGGTTGTAGGCAGTATGCTTTTCAGCCAAATTAAAATGTGATAGCTTCAAAGTGCACCTAATTTTTGAGAGATATGAGGCAAATTATGTAATGTGTTCCATTCCTTGTGTTGAATGGGGTAAAGACAGGATGGGGGCATAGGACACTTGCTGACCATGAAACAGCTGATATTGTCCTGGTATCCAACTCCAATACGTGTGATTTTATTCATGTAATTAGTGAGAAACCCATGGAGTAATATTGTGTTTCCTTTCATAGTTTATCTATAATTAAATATGCTTTGGTTGCATATAGGACTTAAAATCATCTGGTTCATCAGAATCCTAGAGACATCCAAGGCAGATATTACTTCAGTTCATAACTGTTTTGTAACCCTGTATCATTCCCACAGAAGCTTTTAAAAGATCTCAACAACAGAAATGATCATATTTCCTTCTAACCTGCAAGATTCTGAAATCTTTAACCGTCATATTATAGGACTACTCTATAGGCCAAAAATAGCCTTTTCATAAATACTTTAAGATGCTTTAAGAATCTTAATGACACAAATGACCACAAATTTTTAAAATATAATTACAACTTGAAGCACATTCATACCATTCTACTTTCGTTACCTGCAAAATTCCAAAGCCTATCATAATGCCCTTATGATTCACTTAGCTGATAATGGAATAAATGGCAATGTGTGGTTACTAGTGACCTGAAAATGTTGCTTCATTTAAAGATAAAAGTAAATGTAATTTATAAAACATGTTTAAAGTGTGGCATAGTTTCAGCAGTTTATAAGGAGAACAGTGTTTCGAATAGCCCTATTTTGAACTATATAAAACATACATTTAAAATTTAGTAATTTAATTGACAAGTTGACAAATGTAACAATTTCAAGTACTTGTTAATCAAATGAATTAAGATAATCGTTTGAAGTTAAATTGAACTGAAATAAACAGCTTATGATACACATCTAATGCACTTCTCAGCATGTGGTGAGATATATTAAAATATTCTTAATAAAACTAAGTGCATCATGAAACTTCACTTTTTCACTGAAGCTGACAAGTTTTTGGTCCATATCATTATTTTTTATTTAAAAATTTGTATTAATGTCATATTAGAAGAAAGGACAAACAAAATAATTTTTTTCATCATTGAGCTAGAGAAATATCTCTGAACTTCTATGGAAGGAATAAATACTTTGTGCTGTCAAATTATGGTAGTTAATATTAACAGAGACATTAAAAATGCAATTTATTTAGAAGTTCAACAAATTTACATGGAAGTCGAAGATTAAATTACATCCATTATCTCAGGGTGGGAGTTTTTAAAAATCTGCTCTACATAACCAATTTAAAGCTTTTTATGAATTATAAGGTTACAACTTGTTAGAAGCAAGCATAAAAGTATGTTCTTGCATGGGGATTGTGTTTTTTAAAAGTTAAGCTTGAAGAATCAAATTAACTTCACCAGAGCCATTTCCTCTATTTAATAATATAGATTGCTAATGCAGTACTATGCTACGGAAATGCGAAGTTCATTATTAGTAATGCATCACCTTGAAGATTTGATACTTTCTTTCTTGCTTGCTTCCTTACAAAGCAAAGAAGGAAAAATAAGAAAAATTTACCTCATTGGGTCATACAAATAGGACAATAAAACCTAAATTTATATAACTTCTATTTCTGTAATGTTATTGCTTTTATTGATGCTAAGCTATAGATGCAATGCAGTGAGATACCAAGCCATAGGACCCCAAAATAATGCTTATTCTCTTTAAACATATAGATGGTAGAGAAGATACAAAAATAAAGTTTGATACAAAGATTTCAGTGTAAATACATGCTTGGGGGCACCTGGATCCAAAGAAAAGCATTTTTAGAAAAAGGACTGTGAACTGCGTTAACTCAAAAACAAAGACTCCAATAACTACCAAACTTGGTATTTGAGATCAGTATTCTTCAAAGATATGCCATGAAGGTTTTTAAGAAAATCCTCCTACCCCAACCACCCTTTACATGGAACATTTTTCAAAATTGATATGCTCAAAAATGGATGATTTTGATTAAAATATAGTATACGAGGTGCATCCAGAAAGTAAGTCCCGATGACCGATAAAAAGAACAAAAACATCACTAAGTAAGAAATATTTATTGGAATAACTACATAGACTCACTGGCTACTTTTCAACATAGTCACCACCATTAACGGTGCTCCATTAATTGTATGCCCAAGTCATAGGATTCTGCTGCCAATGTCCGCAGCCACGAAGTCACTTTATTCTGCACCCATGTCTATCCCAAAAGACAATGCACACGATTTTTTGACAGAGATTGTCTGCTTGAATTTGGTCTTCACAGGTGAACCACTATGCCACCAATGCATTGATTGTTGTTTTGCCCCTTGTGTGGCATTTGCCACCAATGTTTCATCTCCAGTGACAATATTGCCAAGAAACTGGTCACCTTCCGCTGCATATTGCTGTAGGAATGTCAATGCTGCGGCCAGACGTTTGGTTTTGTGTTCATCTGTCAGTTGTCTAGGCACTCATCTTGCACACACTTTGTGAAAACCAAGTCACCGGGAGACAATTTCGTGCAAAAGTGAGCGAGACATCTGGGGAAACTGACAGAGTTCTGAAATTGTGAAGCACTGGTTCTGCACAGTTGCTTGCCGCACACTTTCCAACACTTCTGGCGTCACCAGGGACGGTCGGCCATTACGGTCTTCGTCGTGAATATTGGTTCTTCCTTCCGTGAATTGCCTGCACAATCATCTTACCTTACTGTCACTGATGTCTTGTCCATACATGTGACACAATTGATGATGGTTCTCTGCTGGAGATTGCTTTTGAGCATGCAAAAATCGAATGACTGCACGAACCTTGCGTTTGGCAGGAGACAATATCGGAGCAGCCATTTTCTCCTAGCACAGAGCAGTAACTACTGCCGTCACAAAACTGAAACTTTACTGCAATGGTACCATATACTTCCTCTCCTTCTTCCTGTGCACGTGCATTCCTATCCGATTGGTGGTGCCATCTCTGGAAGCGATCGGGACTTACTTTCTGGATGCACCTCGTATTATAGATAACACTGGAGACAACCTGTGAAGATCTCTTCATTTGGAAGGAACATGTATGATTTGTAGAACTATACATAAAGCGATAGACAAAAACGTACTGTTCAATAAATGTAGATCTCTTTAAAACACTATTTTCAGATAAGTTTTTTGTGGTACAAGACATTTATGAGAGATCCATTATTAATGGTTCTAATTGTTCAGTACTTGGCCATTTTCAGTCATTTCTCAATTCCATTGAAAGAGTATGGAATTTTAAGGCCAGTACATAATGTTTCCAGTTATTAAAACTCCATATCAGTAAATTTACTGTCATGTAAAAACTCCTGTGGACAAAATACTAGCACATCAGTGGCACTGATATGATCCTATAGTTAACAGTATCAATTTATTTTATTTTATTTATTTATTTCAGTTCTTAAACATTTTTGACTATTACTATTCCCTTTGTATCTATAATGAAATGTGTAATGCAGCTGTAAAGGTTTATCTTAATTAAAATGAAGTATACAAAAATAAGCTTTTGAAAGAATAGTTTGTACACCTTGTAATAAACAATCGACAGAGAGAGTCACATGAATGCCACACATCACAATTTTTTGGAGGGGTGAGTAGTATAACTCAAACAGAATATTATTGCTCTTGGCTTCCTGTGGCCATTATCTGAAACACCGTGGTCACAGTGAACAGGTATAATTGTCCTGTCCTTCTCTCCCTCCCCAATTCCAGCAGATTGAAGTGTCCTCACTGCCGGGTGCAATAATATTGTAATTTCAAAATCTGATACAGTTACATTAATTTCTTACAAATGATCACAAATATTCAAGGAAAAGAAAAGATTATACATTTTCTGATTTCAGTTGAATGTCAGGTTTTTGACAGCCACCATTTTCATTTGGAGAATGCTTTTTAAATATTTTATGGTGAAAGGTTAATACTTTTAGTATGCTAAAGAAAATTAATTAGATCTATTGAATAAATTTAAATACTGAATTTTGAGCCTCTAAACATTTCAGAGGCCGTTAACCACGATCTGAGCATACTGTAACTCAATGTGATAGGTTTTGGACAGGGCAGAAGTATGAAAGAAACTGTATTATGAAATGTATGCTACTTATCTGTTACAGAAAAATCTGGAAGTGCTGTATGCACGCCAGGCACCCATAAATTCAGTACAGTTTGCCATAGGAAATTGGCAACATTTCATGGCTAGTTTTCTGCTTCAATTAGTTTCTGGTGTACAGTTTTCAAAAGTCTGGAGGGATGAAGTTAATTGAGTAGATTGGCCATAAGTTATCTGTAATAAATAGGAAATGGTTTTAGGTGCTAAAAAAGTTAAATTTATTTTTTATGCATTAAAAATCAAGAAAATATTTAAGTTCAAAATATTTACTAAAACACAAAAATATTTTCTTTCATTTCCAGAATAGAAAAACTTGTAATAAAAACAACTTTTGATAATTCGCCAGTGAGGATTATTGATATCACATGTCAGTTGTTGAAAATTCTTTGGAGTTACAGTGCACAACACATGCCTTCTCTAAATTGTCCATTAGAAATATCGCCAGAGCTCTGCCCGGGAGAATGAGCATTATACGTCACATTTTACTTTTGCATATTTCATAAGAGGCACGTCACTAGTACTTACACTCTCGATGTCTACTTGATGGCCTTCTAGAACTTGGGTAACTTGTCCCATAATTTGAACCTTGTATTTTTTTCAAACACCAATTTGAACTTGGTTTTTTAAAGTTTGAATTTTTAAGCCTTTGAGTGAGTTGATTTTACATAAAGGATTTCTTAAACACTTTCTATCAAGAGATTAGTTGTTGCTTCTAGCTTTTTAATGTAGTCACACAAGAAACTGAAATTAGCAGCAATATATGGCAAGTCATTTCTTAAACAACTGTTACTTAGCAGATTTTGAACAATTTCTATAGATGAAGCATCATCTTTGTAGAGTTCATCCGCAACAGATTTAGAGCTATCAAAATGTTCTGCATAGTACACCACTGCTGAAAGCCAAGTGACCACGAGTAACAATTGCTGTTGGTGGTAATGGAACATTGGGTTTTTTGTTTCTAAAGAGATCAACTCTCTTAGGAGATGTAACAAACGCCTTCGTTCCATTGGATACCAATTTGTCCTTATTGGGATATAGCAACCAAACGGTTTCGCACTGCACAATGCAAGTCATATGTATCATTTTTGGATAGCTGACGCTAAGTGTTTCTGTGGCATTTTTCATGTAAGATGCTGCATCGGTCAGGAATATAAGCACTTTATCATACTTAATACCATTTGGCCATAGTATGTGCATACTTGCATTGAAGAGCCCAGCAATATTAATGTGATTTGCTGTTGATGTTTCTTTGCAAGCCAGTAAAAACACATGATTAGAAACTGTTGCATCATTTTTAAGAACCCCTACCACCCCTTTTCCCACTTTTCTTCCTGTTGAGTCTTGAGTTTCATCAATACACACCCATATTTTCTCATTTTTGCACGCAGCCCTGATTTTTTTGATATTTCTTTGTGGCACTTTGTAAGGTAGTGTTTCCTTAAAGTAGGTTCATCTGGATGATCAAAGTTTGCATACTTCATGAGAAAAACTTTAACCTCTGGATTGTTCACTTTATGTAGAGGAATATCCACCAAAACAAAAGTTTAACATAAATCTGAATTAACTTCATGACATTTGGAAGTTCTGGAATATGCGCTGGAGAGTCCTACTTCACTTAACACACCTGCTTCATAAAATAACATGAAGCTGCCAAGATATGATTGTTGCCAGATAAATGCTGCGTTACTTGGGAGCATTGATCGGCTGTTAAAGACTTTCCACAAGGCTGACAATATAGAATTTTTCCATCAGTGCTGAATGTATCTGAGAAGTAACGTACTGCTGCAACTGAAAACTTACACTATCTTTTACCTTCAGCATTTTGGTAACGACACATGAATCACTCAACACGTATATTAGCCATTGCCTAGCACTTCTGAAGTGAAGGAATAAGAATAACTCCAATGTGTGATCTTGTTGAGTTCAAGTACATGGTGCAATACTCTGACATCTGAAACTTCTTTCCTGCGAGTTACGTTTATATGTTTATATTGTATTGAGCTGTTGACAGCACGTAATCTAATCTAAGGTTGCAGAATATGCACAGCTTCTCACCTCAAAAACAGTCATGTTGTTTTTGCCACAGGCAATAAGAGGAGAAACAAAGCTTGGCATAGTATACTGGTAAAATGCTTAAAATATGTACTAATAACTAAAGTGTGCAAAATATTTATATATTTTTATTCTAAAATTATGCATTTTTATGTGATATAAAACTTTGTATTTGTGATAGTGGTAGCACATTCAATATTCTTGCTTAGTTTTGCACTTGTAACCACAAGCAGAAAAAATATGTATTTACCTAAAAATCTGTTCCCTAGTAATAACTCTTAGACAATTAAAATAAAATGACCTTACTTTCATGTGCAGTATAAACTTTTGAGTTAAGATGGCAAAAGTGAAGAGCCGTCAATTTTGGCCAGACTTGAAAAAAATTTGAGTAAAGTGTTGCATGATTTCCTGGGGTTACATAAATATATTCTTGTATGTTTTGCGTTAATTTGTGCTAATGTGCAGTAGAGTGTGTTGCTCCTGTTCATTTGCTTATGGCTCAGGTTTTCCAATATTTTGTAGGTACTAATGCAGTAGCACTAAATTATGCTAGAGGAAGTTAATATGCTCTAGAAACAAAGATTTTATTTTGGTAACTTGGAATTTAATTACAAAATGTTTATAATTACAAAACTACTTACAGGGAATGATGATTTATTGAATACTAAGGAGAATACATCTTGGTCTACAGCCTTAGCTCGGCCTTTTACCATTAGGGCAGCCCTTAAATACATTTACATGCTTGGAACATGTTTGCTTCTTTCTACTATTACTTGTAACTTTATCTCCCTTTCTAATTTATAGCTCCCCATACTATTGGATATTGATTTTCTTTTACTAGGGCACTCTAAATACCAGGTATGTGTGTCTGCCATTTTGGTTCTATATGTACTGCTGCTCTGTATTATAGGTTGCAATGTTACATCGCTGTTTCTTTTTCATCGCTTGGTGCATTAGCAATGACGTGATATTCTAGTGTAACTTTACAATAAACATTATTTGAATTCATAGCACCACTATGAATAATTTAACATGTTCTAGTTTAACAAATGCTAAAATGCCATTCACAAAATTTTGATGATGTGGTTTATTTCCTCAGACATTTAAAAACAATTTTTCTTTAAAAGCTCCTTTAGGAAACAAAAAGAGATGTCTGATTTAAATCCATGTAATACACAGCAAGGGCTGTAATAAAGCACATCGTTATAAATATAGGGTAGTTAAGTTATACTCAAACCCACTTGTGGCCTCTCTCTCCTTAGCTACTCCTGCGTCAGCTGTCAGGACTTCAGACTGGCAATTCCTGCTCAAAAGTGTGTTGGCACCAACTCTCATTGGTATTGCTGCATCTGGTGTGGTCATTCAGTGTGAGTCAGGTGCCTCTGTTGTGTAGTAAACATGGTACATCACTTATCTGTGTAAGAATGCGTGTTTATTTGTAAAGTATACTGTATCTACTCGCCTTGTGCGCATGAAGTTAGTTGGAAAGTTTCTGATCTCTGTACCACCTGCATACAGGTGGTTGTAAATAAATTTGAAGCCTTGGGTGCTGTGTTGGACAAGAAACATTCGAGGAAGAGGTCAGTGTTAACTTAAAATAAAGTGGATGATATTGGTGCCACTTTGGTGCATTTGCCTCGAAAATCGCTGAAAAACAGTAGCACAACAGGTGTATCTCAATCTTCTGGAGAAGTGCTACATGTCTGTTGAAACTGAAGCCCTATCGCTACACACGAGTGAAAACGTTAAAGCCAAATGATCCCGCTAAATGTGTAACTGGCTTTTCCAATTCATAGAAAGGGGTTTCATTGACCCACAGCTTTTGTTTTTCACTGATGAATCTTGGTTTCATCTAACTGGACATGAGTACTCACAATTGCTAGTGAGCTTCAGAAAAACCTGAGCTACCAGATGAAATGCTTCATTATGATCAGAAAATTGGAGTGTGGTGTGCAGTAATTGCCAGAAGAATAATAGGACCCATACCTTTTGATGAAACAAAACATGCTGAGCAATATTAGAGGTTAATTCTGAGGCCATTTTTCAGTCACTTGACAGAAGAAGAAAAATCGAATGGTTGGTTCCAGTAAGATTCTGCAACAGCACATTCGGCTGCTGTATCATTAAATGCAGTAAGTGAGCTGTTTGATGACAGAATAACTAATGTTTATTTGTGGCCCCCTCGTTCACCTGACTTAACGCATTTTATTTATGGGGTTCTTTAAAAGATGAAGTATATCGTTCCATTCCTCTCCTCACACTACAGGAACTTAGAGAAAACCTTGTGCAAGAAATTAGAAGAATTCCTGCAGCTGAGCTTCAGAGAGTGAGCGAGAATATTTACACAAGATATGCTGCCTGTTTGAGAGCATCTATTATAAGGTAAAGATTTTAGTCCGCCTCTGCCGGTGTAAATTCCCCGGTGACTGTCTGCTGTCTCACGCAGTAGTCAACATTTTAATTGCAGCAATTATAGCAATTACTTCCAAGTTGTCACCAAAAAACCAAACTATTATAGAATGTTGGAAGATGCTTAGCCATCTAACAGCACTTCAAAAACACCTAGTCTTCCAATGGATACCGGCTCACTGTGGACTGAGTGGTAATGAGAAAGCTGATTTTCTTGCAAAAAAGGGTACCAGCGGTGTACAGAAATCTATAGTTAATTTACCATTTTATGCAGCTAAAAGATTAGTCAACTCTGAATTCAAAAAAATTATTGCAAAATATTACTATGAAAAATCAAAGAATAAAAGATGGGAACTACCAAACATTCAAACAGTGATTCCTGAGTATCCTCGAAAAACAGCAGTTGCAACCTTCAGGTTGATTACAGGACATGATTGTCTGGCAAAACATTTAAACAGAATTGGGATATATTCTTCAGCACTCTGTCCTCTATGTGATCTGCAAGAGGAAATGGATCGAGACCACCTTCAAATATGCCCGGCCACTTCTAGTGCCCCATCCATCAGTGAAAAATATTGGAGAGCAAGAGGATTAATGACTTCATTGTCAGAAATCCAGCATTAGCTAACAACAACAACAACATTTTAATTGCTTTATTTTTTATTTTTTCATGCTGCAAAAACTATTAATTACCTCATCATGCATTTTCCATTCCCTCTTCCGATAGAGATCCGTTTTTGCAATGCCATCCCTACATTGGGGTCTTAAGTTCATACTCTTAGACAAAATGTTAAACATACAAACTAAATTTCACGTATCTTCCTTTCATAGAAGTTTGAAAACAGTGTTGTTATAATCAATTTAATTTAAAAGGTGAGTCAATTAATAACACTAAACAACAGTTACATTATAATTTTCCGGAACGCGTTTTGGAGGAAAGTTAACCTCTGAAACGCATTCCAGAAAATTATAATGTAAGTGTTTAGCGTTATTGACTCACTTTTTAAATTAAATAAATTTCACATATTAGAAATCTGTCTACCCTGTATTACTCTTGAGTGTCAGACATGGTCACTAACAACATATCAGAAAAATAAAATCCAAATATGCCAAAAGAAGATGCAGCACAAACTGCTGGGGGTTTCTTTGAAAGATAGAATCTCAAATATTAGGTTAAACCAGTTATCACAGACAAGAGACTTGACTCAATTAGCCACAAGATTGAAATGGAAATGGGGAAGAGGGAGGGGAAACGCGGTGAGATAAGATAACAGGTGGACATACGAGGCTACTATGTGGAACCCCCATATAGGAAAACGACTACAAGGAAGACCGAGATGCAGATGGACAAACCTCTTCAAGCAGTAAACAGGACAGCAGTGGTCGTGAGTAGCGAGAGGAAAAAGTGACTGGAAATCCTTAGAGATACATCTGCCTTGAGACTAAATAGTGGATAGTGGACAATAAGCATGTGCAACACCTAACGTGGGTGTTGCACATTAAAATAAATGTTTCCCTTTTGATAGGCCTTTGTCCTTGATAGGACATTTTGGGCTATTTTCATTTCATATCATCCCTGCAGTATTTTTACTCTTGTCATCAAGAATATGTGACAATTTTGGTCGAAACTGGTGCAAGGGTATAGGAGTATACAATATTAAGCATACACAGAAAATGACCAAATAGGTGGTATAGGTTTATAAAATGCATTTATTGATGAACAAACATTTTTAGAAAAAAGGAAAATAAAGACAAAGAAAATAAAACAAAGCTCCGGTAATAAGATTTGAGTCACCGACACAAACATACATCTCTACCAAATGAGCTATCTGTGTTGATTGCAAATAGCAGCTACATTATAACCTGTACTTAGTAAACACTCAATATTTAAATTATTTTTTTTAATGAACAATCTGTTGTTGTTGTAGCTAATGCTGGATTTCTGACAATGAAGTTATTAATCCTCTTGCTCTCCATTATTTTTCATTGATATTGAAGACAGCAATAGCAGTAATAGTAACCACTTTTTAGAGAGCACCATATTTTTAAGTTTTGGCGGTCACATCGCTCTCTCACAACCCCCAGAATGTCTGGAGGACCACTCCTGTCGTTGGTTTACGGGTCTCACCGACCTAACCGGGAGATTAACAATCTTGAGAGTTACTTTGTGTCAATCACTCAGTATTGCTATTTTGAAGAACTATTTGCAATTCAGTGATAAATTTGAAACGACTTGCCTCATGTCTTGGAAGTGAATGTTGGATTCCATTTGTAATGCCTGCAAATTACTCTTCTAGACTTGTTAGAGGAGGAGGCAGAATAGTTGATATCATGCAGTACTGTTATTTGAACAGTTTGGTGCAGAACAACACCCTATTATTGAAAGAAAACACAAGGAAACAAGTAGTAATATACAGTGCACAATAGGGAGATTGCTTGAACTAGAAACAAAATGGCTGACTTCCATACCCACACTTTACAGCACCTTATCTTTTACTAGTGTGACTTGCATCAGTTTTTCTCTATTTACTAAATTTTCTTCCTATTATTTGCCTCTTATTTCAATTTATTACTATCACTTCCCTTGACCTCAGTGTTTTTAGCCTCACTTTTTCAAAATTTCTCACTTATACTTTTCTCCTTCTCTTGCCTCTCCTTTTCCTATTACTATTATTAAGCTTCACTTGCCGCTTTTATCAACTCTTCTTTGATTACCTATTATTTCATCTCTCTTGCTGGTGTCCTCTCAGAACCTTTCCTATTCCCTCTTTCCTTCCTGCGATTTGCATAGCCATTTTTTAAGCCTCGTCACTCTTGGCAATATGTCCCTTCCTCTCGCTCTTCCATACCTAGTTCGCATTTCTTTTCTAATCCCCTTTGTTTCCACATTCATTTCACTCTGCATTTTCCCTATTGCAGTTACTTCTTGCTCTCTTTTATTGGCCATTTCTTGTGCCTCCAGGATATTTACATATCTCATTATAGGGAATTATAACATTCTTAAATGTATAGAGTCACTCACTCTAAAGTTTGCACATTCTTGGTGATTGAGTTTCAACCAGCAAAGACAATGGTGTTGTCACTTTTAGCACCACTGTCCACTTGGTGACTCATAGCAGAAACAAATAATTGGGGAGCTAGTTGATTAAAGAAGTAGTAGCAGCATCTGATCATGAAGACTGCATAACCAGCCAGAAGGGCCTGGGGCACTGACCACATCCAATCCTCCAGTGTTGCACCCTACTCATGATGCCTGTAGTGGAAAAAGATGGGGGATGTACCGACTAGGTGGTAGGCCTTGGCACTGTAAGGGCTGTTGCACTGAAGCTTAGTTTTATATTAAATAAAAGAGCTACATCTGTAATTTGATGTTATTGGAATACCACTTCCAAAAATACTTGTTTATTTTTCTAAAAAGCTTTGGTTTGTCTTTGTGACTTGATATACATACACCTACATGTAATTATCACTGAATTTTGTGTTCATAAATGTCACCATAATAGAGACACTTCACAAATTAAACAGTGCATGCGAAGTAAACTGATGTTCCAGGTGTGTAATGTCAACGACTTGACAATGTACAGTGCAACACAACATACAGCATACTATTAACATCTGGTAGAGATTTCAGGAAAGGAATTCTTTCACCATGCTGAATCAAAAAAACACCTTTCATTGCCAAGGAAACAACTTACCTCTAATTGGTGCCATCATTGATTGCTATGAGACCAGAGTACATTAACCCTTTCTGCCCTGCTTCAGTTTTCAAAGCAGAATAGCATGTGGCCAGCAAATGTCAATTGCAACTAAGTGTGTGTCAACTTTTATAATGTATATATTGTGCATCTTCTTTTTAAGTATTCACATTGGGTGTTGCAGATATTAAACTTGAGAAAGGTAAGCTGTTTCTCTCTGAATCATTTCACTGAAGAAATAAAATTTAAAATTTGAAACTTCATGAACAAGGATAGAACAAATTTCGGTATTCACAGAAAACCAATGCAGACAGACAACTACATAAAAGGTAATAGTTACAATCCAAGAAGCCACAAACAAGCAATTTTTAATAGTTTAACACATAGATTGGTGAACACCCCTCTTTCAGCAGAAGAATATAAAACGAATATTACAAAATAATTGAAATAGTACAAAAAAACCGCTTCCCCAAAGAATTGGTGGATAAAAAGGTAAAACGAGCAGAAAAGGAAAAATTATTAAAACAAACTACAACTCTCACAGCAGCAAAAACAAAAATGATATTAAAAAAATTCACGTATCATCCATGGGCCTTTGATAAATTTAAAAAAGTGTTCAAGGAATACAACATTCAGCTAGCACCAGTAAACCATTTCTCCATAAAAAACCTACTACTTTCAAACATCAAAGATGCTATTCCACCTAACAAAAAATCTGGCATATACCAAATTGAATGCAGTGATTGTAATAAAATATATATAGGAAAAACCAAAAGAAATTTAGAAATCAGATCCAAGGAACATGTTAGAAACATTAAGAGTAAACAATTAGAAAAATCAGCAGTTGCATTTCACTTTTGGACAAAAAATCATGACATAAAGCTAGAACCGAAACTTCTCAAACACATAACCGGAAAACAAGAACTGTCCACATGGGAACAAATCTTTATTTTAAAAAATAGAAACCGAGTATTTAATTTCGACATTCCTCAGAGGGACATTTTCAGTAAGTTCATTGAACCGTTACCAGATGAAACATCAGAAGAAGCAACACCATCCGCACCATGAAACACCATGGAAACCCAGTTGTTGTCCGGTTGATAATGGAGGAAAGTTAACCTTCGAAACGCGTCCCAGAAAAATATTTTGTAAGTGTTGTTCAATGTTATTAATTAACTCACCTTTTAAATTAAATTCATGAACAAAGTTTTAAATTTTCTTTCAGGCTATTCTGAAATTAACAAATTACACTTGGTGAAGTTCTTTTTTAATTTTTAAAAAGCCTTGTCATATTTGTCTGTATTCCTCTATTACCTGATATCTATATGAAGTTAATTTCTCTGTTCTAGCTGTAGCAAAATTACATTTCATCCTTCCTTCAACACTGTGATCTGAGTCTTAAATAATTTGCCTTCATATTTTGATTTCTGTGAAAACTTAATATTTGTAAATCAAGCTCTATAGCAAAGTAATCTAGAATCAGTCAGTTCTCAGTTAGAAGTAGCTATGAATCTCTCCAATAAGCATTAAAAACTACATATGCAGTTGTGTATTCTTTTGTCTCAGTTCTTGATGTATTTGCCTTCATTTCATTCTTGCAATAGAGCCAGTTGAGTTGACCCTTATGCATATCAGCACAAGATGAAATTAAAAAAAGAGTTAGTAGCCTTCTATCTGAAGTGCGAATAATGCTGCCAGGCAAGGTGCACAGTACAAAATATTTTCTTCCAGCATGGATAAGAGATTGTTTTTCTTATGCGTGCCCATATTTCGATACTGATATTGTTTATTTCCATTAAACTTGCTTGTTTCTTCTTACTCAGAAAGGAAACTAGAGCTCCAATTTGCTTAGAATGTGTTTTTATCCTTGTTCAATCTACAATCTGTACATGGTGATTCAGCTAATTTTAACTCATAAGAAGATTCTGAAATTGCACTGTGGCTGAGCAGTTAGACCATTTGCCTATCACCAAGGTGGCCTGGGTTTTAACCCATGGGCCCACATTTTGTATTTGTGGTGCATGAAGTGGGGCCTGGGTGGGTTTTCTCCAGTCCTCCAGTTTCCCTCTCTGCTTGTTCCACCAACTGCACTATCACCTTTCTAATCATACATTTTGTGTGCATTTCATATCATCCTCTTCTTCTCTGTCCTACCTGACTACCCATTTCCCAGTTGTCACTCTGTGCAGTCCACAGGGTCATCTGCATCCCAACAGGCATCTGACCCTAGGCACAGGTTTGTAAGTCCTTGGGGAAGGTAATCGGAAGAAGAATGGAAATTCTGGCAAGTAATCAAGCAATTTAGAAAAATTACAGTAGTTTATATTATTCCAGCTCTTTACATGTTATGGATAAACAAGTGTATCCCATAGGATTTTTTTTGAAGCGAAGTTGATGAACTTGGTAATTATCAGTCTTGGAATCATCAGTCTTGATTGATTACATTGTGTGCTCATATTAGCCCCAAGGAATAAAACTATTACAAAGCTTTCTTTTTTCTTTCCTTCTCTTTGTTTCCTTTTTACCTTCCATGCTTTATTTTTTTGTCTTTCCTTCTTCCTTTTTCTCTTTCTACCTTTTCTGTTTAATGGGAAGTGACACCACCTCTAGAAAGCATTGAAATTTATGTATTTGGGTAGCACATGGGGTGTCGGTCTGGGTGGCTCAGTTGATTAGGTGCTGGCCTACTGTTCCCAAGGTCCTGGGTTAAAATCTGGCCCAGATCTATGGTTTTTAAGAATGCTTAAAATGAACAGCACACCGGTGGCACTAATATGATTCTGGCAATTGACAGTGTTGTTATAAAAAAAAAAAAAAAGCACTTGGGGCAACAAAAGTTTTTGATATGCTCCTCATTTGTTCTTTGGTAGACTGTTCCATTTCACTCAAATTCTATCCACATTACCTGTCATGTTACAAAACTGTAGTGGTATTCACTAAATATTTTGAATTATAGCTTGGGTCTCTAAAGGCAATAGACA
This sequence comes from Tenodera sinensis, assembly GCA_030765045.1. NCBI lineage: Eukaryota > Metazoa > Arthropoda > Insecta > Mantodea > Mantidae > Tenodera > Tenodera sinensis. Next base: position 27,204,639 of record CM060965.1, read on the forward strand.
AGATTATGAAAGAAAGGGGGGGGGGAAGAAAAATCAAAACGAAAAGTATTACATTAATATAACAGATTGCAACAACAATGGTTCTTTTACTGTTAATGCCTTAAGTTCCTAGGATGTGTTCCCTTTTTCAACCAAGTATTAGGATTTTGTTTCAATGTAATTTTGAATTTTATTAAAGGTTAAAGTAGTTCATGATAGTACCCATTAAAGCCATTATTGCTGCATAACATAGATTTTTCTTGAAAGCCAAAATTACTTGGTGTGTTGATTTGTCTGAAAATAGTCACATGTTCCCTTAAAGCAATGAGGTTACAGTGGCTGAATATTGAATGGTAAGAAAGGTTAAAGGTAACTGAAGTAGGTACCCTAATGATACCTGCAGACTTTTACACTGGGGACACACGAGCATAATTTTTGTGTCCACTTTTATGCATGTAATATTTGTGTGCATTTGAGATTTACATGCACATGACTGAAACACTTGTGTTCTATTGTCCTCTCAATTCTTGAAGATAGAAGCTGATGAAGTTATTGCTGTAGTGGGTCGTGCCTGTCTTGTATTAAAGTGAAGAGAGAAAAAAGGAAGAAGGTTGTGGGTACACCCAATTAAGAGTGAGAGGCATTTACACAGCAATTTTTACATACTGCATTCCTGACTCCGTGAAGATAGTTACAAATTTTTAAGTTATTTTTGAATGTCAGCATCTTCATTTGATGAACTTATTTCATATATTAAGGGATGCTTGTCCTTCTATACATGACCAGTGGTATCCCATAACACAGGATGAATTTCAACTTCACTTATTAATTGCTCTGCATTCATTGTTGCAATTACAGAGGCACTTGGAGAAGCAGAACACAAACGAAGTGTTTCACTTCACTTCTCTTGTTTTGCTAGTGAGCATTTCAGTTCTGCTACCAGCTAAGATGCTTGTTAATGCTTGCTTTGCTCTCTGGATGGTGATTACATGCTGAGCAATTGTTCTGTTCCATTAGATGCTAGTGAAGCTAACCTGCACACATATTACATACCTAAAACTCACACAAAACAAACGCTCATGTGTCCTCAGATGTGTATCTTACCGATTTGATTATGCAGACTTCAAAGCTTTCTTGAGAGTGAGCTACGTTTACTAACTGTTGATTAGACCATACCCTTTAAATTATTAATACAAACACTGGAAACGAACAAAAATAACTTAATTAAATATGAATTAAGTATGCTGTAAATATTGTGCAGTAGGATAGTTTTTCTGTATTTCTTCTTTACATGATTATAGTGAGATACATGATAAAATCTTTGAAGCAAGGATTAGAAAAATCAGATATCATTGATTTGCCTGATACATGGAAACTATTATATAAAGATCTTAAAGTCTGGGGTTTACTTAAATTTTAAGTTGCCATTGGGGTATGCTTCCCTTGTGGTCTACTGGGGAAAATGTGGATCAGTTGAATTTAAGGTCATGCTGGCATGTCCCCAGTGATTAAGAGCAGCTACGCATAGAACAGAAGATCCGTGGCTCAAATCCCAGTCATGGTAATGAAATTTTCAGTTTTGATTCTACCTTTCAAAATACATAACATTGTTTACCATATATCAGCTTACCTAACACTTGTTACATTTTCAAACAAAGTTGTAGCCATTTGAAATGTTAATTATTCACTTCATTTTGCTTATTTGCAAAATTTCCAGTTGAGACTTGAGTGTCAATCATAATATGCTGAAGGAATCCATTTCAAGCCAGACAGTTAATCTATCTCCCTTAATTGAAAGTGCTTCCTTTTGTTTTTTTGTATATATACATTTTATTTCTTTCTGATTCTAGTTGTCAATCTCTTTTAGACAGAGAGCGTTCTCTTAGAATACCATAGTTTAATGCAATAACTTCTTTCGCATGTATTTTTCTGAGCTCAGAAAAGGAGCCAGTACTTAACACAAGAAATATTTGTAGATCTTAAATATATAAGCTTTGATATTTGTATCAAAGACTATTAAAACAGTCAAGATTCTACCAAATCCAGGTAATAACCTTTTAAAATTAGTAATTTAAATTTATGGCAATACAGTATAAAAGTGCAAAAAAATCTATTATAATTGTAGTGCTATAGAAGATGCTGTTATCAAGTAAAATCAATACGTAAATGCATGAGCTTAAGGCCTATTTGCTTTAATAAAATGTTACATGTTCCAAAAGAATTAGTGTAGATAAAGTGTTAATTTGGGCATGGTAGAGGCTTGATTTGAGCTATGCTTACTGCTGAATACAAACAGGCAGGGATCCTGGCAAGAAGAGATGCTATTAGTCAGCTCATTGATATAATTGAAGCTTGTAGGACTCTGGTTACAGCATTAGAAAGCTGTATTCTGAATTTCTATGTGAACAAGTTGTGCACACTGCATAAAATGTGTGATTTCTACTTTTCAGGGTAATGTCTTTTGTAGAAGACGTCTTTGTAAACCATACCTTGATACCAAATACTATGGTATTTTTGCATAGAACTTAATAGAATGTAATCCTTAGTGATGAAGATTTCAGGAGCAGTTCATTGGATGTTCTTTTAATTTTATCTATTCTGGATTTTTTCATGCTTGCAAAATTACAGAGTATAAAAACAATGGTACGTTTGTGATATTTTTAATATACTTTTTGGCATTAAAATATTGTTTATTAAGGCTGTAGCATTTAAGCATATTCAGCAGAATAAACCTGTAATTATGCAAAACTGCTTTTCTTTTTTTAATGTTGTAACAGCATGAAGGTCGTAGAACTGAATGGTGCTGAAAGAATAGGATAGCATAGGATAAGCCCTTCCCTATTTTTTACTTTGTCAGAAATATTAATCTGTATAATTAATTATAAAGCATCTGCATTTAATTTACTTAAAATATTATGGATGTTAGTAGTTGCTTTATGCAATTAACTTCTGAACATGAGTACATATCTTTTGAATAAGAAAGGGGGGTTAAATATACCTGGAATAATCAAATAATGTTTTGTCTATTGCTATAATTTGTAATTTAATATTGTATTCAGTAAAGCTGTGCTGTTGATTAAACAGGATCGTATGCTTAAAGTTGATGAATCATTTTCACTAATTGTTTGATACTTTAAGGATAATGGATGTTGTAAAGCTCCCCTTAATCTGTGTTGACAGTAACAAAGTAAATCTCCATATTAATTGGCCTTTTGTTATTGAATTTGAAAAATCTCTTAAAATTATTGCTGTCTTAAGCCTTTGAAGGTCTAGTGACATGCTTTATTACATAGAATCATAAGATATCAAACTTTTATTACTGTATATAGGAATTTTTGCACTATGGTCCACCTCTCAAGAAGTAGTTGCACATGTAATTTTAACTATTTGATATTCCAATCTTTAAACTGGGATTACAATGCACATAATGTGATGTGACTTCAGAATGTAAAAGTTATACACATGGTATTAAGACACTTCAATTTTTGCTACAAATAAAGCAATGCAGCTCTGATGAATAAAACGGGAGAATATTTTTGAACAATAATATGAACAGTAAAGGCACAATCAATCAGAATTATGTTGTCAAGTTACATTAAATTAGCAGCATCCCAAACAAATTTTTAATTTAGTGTAATTTTTAAAACTTGTGGTTTTAATGTGTTAACATGGCAGAACTGCAACAGTAAAAGCACTGAAACCAATTTAAGATATATTAGAAAGGACAGTTTTCTGCTAGTAAATGCATGGTGCAAAAAGATTTACCCATATATTCCACTGATTAATATGTTTTTCAATATAACACATTTTTCTTGCTTCTGGGCCATAATGCAAGGATTTGCAAAATATGTTGGTTTGCAGCGAAGTTGAACATCTTCAGAACCTTTTTAAGAGGTTTATTTGTTGGAAAAAATCAGAGGTATCCACTTTAATGCTGTTTAAAGGCAGATGGCACCAGAGAAAATCCAAACGTTTCAAGGAAAATGAACAAAATCCAAACTTGTTGTCCTGTTAGTCAGGGCTCTTTGAAATTTATTATTCTTGTCATTCATCTATAATAAACATTAAATGAATATTAAGGAAGTAGTATTAATAATACGAGTATTTGTTTTTGGGTTCTCTTTAAAGTGGATATTTTGTTAAATATAAATGCATCAATTGCATTTGAACAGCAGCAAGTGCTCAAAAATATTTTGTCATAACACATCCCTTAAAACTTTAAATTGGGTTGAAGCAGAGAGGTATGTTTAGCTACATAGTCTTTCTAAATGATACATTGAGGCATATGTTTCCATTTTTTAGCAAGCAATTATCATGTGAGTGCTATCCCAGGTGGGTAGGTATTCCAGGAAAATTATTTTCTTTAAAGCTGCTTTTCTAAAATAGTTGCAGTACCTGGACAGTTGTGTTGATTTTTGCTTGCTAGAAGAGAATGTTTTGAATTTTTTTTCTATCCACAGATTCCAAGGAATATACCTATAAGCATCAGAATGTATAAGTGTATTGCTTCTTTTAGTGCAATGAAATTTCTTCAGACTTCTTGAAGCTTCATACAAATCGTGAAAGTAATAAATATATTTGGGGCGCTGCATTGCTTTTTATGAGAGGAGGACTGTGTTGTGTTAAAAAGTGCTCCTTTTCTAGAAAGTTTGTTGCATGCAGAGCAATGATGGAGGTCATAGAAACTTAATAAAACAAAGGGGAAAAGAATTATAAGTTAGGATAAGGATCTTTGGCATTGTGTTCCAGTGTATTAACACAGACTCACATTTTGCCTTAAATGGTAATTTGCTTTCAGTTATTTGAGCATTTCTTTTTTCTAAGTTTTGTCATACGCAAACCATATGTGTTTATGGTCCTAAAGGAAATTGATTAGCCTTGAATATATCATTTCCTTGCTTAATTACCAGTTGTAAGCCTTGCACATATAAATCTATACTAATATAAGGAGGGAAAAATTTGTTATGCGAGTGTGCTGTTTTCTCAAAATCCACACTTAACTTAAATAATTCTTTCACCATGAAAATGTCCCGTTCTTTCTGACAGACATGAACTATAAAACACCTAGTTTAAATTCACAAATTACTATAAAACTAAAATATATTTAAAAAGTGTTAATTGAAAATGCTGTGAAATAGAAAGTAGTTGCTGTACTCCACAGAGAATGTCTATAGAAACAGAGGTAGGTAGTAACTGTACTCTGCAGAAAGGCGTGTAATGTCAAGCCAGTTACATTTTATTTCAAGCAATATCCGTAAATGGCCTTGATGTAACACTTGAGCAAACAAAGTTAATCGCTATTTATCAAATATTGCAGGTGTGTGGGTGTGACTGGGTGGGAGGGCATGCGTGCATATTGAAACAGCAACAAGACCTCTGAATAACCATTACGCTAATTATGTAGATGTATTCACTGATGTTTCTTGATGCCAAAAACTTCTGATAACCCTTGTGTAAGAAAATTTTGCCTTCTTTCCTTTGTTTTATGTTGTAATCAAATTGGTTAGATGGCATGCTATACTCGACGCCAAATAAGAAGGGGATTGACAGTTGCTACCCACATGGTGGAAGGGTCTAAATGAACAGGAGGGAATGGATGCATCATGGCGATCGTCATGGCAACAAAAAGAGCAACCGATTAGAGCAAAGATGTTTCCATAGCAACACTAAATGCTAAACCAGTGTTGTCGATATTTAACACGTGATAGCATGTGCCTGACCTGCAATCTAGCAGTAACATAAACTGTGCTCTTATCTTGTTTTCCCTGCAATATATACAATGTCTCCCTCCAGCTCCAGCTTGCAATGTTTGTATCAGAGTTTGTGTGTGTGCTGACAAGTTCGTTTGATTCATTCTATTTATTGTGGTTATTTGCCTTGTGTTTGTGTGTATTTGCATATGTTATGAGCATTTACAGCTGTCTCACTCTTTTAATAAATAATTATGTCCAAAAATATTGACAAAGACAGGTAGCCAAACGAAAATCTTTACGTACTCGGGAAGCAAATGAAATTGTGCTTGGTAAGGTACATATCCCAATTAAAGGATTATGCAGTTGAGGGTATTGTTGAACATGGTCGCAAAATAGTTTGGTATCGCCCTTTTCTGGTGTACTCCGATTTAATTAATTTGGGTGGAAGTAAAGAGTTACATTGTGCGAAACAAAGCTTTCACTGTGTTGTCTGTAATAAAGCTACACCAATAAAAAGCTGAAAACTGTGAACAAGTGGTTACCGATACAAAGGGCGTAATAACTGCAACCTAGGAAAATGAAGTCTTAGAAGCACGGATAGAACAGTTTGTCATTTCCGCAGGTAGTTCCTGCAACAATAGCAATAATGCAAGCGATTCGGATATTTCCCATTTCCCATTACAATATTCCACAGGTATGTTTCTTTTGTTAACATTAATCTTCACAGTGATATAATACTTCCATATTCCATCCTTTGCATGTAGATGAAGTATTTGACTATTGTTTTCGAATATAAATATAAATTTTACCTGCTCTACATTTCAAACGCAATCCAACTGTCTTCTTGCACATAATGCTAACACAGTCTCCATGTGGTGCGATAAGCGGCAACGTCACCTCTCTTTCACCGCCAACTTCAATATCTTTCTTGTTTGGCACCGATAATAAATAATTGTATTGAGAAAGAAAATTGTTAACATTAAAAATAAAAACAAATATTTTATATTAACAACTGAAAAGATTATTCTCTTCAGTGCTCGCAGACTACTTCAGTATGGCCCATGGATCTCAGCCCTGACATTTAGCAGTTGCGTTGAGTTGTAGGGGGAAGGTTGATATTGTCAAAGTGTTTGCACAGGTGATGTTTTTCAGCTATTTTGTGTGCGCATGAATTCTGATGTTAGTGTTTCTTGTCTTATTTTCATTGCTATTGTAATAACATGGCTACTGGTTCATTCGAGTCAAAAAAAAAAAATTGTTATAAGAGCTAAAACCGTGAATTTATATTCAAACTTCATGAGTACTTTGAGAAGGAGAGGGACAATGATGGATCCCTTCTAGCTTTTACCAAGCTATTGGATAGAGTGTGATGCAAAAAAGTGTGTGATGGAAAAAATCACCGCAAAGAATGTGACCAAGGAAAAATGCCCAATTGATTTTAATATGCCATTTGCAATTCTGCATACTCTGGGAAAACAAAGATCACGAGACAGTCCTAAAACTTCACTTGATGCGTTTCAAAAGGTTGCAGTTAGGCACCATGTGTATTTTGGTTATATGAGGAAGGAATTACCCATTTGTTGGAAACTGCTGTGTTCTGAAAGGAGCTGGCTTATTCAATGGCAGAAAAACCAACCTAAGTGCTGAAAGAACTTTAATAGCCATTTTCAATTAATAGAATACAATATTATTAGTTTTTCTGGTAAATGATATAACAATTGTCTGTATTCAACCGTTCTGTGATCATTTATATACATATTCTCCATGTAAATTTACAAAGTTAACTGATTGGTCTAGGAGTGAGGAATGTTCATTTCACCAGCTTCACCTGTATTTCATTCCTGTATTATGTAAAAACTATGTAGCTTTTACATTATTAAAAGACTGTTGAACCAAAGGGAATATGCAAAGGTTTAAAATTTCACCTACAGCAATTATCTAGAGTATTACTAGACTATTCTGCTTGGTTATTTTGCTGCCAAAGGGTACATATAGGCCCAAGGCAACATTTTCAAAATTTGTAGGACTGTCAGGGAGTTGTTGTTGTTGTTGTTATTATTATTATTATTATTATTATTATTATTATTATTATTATTATTATTATTATTATTATTATTATTATTATTATTATTATTATTATTATTATTATTATTATTATTATTATTACTATTATTATTATTACTATTACTATTATTATTACTAATTATTATTGTTGTTACTATTATTATTATTATTGTTGTTGTTACTGTTACTATTGTTACTGTTATTATTACTAGTATTATTATTGGTATTGTTATTATTATTATTATTATTATTATTATTATTATTATTATTATTATTATTATTATTATTATTATTATTATTATTATTATTATTATTATTGCTGTTATTGCTATTATTTATACTATTACTATTATTATTGCTGTTATTGCTATTATTGTTATTATTACTACTGTTACTGCTAATAAAAATATCTAAATATATTATTATTGCTATTATTATTATTATTATTATTATTATTATTATTATTATTATTATTATTATTATTATTATATTACCAGAGCGAATAGAAAGAGTGTGATCACTCCACTGCTCTTCCATATGATTATACAAGAGCTACCTGGCGCCTCCGTCAGGTGGCAGCAAAGGTGCTAGTGTGGCTATTTACAGCACTTTTCGCTGGGCATTGCATTGGAGTATTGTTGTGTATGGTTGCTCTGGTTGTTACAGTGCGATGAATTGTGGTTAATTTTTATGAAACTGTGAATTCATAGAAATAATCGACATGCCTATGTGTTTCGTGCCTGGTTGTAGATCTGGATATGACAAATCTAAGGGTAAACATTTCTTTACACCTCCAAAAGATAAACTACTGTTTTCTAAATGGGAGAGGGCCATACCAAGAAAGGACATGTGCCTTTCTTCCAATATGATTCATTGTGTGATTCACATTTTTCATAAGAACTTTTGATAAAGGTGCACAAATTTATAGTTAATGGAGAAAATATTGAGATTGCAAGCCAAAGATGGAAGATAATACCTCATGCAGTTCCACATCGTTTTCCTAATCTTCCTAAAAACGGCCAATAGACTCCCGTAAACCTCCTTCACAGTGACTATCAAAAAGGCTTGGAAGAAATACCAATTTAGAAGACAGTGGGAATCATGCAGAAGGCCTTTAAAATACGACTTAATCTTCCCCTCGCAGGGGATACCAGTAGACATTTTAGTAATAAAGTAGGCCTACTAAAGAAAAGGTTAAAGCAACAACAGCATAATATAATTAGACTAAAATGCCAATTGAAAGTAGCCAATGCAAAGATTAAGTTACTAACAGCTGATTTCAACGTTGGTGAGTACATTCTTATCTGTAGAACAAAATACAAGTAGCTTGTACTATTCTTGCAGCAAAGTTAACTTTTCATTCACAGGAAATTATATTTTACTTTATTCCTTTAATGCCATTTTGCATTCTAGTGGTAACATTATTGTCTTGGATTTCTCTGAATGGCTGTCGGAATGTGTATGCGTGAGTTAGTCATTGTTAAACAACACTATTCTTCTGCTTTGCTACTTTTTCAGTGAATCTCCTGTCGTTCTGGGTGACTCGGTTAGACACTGGCCTACTGATTCCAAGGTCGCAGGTTCAAATCCGACCCAGACCGATGGTTTTTAAGTGTGCTTAAAAATGACAGCTCCATGTCAGTAGATTTACTGGCATGTAAAAGAACTCCTTTGGGACAAAACTCCGGCTCACCGGTGATTCTGATGTTATCCCAGAAATTGACAGAGTCGTTAAACGACAATTAAAAAATTGAATCTCCTGCTAAATGCTAGTGTTTGTATTAGCATTGTAACGCACTAGCAGCTGCGCTGCCATCTGTGTGGCGGAACACATGAACTACAGCTGTGATCGCACTTCTCCTTCTACTCGCTATGCTATTACTATTATTATTATTATTATTATTATTATTATTATTATTATTATTATTATTATTATTATTTATTTATTTATTTATTTATTTATTTATTTATTTATTTATTATTTATTATCCATTTCTTATACTATTTTCATTTTTGTACTATTCTCCTGGTTGGATTTGTCAAAGTTTTGTGATCTGATCAATTCTCTCCTTTCCAATAATTTCAGCCTGGCCCATAACCCACAGTAGGCATATGTTTGGTGTTTCAAATAATGTATTTCCCAGATTGTTTACCTGTTTTGAATGGCTTGGAGGGAAGTGCTTGAATTGCTATGAATGTTAAAGTTGACTTTTGAGAAACCATCTTATAACTTGATTTAAAGCAAACATTTCTTGAAGGAGCAGCTAGGATCTAGATGAAATCATTTGCTGAATATTTCTATGTCATGGTTTCTGCATTTATCAACCACAAAAGCTTCAACTATCTGCGGGTCACCTGTAATAATGTGAATATTGTTACAGTAGTTTTGCTTAATCAGTTCACGTTGTACATCAGAATGTTTAGTTTCCAGGAATAGAACTCTCCCTTTGATAAGAGGAATGTGCAAGAAACCAGCATGCCTTCCTTTTACTGTAACTAATTTGGATAGAAATCCATGCTGAATTTGGCAGTTTTCTTTAAATCCACTTTTTTTAAGCGTCTCCTGAAACACTGCAGAGCAATAAACGATGAGCAGTTCAGCTGTTTCATACTACATAATTTTTAGTGCAGAAGAATTAAGACCCAATGTGAGGTGTGTGGTAATTGCTAAACCATTCAGAAGCTTAATGGCTTTAATTGGAAGATAACTGATATGTTCTCAGGATGCGAGTTTCAGATCTGAAATAATACCAAAATACCTTTGTTGTTGTTATCTTTGCTAGCTGATCGATACAGATATCTGAAACCTTTTCTAGTCTTCTCCTGGGGACTACCATGACAGTAATCACTACATTAAGTGCTATTATAAAAGCCCCAGTTAAATATTTAATCCAGAGCTTCGTTTGTTACTTATATTAGCTGTGATGTTTCTGTGGTTCTTTGACTAACATCTGCATAAGCACCAATGAATTTTCCAGAAACTTCAACTTTAGGTCATTAGACAGCACTCCAGCATCCAGTATGCATGCAGAACGTTGTGGACAACCTTTAGTTATATTTCTTTCTACTGCAGATCAACATAGTGTATATTGTGCTTTCCTATTTTTTAAACAATTTTGAGTGAAAACAAATTCTTAGGACTTTTTCTTTAAGTTGGAAGAAAATTCATGGTTACAAAGAATGGTTGAAGGTACCAGATATATCCAATGATGGGTTACCAGATTATTTTATGGAAATGTAGTACACAATGGCAAAAAATCTAAAACATTTCACAAAAATATAGGACATTATTGGTCCATGCAAAAATTTGCAAAAATGATGTAAAGTTTTAGTTAAAATGTTATCTATATATTTAATGTACATATTTATATGTTTTATATATAATTATATATATTAATGCTATTTATATATACCCACAGGTAATATACACTTATATTTTCTTAGAATCCTGTAATATGCAATGTTAAGTGTGATTGCATCTTCCTGCCCTGAAACACACTTTAATGACAATTGTCATTGAATTTGCATTTTGATTTTAACATTTTGGCTTATAACAAAAGTGCTGTTAATTAACTTCCTTCTTCCATAACCAAAATACAGGCTGTCCCAATTGAATCGCCTGATTTTCATTTTTTGGTGGTAAATTAATGTATGTTTATTTCTTTCTTTTCGAGATGTCATGTCGTAGGTGAAACACAGGAGTTTTGTTAGAAATCCTGGCAGCAGGAACAGTGGAATTGCGACCAATGCGGAAAGGTGCAGGTAGTGTGGTGGTATGTGGAACTTGGTTCCATTGTCGCAGTGTAACGACGATTCTGCCAGGAATACCAGAGAGATCCCTCCAATGCGAAGACAATTGGAATATGGAAACAGCATTTTCTGGAGACTAGTTCAGTGGCTAAAAAGCACGGTGGTGGTCGACAATGTGTGTCAGAAGACAATGTGCTGCTAATCGCTGAAACATTTCAAAGAAGTCCACGTAAGTCAATTCGCAGAGCCGTGCAGGAACTGGCAGTACCAAAATCGCACTGTCCACAGAGTTGGGTGGCAATGCCTGCAGTTGTACGCGTACAAATTACAAATCCTGGAAGCACTGAACCCCACAGATAAACCACAGATATGTTGGAATGCGTTGACAATGATCCCAACTGTCTGACAAAGATTAGGCTTTCTGATGAGGCCACATTTCACGTGCCAGGCTACGTCAATAGACATAATGTAAGAATCTAAGGATCAGAACCTCCTCGCATGGTTACTGAGTTTGAGAGAAGTTAATGTGTGGCGTGGACTCACGCAATTGTAGGACTGTTCTTTTTGCTGAAGGTACTGTAACGGGTATTGCATATATGGATATGTTGCAGCAGTTTGTCTTCCCACAAATTCGGCATAGACATTCTCATATCCTTTTCAACAAGATGGTGCACCTCCTCACTGGTTTAGAGAGGTGGGGGACACACTGGATCATGAGTTTCCTGGTAGATGGATAGGGAGAGGTGCACCAATTGCATGGCCACCGAGATCGCCTGACAAAACACCTCTGGACTTCTTTTTGTGGGGGTAAGTCAAGGACAGGGTGTATGCCACAAAAGTAGTGACTATTCGTCAACTGTGTGAGTGCACTGGGAATTTTGTTGCAACCATCACTCCTCAAATGCTTCAACGCACATGGGTGAAGCTCGACCATCGCCTGGATATCCTTCGTATGACTGGTGGGGCACATGTGGAAGTGATATGACTTTCTTGATTTTTGTATACAAACTTGATGAGTCATACGTATTAGTAAAGTTTAGTTTATTTCGATATCTCAAATAGTTTGGCAGAAATACTGAAGAGAAAATAGGACGATTCAATTGGGACACCCTGTACAAATGGAACAATGAGAGTAAAGCATCACTTTGCTTTGCCTCCACAGAACACCAATCTTTCTTCTTGGAGTGCAAATGCTGCATTACCAATCTCTTTTCCAATCTTACTAATGCATGAGTATGCTCTTTGACTAGCTGGTGCAGCCATGTTACCATAGCAATTTGCAGTTGCTACTAATAACCAATTATTAATTTCTATTTTTCCATTTTATAGTTCATTTTCTAACGATCACAGCTTATTTCTTCAGATGTAGGACATTAGAGATTTTTCAAAAATTCTGCCTGGACACTGGACAAACTGTTAAAATGTAGGGCATGTCTGCAAATTTCTGGACGTCTGATAACACTAAGCATTCCATACTTTTTAAAATGAAGTGTCTCTTTGATCTAATTTGTTATTCTTACAACTATATCTTTTGTTGGTCTGTTAGTGCATCTAATTGTTACCAAGTAGATTGTGTAAAGGTATTGTATTGTAACTTTTTGTGTAAAGTAAAGAAGACAGATGTAGTCGAGATAAAGAAACACTTTTATTTCCGTAAACAGTAACTTTGTACACTCGTTGCAAGAACAAGAAAGTCTTTTCCGATTCTCCAACAGCACGGCTCCGAACTCGTAACCAAACTGTCCCTTCTCCGTCGGCACAACTCTTCACATCGTCTGTCCCCTCCGTCGGCACGACTACCCAACCTTCACATACGTCTGACTGACTGACTCCTCTCACACTTTACCGCTATTTATATCTCCCAGGCACTGTTCTGGAAAGTTCAGTTATTGCGCTGGAGTACAAAGTAGAAGATTCCAGTAGCCTCTATCCTTTTCTCTCTTTCGGCAAGCGCCCCAACAATGCGGCCATTCTCTGTCTCTTTCCTTCGGCTCCTTTGCGGTAGTGCCGACAATAATGCGATGGGTGGCACTGCTGCTGTCGGCAATTAGATGCGGCGGCCGCGGTGACAGTATTATTCAGTCAGTTAAAAGTTTGACTAGTGTTTTTATCATTGGCAATAAACTTATAGTCCTGAATGAACTAAAATTTGGATTTTTGGGAAAAGAGATTTTGGAATTACTTTATTAATGGCTATTTTGCAATTTATCTGGAAACACAGCTAATTCTAGACATTTTTAGAAAATGCTTTGTAAGGTAACGCTAAGTGCACATGTTTAATACTATTGGCTAAGTGAAGTCACAACCTACTGTTTTCTAATTCTGTTTGAGAATAATACATTAGACTTCCATTGCAGAAAAGGGGGAATTGCATCTTTTGTGTATCTGAATTTTTCATCTGCTATTAGGAATGGTCAGGGCTGTACAAAATTAAAATTATACAGGGTAAAAGAAAGGGAAGGAACCAGCACACAAACTTCTCTTAGATTGCCATATAATGATTTCATAGAGAATGGGGAAAGTAAATGAAGTGAATTGGTTGTTTGAGTTTAAAAAGCTAAGCTACAATATTGGGTAAACCAGCTAGTGATGTATAAATTACAAAAGGATATGCAAAAGGGCCTGTGTAATCAACAGGGACTATATTTATAGATATTCTGAGAATAACTGTAAATTTCCAGTGAATATTTAGTGAAATAAAGTTTTTCTACATTACTTAATTTTTCTACATTATTATTGCACTTGTAAAAGGGCAAAGTTCAATAATAAAGTGTGAAGTAGGAGGCACAAGGCATTATGTACGTGCACACTGTCTTACAAGGACTAGTGAATTTCAAGTGGTCCATTTTTTTCATAACTCATTTACTCTTTTTGCCGCTAAACACTTAATGCAAGCAGCAACTTTACAATGCTGACTTGGCTAGGATGACTTTGACCTTGCCTTCTTTATACTAATCTTATTTATTTGCCAATTAGTTTATCAGGCTCTTCCAAATGTCAATACCTATCACTTCTCTGTGATTACAATATGAAACAAATAACTTGCATTAATGTGCATGTATTGCACATACACACAGTACTCAGTAGAAATATTGAAATGCGCTTAATATCCAGTTCCAAAAGAAAAGTTAAAAAAAAGTGAGACCAAAGCCATAAACATATTAACTCATAAGAAAGTTCACCATTAGGCCACATTTATGCATGCTTGTGTCATGCGACAAAGTTTGATGCAGCTTTAGAGATCCATTTATATATGCAACATGTTGCAGTGTGTATTGTCGGGAAATCGGTTCTCCAGAATGTTTTCATATTTGGCTTCGACACCTTGTATGGATCCTGGTATGTTGTACTATTGCTGCAAACTCATTAACATGAGAGAGAGAGAGAGAGAGAGGGGGGGGGGGGGTGGTGAGAGGACAAAAATGACTGTGCTTCCAATACATGGTACAAAGTTTGTGATAGAGCACTTCAGAACCTGTATGGGAAATTGCTTCTTCTTGTCATGATCTGTATAATTTTCTGATGTAACCTCCCAAATTGAACTCCTAATACAAATTTTTTTTTTCAATAATGTGCCATATCCATACCTGATAAAAACCTGAGTCATGGTCGTGATAAGACCGTGCTGTCAAAACGACCTTAAATAAATATTTACCAAAAAAAAAAAAAACTGAGTGACAAAATCAGTCACATGTGCAACATGTGAAAGCACAAGCAATACTGAAAAAATAAAAACTAGTGATCTGGGTTTCTCAAAGTGGCAGCACTGACTCAGTTATCTTGCTCACAATATAACATTGCGACATGCATAAACAGGCATATATATCCTGGATATTGAGATTGTGAACTGCTTCATGTGTTGTGCCAACTGAAAGACCATGCAGCTTGTTTTTGAGTTTACATGTCACATGGTGTAAATGCATCCATTTAACAGATGTATTTTCACATCTGTACATTGGTGTACAACACATTATCGCATGCATTAATGGGACCTTAGGTCACAGACTTTTGACCATAGGTAAGAAACTAATTCAAATGGTAACTGATGACTGTGAAAGAAGACTGAACTCTGGTCAATGTATCATGTTATTAGCAATGAATACAACTGCACACGGCAGTGAAAGGGTTAAAGAACAATTTCTTTGTCTATTTAGTATCTAGGAGTATTTATGTGTATTTTGCGCAGTTAATATGCAACTAGAGCAAAAAAGAATACTTATTATCCATAAAGCTAAACATTTTATCTTTTCACGCCAAATACTTCACATGTTTAGCCACATTTACAGAACTCCGTAACTTGGATATCCTGTCCATTTGAATCAATAGATGCCTTTTCTAGTGTATGATACTAATTTTCCTGTAGATAAGATTATATGCAAGCTAAATAGCTAGTAGCAGCCTGCTGAGTCCGGTAAGTAGTCTGACAACACACTGGTCACTATAGAAATGCCAAAGATTCTGGGACATCATAATGTATATATAGGCATGACATTTTAGTCTGCTGTTTACCCTATGTAGGGATTAAAAAGATAAATCTGTGTACACAAGGAAATTGAAGTTTGTATTTTTTGCTATATAGGGAATGCCTCCGTTATGTCAAATTTTCTTGCTATACTTTCCTTCTGTGATACTGAACAATAATGACTTATTGCTATGTATGGAATTCACTCTGGCTATGAAAATGCATTCAGCACCTGAAATTTTTCCCCTGCACTGATTGCATGGGAAAGGACAGAAACTTTACTACCAACGAAGCTAGCTTTTAAAGGTTTTCACTTTGCAGTAGACTTGCCTCCACCCTAATTTCACACTGCTGCAATCTGCTATTTTATGAAACGTTTTTGCATGCATGGTACAAAAGTACAAATGCCTTGCTCAATATAAGTATGCAAGTTGTGTCTGGAGTACATAAGGACTGACAAAGCTACAGAAATAAAAATGCAGCTGCAGTAATAAATTATTTACTTTCAAGGCAATTGTTTCCAGTTTGGAATTCATAAAAGATGTAGACATTTATGCATCATTCTTTCTTTTAAAATCTACATAAAGGGTGAATGTGAAGGAGCTATAGGAGGAATAAGAGAGATACAGAGGGGAGTTCAGCACTGAAACTATGCTTATTGTACCAATGTCCCTAAAGGGACACCTCCGGGAGGAAGATTGAGGTGAGAGGAGATACTGGACGGCTAGATCCAGACTAGCGACACAGACATTGACTCCCTAAGGTTTACCAAGTTTAATGACTCCTTGAGATCTTCTGTGTCCACCTAAGGGGACCTCTGCAGAGTCCAATGTCCCCACATGTGGCCCCCCACTACAAACCCACAGATAACAATGGGTGGTGAGAGTTTGTTTACAAAATGCATATCATCCCTGCCAAGCTGACCTAACACCTTTGCTGACACTTGCGACCCTGAAAGAACCAACATGATGGACAAAAGAAATTATTAATGAAGTAAAATAGAAGTACAGGAAATTGGGGGATGTAATTATGCATTCCAATATTTGCAAATTAACTTCTATAATTAATTTGGGCAAGGACAAAATATTTGAAAAATATAGATAATTCAGCTGTTACTCTGTGCAAAAGAATTGTTTTAAAAAGACTGTTTCACTTCATTATGTTCTATCTTTGAACACTAAAATAAAAGCATTGAATTTCAACAGGTCATGGTGTCTATTGTTATTTTATCATTTCCTAGTTTTCTTTTACAAATATTTGCAGATGATCCATTGTTGCATTGGTACTCTTAACTGCGGTTATAGATTACCTTTCAGTTTTATTATATTTAATATTAACTTGTGTGGTTTCACTACATAGTTCAGGGGCATGACCAGGAAAAATCTTAAAGACGTAAATGAAATGTATTCGATTCCTGTCTTGGAAATCTTGAACAATTAGTGGCATCTAGTGAATTCTTTATGCTTATTTAAGCTTCTTATGTAATTATAAAAGTGTTACCTTTTCTCAGGGTTTAATTTAAATATTTTTTATGAACATATCACCAAAGAGCCACCATCCAGATCCCAAATTATATTGTATTTGAAGCATCTAATGTTCACCCACCAGAAATGTAATTATATGTTAAGGTCACCTGTTTTTAATATTAATTTATTTGAAAAATCTTAATCAAAGTTTAGCATTCAAAACTTTAAAACTTTATTTAACCTATTTTTTGACACCTTTTAAATTAATTTTAAAATTGCAAATTGTAAAAAAAAAGTAACTTTTAATGTTGTGAAACTTTGAACAGAATGTCAACTTACATTTGCAGATACAACTTAAAAAAAATTTGCTGTAGTTATTGAGTAAAATTGAAAGTAGGTACCATAAAAGATGTTGAAGATTAATCAGTTATATACAATTAACTTAAATCTGGATAAGCTTACGTTCATGGCTGCTTGGGGTAACTTATTAAAGAAATGTAGGTACCTAATAGAATGTGTGCAGCATTCAAATTTAGTCAATGTTATACTCAGCAGATCAATCTAATATTGATTTTTAGTGGGATATAGTACTAGTGTAAATATACTAGTGCACTACTGGGAAAAATATTAACATCAGTTTTTTGTATGTAAAGATTGATAGCAGTTAAAATGCTTTCACTAATAAACAGAGGTTTAAATTGGGGACTATATTTATTGCACACATTATTCATAAAACTTTCTCTTGAGGGATAAAAGAGAAAAAATCTTGCTTGGGCAAGACAGTGACATAAAGTAATGGTGTGTTTCACATAGGTATAGTGTAGTAGTATAGTGCAAACTAATGAATATGTATAAAGCTGTGTAGCACTTAGAAGAATGTGAGAGAGGAGGTAGGGACTTTGTGCTGGAAGAAGCTTCACAGCTACATTTATGTAATAACTGCCTGTGCGGTTATGTATTTTGTGTTTCTGTCAATATATTAAATCAAAACATTTGTTACATTGTTTTACTTGGTATTTTTCATATACATAAATATATTATTCTGACTGTGATTGGTTGAAATTTGTAGTTGGTTACAAATCTGTAAATGTAGTTGGTAAGCGCATAGCCACTGAGCCACCACTGTTCAGATGAAACGTTTCAGCAGGCCACCTCTCCATTCTGTACTCACTACGCTTACCTCCAGGCAGTAACAATTTTGCCTGCAAGTATGACTTCACAGAGCAAGGCATCTGCTTGCCTGCCAATGTCCTACAGTAAGTCAAGTCAGTGCCTTTACCTTTTAGGGTTTCCCAATTCTATAAATAAAATAAGAGTGAAAAAAAGAGAAAAAGCTATTTACAGAATATATAGATATATGAGGGGTCCAGGAATACTGTGCAATATGCCCATTAAAATATATATTCTTTCTGAATTCAGTGCTAATGGTGGGAGAATAAAAAAGGATGAATTGAATAAATAAATAAATAAATAGGTAAAAAGTAATAAATAAAATAAAACTTCAGCTTACCTCTCTAGCCATAAAATTACAGAACATGAAAATATGTATTAAGTTTCTTTGTTTACTAATGCTTCTTTCACAAGACTAATTTGAAAAGTTTAATCAGATTTAAAGAACCATAGATGGAAGTCAAAATCAAGAATCCTTGGAAAGGTAACATTTCAGTATGAAGATAACATTTATTAATTTACAATGTAGCTTTTATAATTTGGATATGACTAGGTTATAATCAGAACCTTAACTAATTGCTCGATACCATTAATTAAAATTTCAGTTGGAAATTTTATAGTAGCTAGGTCCAAAAGCCAAGTTACCAATTCCTGGTGGTACAATTGTAGGAATTGCAGCTCTTTTAAAAGAACTGTTATAAAATGACCATTGTATAACCTCAATTTTAAATTTTTAAAGGGAGACTAGAAATAATGTATAAATGAAAAAAGTTGAAAGTTAATCTTCTTTTAGATCATTGTCCAAACTGATTACTTATTTTATAGAACTATGAGGGCTATCTGAAAAGTTCACAACCTAGCAATGATATAGCAAAATTGTTTTAGGGGTATTTTAACTTTTCATAATAATCTCCTTTAAGAGTAATATGCTTATTTCAGTGATTTTCTATTCGTTATCCCATCCCTGTAGAGTTTTGTGGGAGCTCTGCAAAATAGGCATGTGCAGCCACAATTGTTTCCTAGCTTGAAGAAAAATGCCATCCTGCAAAGAAATCCTTGAGCTTTGGGAAGAGATAGAAGTCAGAGGGAGCCAGAGCTAGGAAGTAGGGTGGATGTTCCAACAATTCATACTGCAAATCCTTAGTTTTGAAAGTATCAACACTTGTAGGAAGATACATACTCCTGGTAAAAGATTCCTTTCTCTGCAAACCCAGACTTTTCTCTTAAGTTATTTATCATCTAGCCTCATTAGAAGATCTGAGTAATACTTTCCAGTTATTTTCTTTCATACCTTTTTCAAGGCAATCAGCAAGGTGCCCTTGGCATCCCAAAGTACTCATGCCATGTTTCCTGTTGATGAAAGTGATTTTCTTTGGAGCTGAACAATTGGCCTCTGTCCCCTATTTTGACTGCTATGTAGCTTCTGGTGTATGATAATGAATACAAATCTCTTTCATTGTAGTGAATCTGCGATTATGTGGTTTTCTGTTCATTATCTGTAAATGGTGCTCGAGGTTCTTTCAATCTG
Source organism: Tenodera sinensis (assembly GCA_030765045.1). Taxonomy (NCBI): domain Eukaryota; kingdom Metazoa; phylum Arthropoda; class Insecta; order Mantodea; family Mantidae; genus Tenodera; species Tenodera sinensis. Next base: position 27,224,751 of record CM060965.1, read on the forward strand.
TTGAGGAAATGTGGCACCCTTTTTGCACAAAGCTTTTAACATCCCTAAATCTTGATGCAAGATACAACCCACACACTCTTTAGATGTGTCTATAATTGTAACAATTTCACATCCCTTGACTTGATCATACAGCACCATATCATGAACTTTTTTAAAACCATCTCTGTAGTTGCCACACCCTGAGCATCCTTCAAATTGATCATCTTCTATGCTGATGTGTCCATGTTTCAACTCTGACCCACTTTTCCATCAAAAATGAAGGCCAACCTCTCCATACTTTAATAAACTTTGCATGAATTTTATTTGGTGTCAAACCTTCTATTACAAAGAATTTGATAACTACATAATGCTTGATTTTATTCGTGGAATAAGCAATGCTTGCAATTTTTCAGAAATGTTTTTTAAGTCTACCAGTTTAATGGAAAACTATTCACTGCATTAGTGCTGCATTTCTGTACTAGACCAAGAATTTTTCCTACAACTTCCATTATCTGCTTTTACACTTGTAGAGCTTTACGAACCTTTGTTGTTAAAGTAAATATTCCACAGACATGTCTCTGCCCTCAATTATGACTAACTGCTGGAAACATTGTTGGCTTGTGATGTTAGATTTTCTCTGCTGAACCACTGATAAACTTGTAGTGTATGTTGTCTTGAGTTGGAATTACAAAATTCATTAAATATACTTTGTTTCTTTAAGAATATCTTCTTATGTGTCTTATGTGCAGTGATTACTGAAAATCCTTTGAAACTTTACTGTCCAAGGGTGGTATGTGAATTTCTTTGTTTATTTTCTGTTTCCACTGTGTACAGGATGTATATGAAATTGTATTATTTTTAATGTTCTGTAGCCTTCTGTCAACTGTCTTTTTGTGTTTCCAGTATTCATATACTTTCTTTACCCTCCTCTGGGTAAAGAAATGCTTAGTAACCTGTTTATGAGAACCAACAATGTTTCTGACAGTTGATTATAGCTGAGGATGCCGACAACTTGTCTGTGAAACATGTTATATAGCAACAAAAGTTACTCGCAGATATGTGTAAATTTTACTCAAATACTATTGTATAAAATTATCACTTTGGGTCACTGTGTGCTACTTCCAATTTTAATTTGTATTATAATTATTTAATATAAGAAAGGAACAAACAGATATAATATGTACATAATACATTTTTATTTTATTGGCCCTTTTCTCTCTGGTCTTCCCATTTCTATCAGTCACTCCTTTCAATACTGATTTTGCTAGCCTTAGTACATCCTTACAAAATACTCTAAAAACTCTTTATCATCTCCATTAACTTATACTTACTTATTCTTGACCTCATCTTTGCTGACTTCTCCTTTGCTAGTGCTTTTTTATCAAGCGTTTCCCATCCTCCATTACTACTCAAATTTACTCCTGAGTAATCCAATTCTCTCACTACCTTTAATCTCTTGCAATTTAAATGGTACTTGCTCAATTTGTTTCTTCTTTGTAAAATTTATCTACCTTGTTGACAGCCTTTTGCTACCCTGTTATTATTTCTCCCACCATCTTCATATAGTTAACTTCATTCATTACAGTGGGTAATGCATATTTTCCTTATTTATTTTTCTAAAACGTCAACTGTAAATATGTTGAACAAGATGGGACTGTGCACCTTTTTGTCCTATTAATTTTGACACTATTCTTTTCAGATTTAACCCAAAATTGTATTCCTTTATAAATTCCTCTATCGGTATGAATTCTTTACATACCTCTTCTCTGTGTAATTAATGCATGTCTGTTTATGCTTTTAAAGGCTTTCTCAAAATCTGTGAAAAACATATATAACCTTTTCCTTTGCTTAGATATTTTCCACTATTGTTGTATTAAGAGTATGTTCTTAGTTCTTTTCCCTTTCCTGAAGTTGCCTGAAATTTGGATGTTCTGTTTCTCCCATTCTTGTAATATCTCTGCCATCATTGCTGCTTATTTTTCTTAAACCTCACACCAGGCAAATTCCTCCTGTAATTCCCTGATTTTACTTTTAAGTATGACACTTCAAATAAAAGTGAGTAATTTAAAAAAAAAATTGACTATTTTTCCATGTATAGGATTGTTTGGGGCTTAATGAATTCCATGAAAGAAATTGTACTAATAAGTAAATAAGATATGGAAAGACATCAAAGAAGTCATAATAAAAGCTTCAACAGAAGCCTTAGTAACTTTTTTGTTGGCTTTATTTACCTGTGTCCTAAGTGTGTGGTGTGAAAAAATTGAATTAAATTTAGATACCTCTAGCCATACATTGATAAAATAGGCTATAAACATAAATATACTATTACAAAAAGAGAAATAAGAAAAGTAAGGCATGAATTGGAATATTAGCATGAACAGTACCAATTGACTGTCATGGCTTGCAAGAAATGGCTATAAGCTTTTAAAATAAGATACTGTTTTAATTAATAATATAGAAGAAAATTAATGGTAAAAACACTAGGAGAAACTGTTAAGAAATACTGAGGAAATAATGTTAATCCTAGTCTAGATGTAGCAGCAATCATTGATATTATTGAAATGGAATTTATAAAATGCAATTAAGAATTCAAAAGCTAAAACAATACTGGGCTTCAATTACATAAGTATGGAGCTTTTGAAGCAAGTGCCACAACTTAAAATAATTAGTTTTGAACTAATTAATAAATTATTTAAATTGCCATATCTGGTACATTCATCCTAAGGCCTAAGGGAAAACTAAGAAAAAACTATAGGCAGCTTGGCCAAATAATAATCGACCCACATATACAGCTTGAGAAGTAAGAATATAACCTTTCCATCATCAAAGTAACATGGACTGTGTAAGAGGATATTTTAATTTTTAGTAAATAAACATAAACTTGAGTTAAGAACATCAGCCTGACAAAAAGAGCATTTGTGGTAAAATCAGTAGTTCAGGAGTTTTACTTAGATTTGATAATTCTTTAATAAAGATAAGAATTTAAAGTTAAATCTTATTTTCAGCAAAATTCCTCATAATTATATTAAATTAATGTAATATATGAATGGCTTAAGCTCTTGCTGTGAAATTAGCCATTGTTTCAGCCACAACTTGCATAACTTTTTCTTTGAAGAATATTACCCCATATAGCACTATTATTCCTTAAACTGGTGAATATGCTTTGTCGTTATCTTGTTGAAAGTAATAAGTACCAAAAAAAAAAAAAAAAAAAAAAAAAAAAGCAAACATTATTTGTTGCAGTTGTCGCCTGGACGAGGGGAAGGTTCAGATACAGACATGGAACCCACAGCTTCGCAGTCACAAGACTGTGAACCCACACCACCTCTTCAGCGTCATGGATCCAAAAGTAACTTCTTCTTGCCTCCTGTAGAAGGAGGGGATTCACCTCGAAAGGGAAGTCACCCACCACCACAGCAACAGCAGATGCGAGGCCCTTTCTCCAGGGGAAGTCCGCATCCAAGGCCAAGGTAAGTCGTTTATCAGCATCAAAAACAGAACAGAGTTATTTAAGGAATAAACCCCATCTTTCTAACATGAACTAACATTGTCACAACCTATTAAAGGGCCACTTGCATATTCCTACAATCTTAACTTCTAACACATGGCTGGACATGGATTAAAATCCAACTTTGACAAGTGAGTCAATCGGCCAAGTCACAAAATGGTTTTTTCAGTATGCAGTAAAAACTTCTGCAGACAAACCAATGAAAATGATTCTTTTGCACTTTTATTAGGCACCATGTGATGGGGTTCATATAGTATTAATATTTGTTGTTGGCTAATGCTGGATTTCTGACAATGAAGTCATTAATCCTCTTGCTCTCCAATATTTTTCACAATGATATTGAAGAGAGCAATAGCAGTAATTGTAACCGTTTTTTAGAGAGCACCATATTTTTATGTTTTGGCGGTCACATCGCTCTCTCACAACTCCCAGAATGTCTGGAGGACCACACCTGTCGTTGGTTTACGGGTCTCACCGACCTGACCGGGAGAGTTATCAAAATAAAATAAATAAAATAAATTATCAAAATAAATTCACTGACCATATCCTCTGATTACCAATCAGAGGACATATTACATGCCATGACAGGTCAGCATGTTGGGGTTAAGATTTTATAGAGAAATTAGAGAAATGGAGAAGTTCGAAAAATAAAGACTCCCTAGCCCGCGGGAACCCTAATAGCATCGGTGTCGGAAGAGAACAAGAGATGACCAAGGTAAGGTCAGATAGAAAAGTTACAGTGAGGAGCAAAACACCAGTAAGTGGAAGTAATGTTCTGCTCAGCTTGGGTACCTTGTGGTCGCTATTCACATATCCCCTAGATGGAGACCCCTGAGGCCATATATAGTATTAATATAGAAAATTGTATTAATGATTTACTATATTTGTTCAAAATGTTAAGTTTTGGCTTGGTCGGTTTTATTGCAGACAGACATTTTCTTAATTCTAAATCTTTAAAATAAGAGACTATTTCAAATGGTACCAAACATCAATAAAAAACATAATTTATTCATTAATTATAAAAAATGCAGTATAATATTATTGTAGAACAAAAATGAGTAAGAATATAAAATTAAAAAAAATACAGTATTTTTTCCTTGCGCTTTAAGCTTTAATACAGGGAGATTTGGTATGAAAAATAATATGAATTTTCTACTAAAGTAGTAGAAAATTCACACACACCTCAATCCTATTTTACATTTAGATTATAATATCTGGTATTTCAGATGACCTACTATGACATCATTCCTTATTGAAGTTAGCATGATCAGTGGAAACTGTTTAACTTAATAATATTATGGTTTTCTAGAATGTGAATGACTGTAGGTTTCTCCATTCTAGACCAAAGTCTTTCACTTTGGGCTTAGAGAGAGGAATGCCTTTACTCACTGTCATGGAAATAATTTGTGACATGGATTTGCCCCTTTTACAGACACTGAAAATTTCCAGTATCATTATTGTAGAATGTGTTTGCCTGTTACAATAGTAGATGAGTTTGTTAGTTTTCTTAATTATTACTCTTTTTGTCCTAGCTAAGGAAAATTGCCAGTCACAAGGAAGTTTCAATGTATCCTTAATTTTCAAGTTGCAGTCATAAAACTTGCAATCTTTACCCAGATGAAAAATGGTTCCATGATTAGATAACAGGTTTTCATATTCATTCTCATATTTAATAACTTTTTTCTATTCTACCACAAACACGGGCAGGAGATAGAAAAGAATGACTTACAACTGGGAAAATTATTTGAATTACTTGACATAGAGTGTCTTTTATGAGCCAAGTTGAGACCATTTCTACAACAGTACGGTTTTTATTTTGACCAGCACATCCATCAGCTACTAGTCGTACAGTATTAATTTCACTGAAGTCGGTTTTCTTCAAACGATGGTATAAAGCAGATGCCATTGCATTGGACACTCCAGTTATAGTTAAAAACATTTTCTTTCATCATAGGTGTTTTTGAATGCCCTTCAACAACTGTGAAGTTGTAAGCTGACAACTGCCTGCTGTAATAATATAGCTTGGTCTGGGATATGTGGCAAAGCAAAATTCTTCTGGCAGTCAAAAGATAAAATTTATAGCTCAGGACTGTGCTCTCTCAAAAGTCTATAAAATGCGTTAGCCTCAATACTGTGTATCTTTTCCTGTGTCATCAGAATGCTTCACATTTGTACATCATTATCCATTTTCAGGTTTTCATACAACTCTAGACATTTTGGGCATATACTAGTTTGAGGTGTTCCAAATCCATTGTTGAATCTGGCGTTGAAAATATTTCTGAAGAAATTCTTCTTCACCTTCAATTCACTTGATGCTCATGCATTATATATCCACCACATCTTTTCAATATTAAGTTCACTTTGAACCAAAAAGGTGTGTCGATTAATAATACTATGTAGCACTTACTTATAATTTACCAGAACATGTTTCGGAGGGTAATTTTCCTCCATTATCTGGACATCGATGGTTCTCCCTGGTGTGGATGGTGATGCTTTCTCTGAGGTCTACTCTGGTGGTGGTTCAAGGAACTTGCTGAAGGTATCCTTCTGGAGGATGTCGAAATTGAATACTCTGTTTCTATTTTTCAAAAATTAAGATTTGTGGACAGCTCTTGTTTGCCCATTACATGTTTGAGGAGTTTCAGTTCTGGCTTTGTTGTGGTTTTTATTTTGTCCAAAACTGAGTGGCAGCTGTTGATTTTTCCAACTGTTTGGTTTTTAGGTTTCTAAAGTGTTCCTTGGATCTTATTGCTAAATTTGTTTTCGTTTTTCCTATATACACTTCATTAGTCACTGCAATACCAATTTACAAAATGGTAAAATGGCTAACTAACAATTTTAACTCATTCTCTAAATTCGATGCCTGGGCATCAAAAATGGTTGTGAACTGATAGAATACATGAGTTCAAACTAACAAAAGAGGACACCCTTGTCTCATTTGAGGTAAAATCACTATTTCCCAGTATACCAATAAAACAACTCCCATCGTTGATCAAAAACTGGCTCATGACAATTAGTACATCACCATAAATTACAGACTATATAGAACTCGCCAAACTATGCACAGAACAAAATTTCTTCCATTTCTAGACCAAATATTTCCGTCAAACTTCAGGTTTAGCAATGGACTACCCTCTCTCACCCTTCTTGGCAGATATTTACATGAGTGCATTAGAAATAAGGATCACCAAAGGTTTCCCATGGATGTTCAAACTCTTGCAGCAGTACGTAGATGACATATTTGCAAAAGTCCAAAAAAAAAAAAAGATTAGAATAAACTTCTGCATTCACGGAAAACCAACACAGATGGACAATTACATAATGGCTCATAGTTACAATCCAAGAAGTCGCAAACAGGCAATCCTCAATAGCTTAACACATATATTGGTGAAAATCCCCTCCCAACAGAAGAATACAAAGTGAGTATTGCAAAATAATTGAAATAGCACAAAAAAAGGCTTCTCCAAATCATTAGCAGACAAAAAAGTGAAACAAGCAGAAACTAAAAAGTTACTAAAAGAAACTCATAGCAGCAGAATCAAAAATGACATTCAAAAAATTCACATTCCATTCTTGGGCCTTTGAAAAATTCAAAAAAAAGTTTTCAAAGAACAGCACCAGTGAACCACTACTCCATAAAAAATCTACTGAACTCAAACATCAAAGATGCCATCCCACCCAATAAAAAGCCTGGCCTATACCAAATTGAATGCAGTGACTGTAATGAAGTGTATATAGGAAAAACCAAAAGAAATTTAGAAATAAGATCCAAGGAACACTGTAGTAAAGTAAAAAACAAACTGTTGGAAAAATCAGCAGCTGCCACTCACTTTTGGACAAAAAGCCACAACATAAAGAATTGAAACTCCTCAAACATGTAACGGGGAAAACAAGAGCTGTCCACATGGGAACAAATCTTCATTTTAAAAAATAGAAAGAGTATTCAATTTCGACATCCCCCAGAAAGATATCTTCAGCAAGTTCCTTGAACCACAACCAGAGGAGACCTCAGAGGAAGGACCAGTCGATGTCTGGTTGATAATGGAGGAAAGTTAGCCTCTGAAACATGCTCCAGTAAATTATAAGTGCTGTGTAGTGTTATTAATTGACTCACCTTTTTGGTTTAATTTGATTATTATAACACTGTTTTCAAACTTCCAAGAAAATAAATAATTAAGTTCACTACTTAAGTAAACTTTTATGGATGATTTTATCTGCAGTAATGTGATTCAGTGATCTAAGTTTCTTTATATTACCAAATTCTGCTAGGAATGTGGTTTTGTTTTCCTATCTCCACCTCTGTTTTCTTGTGGAGAAGTTCGAGTATTTAAGAATCTAGTCGCAATCTCCTGAATTCAGTGTTTGCCTAAACATAATATAGTCATGAAGGCTTCCCTACAGACAGAAACATTACGGTTACATTTTCTCATGTAATATTTGATAAGTTCCTGGAAGCTTTATCCCCTGATCTTGGACAATGGTTGGGGACGTTAGATATTTTTAAATATTTGGGAATAAAACTGTCTTGTTTTATTTTGTCTATAGATGCACAGAACTGTTTGCAAAATGTTTGTAAGTCATTTATTGTCAATTAGCTACATTTGAAATTTCCTTTCACAGTATGGTGGCATGAAAGAAGCTTAGGCGTCCCTAAAATTACTTTAGCTATTGTAGCCCTATATTGTTGTTATTATTATGATTATTATTATTATTATTATTATTATTATTATTATTATTATTATTATTATTATTATTATTATTATTATTATTATTATTATGATTATGATTATGACGATTATGATTACTACTACTACTACTACTACTACTACTACTACTACTACTACTACTACTACTACTACTACTACTACTACTACTAATCATCACACATATGAAATGCCCATGAATTAAATTCCAAAATTGGAAGACAGAATTTGGCATTATAAAAAACAAAACTACTACAATATTATAAAAATAAGAGCTTTAAGAACCGGAATCTGAGTAATTTTATTATGAGTATTAGTACTTGCTGCTCTCTTTCATTTCTGTGAAGCCCATGTTGGTGTGTCCCTTGTCCTCTTCCTTGTACGTGATCTAGGGATTTCTTCTATTGAAGTATCCATCTTGTCTTGGGTAGTAAGAAATCACTATTAAACAACTCAGGTCTCTACTCTTGGTATGTGTGAATTACAATGGCATTAACGAAAATGCTTTCATGCTAATTAAAAAAAGTCATTTTGTACATAACACCTGCAGCTAAAGTAATAAATTATTTTTAACTTCTGCACATCCATTTAGAGCTGATGGTTTGTTGAGCTGGTGATAAGGTTTCAAAGCGAAAACACTGAAGCAGGATGTTATTGTAACAATAACTTTCCCCAATGGCTTGGCAGGCCTCAAATGCACGCCCTGCATGACTTGGCCCGTTCTGTTGCAGAATTCTAAATTCAACTACATGTAATATGTTGTCTTGGCCGATTTGATACCTATTAATCAACAGAGTACTTGTTTTACTTTCAGTTTATAATAAAAGCTCAATTTTCAAAATTTTGAGACTTGCCCGGTTTTGATACCAGACGACTCAAATATCTATAATTAAATGTCAGAATAATCAAGGAATAGTGAAGTCAGTGTATCTAGTAAATTACCACTTCAGTGGACATTGTGATCACTTAATTCATAACTCTCAGGGTGCATGCATCAGTACATTGCACATGCAAGGTGCAAAATAGGACTATGTATAGTTGACCTGAGTGCATACATGGTTGTTCTGCTTGTTTTGCCATTTTCCTCTTCCACACTTTTCAGCACCGTTTCTTCCTTACCATGTAATCTTAACCTGTGGTGCACAGTGTTAAACTAGTTAACTTTGGATTTTTATGACCAAATCTGGTCTTTTGTTTTAATGATTTAGAAAGTACTGACACAAACCTCATTTTTGGATAAAGAATTCTCTTCTGTAAGATACAGCAACCTCTTTAATTGTTTGTCTCTAGCATCCCCTTACCATGATTTCACCATAGGTTTCTGCATGTACTCCGTTATAGTGTCATTCAACAGATGGTTTTCTAACATACCTAATTATTGTACCATAGAAGAGGCATTTGACTCTAATTGTCAAAACTTTTAAAAAAAATAAAAAAGTTCCCACTCTGACTTAAATGGATTTTCAGCATTCTTTGCTTTTTTTGCAGCAGGTTGTTCCATTATTAAGTAGTTGTTTGCAGCTATCTATGTCACTGATAGGTAAGCTACCAACACACACTTCTTTGCTTCTTCGCTCTGCAGCACGCTAGTTGAGCCAAGCTTAACCAAGTTGTCACGATGCACAGTGTAAGTAATCTCTGTATGTTGGATTGCACCCATTGCAATTTTAAGCTTCGAGGGGCCCTGCCCTAGTAGTTATGAAATCCAAGATGGCCAGGCAGAGCCTTAAGCTTGGCAAGATGGCTTTTCCTAGCAAGTCTCACTATGAACTCTAGCACCCCCAAGCTAGCGCCAATACATTCCCACTTTGCCAAATGTGCAGACATGTCCTCTACACTGTTCAAACATACTCTTGAGACATGAAATAAATCTACCCCTGACTGCAGGTGTGGTCCTCCAGACATCCTGGAGGTTGAGTAAGAATGCTTCAACAGCCAGCTCTTAAATATTGTCCCCATGAAACAGTTGCAAACTGCCCACAAAAGCATCCAAAATGTTGTTGGAATGAAACACAGTAAAGCAATTCATAAAATATTCTTAATGAAAGGTCGAGTCAACTTGAATACTTAAGTTTCATTCACCTATTTATTATGCAGAACATGTATTGTGAGATGCATTTAGGGAGTTGACAATGTGAGTTCATGCTCATGATACACGTACTGCTTAATAAATAATTGAGTGAAGCTATTAATGTTCAAGCCAAACTCCCTTTCATAAAGTGTATTTTAAATTGTAGTAATTTTGCAGCAGCATGTTACAAATTGATTTTTGATGAAAATAGTAAAATTTGAATACATGTTGTTACATATTCTTTACAGGGGCATGGAAATGTCCCAGTCTCGAAGTCACACTCCAGATCCCCTCTCGCCTGACCAACAACAGCAGGTACAGTCTCCTGCACAGAGAGGTCCAGGACCAAGTCCTACAATGCAACAGCGGATCAAAGCTATTGGGGTACCTACACCCCTTGCCATGTCTAGCCCCGTCCGCAGGTTAGTACAACATGTACCATCATTATGACATAAATTCAGGTTGTATAGAAATAAATTAAAAAGATACTCTAATAGTAGGAATACATACAGTAAGTGTGCAAAACTACTACTACTTTTTCTCCAAAAGCTGCAAATCATTTGAAATTTAAACCCTGAAACTGACATTGCATTTTCAGCGGGCTGTATGTTTGAATAATATAGAAGATAACTGGTCCAGATTTTATATTTTAATGAATAGTTCAATTATTTGCACTTGTTCTGTTTTTCTTCATCATATCCCATTAAATTAGGAATAAATTACAAAAATTAGATACAGAAGAGTTCTGCAAGTACTGTTATATATATCTTATATATACTATATATAGTTGTTGGATAAACCAAAAGACAATGACCACTTCAAACACAGCTATTAGTTTATTGCCAAGTATAACCTTTAATGTGACTGGGCATCATCACTGGCTCTTTGTTATATAGCAAAGCTGCACTAACTAAACAAATGTATCTTTCATGTTTCAAAAGTGAAAAAAATATTGCTAATTTCAATGCATTTATAAAAATTGAAATCAACTGTGTGCCACATACCACATAGAAATTGAATTTCTGTGCTTGCTCATAATGTTTTTTGTGAACAGTAAAAATAATCTGAAACGTGCAACATTTCCTGATTTAATAGCATGTATGTGTGACTTAATACCATCCTGGCATTTTACAGAGTAGTTCTAAACATTTGTTGTACTGTTGAGAAATGAACATATCTTAGATGAAACGCCAAAAACAGAATTTTGATTTATTCTCTCCGTATTCATATACAGTGACAACTAAATAAAAGAAAAAGGAAACAAAGAAGAAATTCCATTTGCCCAAAGTCCTGACAACTAGAGTTATCAGTTCTTGCAAAGCATTTCTCTTTATAAATGTTAGGTGCAACAGTTAGTGAAGTTACAGGTCCTGCAGAACTCCTTTGCAGTAATGTTATTACCAGCCCTTGTTATGTGTTAATACAGTTTCATACATTTAAACATTCATACTGAGAACCAAATAGGTATTCAGTAAGCTGCCATAATAACCAAACACAATTTATAGTGATTATGGTAACCGCAAAATAATCAGCATGCTTTATCAACACTTGTAATTTAACTTTTATGCTTCTTTACTTGATTGCACATTATATGGTCTGCAAACAGTGCATGAATTATTCTTTTTTGGCTCTTGAATTATCAGTTGGTGTTTCTGTGTTTTTAGATGAAGAAAATAATTGCATGTCAGGTGAGATTGATGGTTACTTCTGGAAGACCACATGTATTATAATTTATTTATACCAAATGATTTTGTTATTGCTTGTAAGGAATATATTATGTTGAAAAAAGGTTATTGTTTGTTCATATGCTTTTTACAGTTAGAGTAACGCTGAGCATAATTGCAATTCTATGTTTTGCTCTTGAAAGAAATCCAAAATGAGGAACACTTATATAATGTTGGCTTATCGCTTGAGTTGTATTATATTGAGGAGCGTGGAGGCACATGCAGTCCTTGTGTTTGTTCAGGTGATGCTCACCAATTGAGGAAGTCCTCCTCAGTACACATCCTCCAGCTGCAACCCCCACCACAGCCAACTGACTACTCACCCTCTCTGTCTTTGTATGGTACGACACAACATTCTTTAGCTCCTACTTGGGCGATCTGGTTAACTCTGCAAGGTAAACGTGTCGACTACTTCCAAGTATTCGCTCGCTCGCTAGCTTGTCATTGCCATTGTTTTGTTATTTCCAGCCTTAATTTGTCATTTTTTTAAACATGTGAAGCAGCATTTGCAGTAGTCCACCCTTTTTTCAGGTAAATTTCCTAAGTATGAGTCCTTGCTTAAATAGTAGATTTTCTCCCCCAAACAGAATGGTTCTTGATAAGGAAAGTATTTTAGCTCAAATAAGGTAGATCTTGTATCCTAACCAATCAGTATTATTAAGAAATTAATTTAAAAAAAAAAAAGATGCTTTTTCCCATCTGCAGCCATACTTTTTTTTCTAGTTGCTATTTGTGTACATATCTGTATTTGCTTGTATTGATTCAATACATACTAGAATTCTCCTAGTAGAATGTCTTTATAATTCATAATACATTTTGAAATGATCTCTGTAAAATTAGTAACTACAATTTTAATATATAGCTAAAGATCTTATAACTGAACATATTTTATTGTGTGTAACTCTAGCATCTTTAAGAAAAATTCATAGCTCATAAATTATTTTATTTGTAACTTATTGCCATGTAGTTTCTATTTGCCACTTTAACTAAGTTATGTTACTGCCATTCTTTTGGTTTAATTTCTAATTGCTAGAATCTAATCATTAAAGTAAATGTTTTCAGTAAGACACAGATGGAAGCAAGTAAGGTTATGAAAAAATATTTTCCTTAGAAATTTAGACCAAACGGGGATACTAGGCAGATTTAAGCTGTATTAACTAGGTCTTCTGAGGAAAGCCACATCTTGGTTGCTGCTGTTGTTGCCAATGTTTTGCCCTTTTATGCAGGGCTTCGTCAGGGCTACTCCTCTTCTTGACAGCACCACAGGTACTCTGCTGACTAGAGAGAGAGAGAGAGAGAGAGAGAGAGAGAGAGAGAGAGAGAGAGAGAGAGAGAGAGAGAGAGAGAGAGAGGCAGTTTGTTTATTTATACTTTGGCCGTGGAAGTTTGGGCTGGCCCTCTCGCTCTCATTGGCTGATAGTCTGTCAATCCTCGCGTTCTTATTAATGTTTACCAAATAGTGTTGAGATATTTTCCATTGTTGCTGTTTGTGTTGTTTTGGCATAATTGGGATAATGAAAGACACCTCAACACTATTGGCAAACATTAATAAGTCTGCAAGGATTGGCGGACCATTAGCCAATAAGAACGAGAGGGCCAGCCCAAATATCCACGGCTAAAGTATAAATAAACGGACAAACCGCCTCTCTCTCTAGTCAGCACAGTCCCTGCGGTGCTGTCAAGAAGAGGAGTAGCCCTGAAGAAGCCCTACATATTAGGGCGAAACGTTGGCAATAACAGCAGCAACCAAGTTGAAGCCTTTCCTGGAACACCAAGTTAATATGGACACTGGCTGCCGAAGCCTGCATAGTGAGGTTTAAGCTGTCATAATAATTCAAAAATGGAAACAATATTGGGAAACAAAACAGCATACATAATTTTGGTCCACAATTTTGCACTTTGAGTATCATTTAAGTTGACCAATATATCTTTTTAACCTGCTTCCAATTGAGCCAACTAAATGTATGTTAACCAAGGACAAAATTTGAGAGAGTAAACATTTCCTAAAAGCAGTTCCGCTATTTCTGATTCCTCTAAGCATACCATTCTTTCCTTCTTTTATTTATAGTGTACATTAAAGTTGTTTCTTTTAATTTCTATGTTTTTTATGTTCTTTGTAGGTTTTGCTATTTTTGAGGCAATAGCCAGTTTTGAGTTGCATATAAACAAACTGCAGATGACATTTTTGCTAGAAGAAGCAACAATCATTGGATTTGTGAGTGTCAGAATCTGAGGTTAGGACTCACATATGCTAGAACTTCTTCCAGTTTAATTTTCCCCGTGTATTAGAGAGAGTTCTAGGGGCTGTTTTATGCCACATCACCTTGAATAATTTCTACAGTGAAGAGTCTAATATGCACAATATGGAATTAATATGTTTTGGAGGGTACAAGAATGAGAAAGAATTTGGCCAAGTCCTTTTTCCCATTCTGAGAACCCGAAATGCTTCTTGTTAATTGTGAATAGACAAGCTTGTTCTTGATATCTACGACCAAAAGCCAGAAATCAGAAGCTTAAGTTAAAAACATCACTTGCACACTTACCTTTAGGTGAGTAATTTTTTGAACATGCTATGATACAGCACAAAATTGCAAGACTGGTTAATGCAGCATATAAATGTATTTAAAAGTATTAACTGAAACCTATTTTGTCATTTTGACGTTTCCATTATACTAAATTTATGTTATACCTATAGCTGCAGTTAATAGTCAAATGAATTATGAGAACCTGCACGTAAAAACATTTGGGCAGCCCTGCTGTAAATGAGCTCAGTGTATACAACTGACCTAAAGAGCAAGAAGACAACTGCTGGAGAAATCCTCAAATAGCGTTCACCCTCTTGATTTGAAGCTGCAATGCAGCTTTTTTATTGACTTTGCATATTCCATATATCTTAAATTAAGAGGACTTTTCATCTGTGCATCCGCAGAAGCACAGGCTCAGGGACACAGCAGAGGCGATAATTTACTAACATTATTTGCTTGAAAGCAGAGAAAATTATATTCATTCAAAATAGTTTTGTTTTACATATTGGTGCTGTTTTTATGCATTAGGTATGTGATGGTGATGAGCTTTTGACTCTTTTGTTATCTCGGGTCATGGTACTGGATGGAATGAACATACACTCGGATTTAACTTTGGTGAAATATTTTATTCGCACCTTCTTGTTCACAGTATTTAAATCGTATTACAGTAGTAAGTCTTTTATTTCAGTGGATCGACTTCCCTAGCATCGTCGGGATTTAATGCCTGAAAAGTTAGCGATATTTCGCTAAAAGTGTTTTCTATCACTTTACACTTCATCTATTTTACATCCTTTTATTTACTCGCGCACTTCGTATTAACTAACTTATTAAAGTTAGCTAATATTTCACTTATTTTACGCAAATTAACTGTCTTTAAACACTAGTAAATTTACTTTCACTATTTTATGATGTGTACACATAAAAATACGTCCATCTACCCCAAACACATAGACACTAATGACTAGACAATTGGTGACGCATTACACTTCCTTTTGTGTACATCCGCGTATGCGTTCATCAAATAGTTCCTGCATTGTTAGAGAAGCGATCCTTAGCCATTCTCCCCTCGCATTCAACATTGAACACATATAATTCCTTTATTTATACATATATAATAAAATTAAATATGGAAATATTTATGACGTCTTTAAACAAACTTAATTGTTTGTAACAATGAACATTAGTAACACGTTTTCGTCATTCAACCAACTCATACCAACATCAAAAACAAATTACACTCTTAACAAATATTCACATAAATGATTTTCTTTTGGGGTCTTTTAATATTCTGTCTCAATATGAAGAAAGTACCTTTTTTCTTATTATGGATAGGAAATGTAGAACTTATGTTATTGCTCATAAAGCATTAACTCATGTTGGTTACATTTGTGAATAAGCTTTATAGCTCTGAATATTGTCACCTCCATTTGGCTTTCTGTAAGTGCAGGGAGGGGCAGACAACCTGTGCATCTATTACAGTTTTCCTAAGGATAGGATGGTGATGTCATCTCCCTACCTTCTACCCTGTAGAAGTTGATAATGCCTATAGTAGGCACAGCTTATTGAGATACCCCAAAAAACAACCTTGACATTTTTCCCCCATTATGGTGCAGTCTGGTTATATTTGGTGATATTCCATCCGTTAGGTTGCATTAGTGTCGCAAACTGTTTGTTACATACTGCAATGGTAAAGCTACGGCCATAGCTGGTGTTATTGCATCTGTTATGTTGCCACAGAAGTCGTCATTTATGAACGTGTTGCAGAAAGGCCATCTGGTAGACTTTAAAACAAGATTCTGTTTAGGCGCTGTATTAATTAATCAATCAATCTGTGGACGTATTGCTCGTGTTTGCGTGGTTGTGTCTTGAATTCTTGTAATTCTTTTAGAGCAGGGGAAGACAACTTCGGGCCGTGTGACACATTTAAACGAAGAGCCAGCTTGTAGGTTCGTGTGACGTCAGGCGAGAGCGGTATATTGCTATGCTGCCTAGATCAGCGGCGTTACTTGCACGAAACTGAATGAATATGAAAAATGTTATTTGGGCATGTTTACAACTTGCCCGGGCTGCTTAGGGAGAACCCTCTTTAGCCTAGTTTGAGGGTTTTTATTTGTTGTTTGAGGGATCTTAATGGCATTAGTGCGAATTTTGTTTTTATTTTGTGTTTTTGTTGATGTTGTGTAGTGTTGTGTGTAGTGGTTTTGTGTTTGTGTTCAGTTCCCCGTGTTTCACACTAGTTTGAGACCAGGCTTGAAGATGTAGAAACATTGTCAACTATGTTTTAGGTCTTTGCGATCTCGTATTAATTGGATGTTAACAGTGTTTCTAGCAGGTAGCAAATTGAATTGATAAATTTACAATGTGACAATTTGCTGAAGGACAAATATAAACACAAGGAAGACTTGGCTGATTTTTTATAAGAATGTTCATCAAACCAGATTTCTGAGGTTGTATGCCGTTGTTGCATGGATATTATGTATGCTTGGTTCTACGTATGTGTGCGAACAATTTTTTTCTGTTATGAACCTTTCTAAGTCAAAATCCCGAAGCATATTGTCAGATCACAATCTAACCTGCAGTCTTCGGTTACGAATGTGCCGCACATTATGCTCTAACATTAACAAACTAGTTCAAGAAAAGCGAAACGGCAAATGTCGGAAAATGTTCGCCTAAATGTTCTGTATGACTCTCCTGTAGCTCAGGCAAAATAGTTATAATTTCTGTTCTATTTGCGTTGTAATATGACTGTTCACATAAACTAGAATTTATATATATTTTTATATATTAATTTATATATGGCATAAAGTCGAAATGTAATTATTTAGAATCTGTGACTATTCCGTAATTGAAACAGCATTAAAATTATGATGCCCCGCATGCCATTTCTCTGCCCCGCTGTGACATAACACGTTCAACTGGCCTTCAGTGGAGCATGTGAGCTGAGTGAGCTGACGTCACAGCAGCGATACCTGTCTTCCCCTGTTTTAAAGCAATATATGAAGTTGTAGTTACTGTTGTTATTTTTGTGTTGGCTACACAGTAGTGTATCTAGTATATATTACAATATTTAGCACTCGGAAGTGATTTTATCCAAAAGTGTTCTTGCAGATCAAGATTTGCCGAAGATGAGCAGGTTCATCATGTGTTGTGTGGTAACGATGTTCAAGCATTATTATCGTTTGAAAATATGTTACTTTAACCCTGTGATATTTGAGGTAAGAAATGCCATTATTATGTACATTGGCAGAACTGTTTTTTGCTATTCTTTTTTCAGCCGTTTAGTCTGTCAGCTATTTTGAACTCTTGGGAACTGCCGATAAACTCTGTCCACTATATCTCTATCATCAAATTTAAGATAGGGATGATTGTGCATTTCACTTTATTCAGTCTTCCTGCTATTGAAGGTAAAAGAAAAATCATCAAATTCACTACTCTGCCAAAAAACTTGATTCTTTTACTTAATTTTAGCTATTGAAATACTCCCTGAACACCATGAAATAGATTGAAATTCTTTTATTCAGGATGTTTAAGATTTCCACTGCACAGTGGTTTATAAAATAGAAAACATTACATGTTTAAGAAATGAACTAGTAGTTAGGAGTAGAAGTTTATATTTACTCCCTTTGTAGCTTTCTGTTTCACATCTAAAATATGATAGCCTTAACATCCCAAAATATAAATGAACAAATTTATTTTCACAAATGTAAATCAGTCTGTCTATATTTTATTTGTCCTAGCTTCGTTCTTTGTTCCTGATATTTTTTGCCTATGAACCACAGTCGTGCATGTCTTACTGGCATGACAATTCCCTATGCTGTCTGATTTCATGGGGACAACCATACTAAAGTATCATCCAAGGAAACATTTGTTGCACGAGAAAGTATTCTTAAAGACTTTGACTAGAGCAGGCACTGGCAGGTACATTACTTTGGAGTAATGGGTAGTAAATGGGGCCAAGAGCTTGCTTACGAAACAGTGTCTGTGACGTCACAGCAGTGGATAGCAGTGGGTTTTCAACATTTGACACAGCCAACATGTATGTGTGTTCCTGGATAAGACATGGCTGATGCTGAACAGTTTGAAAGACGTTTCCAGGACTTGCAAGGTCTGGAAACACAGTTGGTATATTTGGTATACCATTTGCAGTAAATGTTGAGTCGGTTCCTGCAGACTTTCAGTTGTAAGTTATTGACTTACAATGTGACAGAGAACTGAAATGTAAGTGTGATAAGATGATTTGGTAGGTTTTTATCAATCTTTTCCTCACTTAAGATTTCTATGCCTGCATAATCTTGCAGCTCGAATCTTGTGTATGTTTCAATATTACTTATATATGTGAGCAGCTCTTCTCCATTTTAAAATTGAGAAAACCCAGACATCAAGGTAACATCTGATGCAAATCTTAATGCAGTGCTTAGAATCAAGGCAGCACAAAACATCATCCCAAATATTCATAGGCTGGTCAACAGAAAAGTAACCAACAAAAAATAAAACATTTAGCTTAATTTGCAGTTTAATTACCTTGTATTTATGTCACAACTAGGATTTGAACCACAGACTTTCTGCTTACCGGGTGGCTGCTCTACCACTGAGCTATCGTGACAAACTGCCAGAATGGCATTAAATTCTCAAACCAGTTCATATTTCTCCTGGTAAACCACAAAGGCAGTCTCAGATCAGAGACAAATTACCCCAATGGTGACTTACCAGGAGAAACGAACTGGTCTCACCGTTGGGCAGTCTCACATCAGAGACAAATTACCCCAATGGTGACTTACCAGGAGAAATACGAACTGGTTTGAGAATTTAATGCCATTCTGGCAGTTTGTCACAATAGCTCAGTGGTAGAGCAGCCGCCCGGTAAGCGGAAGGTCTGTGGTTCAAATCCCAGTTGTGGCATTGAATTTTTAAGTTCCAGTTCTGCCTTTCATACCTTGTATTTTATAATTTATGTAAGTTATTCATTCATAACTTCTCATCAGTTAGACCTTTGACTGTGTAATTCTATTATCTGTCTCAAGTTTTTATATTATGAAATATAATTTTGTTCCCATTACGTTTATGAGTCAATAAGTTAAGTGTAGAAAACTATTTGTTTTATGTTTTGCTGATTAAGTCTGTACAGATAGGTATAAAATACTTAAATTCAAGCAGATAAACAAAGCAAAAGTATTCTGCTGCAAGTGTAACACAAAACTATGTATAATAATTTGGAATAAATGTGTCTAATTATACTCTGTACATCAAGAGATTAGAGGAGACGTAAACAAAACCACGTGCGTTTTGACCACAGTGCACCCTCTTGACCCTTTCGCCGTCTAAATAGTCCCTTGAAGAAATACTGGTACTAAGGTATGAAATCTCACTTAATGTTTGCTAAAGCACGAACTAAGTGTACTAAGCATATTTAAAGTGTAAGAATATGCAGCTAAGTGAATCTGTAACCAGCCTAATTCATTCTGTGTGCACATTATTCAGTATGAAAGTAACATGGTGGAACAAGTGAGTGTTGTAAAACATAAGTGCAACAAACCGTTGCGAAGTGGTGAAAAGACAATAATATTGAATGTGTTTAACAAGTTCTGCGAGAAATATCCCAAACTTGCTATCTATAACGTGATGAAATTAACATCCGAGTTTACTGGTGTGTCTGTTCCAAGTATTTACAGCACACGCAAAGAAACATCCTCAGTTGGTAAAGTCAGAACTCTGGCAAAAAGTGGCCAGGCAAATATTGGATGTAGTTTGCGACGAATTTGTGAGATCTGCAATCCGTCGAAAAGTTCACCAGTTCTTTGTTAACAATGAACCTTCCACCTTAAACGAAGTGCTGTTGGCAGTTAACTCTGATCCCGATCTGCCAGATTTAAAACGAACTTCCCTCCATAAGCTGCTTCTGGAGATTGGTTTTGAGTTTGTGAGCAGGAAATGAAAAAGTGTTATTGTGGACTAAATATATCCTTTTAGTAGTGTAAAATGCACATAGCCGTGGAGTATTACAAACCGGTGCTTTGTTTACATCTCCTCTAATCTCTTGATGTACAGAGTATACATACACACACACACTTTGTAATGCTATAAATGAGAAATATTGGTTCACTATTAATAGACTTTCAGATTAATTTGATCTGCTGTATTCTTAGTTGTCATCAATAGAGCACACCACTAATCTTACCTAAGAGCCACACTGGACATTTCATTTGTGCAGCGTTTATATTCCAGATTTCCTGACAACAGTTATAATTTGATCCACTCAGCTCAACCCCATTCTCTCAGCATCATTGAAGCCAGTTTTTACTGTTCATCAGTCACAACCAAAATCTCTTTGCCAGTTTCTTTGGCAATCACAATAATTTGAATCTGGGTGATCTGCTTCACAACCATGGGAATGCAGCATGTTGCTTCCTTTTAGTGCTGTCTGGTAATGTTTTGAATCCCTGTCTATAAACAGTATCAATAATGTATGGAACATCTAGAAATTTCTCTTATTCATATTAACTGAAATAAGAAACATTTCTTAAGTTTTTGTATATATAAACTAAACCTACATTTGACTACACTGTAGCAATAAAATACCTGCAATAAAAAAAATATGTTTCTCAATTGAGATTGCCTTGGAGGCTTGCTGGAGAAAATATATGAATCTTCACAAGAAATTCAGTGTGTAGTTGTGCTCAGTGGAAGAGCATTTGTATGGATGGATTGGTACAGATAAATATTGTGACAAATGACAATATAACAGGTCCCACTTCAGACCCATTTTGACAAATATAAGTCCAATTACTGTTTCTTACACTTGCCAAATACTCTTGCATATTAATTTAAAAGGTGAGTCAATTAATAACACTAAACAACACTTATATTTATAATTTTCCAGAACGTGTTTCGGAGGTTAATTTCCCTCCATTATCAACTAAACAATAACTGTGGCATTGAATTGTTAAGTTCCAGTTCTACCTCTCAAGCTTTAACTTATTATTTATGTAATCATTACTTGAAGAAACAAAATATAACCAACCCAAATGTGGTTACCATTTGTTCAATAGTTGTGTAACTAGAATTTGTAGTAGTGTCATGTGTTTACTTAGCTTTTTAATGACATCCCAGAGCCCTTAAAAAGATATTAAAATTTACTTTTTAACTGTAGTGTATAGAAATTTGTGCAAATAAGATTGTCTGAGAAGTAGAATCGAAGCTAAAAAATTCAATGCCACAGCTGGAATTTGAACCACAGATCTTCCGCTTTACTTGCGGCTGCTCTGACCATTAAGCTACTATGACAACCTGCCAGTATGATATTGAATTCTTCAACCGATTTGTATTTTTCCCGGTAGACCACAAAGGGAATCTCACATCAGAGATAACAGCTCACTGCACAGTACAAGAGGGGCAACAGAGTGGTGGGAGACCAGCTGTAGTCACATGCGCCCAAGAGGAGGAGGAAGAGGAAATCACATGCATCTTACCTTGAGGCTGGTTTCAGGCAACTGGCATAACACTAATATGAAATACAGTGCTCCCTTGTTCTTCACATTCCTCATCTTCCTGCTCATTAGAAAACTCGGACTCACTGATTTCGTTGCGGTCACCCCCTAGGTAAATGATAATTTCCTGTGCACCATCCAACAAGCCTTCACTATGCATAAATTCTTGCTCAACATTGATGACCTGTCTACATCTTTTCTGCCAATCTTCTGCAGAAATATCTGCCAACTACTTGTCAGCTAAGCTTAATTACATCATCCATTTTGAAGGTGCCGTTTCCTTCTGCAACCCAGTTCTTCACTGAAGCCCAAATGAGTTCAATTGGGTTCAGTTCAGGATGATAAGGTGGGAAGCATAAAACGGTATGGTAATGTGCCTGAAGGAAACCATCTATTTTGTACTTGGGATTTTTGAGTTTGAGAGGGATGATCATATTATAGATGCCAGGTTTGTGAATGGAGGAGAAATCAGTGACACTGAAATGTTCCTTGGGAAGGTTCTCTCTCAGCCTGAAAATCATTGTATCTCTTCTAGAACTTGCAGTAGGTGCCTTATTAAGTACCACATTGTGGTAAGGTGCATTGTCAATCCCCAGAACGGAATTTGCAGGAAGATTAGGGATCAGTCTTTCTTTTATCCACTTCTCATAATTTGCATAGTTCATATTATCATGGTAGTCACCGGTCCTCTGCTGGGATTTGAACCAATATGCATTAGGGATAAACCCTTTCTCACCTCCCGCATATATGATGAAAAGCAGGTGTCCTTTGGAAACTGGTGTCAAGAGTCCATGGAAGCTTTCACCACTCCAAGCATAGAGAAGTGTGTGATGAATGAATATTTGTCTCATTCATGTATATTATGGGACGACCCTCACTTCTGTATTGTTTTCTCATTCTAAGATAATGGAGCCACTTGGTTCTGACATTGTGGTTCTCTGTTAACACTTTTCTGTTCTTTTTTGTCCTTTTCCAGGTAAAACACAACTTTAATAGTATCTTTCTTAGTGTAGATACACTGCCTTCAAAATCCTTTAATTTTGCATGCACCTTCGGTGTCGGTCTTTGCTTGTGAAGAATATAAAATTCATTCACAGTTCGGCGCACTAATGCCTCATTGAAGGTATCCAAACTGGCACGATAATACCTTTTAGGACTCTTTTTATGTGGTATGGAAAATGAAGAGGAAGTACCACTATTAACAGCTTTGCTTTCCTTAATTCTTCTTACACTTCTTTTAGAAACGCCTGTTGCCTCAGCCACACTTTCCATTGTTTTTCACACTGATATTTACCACACCAGCCTCTTGAATGTTTCTTCATATATTTATAGACATTACTAATAACTTCCCTGGTTTGGGAGCGCAGTACTTTGCCTTTAAGTTTACTGTCCATGTTTTAAAAGTAATAAAAATACAAATCGTAGAACATACTCAACGCAAGCACACACACATGCACGTATACAGAATACAACTCGAAACAAAATAAACTGTTTCGTATATAGTAGATGAACGTATAATGTGCACATACATGAATCTTAAAATTCCAAAAGATTAAATAGCGCATGTGCAATGTCAACAACTTCACGTGCGTAACTGATCCCCACTCTCCTCTCGGAATAGGTAATGGACTGATTAGTTTATTGCACATATTTTCTCAGCTGCCACCTCGTGTTAATTGGGCTGTACCCTAAGTGCGACTTACAATCAAAGTACTTTGTCCGAGGATTATAACCTTTAGATGGTAATTATTGCTTATTTATGCCAACAACAAATTTGGGAGAATTCAGTGTCATACTGGAAGTTGTCACAGTAGCTTAATGGTTAGAGCAGCTGCACGTAAAGCAGAACGTCTGAGGTTCAAATCCTGGTTGTGGCATTGAATTTTTCAGTTCCAATTCTACATTTCAAACATTGCACATTGTGTGTTGAAAAATACCAATATTTATTTATTTATTTTATTTATTTATTTATTTACTAAGCTATATACATGTGAATATGACCGGTGTTCAGCCCTGGCTCATTGCCAGTCATATTCTTATTCTACAATAATTCCTTAATTCTAACTTATTCTATCACTTATATCTTATTGTTCAACTCTATTTACTGTCCAGATCCATTTATTTTTCACCTTATGTAAAAATCTTCCTACCCTCTTACTGTCTTTATGAAGCATTTCAACTATAGATCTATTTCTATTCATATTCGACCATTTCTTATTAATATATTCTCTTCTCCAACCTTCAGTCCCAATACATTTAAATATTATATGTTCTATGTCTTCATTTCCACCACATATAGGACATTGGTTTTGAGGAATGCCCTTCCTTAGACCCTTTAATCTCCATACTCCTGCTTTCATCCATACAATGCCTTCTCGCTCCTCTTTATCTGTCACGTCTATATACTTCTCCCTACCCCAAGAGTTTTTCATTTGTACATAAAAAATTAAGGATCTCTTTTCAGCTATCTCACTAAATATGTTTTGTATTTCTATATCGTCAAATCTTTTTCTTGCCAGTTTCCAAAAATTGTGTATATTATTTTCTCTATTCCTCCATACTTCCCCTAAACCACTACTTTCCAAGTTATTTCTGAGACAGTCTGCCCAACCCTTATTCTTTAGGCTTTTTTCTTGATATAGTAGGCACTGTTTCAACAGGTTCCTTTCTTCCAAATTCAATATTCTAAACCAGTATTTCAGTGCCCTCTCCATAATCTTCCCCTTACTTGTTACCCTTCCCAGTTCTATTTGTGCTACCTGCCTAACAGTTGCATTTGGTAATCCAAGCAATTCTTTGCAGAAAGTTCTATGCACCTCATCTATGACTTCCCAACCTCCTCCTAATCCCCATACTTCTGTCCCATATAACATCTTTGCTTCAACTACCATATTGTATACATTTTCTAACCATTTAACATTTATATTAGGTACTTTGTATTTGCAGTTTCTGGTTGCTGATAAAGCCCCTTTTCCTTTTGCTAATGCAAATTTCTTTTGTTTTTCCCAATTACCACTACTATCTAACTTCACTCCTAGATAAATGCATTCTCTCACTACCCTATACTCTTTTTTATTTTCATTCCTCCATTTTTCATATTTGCTCAATTTCCCTCCTTTACCAATATTAAGATGGTTGGCATAAATAAATAATGATTAATTACCCGGCATTGCCCGTGATTTGCTGGTTTATCCCTACTTCAGCCTTAGGTTGCACTTGCTCAATAGCCTTGAGTTACTTTGGAGGAATTTAAGAAATATTATGCAAGATACTTAAATTAAAACTCTCAGGACAGTATAAAGACAAACTATTTATATGTATAATAAAAATATCAAGAAAATGCCAGTGATTTCTCATATGTAGCTGAGTAGGTTTCACATTGTCATTTGGGCTGTCTCATTGCTATGTATAGACAAAATCTCAATGAAAGAAATAATAACAGCTTAAGTAACCTTGTTTCTCAGTAATCGACATATACAAAAATGTTAAGAAAACAGTTAAAACAAAAGAAAGGCTAAATTTGACTGTTAGTACTTCATGATCAATGTCAGAGGACATGGACTATTACCTGAACTTGCTATTCCTTTATTTTGTGAGGATTGAAAACGTAAGTAATTATTCTTGTGTTGGCATTTTCCAAGCTATGATTAGCTTTGGCAAAGATATAGATCGTCTTGCAAGCTTTTGTAGGCATTACATAAAGTTAAATGATTGTGTGAAATGGAGCAGAATTTCAAATTCAAAGCTAGGCATTAATTTCCACCTTGAGTCAAAGGTAATCTGTGCCAAGTTTGGTTGAAATCGGTGCAACGCTGCAGAAACACATACACATAAACCTACTTTTATATATGAGGAGTATTTGGAAATGATTTACAATAATAGTTTTTTACTTTCTCTACTCGTAAGTAGGGGAAGTATTGTATTCCACCCAAAAATTCGATGTCGAGATTTCACCGGAAATATATGTTTTGAGGCCCCCTGAATAAAAAAAAAAGCATTTTTAGAAAAGGGTCTGTCTGTCAGTCTGTGGACAGCATAAGTCAAAAACGAAAAGTCGGTTAAAAAACAAAGTTGCTATTTAAGTTTAATGTCTTTCAAGGATGCGACACGAAGATTTTGAAGAAAATAGCTCCACCCTAAACTACCCTTTACATAAGCAATAAGATAATTTGTACAAATGTCTATCTCAACTATCAAGAAAGAAGATATAGGAATGAGAGTTTGTAAGAATGGTTAGTACAAGGGTAGAGAAAGTCATGTGAGTGCAACACATCAGATTTTTTATAGTGTATTTATTAATAAAAATTATTCAATGTGCATAAGATGCCTCAATATACACTTCACCAACCCCAGTACACTGTACCACCTTCCTGGGCATATTATTGAATCATGGAACCATTGTATGGGGATACTGTACACCTGCTTATGGACAGCTGCCTGCAATTTCTTTTTGTTGTTGAAATATTTCCTTGCAGCACATCCTTCATGTTATCGAATGAAGACTTTCTTCTCAGGTGTATGATAGTGATTCATCATCAGTTACTGCAAAAATACAGATCTTCATTGTCCATTTCCAGTAGTAGACAACAGACTTCATTTCTGCCCTCCTTCTGGGCCTGTATTAAGTCCCGTGGAATGCAATGTGCACCCACCTTTTTTGACTCCTTTCCACATAAACCATGCAGTCCATCTTTGTACATGATACGTTCTGTCTTATCCATGGTTTTCTCTACCTAACAGCAAACAAGTGCTGTTCTTTAATTATGCACTCTCTTCTCAACTGGAGTCTAGTGTCTACGTGGTGTACAAGCATCAGTTCATCCTACGAGAGGACGTTCTCATAGATGGAGCAAAACGTTTTAAACGCAGTTGTAAATCATTTTCAAACACCCATCATATATGAAGCTATAGTAGCAGTCGTAAGCAGTTTTTAAAAAATAGTCTTTTCAACCTTCTAGCTTAATCTCTTCTAGTATTTTGAATTAAATTCTATTTCTTTTACTTAATTTCCCATTTGCGGCAAATGGTTAAAAAAATATTTAGATCATACTCAATTATTGATAAACTATACATTTTAACTTTTAAAGAATATTATTGAACTGTGTAAAAATGTGTATTTCATTTAAAGTAGGGTTGGAGTTGTTTCTAACAAGAATATAAATATATATTATAGACAGCTCTAAAAAATAAATATAAGAAATATTATAGAAGCTGTATAAAACTGACTTCATAGTTCCATTGCTATTATTTAGTTAATCCAACAAATTTTCAGATGAGCATCTTTTTCTATGTATGCATTGCGTACTGCACAAGTCCTCAGCAGTTGTCTTCACTACTTTTTGTAGAATACAGTTTTCAAAATATTTTATTTCTTCAAACACACTATCTTAATAGGTGAGATAATTATGTTCCAAATTATGTTTATGTATGGCTCATTTAAAACATTTTTCAAATGTACTTGGGCAATTCTTTCATTCCTCGTTTGGAACAAGTTGCATAGAGTCAACAAGTTTGCACTGTTACGTTATATACCCTCCATGCTAATCCTGCTGTCCTTGTTTTGCTTTCTATGTTTATATGGTTGTAACGCTATGGTTTCCAGAAATAACCATCTTGTTGTGCATATAAAGAGCAGAAGGCATTTTTTGTGTGTAGTTTTAAAGCTATTATGTTTCTAATGGGCAGGTAGCATTTGCTGAAATATTGCATGTGACGGTAAGTGAAATTAGTATTTGAGAAATTTAGAAATATTGAGTTTCATTATGTACAGATGTTTGTGAACATGTAGAGGTTTAAATTATGTTATTTGGTAAAGGTATGTCAGAGGAAAAGCTTTCAAACTGCATTCTAGGGCATAATATCCTATCACTGAGTTGCATACTATTCACACATTGATAAAAATGCAAAAACTGCAAACTGCCTACCTCCATTCTATATGGGTTATTATTTAATTCTTAATTTTGAGGGCCTAAGTTCAAATGTCATTTGAAGAAAGTTGTCTCAAAGTGTTCCATGTGAGAAGACAAATGTAAGTTGATACTCATCTTGGTGGACTCCATTCATTACAGCATTCATTCTTTCACCATTCAACATGAATATATAATTTAAAGAACATCAGCACTTTTGAATCCCAGCCATATTCACCTGTACCAAGAAACCATGCATTTTAGGGTTATTCCAAATGAGTTTGTATGGCGTTTTTGTGAGTAATTGTAGAATACCATATATTGTCAGATAATGACTTCAGGAGCACCGCCCCCCCCCCCCAAAAAAAAAAAACACTGATATGTTTGTCAGCATTGTGTCTTTATTTGTTTTTAAAGTATATGACCTTTCAGTGCGAAAAGATAAATGTGTCTAAAGTAAAAACAAATTAGAAACTAAAAGCTTCACTTATCTTAGTAATATTCCAAGTTCTTTGGTGCTAACAAGTTTCGAGTTGACTCCAACTCATTCTCAAAGCTATACAAACAAATTAGTTACCATAGATACTGATGCTCATTTTAATCAATCTCTGAAAACAAAAACCTATAAATACAGTCTATTGGAGGGATTTCAAAATTCATAACATGGTTTCTGTTTTTTAAAATAAATATCTTTTCCCAAACCATTAAATCTATAGGTCCACTTAATTGTTTTAATAATTTAACCTCTGGATTGATTTCATGATTAAATGACCAAAAATGATCTGCCACAGCTGATTTAACAGTTTGTTTATATTTAATATTTCTAAAATGTTCTTTCATTCTGGTTCCTAAATGATGTTTAGTTTTACCAACATAAACCTTATCACAATCCAAACAGCTAAATTGATAAATGCCAGATTTTTTATAATTTGGAATTTTATCTTCTTTAGAAAAATGTAGTAAATTTTGTATATTAAATTTATTTTGAGGGACCAAATTTATTCCATATTCTTTAAAAATCTTTGTAAATATTTTATTGGCCCGTGGATGGTAAGTAAACTTTTTAAAAATACAATTATCTTTTATTTTTTTGAGGGTAGAAACTTCTTTAACAGCTTTTTGATACTTAAATTTATCTATCTTTTTATGTATAAAATCTGTATTAAAACATTAATTACTGCTGTGTTAATAATGTGTTTATATTCTGTGTCAAATTCTTCTTTATTAAGGGGTATATTTATTAACCTATAAATTAAACTATTGAAAACAGCAAATTTATGTGCAAAAGGATTAAAACTTTCATTTTTTATGTAATTATCAGTGCGAGTAGATTTTCTATAAATACCAAAATTCAATTTATTGTAATGTCTTTTAATTTTTAAGTCCAGGAACGGAAGGCATCCATTATTTTCGGTTTCCAAAGTGAATTGTATGGCTTTATCATGTAAATTTAAAAGTTTTAAAGCATCATTTATCCTTTAATTTAAAAGATGAGTCAATTAATAACACTGAACAACACTTAACAACATAGTTTTCCGGGACGCGTTTCGAAGGTTAACTTTCCACATATTATCTGTTTTTTAGGGACAACAGCAAAAATGTCATCCACATATCTATACCATGTTTTAAAAATTAGAGGGAATGATTTTATAATTTGAGTTTCAAGAAAGCTCGTGAAAAGATTAGCAAGAAATGGCGAAAGTGACTAGCCATTGCCAAGCCAGAAGTTTATTGAAAAAAATTACTATTAAAACTAAAGAAATTTTTTATCTAAACAAAGATTTGTAAGTTTTACAAAATCATCTATTAATTCTTTATTTAATTCTAATGAATTCAACCATTTTTTTAAAAAAAATCAAAAGCTTTTTTCTAGGAATACTAGGAAATGAAGCATTTACATCAAAAGAAACAAGTTTATCATTATCAGACAATACTATATTGCTAATCTTTTCTACTAATTCAAAAGAATTTTTAATATGTCTGAAGAGCTCTTAAGCCATTTTATAGGAATAAGCCATGGCATTGCAAAGCCTTCGTAGCCATGACTGCTCAGCATCATTATTCTGCAGCTGATCGTCAGATTTTGTACTTGTGTAAAAATGTATTCCAAGACCAAAATTGTCTGGTATTACTTACAGTTTGTTCAGAACGTGGTGACACCGGGGATGTGCGAGAGAGGAGAAATTAAGGAGAAGTGACTGGGGTGGTGGGGGACAAGCACGTGATGTCAGAACTCAGGCAGTCACATACACAAGCGGAGTATGTTTACGTATTATAAACAATTAACAATTATTGTGAAGCTATCTCGGTGAGAGTAAGCGATACACTAATCCCCACCTCTCCTCTTATGTACATGAGCATGCCTCTTCTATTGTGCATCTATGCTTTAGGAGTGGGGAGTACCACGACAATCTGGACAAACTGTACTCTATTGCATTCCAGACTTTGTGTGTGTGTGTGGGGGGGGGGGGGGGTTGTGTGTGTACTGACTGGCTTATTAGCCAATGTAAACTTTCAGTAACCACTTCAGTCATCAGATAATTAGATGACCTTAATACTTGCACACTTTATCTTGGGTCCTAGGATCTAGTGCTAGAAGGGGTCTGAGTCAAGAAGTCCTATGTTTTACCTAAGTAACAACTGAACAACATTATGTACACTCCAGTGTTACCACTTGTGCATTTTACTGTATCACATTACCTTTGTTGTTGATCTTTTGCATTATCATACCGGTTTACTTTAGTTTTACTTTTGTGTTTAACCAATTCAGAGTAATTTTAAGTACTACATGCCTGAAGCAGATCAACTAGCTCCTTAATGAGTAAAAGAATAAGACAGGTGTGTAGCCTTTTACTTCAGGTGTTGACTAACCTGTAAAAAGCTCTGCAGAAACTTAAATCATGGGCTTCTATGCATAATTTATTCATGGTGTTCTATGCATAATTTGATTGCATAAAAAGAGTAAGTCCTATTGCTGTCTTCGATAACAATGCCCTCTGAGAGCTCAAGATAAAGTGTGCGAGTAGTACATAGTGTGTGCTGCTAAATGTCAGTGTTATTTGTTCCATATTGACCAAATCTTAAAGATAGAGAAAGGAATTTTTAAGTGTGTAAGTGTAATCGGTCCTGGAGTACTTGAGGTTACCTAGTAATCTCTCGTTAGGTAAAAACGTGAGGAAAGCACTGGCAAAGTAGTTTTGAAGGTATGACAAAATATTATATAAGAAACAAAAGGCACAAATGAAGTAACTTGTGTGTTTAAGTGAATTATTGAGAAAGATTATGAATGTTCTGTGCTGATAATAGTCTCTGTCTGCAGCATTATACATGTGTTCTCGAGGTAAGTAACATTGAATTATTTATGTTTGGAACAAACAAGGATTGTGTGCTATTATTATATTCATTATCTCTAGACTGGAACCAGGTTTGTTAATGGTATGATGAATAGGACTTTGTATGTGAAATAAGTGCATAGTTGGGGTTAACAAATAAGGTTATTTTGCTGTGATTGTGCTGTTTGCTTTTGTATTGTTTTACCATTTCAGAGTTTTATTTTATACTGACAGCTAGATTTTTTCATTGGCTTCAATCAGCATTGATGGTACTAATGAGAAATGCCACAAGGTTTTTTGTGAAAATATTGAGTTTCAAAGCACTGAGGGTCAAATTATTGTACAAAATGATTGCTCTGCTTCATCTTCACTAGTGAATGGAATGCAAGATGTAACAAAATAGACTGGTCAGACTTATTCCATGGTAGATATGAAACAATCCCTGAATGGTACTTAGTGAATTTCCTTAAATCACCAGATTGAACAATCCTTTTCTGCTACATAAGAATCCTGTATTGCAGCAAATACCTTATAGCCAACCTAATTGATTGAAGATATGTGAATAGTAGAAGAAGTTGTTCTTACTGTGGTAGGTGCAGCAATGATGGAATTGGGAAGGGTGGGCAGTAAGTGAATGATTGTGGAAAGGATATTAAAATATTGGTATAGAATGAGATTAATGCAAGAGCAGAATATTTTGGGACTGTTGAATAATGCAGGAAAGAGCCCCTAATGGGATGAATTGGGTTCAGGGATTGAGATTTCTATAGGAAATTGGAATGGGGAATATATGGGAAGAGAGGGAGGAACAAGCTAGAGGTTTCTGAAAAGAGGTAAGGAATAAGGAGACAGGAACTATTTCAAAATCTTAGAGAAAAGAAAAGTTTCGTAAAAGTCAACTAAAGGAGGAGAGGGGTAAGAGAGAAGTGTGTGGATTAATGTAGCAGGGTGGGAAGGGAAGGTTGACATGAACGAACCAGATCAAGTATACATACCTAGTCTAGTCACAAATACTGTTACAAATTTTTGACACACACTGTACAACCAGTTTGGCATGTAAACAACTGCCAGTGTTCACACATTAACCTTGAACCATTGTTAGTTTGTCTTTGAAATAAGCATTTCCAGGTTTGAACATGGAATGGGGTGATTATGAAAATTATTGCCATCATAGCGTTGTATAAATCTGGAACATCTGCAAGTTCCATTTTCAAGACACTACAAAAGCTGAAAACCAGCCGTATGTTTGTGTAATGGATTGAGTGATTCACTGCAACCAAGACTGTGAAAGATCGTCCAAGGGAGGGTCACTGACTTAGTGTCAGAAATCCAGCTGCAGAAAAAGCAGTGGCAATTATTATTTATTTATGCCAACAAACTTACAGTTGGTGTTTTGAAACACACAAGCCATGTGTGGCTTGTGGGTTTAAAAACACCAACAGTAAGTTTGTAGGCATAAATAAATAATAATTACCATCTGAAGGTTATTTAATCCTGGGTCATAAAGTACTTGCAATAGTAAGTCACCATTGGGGTAATTGTCTCTGATGTGAGACTGCCTTTGTGGTTTACCAGGAAAAATACGAACTGGTTTGAGAATTCAATGCCATGCTGGCAGGTTGTCACAGTAGCTTAATGGTTAGAGCACCCGCCTGGTAAGCGGAAGGTTTGTGGTTCAAATCCCAGCTGTGGCATTGAATTTTTAAGTTCCAGTTCTACCTCTGAAAGCAGTGGCATCTCGTGTTCAAAGAAATCCAGCATGGAAGCAGGCTATCTTGTCCTGTAAAATGGACATTTCAGAAAGGTCAATGTCCAGGCTTCTGTCAGGGACTTTGGAGTAAGGGTTTATTGCCTAGGTAAATGACATTATCTTGACGTATGCCTAGAGAAGCTGAGACTGCTTAAATGTCAACGTGTCCTGCAGGGTTACACACAAAATGATCATTGGAACATCCTTACTTTCCTAGAGTATTACTATTGAAAAGTCTTTCATTGTGCAAAACAGGGTTTATGCATCATGTTGGGAAGCCAGTAATAAGGCCTAAAGTTCAGAGGGCCCATCATCCCTCCTCAGTGATGGTGTGTGTGTGTGTGTGGGGGGGGGGGGGGGGTGAGTTAATCTGGCACCACTCAGCTGCACTTCTGTGGAAAAAGGTATTAAAACCAGTGCCAGAGTGTACAAAAGCACCTTTTTGGAGCCTATTGTCAAGCGCTTGATGCACATTGTTTCAAAACCAACCATGGGCTACAGCAGGATTCTGCTCCAACCCACAAGGCTAGTTCAACTCAAGGGTGGTTTCAGCGCCATATCCCTGACTTCATTTTACCTGAAGATTACCCCAGTGGTGGTCAGGACCTGAACTCTTTGGACTACCAACTGTGATCACTGCTGGAGGGCATTGTCTGCAAGAGGAGACACCCACCATTGTCAGCAGAGACAGATTTCCCCCTGGATGTTGTCCATTCCGCCATAGACAAGTAGCCACAAAAAATCGGAGCATGTATCAATGCAAAAGTTGGCCATTTCGAAAAGTGATTGGTTCTGTGGGTAAAGAATGTTTGTAAGTACAACATACTAAAAGCAAATTAAAATATGCAATGGTATTTGCGCTTTTCACTTTTTAAGTTGTAACAGTATTATGGAGTAGGCACATTAAGAGGATTCAGAAAGGGAGTGAGCTTGGATTATATGCCATTTGTGTGGGGAATGGGACAAGGACTTTCATTATATAATAGAATGTGAAGAAATAAGGTTTTGGAGGGAACAGTTTATTTCAAAGAAATGGGGAGGAATAACAAAGAGGTTATGAAAATTAAGATAATGAAGTTTAAAAAAAAGGGAAGAGGATGTAAAGCTATTAAGTGAATTTATAGCAGGAATAAGGGAGAAGTGGTATAGGAAACTAAATAGAAATAATGTGGACCAGGGTGGGCCCAACCATACATAACCAAGGAGTTAAACTGTATGGTGGATCAATAGGATAAAATAGTAACTTAAACAATATAGAACAAAATTTTGTAAAATTGAATGTAAAGTTTTATTACAAATATCTATGTTTCTAGTAGGTTAAGGGAATAGCTGCTGGCTTCAAGTAGCTGAGATAATTGTAGGAAATATTATTAGATTTAATTATACTTGTTTCATTTTGTTTTGGTAGGTTGGATTGTATTGTTTTTGAGCATAAATAAACTTATTCATTTACTGTTGTGAGGACATGTTAACCCACTTTTGCTTTGTTTTTCACTTGTGATATTTCTCTTAGGCCTGTTGCTGGACAGTATCATGCATACATGTTTCATGTTAAATTTCTTTTTTCTTTTAGCAAAATTGCATGTGGTATCTTTACACAGTAAGGACTTGGGTATAAAGAAAAAGAGCAAGGGTGTAGGAGGGAAGAAGTTGTACTGATATCAGCAAATGATTTAACTTTTAACATAATTAGAACGAAAGCATTCAGCAAATTTTGTAACTTTTACCTTAACTTCATAAGGTTGAAAAGATTAATAAAACAATTTTCCTGATGCAAACACCAAACCTTGTAAAGTTGCTTGCTGCTAATGATGTGAATGCATAGCACAAACACTTGTCTGGAGGGTTTGTTAAGCTAAACTTTCAGTTACATATTTCTGATTACAGTACTGTTTCTTAGATTTCAGGTTTACTGTTAGTGTTGTGTTGAGTTGTGTTTGTGTCAGTGAAAATGTTGAGCAAAAAGAAAAGACAAGTTAACATGACAATGAAAATTACATTGGATGCATTAAAGAGATAGGGCAAGGGGGAACATATTAATACATAATAAATTTTAAGATATGTTATACTTTTGTGTTTCCTATATTGTGCTAGAACATGCATTTATGTAATTTGCAGTGTTATGTTAAGAATTGTGAATAACAGACCCCTTATTCCGTAAAACTAGACATTTCAGTAAATTGACATCCTCACAGTCCACATTAGGTCGAGTTGTCTGAATTCTACTGTAGTTTTTTTTTAAATATATGCAATAATGCTGTAATAGCCTCTTATAACTACAATGATACTGCTACATTTGACTCATAAGAAACCCTACAAATTTGTGTAGGTTAATATAAATTGTGATACTATTTTTTTACCGAACTAGTAATGTTTCCATATGTACATTGTCTAATGAGTGCCATAAAAATATTTAACATTTAAAATGTGTATGTGTAACTCCAAAAAGACATTCATGATGCAAGCATTTTCTTTTTCCAAGTGATAGGGAGACTTGTAACATTGCTGCTGCAGTACACAGAGCTTTGTATTTGTTCCAGTAGATGCCATTGAATGTTAATAAGCAGTTGCAAAGGTATTAGTATCCTGTTTTTAGAAGCATTTTGGTATACAGACACAGAATCATTTAAATATGTCCAATGAGTACTCATTTTGAAGGTAGGTGTTAATGGAGCCAAAATGTTTGGTTGTATAAAAAATGTGCATGTGAATGTGTCTCATCATACAGTATAGTGTATGGTTCTGTTGAGCTGTAAACAATCTGCAAGGGAGAATCGTCAAAACCCACCAGGCAAATTACAGAATCATGTCTAAGCAAGAACACACCATTCTCCAGCAATGATTCTCATATGTTTGCAGACAACTATACCCTCAAGCATGTTTGAGGAACTAAAGCCTCAATGAATGGGTGCTTGCCTGCATCTACAATGTTATCAAGCAAAGGAGGAACAGTTTCCTTCTAAGTTTGTAGCTGCAGTGGAAAAAATTGTCAATTTCAGAGGTAAAACCAGAACTGAAAAATTCGATGCCACAGTGGCATTTGAGCCAGACCCTCCGCTTCACACACAGCTGCCCTAAGCACTGAGCTACTGTGACAACTTACCAGTATGACATGAACTCTCCAACTGATTCTGTGGTTCAAATCCTGGGCATTGAATTTTTCAGTTATTCTACCTCTCAAACATTGCCCACACACGGCTTATATGTTTAAAAATGCAGCAGTAAGTTTGTTGGCGTAAATAAATAGTAGCCATCACTTTGATGCCACCACAAAATGGATGAGTATGGAACACCAACAATCCCAACTCTCCATGTTTAAAAAAAAAGGTTCATTCCTCCAAAAGCAGGAAAAGGATGTTTTTTGTTTTTCTTTCTATTTTTGGCTAAAAGTCCATTACTTTTAGATTATAACAGTACAGGCAATGCAGTCAGTTAATGTACTAGCTTACAAAACCTGGAAACATCTATAAGAAACCTGGCACATTATCAAGTGGAATTATTCTGTTGCATGACAGTGCACACCCATTTGTTGCCCATGTGTCCCACAATCTGTTGGGGTTCACTTCTACTGGTAGGTCCTTATCTATACAGCGTCTGACTTATGGTTACCATATCCTGGGACCATCAAATTACATACTAAGGGCTGACACTTTACCAATGATCTACAGTTTTGTAATACTGTCGAAGGTTGCTCCACAGCCAGCCATGAGTTCAGCTAGGAATCTGTAATCTAGCAATGTGCTGAAACACATTTTTAAACAGACAACACTGGAATTACAACTCATATCACCAAGTTCTTATATGTCCAAGTATTGCAACTAATAAACTATAATGAACAAAATAGAACACTTTGCACTTTTACTTGGCTAACTCTTAAAGGAAAATGTCTGAATAAATACATGCCCTTATTGACTGTTTATATGTTCACTTTTATTAATTCCAAAGAGCATATAGTGATGAACTCTGCTTAATTTTGTTGCATATTTGGGAAACTAGCTTATTTTTATAAGCTCTATTGAATGTTTTTATTTTACATATATTAAAGTTTCAATTAAGCCTTATGAAATACTTGAACTTTATGTTGGTGCTTCTTTTAACTCCATGTTCTTGCTGAAAATAGAAGTATCATTAGCATGAGACAAAACAGTTGAAGTCATGAAGACACTGACACCATATGTCATCACTCCTGAATTAGATTAACAATTTTTGTATATCTACCATACTAGATATAAATTTCACTTTGGTCTTGTTCGTATCAAGTAATTAATTGATCTGCTATGTCCATAACCCTGCAACATTCAGTAACTATACAGTTGAGTACTTTTGTCATTCTAGATTCCAACAATACTCATACAGTCATACTGCTGTTATGGTCACAGTTCTTTCTAAAGTCACGTTTAGTTAAATATTAAAAATCTGATGTGTTGTACTTTCATAATTTTCTCTATTCTTGTACTAACCACTCTTATTCCTATTTCTTCATGTTAGTGGAGATAAACATTTGCAGAAATTATCTTATCCCTTAGGGTAGTTTGGGGTGGAGAAATTTTCTTCGAAATCTTCATGTCGGATCCTTAAAAGAAATTAAATTTAATTACCAACTTTGGTTTTTATCAGACTTTTTGTTTTTGTGTTATGCTGCCCACAGACACACACACATATGGACCTATTTCTAAAAATGCTTTTTTTGGATTCAGGGGTCCTCAAAAAATATTTCACCTGAAATACAATAGGTTCTTCTACATACTATGCACAGTAGAGAAGGTAAAAATAGAAGCAATATTAACAGTGAAGTATTCTTCATATATTGAATCCAGTTTTCTGAGTCACTTTATTTACACTCATCTTATAAGTGAAGGCAAGTGTAAATAAAGTGACTCAAAAAACCGGAATTAATTTAGTTTGTTTTTCTTACATTCATGGTATGGTTAAAACAATAAGGATTAGATTGAAGGCGATTGTTGATAATTGAAACAAAGTATTTCCAAACTTTCTCTTAAGATATTGTAGGTGCTACACAAGTAATGTAGAATATAAATAATTTGAAGGCATGCTGTGGCGGTGTAGAAAAGAACATATCTTGAATTCTATAACATTAATTTAGGTACTTTATTGTATATGACTGTTAAATTTCTTGCTGCTAAAATAGAGAAAACAATTGGTGGCTGGCTGAGAGAAACGGTACTAAACTAGCAAAGGTATACATGCTATAAAAATTGCCCATGTGTATATTTATATGTATTTCTTCTTTCTTTCGTTTTCTTTTTAAGATCCAATCCTGGGACACCAACACAGCCACGAAGGCCAGACTTCATTGGTGTGTCAGCAGTAGGACCTCCATCGTCATATTATGACTTCCAGCAGCATCCGCACCAACAGCAGCAAGCACCCCGCATGGCTCCTCCTGCCTATGGTAGTCCTCAGCGCCGCTTTCTT
Source organism: Tenodera sinensis (assembly GCA_030765045.1). Classification (NCBI taxonomy): domain Eukaryota; kingdom Metazoa; phylum Arthropoda; class Insecta; order Mantodea; family Mantidae; genus Tenodera; species Tenodera sinensis. Next base: position 27,263,169 of record CM060965.1, read on the forward strand.
TCAGAAGGGGAATTGGTGAGGCAAGGAACTTCAGGAGAGTTAGCATATGCTCGTACTAATAACACAGTGGACAACATTAGGGAGTTAGCAGGTTCCCCTCAGCGAGGAGTCTACATGTGGAAAGATACTTCTCCTGGAGCTTATGGTGGCAACGGTGTGGCTCCAGGACCCCTGCATCATCATCAGCCCCCATCTCAACAGCACCAGCGTTCAGCTCCTAGCTATGAATATTATCGCTCGAATCCCACGAGTCCCACGCAACAGCAACAGCAGCAACAATCACAGCAGCAGTTATATGGAGGTCCAAGAGGACCCCCTGGCATGTCATATTACCCTCCGGTCCGTGGTGGTGTTCCAGTGTATCCACCTCCTCAATCACCGCAGATTAAGCGGAAAACAATGGCCACACCTACAACTCCAACATCAGGACCTGTGGGTGACGGTGGTCGGCGGCCAAGCCCAGGGTCTCGTCGCCCCATGTCATTTGTGCGTGCCCTTGAAATGACAGACTCAATAGAGATGGCCACTGGAGGCTCGCCTTCTGGTGCAGACCATCACAGAGGACTAGTAGCTGTAGGAGGACCCATGGGAGGTACACCCACATCAGCCCTGCAGGATCCCCACCGCAGTGCCACTCCAACACCAGACCGTGCTAGTGTTTATGATATGAACTATGAAATTTCAGTATAGGGAAGGCTGGTCATGGGGTCACGCTACCCACGGAATAGGACGTTGCCCCACCGCAGAAGTGGTCGTGGCTACCTCACTGCAGGGGCCAGGACATTCCCCATGGCACGTGGCAGCAGAGGGCATAGGCCTCCTCCATACTGATGTAGTTCCCTCCCTCCTCCTTCAAATCATATGGGACCCATAGACGTTTAGGACTTACTGTGTTAGCCTACACGTGGAGGATTTTACTTCCTTTTAATTGAACAAGTGGAGATGATCTCCTCATAGCATTTTATATATATATAAAACGTGTCGTACAAAGAACTAGAAGAGGGAAGAGGCTGGTAGTCTTTTTATATATATATATAAAGGGAGTGTATAAAATTGTGCTGTTAAAAATGTCTGGGTGTGTGTCAGTGGAAGTTGATAGTTTATCCCAATATTGTACAGAAGTTTTAGGAGTGATTCTTGGACCATTAACAAATTTAATTGATTAGTAACATGACTGCCAACAATAGACTTGGCATGTTGAACTTTTTTTTTCATAAACAGTAAGAATCAAGGTGTTTTGCAGCAGTTTAATTCTCTGGCTCCTGCCATAAGATCTGAAGAGGGAAAAAAAGAAATAACCAGATTGTAGATAAAGCCCTAACTGCCTCTTTAAAAGTATATATTGCCTGTTTTATTATAAATGGACAGCGGTTGTCTGCCTTATTGGCTGAAAGTTAATATTATGTGTATAATTTGGGTTATAACTGCAATTTCTTTGTGTATTTCATACATTTAACAACTTTCTAGTAACCCCAAGTATGTATAATATTGCTTCTGCATGAAGAGTGAGTACTTCCTGGCATTCAGTACTTATCAGATATATTCTTAAAGCACCATTCTGGCAGTGGTTTGGTTCCAGAACCTATGTGCAATATGACAAGTTCTTAATTAGTGTATACAGATGTCTTCAGCTTTCAACATTGAACTTCCTTCCTATTAGCTTTTACTGTACTTTTGATCACTTAAATTATAATACTTTAATAATCCAAGACTGTAATGAGAACGCTTAAAGTGTAATGATTGTTCTATATCATATGGTTGAATATTGTTTTCTTTTTTCAGCAAACTGAGTAGTTTGACAGTCTGAAGTAACCCTAATTTCTTATATACTTTTAGAATGGGTTGTACTTGTGACAAGATGCCATGAGCGTAAAGTTTTTTAATGATATTAACATTTGCCAATAGAGGCAGCTAACATTTCCACTAATGGACTTATTTTATTTAGTGCTTCTTTCCCTCTTTATACCCGTTTCTACTTGCTCTGTGTTGAAAGTATTTTTTCTAAAGTGAAAGAATGTTGCTTTTAGAATCGAGACTACATACACTTTTATAGGTAATTTTGCCATTATAAAGTATCAGGGCATGTTATTTATTATTTAAATAAAGTTAATGACTGTGATGCATTAGAGCAAAATAATTTGACTTATTTATTTAGAATGACATTTCAACTGTAAGATTTTTCCAAGCGTTAACCCAATTTGTGTGAGGGTTAGTTATGAAGACATCTGTTTGTTTCATTTCAGATCTGATTGTGTATTATTCTAGCTTGAAAATAATGTTGCTCCCTTCCCTCCTCATAAACTTGTTTAATGTCAATTATTGATGCTCTAAGTACAAACTATTGTTAATATTAGCTATAGTCTTCTCCATCTGTACTCCTCCTGAGACAGCATATCGCATATTTTCTCATGTAAAATGCAGAAATAAATAATGAACTGTGCATCTGCGTGAAATTTTTATTTGGTCCATATGAGTAGCTTAAATAGGAAAAAAGTTGCTTGCAAAGGACGTTACAATGATGTGGATCAGCTAAATCTATTTTCCTATTCATAAATCATGTGAAGGAAGAAACTCACTTGTAAAATGTACTTATTACCTAAATGTAATTACAGCAACTTTAGAAAAGTTGTGAAAAAGTATTTTGTTTGGTGACAACAGCATTACAGCTTTGCTACACTGCAATGGTAATTGATTTGAGAGCATGTTTCGTACGTTGCCTTGAAATTTTGGTTGTTAAAATTTTTAGTATCAAGAATCTATTTTCCATTGTGTATCAGTAGCATTAAATGCTTAATTATTAAAAAAATTATTTAATATTAGTACCTGCATTACTTTCCAGAACACTGAATGTTGTATATGTACATGCCTCTTTTTAATACCTTGAGCTATCGGATGGAAGAAAGAGGCAGTTTTCATATTTTCAGTTCAAGACATTAAGAGCACAGCTTAAAAATTGTTTCCAAATTGTTCCATTCATTTTCTTAAAATGTATGATCCTAGAAACCAAATATTTTAAAAAGGATGACTTAAAAGTTAATTTTAAATTCACAGAGGCATTGTCTATGAAATGGGAATTAAATATTTTTGAATAAGCTGTCCAAAAATTTGTAAACTTTGTTTACATGCATATAAAGAAGACCTTATGGGCCCCTTATAATTCATGTGCAGTAAAATTATAGATGTACGCAAGTTATTCTAGGGTAAGTATTTGTTACTAAATGTGTAGCTCCTTTGTAGAATTCTTCCCAATTTGATGGCTGGAGGGGAGGGAACAATTGCAAAGCTGATCTTTATTCTGTTGAAAATTTAACATACAGGAGTTTTCAGGATTAAGCCTTCTGTAAGTTGACTGCTTGCAATAATTGTTTTTTATATTGCTTTTTAATAAACATATTATAATTTTTTAAACAGGTCTCCTTTAAAATGTTCATTATTTAGCAATTTATGAATTGATTAATATAAAAAAGTTGATCATCCCACTGCCAGCACAAATCAAACATCTCTGTAAAGAAATGTAGCTGTATTTAAGTTAACAAGGAAAACACTGTTTTTGTTATTGTTGAAAGTAGTGAAATAGGAATAAAACAGCAGATTAAGTTTGTTAGATTTTTTAAAATAATTTATTTTTCAAAGTTCCTGTAAAAGCATACTTTACTGATGCTGATTTGATAAACGTAAAAAAGAAGTATATATATTGGTGCCATTTCTAGATGTATTTGTTCAATGGAAAATCATAGAGCTCCAGACTGCACTGTGTAAGATAAATGTCATTGTTTAGAGAATATCATTAAGGTCCATAGCATTTGAAAAAAAATTTCTAAATGCATTAGTTAAAAAAATTAACACTTGAAGTTCTATTTTCATAAGGAATCCCATAAAATTATATATTATGTTTTATGAAGAATTATATAAATTCTTGGTGTTTCACAGTTAGTTTAAGTAGAAACCCATTCACTATTTTGAATGCCAGACCATGCATGAATGGTGCTATTTTTGTTTTCATATATATATATGTATTGAAAATCTTAAGTCCACAGTGGTATACATAGCGTGCTGTAACATGGTATATTCAGTTATGTGAGAATGTATGCTTATAGATGTTGCAAGCAAGAGCAAGGTGCTGGCAGGAGATTCTAAAGCTATAAACAGGGTGTTAATTTGTCTAGCAACTGTTTTGAAGGAAGAATTTCAGCACATTATTTGTGCCGAATGCATAACTTTAGAAAAGAAAAATAAATTCTCTACACAGTCAAATCTTTTGCATGAAAGTTAAACTTCATTTTCAAATGATTTATTATAGTTTTCATCAGTGCTTTGAATTGAAATATAGATGTTTAAAAATATGTAATTGTGTCCATTAGTTCTACATAGAGTGAAGTTATTAAAATTATCTCCCTGCTAATTGCAAAAGGTAGATAAAACAGTCCATCCTTAAAGTACATTTACTGCCATGTATGGTCTTTGGGTGAGTGACAGATATTGGTATCTGCTTTAGGTAAAGCTTATATGGAATTCCTTATTCAGGAGAGCCAATATAAATATTTAATAAAACAGAATGCATATTTAACTTATAACCATGTAATATAAGATATTCAAGGAGTATAGAACAAAGTAATATTTTTATAAATATACTAAATATACTGTAAATTATACTTTTGATCGAGAAATTCCATCAATTGTCTGCATGAAATTCTTAAGTAACTTTAGTAAGATTTAAAAATTGGAATATATGTGTTATTTTAAAATGTTACTTTGCAAATTTTTAAGTTCTTTTCAAAAAGTATATACAATAATACATTTATGTAGGTTTACATGGGAGTATAACACTGTTTTCCACTCATGAAAGTAGAAATTATTAAAAGAAAATGCATTGCAAAAGGCAGCATGGTGTTTTCTGTGTTTTAAAAATAGTTAAGTAATTTTGATTCACTGGCTCTTTTCAGCAGAGCTTTAGTGTTTTAAAAAAAATGCAGATCTTCACAAAATGTCATTTTAAAAAACATTTTTTCTCTACTTTATATGATTATATAATCAAAGATGAAATACCCATATCCAATGAAGTGTAAACACATGCAAACTACATTGCAATTGCATAGTCCTGTGGAAAGTAAATACTGTGTTGGCAGTTCCTTCTGAAACAAGTGTAAGGCCACGTTTAAATAAATAATTGACTCTAAACTTGCCTTTCACCTCAGGCTATCAGCAGCATGTTTGGTAATGATGTAAAAATAAGTGATTAAGAAACCAGCTTTTATATTCATAGAATTTTACCCAAAAGGCCAACATTGAGATTTATGCTAAAATCTGAGTATTGCTACAGTAGTAAGAATGAGCCACACCAGGCAGGTATAACTCAAAAACAGAGCTGGATAGATATCAAACCTCAATTTTAGATGGACATGGTTAAGGAATGTGTGTCATGGAGTTGCTCCCACACCAAACAATGGAAAAATAATTTTTCATTTTGTCAAATAATAGTAATGCTTTCCATTGAAATAAGTTTGAATTGTTGGCTTTACAAATAAACTATACATTTTGAATTTTCTATAAATAGTTAAGTCCTAAGAGCAACATAAAAGGCAGACAAAACTGACTACTGGAAAATATAGTGAATTTTTTTTCTTTTCCTTTTTTTGGTCAAATTACTTATCATAGCAATAGCTATTTCAGAAATTATTGAATTGCTTAATCCTGCAAGATTCAGGTTTACTTCAATATTATCAGTGTAACACATTTGAAAATATGTATGTTCAAAGGTAATTCTTAACAGCTGTGGAACTTCATTTATTACTCTTCAGCAGGTAGACATTGTTTATCCTTATTGCAAAAAAAAAAAAAAAAAAAAAAAAAAAAAAAAAAAAAAAAAAAAAAAAAAAAAAGGAAAAGAGAGAAAGTCTTGCTTTTGAAAGTTATATATGCTTGCATCCTTATAAGCCGAGGAAATGTCAGATGCAATGGATAGTAATGGTATGTAATTGTGGTATTGTAATTTTATAAAGCAGATTACGGAATTGAAGGCTGGCTAAACAAAAAAAAGTTTAATTGGTAACTCAGTTGTATATTCTGGGAGGTTTCAGAGAAAGATACCATACACTTAGGGAATGCTTCCTTCCCCAATTATTTCATATTATGCATCATCAGTGTTGCCATATGCAACACAGTGTTAAGCATTACTAAGAAAGAAAATGGAAGATAACTGCTGATGTGGAACAACATGCTACAAAAGCATGCTTTTCAATGAAGTGTTATACAAAACCCTTGGGGTGTGAGCCAGTTTTATCAGCAATTTAATTTGAGTTACTGTATTCCTCTCATGAGAATGTGACTGTAGGAGTGCATGAACATAAACAGCTGAAACATCTGAGAAAAGATTATGGCTAGGCTTTCAACATATTAACAAGGCTTAGGTCTCTTCAAAAACATATGCCTTTGTTCTACCAATGCTGGTAAACTAATGTTGCATGATATATTTAACATAGGTATTGGGTTATCTAGAAGTCGTTCCATAGCTCTCGTGTAGCCAAGATTCCCTTAGAGATGGGAATTCCACTGGCAGCACTGACTGCCATGAGCTTATGGTTATAATGTTCTGCAAAATAAGAAAAGGATAGATTCACATATATAATTCATGAAAGGTAATGTAAATAAACAGGTTACCATCATTATTTTGAGCAGTATGCATTGGCATGTTGCAGAGGAACTTGATAACCCTTAGCAGAACACTACACACACATTTTCTTGTCAGAAGCCTAGACTAGTTTTAGTAAATAAGTTGCCTTTTGTTTTGACTGAAATAATAGTTTTAAAAAGCTTGGAAGTACCATTATTATAATATTATTATTATTATTATTATTATTATTATTATTATTATTATTATTATTAGTTTGTTGTTATTATTATTATTATGTTTATTATTATTATTATTATGTTTATTATTATTATGTTTATTAATATTATTATTATGTTTATTAATATTCTAGGTTGTAAAATATTTGACAGGTATGTCTGAAAAATATTGGGGCATATGGGCAATTTACTATACATAGTATACTGTGCTTGTTTAAGAATGTGGTAACTGCTTTTAGTTTGTTTTTATGTCATAGTTCTAAATATCTAAAGATGTTTCAGCAAAAGAGATTGGAAGTTGCAAATCGTTTGTACTGGATAATTAAAGCATGAACCAAATTTTTGTTGGGCAAATCCAGGCATGTAACAAGCGTTGGAATTGAAAATAGGAACCTTGTTTATATAAATCATCTTTTAGACTTTTGGATGGTTTGCTCAAATAAGAATTGTCAAAGTTTCACTTCACTTTTTGCAGTTGGCCATTGGCCATAGAATACACTCTTTATGTTGAGGTACTTCTCTCAATACTTCCTCCTCTCCTTTCTACTCAGTGTAGACAGAAGACAAAATTGAGCAAAACAGGCATAAGCATAAGTTCTCTTGGTGTCTTTTATCTGCCCGTGCTTGAGTGTTTCCTATTTCACATTAAAGTAATTACAGTGACAAGTTTTGGGAAGAGAACTATTTTTATAAAATGCATGTGTCAAAAGGAAGATAGTTTATCTTCTTCTTCTTCTTCTTCTTCTTCTTCTTCTTCTTCTTCTTATCATTATTATTATTGCAATGAATTGTTCTTCCACACAATAGTCATGTATAGGAGAGGATTGGAAAGGGTAGAATGAGACTGAAAAATTCAAAGTCATAGCCAGGACGTGAACCATGGATCTGCCGGTTACTGTCCTGTTGGTGTAACCACTAAACTACCATTGCCAACTTCCAGATATGACATTAAATTCTCCAACTCACTTGCATTTTTGCCAGTAAACCACACAAGATCTCAATTCATGAGAGTTAACACACATTAATAGCGACTTAGAATATTGTAAGTGCTTAAGTCCCGGGCTTCTAATTTAATCAAATATAAGGTCATTCAATGCAATTAATTGTTCTTCAACACAATAGCTGTGTATAGGACAGGATTGGAAAGGGTAGCATGATTATTATTTCCAGTCTCTGCCCTCACACAGAACTGTGAAAAAGTAATAGTAATGTGACAAATGAGAAGTCCTGTTAGTCTTAATGTCACTTTATTTCTTCTTAACACACAACTGTTAATGCTCTGCTCATAACTCTTACTGGCACATAACACAAGCCACTGCACCTCGAATACTCTAGAAATGCATGCATAGCATTTGTCCTTGAGCCCACACATTGTCGTATCTTGTATGTTGACAATTACAAAGGCATTGGCCTGAGTCAACAAAACACGTAAACTCTTGCAATACAGTTGCCATGATAGTAACAAAAGGAGAAAATAAAGAAGTTGCCTGTTAGGGGAGAAATAGTTACTTTGAGAAAATCACCTACTCGGAAGAAGATTCAGGCGTCCTTGCAGTAAAATGCCTTTTGTTTTAATACAGTGGGTATCTACTTTTAACGGTTTTGCTTCTTGCAGAAATGTAATTTAGGTGAAGATAATTTATGGTTTAATATGATTTGAAGCTTTCCTGGTGACGAACATATTCAAGATGTTCTTGGGCTTCGAGCCAGGTGTAGTGATGAGCCATCGATGTTTCGGGAGTGTACATCTCTCCCATCATCAGGATGATGAATGACTAGCAAGAGTGAAGGGACCAGCATATGTACTGTCCGCTAGTACGTACCGAATAGAAAACACCCAGTCTAATGTGGAGGTGGTTCAACGCTCTGTTGGAATCTGTGTTTTCTGAGCCGGTTGATTTTCAACTTTAAGGCTGGTTTCCAGGAGAGTGCCAGAGTGTTGAGACAGACGGAGCTGTGTCTGTCTTCGATCCCAGCCACCTAAAGCAAGAACTACAGCACCTGAGGCACACTTTCCGCCAAAATGGCTACTCTGTAGACGATATTGAAGTCTCAATCTCCAAGGCCAAGAGAGGAAAACCACAATCTCAGCAAACACCAGATAAGCCGACCGCCACTGCCTGCATCCCATATACTGGCAATCAATCCGGCAGAATCAGTAGAATTCTCGCAAAACACAACATCAGAACCATCCACAAGCCGCCTTTGAAAATCAAACACCTAGTGTGACCGGTAAAGGACAAACTGGACCTTAATGTACCAGGGGTATACCGTATCCCCTGTAAATGCAGGATGCTGTACATTGGGCAAACCGGCAGGACTATTTCACCAGATTCAAGGAACACGAACGGTCCATATGCTTAATGCAGCCTGACAAGTCAGGGCTGACGGAGCACTGCTTTGAAAAAGACCACAGAGCTAACTTCAAAGAAACTACCATTGTGGCAAAATGTAGCAGTTTATGGGAATGGAGGATTAAGGAGGCTCTGTCCATCTCCTCCGAGAAGAGCACACTGAACCGCTTGCAGTTTAGCCCCTCCTGGAAACCAGCCTTAAAGTTGGAAATCGACTGGCTCAAAAAACACAGATTCCAACGGAGCGTTGAACCACCTCCACATTAGACTGGGTGTTTTCTACTTGGTACGTACTAGCAGACAGTACATATACTGGTCCCTTCACTCTTGCTAGTATTCACCATCCTGATGATGGGAGAGATGTACACTCCCAAAACGTCGATGGCTCTTCATCACTACACCTGGCTCGAAGCCCGAGAACATCTTGAATAATTTATGGTTTATTCAGAATGACAAAATGCTGAATAGATTTAATACTTCAGCAAAACACATGTTCATCTATTTCTTCAAATTCTGCATGACTTATCTTGTGTAAATAGGAATTGCAGTGCTCTATTGCATACCAGCATATTTACAAAATCCAATTTCTGAATACTTGATTGCAATTACTTCAATAACCCTAACTTCAGTATTTGATATTGACCCTAGTTTCCCAATCTAAAATTGCAGCAGTCTAAGACTTCTCTTTATGTAGTGATAATATTCTGATTTCATTTGTTAACACCTTATGTAGTTGTAAACATACGAATGCTTTTAATGCTATTAAACCAGCTTCCGCAAATGAGCTATCAAGTTGTTACATGCGTGGAAATATTTTTTAGAATTCATTTCTTGTTGAGACTTATAATTAAAAAACCACTGAATGTTTTTAACTTTCTCTACTATGGTAGGAAAGTATTGTATTCTATCCAAAATTTCAATGTCAAGATTTCACCGGAAATATGTTTTGAGGCCGCTGAATCCAAAAAAAGGATTTTTAGAAAAAGGTGTGCATGTGTGAACAGCATAACTCAAAAATGAACCAGTTGTTATTTAGGTTTAATATCCCAAGGCTGTGACATGAAGATTTTTAAAAAAATTCCTCCACCCTAAACTATCTTTTGATTTTCTCCCATCTACTCTTGATGATTTTTGCATAACTGGTAAACCATGAGGGATAGACCAAATCTTACTGTACAAAAACTGAAGATTTTGTTAAAATATAGTTTATGCCTGAATGTTTTTTTTTTTTTTTTTTTTTTTTTTTTTTTTTTTTTTTTTTTTTTTCTTTTCTGCATGCACCATTTTGGAGATATTCCTTATTTGTGTGAGTTTTGAAATACTTATACTTTTCTCAAATGGATTGTCGTTACTCACTTTTTGTCTCTTAACCATGCACAGAGAATGGAATTTCAAAGCCTTCATATAGTGACCAGCTTTAAAAGATTTGACTATCCCTGAAAACCTACTGTATTCCCCTTGCACCTACAAGAAAATTAAGAATAAGATCATTTCTGCAAATACTTATCTCAATTAAATGCAGATCAAGGAATAAGAGTTTGTAAGAGAAAGTATCCAAGTGCAACACATCACACTTATTTTTTCCTTCAGTTCTTTAACTATTGCAAGGTTGTCAGATTATTATGCAACACTATTTTTATACCAATGTATTCTACAACACCCATGTTAATGTGTAACGTTTGTGCATTGTGAGAATTAATAACTATAGGAATTAATAAATTCCTGCTGAGACTGCAGTTAAAATGTATGCATATTGAAATTGCAATAAATCTTTTTTTTTAATAGTGAAATGAAAAAAGAAGAAAAAAACTTGTACGTATGTTTTATTTAATCATGCATTATTGGCTTGCTAAGTGTATTTTTATGAAATGTAAAATTTCATTTTTGATACATTTTGTTCAGAGCTGGATGTGTCGTAAAGATTAGCAGTATCTTTTAATAAGCAGATTGATTTGTTTTCCTGTAACACTGGTTAGCATGTCCATTGTATTCTGTTGGCTTTAGATTTGTTGAATATTAAAAAAAGCTGCTCAGGTTTTAAAGTACATTTCTTTGCCAGCTACAGTTCTGTTTTTAGTTATAGTTTCTTTTTTATGTTGAGCTTTAAACAATCTGTTCATAATTTGTTGGGACAATTTGAAATTTTTGTCATCAAGATTCTATATTTCTGGTTAGTAACACAGGAGAACGATAAGGAAAGAAAACCTTGGAAGAATCTCCAACACCAGAAGGTGAATGTCGAATACTTTATAGCTACAGTAAACCATTATGTATTTATACTGTTCCCAAACTCATCCGTGCAAAAAAGTGACATATTCCCATGGATTGGGAACTTGACATTTGAACCATAGATAGATTCCCATGCAGTACTATTCCTTCATGGAAAAAACTACCACTACAATTTGCATAAAAACATTTACTCCTACTCCTACTAGAATTTCTGCAAAATTCTCAATAACCTGGTTCTCTGAAGGATATGCCTGCTGATGATACCAGCACAGTAAACTTTTAGAGTATTATAGTTCTGCATTTAGGGGAAGCTTAAAAATTTGATTATATGTAATTTATGTATATAATACGCTTTTGGGAATCTCCCCACCCCTTCTGATAACATTTGGCTCATGTAAAAAAGGGGATAACTCCTCCTACTAAGGACTTTTATGCTGCCTCCGTTTCTGCACCATGGGCTGGTGCATAGAGCTCTGGTTCCCAGTCACAGAATAGAGGGTTCAATTGTACACATAAAGCTACAGATTTTTAGTCCCAGGTGTAGGACAGGTGTCCACTTGGCATCATGAGAAAAGTGAGGAGCTGCAATAAGCAGAGTTCTCAACCAAGTAAACGAATATTCTGGCTGAGGGATGAGTGATGCTGGCTAATTATCTCCCTGAGTCGGTGGGATGATTACCCTTGTCTGCCACAGTAAATGGGCAAGAGGCCATTAGTTGGATTGGTAGACCCAGGTCCATTAGGACTGTGGCATTATTATTACTTATTTATTTACCCTTTTTGCCAGAGTAAATATTCTGTGTAAATGGTAAAATTTTGACTTCAATTATTCACAAGATCAACGAAACTAGAGCCAAACAATTAATCTTGTTCCTACACTGAAGTGTACTGATTCAATCTGAAGCAAGAGCAAATCTCTCTAAAGTTACAAGGGCTATCTCAGAAATACCCAATCTGACATATAGATAGTGGTTATTTCAAACAAATGACCATGGTATAAAGTACCAACCTTATAAAGCTTAAGTTTGAGGATGCTGCACTGTGTAGTATTTGTTTGGCAGTCATCAATAGCGAATACTCTCTGCAAGTTTGTAAACATAGATAAAACTGGTCATTATGTCGTGCAATACTTTTATTTGAAAGATATTAGTCCAGCTTATATTAAAGCTGAGCTAGATTCTATTCTGGGCGAGTCTGCTCCTTCATTTACAACAGTAAAATACTGGGTGGCAGAGTTTAAGCAAGGCTGTATGAGCTGCCAAGATGAACATTGAAGTGGTTGTCCAAATGATGTGACCATGCCAGAAATTGTAAAGAAAATCCACAAAATGGTATTGGATGACTGTTGACTGAAAGTGTGCAGGCTAGCAGACATTGCAGGCATTTCAAAAAGTGCTGTACATTGCATACTGACTAAAAATTTGGACATAAGAAAGCTGTGCGTAAGATGGTTGCCGCATTTGCTCACAATGGAGGATGTTTCATTCGAGTGCTTGACAATGTTTCACTGTAATAAAGCTGAGTTTTTATGTAATTCATAACCATGGATGAAACATGGGTGTGTTACTTCACACCTGAGATGACGGAACAGCGGAAACAGTGGATTGAAAGGGGAGAATCTGCTCCAAAGAAGGCGAAGACAGTTCCATCTGCAGGCAAGGTCATGGCATCAGTTTTTTGGTATGCACTTGGGCTAATTTTCATTATCTCCAAAAAGAAAAAGCAATCAATGGCAAGTATTATACAAACTTGTTGCAGCATTTGAATAATGAAATCAAGCAAAAATGGCTGCATTTAATGGAAAGGAACATTTTGTTTTATCAGGACAATGCACCAGTTCACACATCCATTATTGCCATGACCAAAGTCATTGAGTTAAAAGTTCAAATTACTTCCTCAGGCACCCTATTTATCAGATTTAACCTTCTGTGATTATTTTCTGTTTTCAAACTTGAAGAAATGGCTTGGTGGTAACAGATTTGCGTAACAGATTTGCCAGCAATGAAGAGGTGGAGCAGGTGGCTATTTTGTAGAGCTGGACGGTTCACACTATAAGCAGCGTATCAGAACTTTTGAGCATCACAGGGAAAAAATGTATCAAGCTGGAAGAAGACTGTAGAGAAATAAAGATGTTTTTTTACCAACATTTTTGTGCTTTCTGTGTTAGGTTGGGTACTTCTGGGACAGTCTCATATATGTTGGGTCTGTCAAGTAATCTGATAATCAGAGTTAGAATCTTGCTTGGGGCAAGTTGCTTCAATTAGGTTTTTCTGGCATTTTCACTTAGTGGAAGGGAACTTCTCAGCTCTTTGGAACATTGAGCAGTCTTCCATAACCTCATGGTCTCTAGAGCTGAGATGCTATAAGGGGTGTATGAAAAGAAAGAAAAAGGTGGGGGGGGGGGGGGGGTCCTGGAGTAAATGACTGAAGATTGTGTCTAGCCTACTGAAGTTGTCAAAGTATTGTTACATACAAGATTGTGTTTCTTTTTACACCTGCTACAAACAGTCCTACAAAAGCATATTTGAGATATACATTTGCAAAGATGTTATCTTACACATTCCATTTTACTTATTGAACGCAAGAGCCTGAAACAGGTTATCTTTAAAAACCTGTTTCAGTATATTTGAATATGAAATTCTATATTCTTTGCACAGTATGAGAACAAAAGCACTTCAAAAACCATATGATAAAATAATAAATAAATCAATAGAAAAAAGACCTTTGAAAATGTTAATGCTATAACAAATGACATTTTAATAAGATCTGCATTTTTTCACAGTAAATTTGTTTCTCTCTTATTCTGGCACTTCAGCCCACTTGTAAGGAGGTGTCCTTTCCATTGTTGATAAGCACAGAGACCCAGGTCATTCAATATGCAGGACATAGATATTTTAGCAATGCCCAGCTCTTGAGCCATCACTCACTGTCTCTGAACCAAATTTCTTCACACACATGCTGCAACTGCTTTTCTGGAGTGTGCACAGAGCATGGTCTTCCTTGTCTGTGGTGGTCTTTCATAGTTCCATTCTCAAGAAAGCACTAGACAATGCAATAGATGAACTTCCTGCATATTTTCAATTTCTGGAGAAGTTTGGATATCTCAACTGGAGTTTTGCCTATCTTGTGCAAAGCCATCACAGCTACACTATTTTCATAATTGGCTCATTACTAGGCACCAGCTTGCCAAGAGCCTCACCCAATGATGTGGCACAATCAAAACTAGGAAGAATTAGAATTAAGAGGAAAATAGTAGAAAGAGTTGCAAATGTTGGACTAGAGTGAGAATATGAGAATGTTTTACACCAGTGTCTGTTAGGACAACAAAGGCTTAGTCAAAATGACACCTGGTTGAGTAGGATAAAGGAAGTCATGGTGAAGTCAGGTTTTGGTAAAATGGGGAGAGGGAGAATTGCTAGAAAATGGTTTCTGGAAACGATATTGAAACAAGAAATATTTGTGAGGTTCAATTTAATAGGTTCACTGGGAATATATAGAGAAATGAAAGTGAAGTGTGGCAGGGAAAAGTGTATTGGTAGATGTGACTTAACAATGAGAGAAGGCTTGGCATGAGCTAGAACAGGAGTGGTAAAATTCAAAGGCTTAACATTAGGGAGCAATTCAGCCCATCATATAAAAAAGATATGTGGCATGAAATTTTGGAAATTAAAGTAAATGAAGATTTTCAGGAAGAAAATTGGCAAAAAAGAATGTTCAAATTTACCTAAAGAAATTCAAGGAAAAGAAGTTTTTGAATGTAAAATAGAGAAGCATAATGGAAATAAGAAACCTTTTAGACAGAGTGAGAGCCAAGTGACAGAAAAGTTAGTAAGAAAGGGACAAAAGAGGAAATAAGCTTTAAGTGATAGGTAAGCCCTAAATAAATTTGGCAAACAAAGGCTTGGGTCCCAGGGGTTACAACTTAATGTGATAATGGGGAACTAAGCAACTATAAAATTGGTGTTACGCATTTGTATAAAACACCATTGTTTGTATTAGAACATTATACAACACAACCCTGCTAATCTGAATACAAAGTCCATAATTTAAAAAAAAAACAATAAAAAGCTTATTTGTAGTGTGGAGAAAGTGTTTTTATTATAGAACTGACAAACTACACATATTGAAACTACACATATTGGAACAAAATGTTTATTGCACAAAAATGCCCAATGTTTTTCCACTAGTTGTGCTGCAAAAGTTCTCTATTTTCCCCCAGTTTTTTTCCAGTCACTGATAGTGACTTTTCCAACACCAGATTTAATAGCCACTTTTGTAGCACTTTCTCCCTTGTCAAGTCACTTAAGCACTTACAGTTTTTCTTTTAACGTACAGGAACTATGTTTTCGTTTGGTTGACATTGTAGTGCAGGATGTAACGCAAACAAGCGTTTGTTCTGTATTAATTTATGAGCCAAAAAGATAAATTACTGTAGAATGATAGCTAACAATAGTAAAACAAACTGAACTACCCATGTACCACTACTATTGCATGATTGTCTATGTGCACAGGTCAGATGAATACATTGCTGTTAGGTTGAATACATTCTCATTATGTTGTGTGTGGTAATAACAACTTCCTCACATCACTACACTACATTACCTTGTAGCTGCTAATCCTATAGCTAAATTTATATACATTTTTTATTTTTGTTTCTCGGATAATCCAAATATTTCCGAATCTGAACAGGCCACACTCCCAATTAATTTGGATTAGTGGGATTCTACTCTATTTGGATTACAATGAATACTATACTAGGCACTATAAGTCAGGAATGTGAGACCAGCAGAGGCAGGAAGTACAGCCTCTCTCAAAAGTTGTGACAGTATTTATGGTGAGACTAGGTATACACAGGAAAGAAGTTTCACATGTCAAGAGTATTGCTTCAACACTGTAAGCTCAAAATCATTTCGCTTTCAATTTGTTATTGTTGTTCCTTCAGTTTAGAAGTCTCCAGCAATGCCTAACTTACATGTTAATGAGACACGTTCTCATCAGAATGGTAAGGGTAAAATGTTAAAGTGTTCTATTGCAGCAGTATGTTAAAGAATTCTCAGATACATTCAACACAGATGGAAATACCACATTGATAGCCGTATGCAAAGTCTATAAAAGCTGATCAACACTCTCAAGTAATGTAGCATTTATCTGGCAATAAATGTCATGGCTTCTTATTCTACTATGAAACAGGTGTTTTTAGGTGAAACAAGCCCGTCCAGCTCAATTTCTGGACTTTGTGTGAATTTTATTCAAATTTATGTAAATCTTTTGTTTTGGCAGATATTTGTATATTTAAAGAGAAAACTACAAAACGGCCTTCAAGTAGACATTGAGAGTGTAAGTACAGTGACTTGCTTCCTATGAAATGTGCAAGAGTGACTTGTGGCATAGAATGATCATTATTCCAATACCAAGCAATGCTCTGTGACAATAGGCAGAGATTTCTGATGGATAATGTTGGGAATACATATGTTGGGCACTGTCGTAAATTCATTACCGGTGAGTTGTTAAAACATTTTTATTACTTGTCCAAAAATGAAAAATTAAAGAAAATATTTGTATAGAAAATATTTTGAACTTTTTTGATAAACTTTGTCTCCATTTTTAATGCATAAAAAAGATAATTTAACATTTTTACTACCTAACAACTAAGGCATTTAAACAGTTCAAACAGTTAAATAAGGAAAAATTGAAGCTATTAACAGTGAAGCAACAAGATTCTAAAGTAGGAACAAGTTAGAAACTAATTCTCAATAAGATAAGTGAAGTTTTTAGTTTCTAATTTGTTCTTACTTTAGTTCAATCAGTGTTCAGCTGATAACACTATGGGAAGAGTCCTAGTGTTCTGTGCAAAATACATGGACTACATACCATTTTATATCACAGCAGTTCAAGTAGCTTCTTCCTTTACATGGACAACAAATTCAGAAATATATAATTGTATTGATCATACCAAACATTTATGAAAAGGAAACAGACATAAATCAGTTTTATTACATTAAGAAAACTAGTGATATAAACATACTCCAGGTGGCTAAATAGGTGCTGTGGAATTAACATCCACATAAATTTAATACCTTGTAGTTATTTACTATGTTTATGACTGTCATGCTGGTACTTTCACAGCAATAAATGTTTCATATGGTGAAGATATAGTTATATCAGCAGATTTCTCTCTTTGGTCTATTGATCTGGTTGTTGGCAGTATTATGCAATGCTCTTCTTGAATTTCTTGGACTCTTAGCTAGTCTTTTTTTTTCCTCTCATTTCTTTCTTTTTACAAGGGATGTTGACTAGCTTTACTTTGTTATCCGTAAACATTTGTGATAAATGATCTATTTAAACTATTCACAGGCAGTAATACAAGGGATTGTTGTTACCAATGACACCATCCTGTACCAATTTCCTCCTAAGGTCATTCTTATGTATTTCATACTGCTGAATCCAAGTATATCAAAATTGCTCTATCACATAGGTACCATTTTTCTGGGAAACACAATTGAGTGTACCTGAAAAGTAAAATATCTGCTTCCTGCTTGATATGTTAAGTGTTATACCATACCTCATAGCTACTTCTTGTAACAATATCTGAAGGAATTGTAAAATAATTATTTTGGTCAGTTTCCTTTATTTTATTGTTTACTGCTAATGTCAAATATCTGTGTTACAGCCACGCATTGCAGTAACTTTATAACTGAATGAAATGTGTTATATTATTAGAGTCCAGATTAGGCCTTATAAATTTTGAAGAACCATTATATAACCATTAATAACCAATATTTATAAGTAATAGTATAGAAGTGACATTGAAGTATTTCAAATGAAAATAAATGGACTAGGGAAACTCATTTACACACTTCACTAGAATGCACAATACCTGGACATATTTTGAGAGTTCATTGCTTTCATGGGTACTCAGTAGCTGATGAGAGCAGCGGACTCTCAAAACATGTCCAGGTGTTGTGCATTTTACTGAACTGTGTAAATACTTTTCCTTTCCTTTATTTTCATTAACCAATATTTGCTTTAAAAAACACACAAATTATCCATTTTTATTGTTGCAATTACCATTAGCTAATGTAAATGTTCTTTTGTTGGATTTTGCCAGCATCAACTGATGATTACCCACACATCTAATGCAAACTACAACTGCTAGATATGGCAATGGCTATCAGAAGTAGCCTTTTATTTTTCCCATCCTTTGAAACATGAGTAGATTTGTGCTCCGTTGTCACCATATGTTTGAGTAAAATACTTATTTTTTCTATAATTCTTGCACAATTTTCAATCAGTTGAAAAGCATGGGCACCAAATTTACCAACATAACCATGAAGTTTACTTCTCAGATGCATTGTAACTAAATTTTAGATCTGCTTTCATGTTGCCATTAGTATTGCTAAAATGTCCTACTTACCATACTTCCTGATACTAGAGAAAAAGTATTTTTATTTAAAAAAAGGCAATAAATTGGTATTTATTATTCAAATAGGCGAAACGGAAAGTGGTTTTGTAACTTTCAAACATTTCAAAACATAATTATCTCTGCATAACTGTTGATTTATTCCAGGTGTAGTTATTAATAAAGATAATATAAAATTTGTGTTCAGTAAAAAATGACAACCCTTTAGAAAAAGTCATGACACAATTATATTCTGACCAAGGTTGAAACCCTGCTATATCTAGAGAAGTAACTGAAAAGAAGAGAATGTACTGTTATGTAGAAGGTGATTCTATTTCTTAAAACATGAGAATTATATTTTACAGCTATATACATGACAGTAGGGATTATACTACAAGATCCAATACATCTTTTCAAAACTACTTACACTATTAATGTTATAAGTTCTGATAGGAATAATGGAAGCCTCTTTGAAACCTTGTTTGCAAATGTTACATCCTTTTTTCTTAAATTGTATTATTTTGGTCATTAATGGTGAGTATGAAAACCTGCATCAGAAGCAATTTCAAGTTTCCAGGAAAATCAAGATTTTTCCATGTTTCTTTACTAAAGATCTGCGCTACATATGCAGGTTGAACTGAACAACCCAGTTTGAGAGGTTTTCCAAAAACAAGGCACCACTACTTGTATCTCGTCTATGGCGATGGGACTTTTTAAGAACTCTTGTCAGTATTTTCTTTTATGGAAATAGACAAAGTTTTCAAACTACTTTTTGATGGATGGCAACATGAATTAATGGAAGAACTTCAAGTATGCATCTGAACAGTGTAGACTTTTCACTGATTCATATAAAACTACTTTGAAGGCTGTTTTACTTCATAATGGGAACAAGTAGACCTTAGCCTTGTTCACATGAAGGAAACTTGAAACAATTTATTGGAGAAAATAAAATATGAAGATCATCAGTAGAGGTTATATGTTTACCTTAAAAGTTACAGGTTTGCTAAATGGACTAAAACAATTTTTTACAGAATTCACCTGCTTTCATTACAGTCGATCAGGCCACAAACATGAATGCAAGGATAAAAAAGGCCAAACTGAGGATAAAGCATTCCAGAACTGAAAAAGCCTATTAGGGTTCAGAAGCAAAAATTGTTATCCCCTCTCCAGATTAAGCTTGATTTGATAAAATGGTTTGTGAAACAGCAATGGATAAAAATATTCAAGGATTTACTTATTTAAAAGAAAAATGTTCACAACTTAGTGAAGTTAAAAAAAAATAGTATATTTGTTGGTCCTTGTGATTCTTATTTCAAAAATAAAGTGAATATGCTGCTGAAACTAGGGCCTAGGATGCAATATAGAAAGTTATAGGAAAACCAAAAGTCTGAAAATTAGGTAGAAATTGTGGACATCATTTAGAGGTGGACTTTTTCTGCAAAATAGTTTTATCTCAATTAACATGTAGTGATAGAACAGTGTGCAGACAAAGGATAGAGAAACTCATATTTTGATTGTCTCTTGCAAGAATTGCACATAATACAATAATTTTGTTGGCATATTTGTATTCAGCAGTGTCAAATCCATAGTCCACTAAAAATGTTTGCAGGGAAGAGAAAGTTTATTTTTCTGCCTACAGTGTAACTTGTATTCTTAATCAACTTTGGAACGTATGAAAAAGATGTGTTATGAAGACCTTTAGCTACACACACACACATGTATGTATTTTTTTTATACTGTAGCTGTATATCTGCAAAAATTCTTAACTTTATATTTATGGGCTATTCTTTGCTTTTCCTTTATGCTTTGGCACTTACTGAGAAAAATTACAAAATCTAATTCCAAAACCTTCAAATTGGTCAAAGCAGAATTGCCACAAAAATCCTCCAAATGAGAAGCGCACTACCCAAACACACCATAAAAACTTTCTAGAATAAATATGCAAGTTTGTTAAATAAAGGGATTTTAATCTCTCATGTACAGAGTAGTTTGTTAGACTTGATGACTTTTCAGAACTAAGGTAAAGCACTTGTTAGTATAGCCTTGGTCCTATAGCTTACTGTTGAGATCATATCCCTATATTTGATTGATTGAAACCGAGTTTAAAGGAGTCCCATTATTACCAACATCATTGTTGTTTTATATTCTTCAACTCTTCATTCAAATCCCTATATTTTTTGGCTCTGATATTGCTTTTTTCTAAATGTACTTTATGTGTGTTGCTTGAGATGACATTTTGAATTTTGGATTCAACATGTGATGTTGATGAAAAGTTAATTAAATTACATACAAATGATTGAAAACTAGAGGAATAAAGCAGCTACATAATGTTTGTGCAAGAGATGAGAAACAATTTGAATGTTGAATCACACAAATTGATAAGAATGGTTTTAAATCTGGGCCCACAGCATGAAAAGCAAGAGTATTACCCCCACAGCATTGCAGTGGCTTCTCAGTATTTGTTTTCATTCAAGTATTATGGAGAATGTTGCTGAAATCTATTTAGTAATACATTTTTTTTCCTGCTGTTTTTACCAGTTGTAATAGTGTTGTGATCTCAACAGATTTTAACATAACTGTTCAACTCTTTTAAGAAATAACTTCTAGTTTCTCTATAGGCATGTTAATAATAGTTTCTTTTAAGGATTTTGTTGGCCATTTACATCTTACTTTTATCTTACAAGAATGAAAAAGCAATATATTATTACATGCTTTCAGCAAATGTGTAGATCAAAAATACAAGAAATAATTTATCTCTATAGTTCACTGTAGTACAGCCATAAGGAATTTAACATCCGACGACGACGCTATCTGGCAGGCTGAGAACAGCCCGAGGTGTGTCATGCGTGTACCTGCCCTTTTAAGGGCTTAACCACTTTATGACGGGATGTGGGGTTTTGCAGGATGGCGGGTGAAGATTGAGGTAGTAGGTTGTAAGGAGGCAGCAAGATTTTGCTCCTCAGCGGCTGCTTATTCAGTGTGCAACTTCCGTTGGGCACTGCTGGTGTAGGGGTCCAATGTGGAGGTTCGTAATTTAGAATTTAGAATCCAAGCTTTCTTGGAGGACTGTCAAGGTATTCAGCTTTTGCTGTTGGAGGGGTGTCTCCTTTGTTACAGGGGATGCCCGCAAGCCATGCGGGGAACCCAGTGTCCCACACGCGTACGTTCAGTGGGGTCATAGTCCCCAAGAGACCTAACCAGGGCACTCCTGTGTTGTGGAATCTGGTCGTACAATTTCTTTGCCCGGCGCCTGATTTCGTCCTCCACGTACGGAAGAGACGAGGCTTCGTGCAGTAGTCTCGAAGGGAATCTGCGGCATACAGAATAGATTATCCGAAGGCCTCTATTCTGTATGCGCTGCAGACGCAGGAGATGGGAATGTGCGGCCATGCCCAGATTTCACAGGCGTATAGGAGGAGTGGGATTATGAGAGCCCGAAAAAGGCGTAGCTTCAGGGGAATTGGCATCCCCGACCGCAGCATTGGGTATAGTGAGGCAGTTGCCCCGCTGGCCCGTGCTGACAGGTCGTTGATGTGTTCCCAAAAAGTAAGGCCCTTATCGAGCTTCACTCCCAGGTAGGAGATGGAGTTTACCCATTCAATCCTTCTTCGCAGATAGGTGAATGTGGGGAGATTGGCAGGGAATCGGCGCTTAGTAAAAAGTATGGCGCGGCTTTTCTCCGGATTTAACATCCATTCCCTTGGGAAAATTAAATTGTCAGTATAAAGCTTGATTACTTTCTGTCTAAATATGCTAATGCAGAAGCTTCTAATTTTAAGATGCAGAAGGCTAAGAATGTGGTATATTCTTAAAAGTGCTAAAAACATTACTAATGCTTTCATAAATGCATTTAAAAGAATGGTGTCTGATATTGCAACAGGAGTTCGGGTTGGTCAAAACTAGTACAAATGTTCCTGTAAACATATGTCTGGAAACAAATACCTGTTGAGATATGAAACATTTTACCTGTGTTGAGCTGCTCTATGGTATTGTTGAAACACAAAAGTAGAATTACAAGTACAGAAATGAAGTATTTATGGAAATGTATAGGGAAAAGCAGAAGAGACAAGATAAGAAACTGTGAAATAAGGAATATCCTTAATCAAGAACCAGTAATAAAAAAGATAGAGACAAATGTTTTACGATGGTTTGGACACATAAATAAAATGGATGAGAGCAGGAAATTGAAGCAGGTGTGAGAGGCCAAGGGGAAGGAAGAAGAGGGAGAGGGCGACCAAGAATAGAATGGAGTGATTATGTAGAGAAAATAGGGAATAAGAAAGCAAAGACTTTGAGGGAAGCAAAACTAATTGGGGATAGGACAAAATATAGGAAATGGATTGTAAACCAGCTGAAGAAACCAGAAGCTCGAAAAGGCATAAGGGAGAGGACAAGAAGAAGAAAAGAGTGTGAATTGTGTTTCGTGTTGCAGTCTGTCTGTCTTCCAGTTGAAGGTCTTTGAACGTGTCTGATTTTCAGTAATATGATGTTGTGCTTGTATTGTAGTGAGGTATACAAACGAGATTAGAGGCCCATATAATGTACACCGAAATACATCCACACCACAACATTCCATCAGAAAAGTTTTTTGCTAGGCTATTCCAGCGACTTGCAGAAATGGGATCATTTGCAACCAGGACAAAGGATCAAGATAGACCTTGTATTTTTGCACACCGGAAATGGAGGAATGGGTAGAAGCCATTGACAGAATTGTTATCTGTTCATTGTGGCGTAAGAGCTTGCTTACGTTGGACATGATAAGGATACAGTAACTGCTCATGCAGAACAAACCGAGCAAGAGCATAGTTCATACCTTCAGCAGCTACAATTCTTTGCACACTTGTTTGTGGATCACATTCTATCTGTTGTAACACCCGTACCTCTATCTCTGGCATGCAAATGGTATGAGGTCTACCACGATCCATTGTCCTGTCTTCAAATGATCTCGTTTCTGCAAATTGCTGGAATATCCTAGCAAAAAGCTTCTCCCATGAAATGTTGCAATGTGAACTCTTTCAGTGTACATGATATGAGTCTGTTGTTAATTACCATTGGCTAATCCATAGTAAACAACCATGTCTGCCATTTCCCTCGAGTAGTAGTATGATTCCATTTCACTTTTTACATTATCTAAACTCATTCGGATACCTCACTGCAAAGCAAGTATGACATCATATGATTGAAAATCAGAAACAAGCAAAATGGATCATATCTCAACATGTATTTGCTTCCGGACATATGCGTATAGGAACATTTATTCTGGTTTTGACCAATCCCAACTCCTGTTGTAATATCAGACACTTCTTTTTTAAACACCCAGTATTTATAAGTAAAAATCCAAAGATTTGCATTAAATTAAAGAACTATGTGGAAAGGTAAATGACTCCAAACTGCACTTGGGCAGAGGTTCACAGTTTTCACACTCCCTTTGTTTTTACCTTAGATAATTCTGCATAATATAAGATAGGAAGATAACTAAATATGGAGTGTAAGTCTAATTTGACAGCATTGGCTATCATTGTCAATATTACTGGAATGTTCATAGGAGCGGATCCATAGTTTGAGAATTTCTGCACTAGTGTGCGAAATCCAGAATTACATATTTTAAATTAGTCTTTATCAACATCTCAAGACCTAAGCTGAGAAAATGTATAAGTTCTTATGAAAATGAAATTTTAAAGTAGTGCACCATGCAGTCTTATTGCAATGATACAGATGGATTAAAGCAGTGTATCAACCTGGTAACTGTTATAAAGGTTTATTAATCCAGACTGAATTTATTTATATCTTATGGCTCTCAAAAAATAATGTTTCTGTTAGAATAAAAACTGAACTTCACTATGCAGGAGCAATAAACTTGTCAAGATATAAAATAGAAAATGTTTACCATAACATGCAGAAGAAATGAAAAACGATACTTAAGATCTACTGTTCTGCATCCTTTGTAATAATTTTATTTTGCTACTGGAGTGAGTAGCAAAATAATTTTTTTTGAAAATAAATTCCCACCAGCAAAGAATGCTTGGCTGTAAAATAAATTTGATGTGAAAAGATGTTTATTATGTGACAGCATTAAAGGCTTTGGAACTCTTAAGTGTTATGCATTAGTGCAGACTGGCTTTTGCTTTGTTTTATATCCTTTAAATTTGTTTTATATGTGTGCATTTTGTCTCAGAATTAGGTTTGATGAATTGAAATCAGACCCAGGGTATATTAAATGTGCAATTCTTTACCAAGAGCAAATTGTCCCACCTACACTCAAGATTATTAAGTGTCATACAGACCAATATCTGTTGTACGTTATTACAAAACTAAAACAGGTAGAAGTAGTAAGCATTACTATTTATCTTGACGAATATACTTTGAAATATTTAACAGCCCGATTATATTTTTGTGACTAAGTGAGAAGAATATATAATATTCCCAGTAAGATTAACAATGTGTATTACTATTAACCACAATTTAATGTGATTTTCCTTTGTGCCTGGTCTTGTTTCACCAGGGATTGTTTCATTTTATTATGTATAAATTGTAAAATTATCTGTCGTATTATGTATCTGCAAATAATTCAGAATGTTAGAACATCTTTGTGTAGTGCATCGGTGATTGTTAAAAGTAAATTTCTTTTTAGCAAAAATATGGTTTCAGATTTAAATATTTTGTTCAGAATCTTGGATAGGACTGACTCTGTGTAAATATTCTTGCAGAACTAGTGTTGAAGATAGTTTTCAGATAAATCAAAGTGGTTGTGATGAAAGGAAAGGATGGGACAGTGAAGTTGGTGTTGAGTGTATGTCTGGAGAATGTCTCCAATTCAGTCATAATATATATATGTATGTAAGTATGTATGTTTGGATATGTGTGATTAGTAATGACTCAATATACAATGTCACCTGATGGAAAATAAAAACAGACCTTTTTATATATTATTATGATAATGCATTAGTTAATTTATATACAGGTAACACTGAAAAAATATCTTCACTTTTTTTTGTGTGTTTCCATTTGTAAATGTAATATAAGAAATGTTTAACAAGTTTACAAGTTGAAGTCTTTTTAACTCAGTATTACTATACTGTAACAGGATGAACTGAAGGTCCCATTAACCAACCTTAGCTCCTTTGCATGCCCAAGTTCCAGCAAAGAGATGTGGTTTTTGAAATGAGATAACTTTTTAACATAAAGTGTCTCTGTTATTGGGAAGAAAGAGAATTGGAGAGGCTTTGCTGTCATTTACTGATGCAAAAGAATAAATACTGTGCATTCTTTAACCAGCTGGACTGCTCCCCGGCGGCAAGGGTATGGGTGAGGACTAGCTCACTCTCCACCAGCATTACACATAAAGGACCGGTAAGTCACCAGTATGGAACACTAACTACTGTACTAACTTGCATTAGGCTTACCTGCATCACTTCAGAAATTGAAATTGATGGCCTTCAATGCAAACACATTCTCTATGTCTCCAAAAACAATTCTGGTTTACTTGCAAAAGTTCATGTTCACCGATTGCTTGTATGTTTTGTGATTTTGTCATTCAATTCTTTTAATGTGTGCAGATTTAATGTGTACACTCTATTCTTTAACGTTTCCCATAAATAAAAATTGCATGGAGATAGGTTAGGGGAATGACATGGTCACAGTCTTCAATTAATTATTCTGTCACTGTACCCACTTCACAATTTATGCACAGAATTACCAGCAGTATGCTATAGCTGAATCCTGCTGAAACCAGTGACACAATCTTTCATTTCGTGTTAGTTGCAGAAAAATGTATTTAAAACAGAATTTACATAAACGTAAGAATCAATCTTCCTTTCATAGAAGTTTGAAGACTGTTATTGTAATTAATTTAATTTAAAAGGTGAGTCAATTAATAACACTGAACAACACTTACAACATAATTTTCCGGAACGTGTTTCGAAGGTTAACTTTCCTCCATTAAGAATCAATGTTTCTGTTGTAAATATGAGACATAATTCTATGCATGATGAGGAACTTCATGAATAATATGGAGATTTTCGGTAGCCCAGTATCAGTTATTATTCTGAGTAGAAACTAACCTTGAAGATAAAAGCACGCTTCATCAGTGAAGAACATTAAAGGTGGGTCCACGTTGCCATCATGAATGGACTGCTAAAACCAATTGCAACACTGAACAACACTTACAACATAATTTTCCGGAACGTGTTTCGAAGGTTAACTTTCCTCCATTAAGAATCAATGTTTCTGTTGTAAATATGAGACATAATTCTATGCATGATGAGGAACTTCATGAATAATATGGAGATTTTCGGTAGCCCAGTATCAGTTATTATTCTGAGTAGAAACTAACCTTGAAGATAAAAGCACGCTTCATCAGTGAAGAACATTAAAGGTGGGTCCACGTTGCCATCATGAATGGACTGCTAAAACCAATTGCAATAATTAACCCTACTTGCAGGATCTTGGAAGTTTTGTTGCCACAAAAGCTGATGTCTTGGAAACGTTAACCTCTTGTGCTAAACATCTCAGCAATTTTTATTTATGGGGAACATTAAAGAATAAAGTGTATGATTAAATCTGCACACGTTGAAGGACAAAATCATGAGAGAAATACAAGCAATCAGTCAATATGAAATTTTGCGAATAAATCAGAATTGTTTTTGCTGGTCCTCACCTAGCCCCTTGCTGCTGTGGCACTGTCCAGTCAGTCAAAGAGCACACAGTATATTTTAAAATACTTTAAATTCTGTAAATAACATCCAAAAGCACAGGTGTGTCACATTGAATGTTCGAGGGTCTCTATGTTCTGCCATAAGGATGATTCTTGGCATTCTATTGACTTTTATTTTGATGTCAGTTATTCATAAATTATTACTTATGAAAAATTGTATTACAGCTCACTAATGAAATGTGGAAACTGAGTTTTCTTGTTATAAAAATATCATTCATGGAAAATGCCTCATGAGCAGCATTTCATGGCTCCAATGCAACATAAACAGCACTATTGAATGCACACCATCTTATGCCATCACTACATTGTCATACCCATAGTTATGGCCTAAAAATATTGAGTCCTTTCACTGGACCCTATAACTTTTCCTTGAAGATACTAATTATTTGAATAAAGTACTATGAGGAAGGAAATTAAAGAAAATATAGAGAAAGAGCAAAGTGCCTTCAGGCCACTGCAAGAAACACAGAACCATATATTTGTATTGAGCATAGTAATAGATAAAATGATGAGTAGAGAGAGGGAACTATATCTGGCTTTTATAGACCTGAAAACAACCTTTGACAGAGTACCTAGAGAACAACTGTGGAAAGCCCTAAGAGATAAGGGAACTTCAGATATTGCTAAGGAAGATAAAATGTATATACCAGGTGGCCCACTCCAGCTGGCCCTCGGATTAAAAGAGTTGCAGAAATAACAGGGGTAAATCCAGTTAGTGACATGTGAACTTTGTTCTGCTCGTAAGAGAGTGAGCGGAACGGCAGAGGAAATGCCCAGGTTTCAACTGGCATGTGCAGTGCATGGTAATAGAGAGGAACAGTCTTAGAATATTTTCCACTTCACTTACAAGACTATTTATCAGGGAATGAACTCATTCCTCTATATGCTCCTATTGCCTAACATTACAGATTGTAACAAAATCCATGCAAACATGAGGGCGCACAATGTTTGATAGACATCTTTGTTTCTTATTAATGTTATTGTTGCATTTTATTATTTTTAGGTATTGTTATTTTTGTTTGACGTTTTATATTAAATTATATTATATATATTGTTTATATTAACATTAATATTAAATTTATTATTATTTTGTTCTTATTGGCGTGTTTATCGTTATTATGTTTATCACTATTGATATTAGTATTATTATTGTTTTGATTATTATGCTTATCATTATTGTTATTGTTATCATTATTATTAGAACCCGGATTTTTATGTAATATCAAAGTGCAAAATATGTACATATTTATGTAACAAAAACATCAAAATATGTAATGAAATATGTAATATGCAATATTATGTAATAATCTAAATGCTAAGATTACCACCTCAAATCTAAATGCAGACTGCAAATTACCCAGAATTTTGTAATTTTATGGGTCTGTAAGTACGTAAATGAATGAGCTAAAATTTACTAAATATAGCATTAATTATAGGGAAAATGTTTTGTTTTATGCAGAATTTACGTAACATTTATTTTCAAGTAGGTAATTACAAAATAAAAAATGTGTTTTGGATTATATTTATTAAAATTACTCACTTCATATAATTCTTTTACTTAAATTTGAGACGGTAAAGCAATGTTGAAATACTGAACCAATTTATCAATAAGTGAAACAATCAGTTCAAAATAATTGCATTTTATAATGAGGATGCATTTTCAGTTTTCTATCTCTTGACATACAATGAATAACCAGGCATTTCCATTTTGAGTCTTTTGCCTCTTTCAATGTACAGTGAATAACCATATAGGTACTTTTCCGTATTTTCAGGGGTCATTGTTTGTCTCATATCAGATAAAATGTTCTTATAACCAGAGAAGTTTCTCTCCACGTTACACAAAGTAACAGGAGCATATTTTAGCATAGGAATCTGATTTTCAGAGAAACATTTTGGTAAATCGACATTGTCACCATTCAGCACTTTAGACACGTAGGTATACAAATGTAGAACACCCTGGATTCCTGTTAAGCACAGCTTTGAATTTTTCACCTGCCTTCCTTCCTACATCTGCTAAACTACCCTAAGCTTCTGTGATGCACATTCCGTCAAATCCATAGATTCGTGAAGAAGGGAACCTGATGTCCTGATGGTGCTAGGCAACCAGCCGAAGTTACTTTTGATGTAAGCACAGGAGCTTACCACTTTAGATGTCCTGAGATTCATGTATGCAAACAGCTACTTCTGTTCACCACTAACTGGTTTCCAAAATGTTCACAGCTTCAAACCACGTACCCCATCTTGTAAGTACTGGCTCAGGAGGCAAAGGAGATGATTTTTATAGCACTGAATTCTGTGCAGTGCTTTCACGAAGACCTTTTTTGTTGCTGATATCAACTTATTCACACAGGGAAAATTACTTCTTACTACTTCAGCAACACGTTGTAATGCATGGGCCAAGCAGGTACATTCGGGTAGAAAAACTTAAGGGCAGTAGCAGCTTTAATCATGTACGCTGCGGCATCTGAATACATAATTAAAACCTTTTCCTCACACACTCCCTCTGGCCACAGAATCTTCATCCCATCATTTTCGAATCTTGCAATCGGCAAACCAAATACAGGGGTCTCCAATTTCATTCCGTATATGAGCAACTGCTTCTCCATGACACACATGAAGAAGATTCGTCATGAATAACTTTCTGGCAATATTTTTCTAGAAAGGAGTAAAATTGAAGAATTTGAAGTTTATGCTACAGAATTAGCTGCAACCATTACACTGCACAGGTCTTTAAAAAAATCATTTTCGGAAGGTTCCTGTTGCATTTGTGTCAACATAACTTGCTTTCTAGAAGACTCTAGATGTTTGTTGCGTATGTGAATAGCACTTTTGATATGTTGTTCCAATTGAGATTTCATGGAACAGCCAATTCTTTTACCACATGCTTGACAGACTATCACTTTTCCGTCGGTTGTAAAGGCGCTATCTAATTTCACCCATCAATTCAACTTGCAGGATAACGAGGACACAACTGGTGCCATTTTACTAAGACTTGCAGGAAACTAACTGCAGTATTATCGCCTCGCTATATTGATGGTTGTCCAGGGGCACACTGTTTCCTCGCAGCTATTATATTACAAGATGCCAACTACCACAACAATGGTAACAATCATAACAATCAATTTTTCCAGTCCTTGTAAATGCCCAAAGCACTACGAGAAATGTGACAATGGTGGTCAACATTGTTGAGTGGTACCTACTTTGAAATAAACAGGCAACAACCAGAACAAGGCGAGGCGGTTATTATCGCGTTCTTAATTTAACTTGCATCCTATTTCGCACATTGATTTTTGTTGCTTTCAGCAAAACCTGTGAAAACAGTAGTTTATAATATGAGCACAATATTTTTTAAAAAATAATAAAATTGTAACGAAACCCAGAAAATATGTACATTTTATGTAACATCGTTAAAATATGTAGAAATGTGCAAAATAAGAATTTGTAAGTGAGTCCCAAATGAGGTAATTCGTCGACATTTTTACTTCTCATTGAAATATTATGCCCGATTTAAAATATTTAATTACATAAAAGTCTGGGCTCTAATTATTATTATTAATTATTATTATTATTGTTGTTGTCATCATCATTATTAATGGCAGTGGTTGTGGTGGCAGTAGTATCTTTCTCCCTGACAGAATTAGAGGACCACAGTATCTGGAATTCCTGCAAGGTGAGCTTCAGGTTTTTCTTGATTAGTTTCCCATACCTAAGTGGCGCAACACTATGCACTGGTTCAAACAAGATGGTGCACCGCCTTACCATTATGGACCTGTAAAGGTCCATTTCAATTAGTTGTATCCTGGACATTGGATGCGCCTAGGTGGCCCAATACCTTGGCCAGCAAGATCTGACCTAACCCCATTAGATTATTTCTTTTGGAGAATTAAAGAATATTGCATTTTAGATAAACCCTCTCAAACGATCGTTAAAGTATATGCATCTGTCTCACCCGCAGTTCTCAGAAACGTTGTTTTGTTCTTATTTTAACTGTGAAGCCTTTTAATGGTGGAGAAAATTTGAATAGTGGTAGTATTTGCATATGTTATAGATCCTTCCAAATGTCTTTGCTGTCAACAGCCCCTTAAACTCCACTCAACTCCAGCTTTGACTTACTTTAGAGCACATAGATTTAAATCAAGATTTAAAAGAGAGTTTTCTAATACATATTTTAAGTTAAAATTACATGGCTACTCTTATTTTAAAGCTCTGCAGTAAAAACGTTAAAGCAATAATCTTTACTTGCTTTATGTTGATACACAAGTTTGAAGCAATATTACTTCTCATTGACGTGAACCCCAAAGCAGGATCACACATTGTCAGTCAACTATTTGAATCGACAATGCTCTCCATCATTTAACTAAATCTAGAAGCTCCTTTGAATCTGCCCTTTTGCCATTGATAGAAGCAATGAAGATTCTCTCTCTGGGTTTGTGTGAGTAGTTTCAAAAAGATGATGCAGATTGTTTAATGAAGAATCAATTTCTTTTACTGGAGATATTGCCTACCAATATATGTACTCTCGTATAATTAACCAAATAATTTCAATGCTATTTGCATACACAAACTGTATATTCCCTTTGACAGACTGTCCACCAAAGTTTGCTGCTCTCTCAGGAGAAGACAAGCTATGCAATGAAATCTGTTGGCTTCACTGTTCCCATCCGTGAGACTACCCCCTTTTTGTTCGTTTTTTCTCTATATTTATTATTTATTTGAAATTATTACAATAGCTATTACTATCATTATTTTTAAATGCTTAATTTCTTTTTTTTTAAATAGTTAATCTTTTTAAATATCTATAAATCTTGGTATCAATGCATAGCAATCTGTTAGGCAAAATTTCATCTAACCTGATGCTGTGTTTAGAAAATGTTAACAATGACAAGACGTTTGCGGACATACATTCACTGTAAGAAAATACTCAAATGTTACCCCTGAATCATGCCTTAAAATTATTTGGTGTTATTCTGACCCGTATAACCCTGTTTATCTCCAAAGTTCTTTATGGCTTGAAAAGCTGGACAGTATTATGGGAACACAAAAATAGAATTACAAGTACAGAAATGTATAGTGAAAACCAGAAGGGACAGGATAAGAAACTGTCAAATAACAAATGTCCTTAATCAAAAACCAGTAATAAAAAATCTGATGTGCTGCACTCACATGACTTTCTCTACTCTTGTACTAACCATTTTTACAAACTCTTATTCCTATATCTTCTTTGTGTTAGTTAAGATAAGCATTTGGAAAAATTATCTTATTGCTTATTTCCTTGTAATATTAGAATATAGTAGGCTTTGTGCAATAGTCAAGTCTTTTAAAGCTTTGAAATTCCGTTTTCTTTGCACACTTAACATATGAAAAAATGAACAACGATGTTCCATTTCACGAAAGTTTTAAGTTTTCCGAAACTCACACACATAACAAGGAATATCTCCAAAACGGTTCACCCTACAAGAAAATTTATTCAGACATCAATTGTGTATTTTAACAAGATCTACATTTTTTGTAGAGTAAGATTTTGTTTATCTCTAACGGTTTACCAGTTATGCAAAAGTTGTCCTGAGTAAATACAGCTACAGGGGCTATAGCCAGAAAATTCAAGACATACATTTCATTTGTCATCAAAATATCTCAAACATATGACATTTTAATCAAAATCGTTAGAGCCATTTTCAAGAAAATCAAAATTTTTGAAAATTGTTTCATGTAAAGGGTTGTTTAGGGTGGGGCTATTTGCTTCAAAATCTTCATGTCGCATCCTTGAAAGGCATTAAACTTATATACCAAATTTGGTTTTTAACCTACTTTTCGTTTTTGAGTTATGCTGTCCACAGACAAACACGCAGACACACACATGGACCTTTTTCTAAAAATGCTTTTTTTGGTTTCAGGGGGTCTCAAAACATATATTTCTGGTGAAATTTCGACATCGAATTTTTGGGTGGAAAACAATACTTCCCTACTTATCAGTAGAGAAAGTAAAAAGAAAGAGACAAATGTCTAAGATGGTTTGGACACCTAAGTAGAATGGATGAGAGCTGGAAACTAAAACAAGTATGGGAAGTCAGAGTGGAAGGAAGAAGAGCAAGAGAGTGAAGAAGAATAGAATGGAATGATTGTGAAGAGAAAATAGGGAATAAGAAAGGAAAGACTTTGAGGAATGCTAAACAACTAGAGATAGGAAAAGAATAATCACGGCAACCATGAATTAATTTATCAAATATATGATTGCATGTACTTCACAATAATGCTCTAAAATTACTGCAGTGGAATCAGATACATGCCAAACAACTTCATTAAGCTTCATTTTTGTTAATGATTGTGGGCAAATTTCTGTTTAGTGTGCCAATATACGTAGCCTTTTTTTTTTTTTTTTTGGACATGTGGCCATATTTTGAAGAATTTCTTGCCCTGCATTATGCTGCATCTGATTAGTTCTCTTCTCCATCCACTTCCCCGTGTGCTGCCTAATCAGTCTTGGTGTATAGGTTGATATGTCATGTTTCAGTATTAGTGTTCTTATAATGCCAAAAATTACATATAATTAAGCACACAGAATCTTTGTGTATGAATTACTTCTGTCTAACAGCAAACTCTTGTGGAGAAGTGAGATGTCAGTTTATAGACAGATTTCCTTGTGTTCATGTGCTTCACAGTGAACAAAAGTCACAAATGGAAACTATTATTTATGCCAACAAACTTACTGTTGGTGTTTTTAAGCATACAAGCCGTGTGTGGGCAAAGTTTGAGAGGTAGAACTGGAACTTAAAAATTCAATGCCACAATTCAATTGAATTAGTTTTTTTCTGCCAAGAGGAGAGATTAAATTTGAAGTACTTAGGGGTCATATTGACCTCTCCCAATATTCTAATGTTAATACTGACCAATGTTCCATTGGAAGACTATTTGGAATTAGAAGATTCCATATTTAAAAAAAAAAGAGAAAAAGCAAAAGAAAAAAAAGAAAACCAGAAATACTACACTTGTTAGTTTTTCTGCAAAAAGAATTTTTCAATGTATGTAAATTGCAATTGCCAGAACAAAATTAATTATTTTAACTTGGGGTAGGGGTATAGAGATATTCCTTATATCCAGCAATTTCAATTTGCCAAGCAATGCAGCACTAAAGCACTGCCCTTGCATCTCTTGGATTTTCAGATTAGTTCATCACACAGTGTCATATTTTTTACTGTGATCTGTGCTGCCGACAGAGGGTTCTAGTGGCAGGCAGGCGGGCGGCTGAGTCAACTATTCACAGACCTTTAAATTCAAGTGCATAGATTTATAATGCAAATGATAATTACAATAACCACATGTCTTTGTCACAGGAGATATTGGAAATGATGTCCATGTGCCGTCACACATCTTCACACTTTTAAGAAAATTGGCATTCACTTGCATTAATTCATCTTCCTAAATTGCGGCAATTTCTCTTCATATATTGTCTTTCAGGAATTACAACTACATGATAATATCAGTAAATTTCTCCAATTGGGTGTTAAATAAAGTTAATGATCACAAAATTGACCCATATTTAATTTTCTTTACCAACGAAGCATGGTTTTATTTAAATGGTAATATATCAACACAAAACATACTGGAGTGCAGAAAAACCAGATCTTTACACCAAATGCCATTGCATGACCAAAAAGTTGGTGTTTGGTGTGCTGTGAATGCATACAGAATTATATGACCTTATTCTTTCAAGAAACAGTTAATGGGCAGAGATTGGTCATATATCAACGCAAAACAACATACTGGAGTGCAGAAAAACCAGATCTTTACACCAAATGCCATTGCATGACCAAAAAGTTGGTGTTTGGTGTGCTGTGAATGCATACAGAACTATATGACCTTATTCTTTCAAGAAACAGTTAATGGGCAGAGATTGGTCATATACCAACACAAAACAACATACTGGAGTGCAGAAAAACAGATCTTTACACCAAATGCCATTGCATGACCAAAAAGTTGGTATTTGGTGTGCTGTGAATGCATACAGAACTATATGACCTTATTCTTTCAAGAAACAGTTAATGGGCAGAGATTGGTCATATACCAACACAAAACAACATACTGGAGTGCAGAAAAACAGATCTTTACACCAAATGCCATTGCATGACCAAAAAGTTGGTGTTTGGTGTGCTGTGAATGCATACAGAATTATATGACCTTATTCTTTCAAGAAACAGTTAATGGGCAGAGATTGGTCATATACCAACACAAAACAACATACTGGAGTGCAGAAAAACAGATCTTTACACCAAATGCCATTGCATGATCAAAAAGTTGGTGTTTGGTGTGCTGTGAATGCATACAGAATTATATGACCTTATTCTTTCAAGAAACAGTTAATGGGCAGAAAAATTAAAATTATTTTGTTATTTAACGACGCTGTCAATTGCCAGGATCACATCAGCCTCGCCGGTGTGCCGGAATTTCGTCCCGCAGGAGTTCTTTTACATGCCAGTAAATCTACTGACATGGAGCTGTCGTTTTTAAGCACACTTAAAAACCATCGGTCTGGGCCAGATTTGAACCCGCGGCCTTGGGATCAGTAGGCCAGCATCTAACCAACTGAGCCACCCAGACTGACTTAATGGGCAGAGATACAGAGAGAATATTATCACAGCATTCCTGGAAGAATTGTGTGAAATTGAATGTAAACATTCATATTTTCAACAAGATTCGGCTACAGCACATACAGCTGATCTCTCATTACAATTAATTGAAGTTTTCGAAGATAGTGTCATCAGTAAAGGAATATGGCCAGTGCGATCCCCAGATCTTACTGCATGTGTACTTACTAAAGTATAAAGTGTATCAGAACAACCCTCTCACGTTGGAAGAACTGAAAGGCGATATACGAAGAGAACTTGCTCCAATTTCAGAAGATGAATTAATGCAAGTGAATGCCAATTTTCTTAAAAGGTGCAAAGATGTGTGCACAGGGACAACATTTCCAACACCTGCTGTGACAAAGGTATGTGGTTATTGTAATTATCATTTGCACTATAAACCTATGCACTTGAATTTAAAGATCTGTGAATAGATGACTCCACCAGCAAGCAGCTGCCCACCTGCCGCTAGAACCCTCCGTCGGCAGCATAGACCACGGTGAAGAATATGGCACTGTATTAAGCTCTAGGACCTGAGTGAATATAATTTTCACATACCAAGTTAGTAACACACTAACGAGGGGGGGAGACTTCTGGCCACCACAGGGTCCTGAGAGAGTTGCAGTACTGGAGGGCGGGACATGGTCAGTGCCCTGGTCCCTTCTGGTCAGTATATGTGGTTTTTGCAACCAGAAACCACTTCTCAATCAAGTAGCTCCTCAGTTGGCCCTTCAGGGACCTAAGGAGGTTGAATGATGACCAGTTCTTCCCCATGCAAGTACCGGGAATCAAACCCAGGTCTCCCATTGCAGTGCCACCGCCAAGCTGAGATGACCATTCCAAATTTGTAGTTGATGAAAATCAACTTCTGCCATGAGTCTTTCATGTGCTTTCAGAACTTCCAAATTGATGAAGAAATTGTAGTAGAAGCAATGGTTACTCTGTACCATTTATTGTACATATTATACTATTTTTGCAGCATTAGGACCCAAATGCATTCACAAGTATGTTCAAGTTGTAGACAAAAGATGTTGATTTACCAAACTCAAAAACTTGCTTTCTAATTAAACAAAAGCTTTTATTTATGATAGATGCAAACTTTAATAGTGGCTGATAGCTGACTATTACCATTATTTTTCCTGTTGTGGAAATAAATTTTGTGGGGCAAAAGATATTTATACCACCAGTTTTACAGTGTGATTAATACATACCATACAACACTGTAAGGTCTGCCAAATCTATGATTGGATTTTGTATAGAGCCATTCACTATTAAATTTTGTAACAGCCATATTTCATGTCTGGGTTATTTCTTTGTAATTATAAATACAAAGAACTTGAATGCATTCAATAACAAATTTTAATTAAACAATACATATTAACAGAAGCATCATTTCAACAAGCTGTTATATTATTTTCATAACATATACATATTTCTTTAAAATGTTGCCTATTAGAAAAAAGAATTTTAGTTTGTCTTCCCTAATGCGCCTCTGCTTGAACTATACAGTCTCCACTTTAAGTACAGATCCTTAGCTGACCTCCTTCTATGGAAACGATATGCTCTTCTTATTGCCTGTTTTGAAACAAAATGGACAGTTATAGATAATAAAACTCAGGTATGAAAAATCTTATGGGATAGAATACAAAAATGAAACCAAATAGGAACTTGTTTTAAGATAAGCATTGTAATTCTTCCTATAAAATAGCCTGGTTTCCTTTTTAACCCTCCTTTAACTAAAATAAAATGCTATTGCTACCTAATAGGTGCTTAGTTTTAACATGTATCTTATATGTAATGTTGTATGTAATAATTTTTGCATACATTACATATTTGACAGTGATAAGGATAACATTTTTGGAGTTACTCAGGTGATAAATGCATTTATTTATATTTAGTATATTTTGTACTATAAATGATTTAGTTTATTTTATTGAATGAGAGAAGTTAATTATTTATGTTATTATCCATGGTGCTTACCTTGAAATTTTTACCATATTTTTGTACTCCAGAAATCAAATTCTGAAGTTCCTCTTCTGAATATTTCAGCAAACGATAATGCTTATTCTGAGTGCGTCTCCTTTTTATTTGCATTCTTGAGTCTGATAAAAACGTATTCTCAGAGGAACTGGAAAAGTTTTCTTCTGTTAAACATTTACTTGCAGCTGTTTCTTCCATTGAACATTCATTCATATGAAAAATCTTAGGTCTTTCCTGTGTTGTACCGTCAGACATACTTTCATTCCTTCTTTCATGTTCGAGCATTTTATCTTTGTTAGGATCTGTATCATTTGTTTGACCAGGAAAAAGTTGCCTTCCTGACATGTTGCTCTTTTTCTTATGTGATAATGGAGTTTGTATTGGTTGACTAAAATAGTGTTGTGAAGCCTCAAAGCTGCATGGAAATGCTGGTGTCATACCCACACTGCATTCATCGCTGCTGTCATGTATCTGAGAAGGAATATAGTGATTTTCTTGATCCCTGATAGCTTCATTTCGTTTCAATTGAGGTTTGGGGGAAATACTTTCCTGAGGCGTAAACCATTTAGAGCTCTCTGAGCTCTTGCGTGTTGGTGATACAGCTGTGCAGTCATTCATGTGTTCCTTGGGACTTAAAGAAATGTTTTTAATAAACTCCTCTGCAATTTCATCATTTTTTGTATTCTGAATTTCAGGATATGTGACATTATGGAATATGTCCCTGCAAATTTCTGTATCTTTTACAACTGCAGATACACAACACTTCTGTTCTTTATCCAGTGACCTTTTTTCAGTTTCTGCACTATTTATACTTTTAGTCTCACATTCATAAACATCATTTTCTTCTGTATCAGCTTCCAAAACAGTGTTAAAATCCAAAATTTGATTCCTTAAGAAACTTTGCATGTTTTCGTTGTCCATATTTAAACTTCCTGAATTACAGTCTGTGGATTGTGCAGCATGGTCTTGTGTGGTATTCAAATTGTAAGTTGTTTCACTAGCTTGATAATAAGGATTTGTTGTAGTATTTATGCTACATTCTTCATTTCTTATTGGATGTGATAGATGCTTATCTTTCAAACTTTGGTGGGGAGTACTTGATCTTGATGATGGTTGCATTGACTGTGCATCAGCACTGATAGGAATAACTACAAAATTAGAAGAATTAGCAAAATAGCCTCTCTTCTCTTGAGCATTACATTCTCTTGTTGCATTTGAATAAGATTTCAAATATCTTTCTATTTTTGCATTTTGTGATTCAATTTGCATAGTCTCGAGCATTCTTTTTGAACAAATTGCTTTATATTTATTGTTATGTAGTTCTTTTATTTTGTTTTTAAAAGTATC
Organism: Tenodera sinensis; assembly: GCA_030765045.1. Lineage (NCBI taxonomy): Eukaryota > Metazoa > Arthropoda > Insecta > Mantodea > Mantidae > Tenodera > Tenodera sinensis. The sequence goes on from CM060965.1 coordinate 27,302,658, forward strand.
ACTCACTACAGATTCACTGTTAGAATCGCCAGAATTATGCTTTGAAGTAATTTCTCTGGATAAATATTGTGGTAAATGCATATTAGTTTTAAAACAGCTGACTTCTATATCACTCTGACAATTCCTAAACCTTCTGACTATTTTAGCTTTAGGCAAATATTCCAACATGTTACATTCTCCATTTAATATTTCCTTATAGGAGCAATGAGGTTCGGAAACTGTAGTTGATAGTTCAATGTATTTTCTTTTTAAAGGTAACTGACTCTGGCTAAAACTCTGTGCAAACATAAGCACTTGTTCACTTTTATTCTTATATGATTTGGAATGTGCATTATGACCAATAGTTACTCGCTGTGGCTTTTTGAAACATATCTCTGTATCACTCTGAGATATTTTGCCTATTCTATTTATGTTGTGTTTTATAACCGTATCATTTTTATTTTTATATGCAGTATAATCTGATACATTCTGAGAATTTTCTGTAATACATTTAAAGCCACATTGCTTCTGCATATATCTTGGGAATTTTTCTTGCACATTTTGTGCAGACTTGCCACATAAAGCACTATTCTTAAGGGAAAGCTTGTGGCTTTTACACATATGTGAATGTGCAGGGCTCAGCACTTTTGTGGCTGCCTGCTGTGCTTTTACAGTTTCTTTGTTTATTGGAACATTACCACAATATTGTGTTTCTTTGGGTGTTACATTAAATTTAGTTAAAGATTCTGATTTTCCTTTCTCATGTGGTGCCTCACTATTTTTACACTGTACTTCATGGTGTAAAGTTTTCTGTATAGTTGGCAAAAGACCATTGTCTATATGTGGTGAATGTATAGTAAAAGGTTGCTTCTTAGAATTGAGATCATCATTATTTAACTTTAAGGTTGCATTTCTCTGATGATCAAAAAATATATCTTTACTCCTTTCATTCTGCGAGCTTTTTCTGTCTGCACTATGTAAATGCAATCTTGAAAATCTTTTTCTGATTTGACCTGAATTGTTATTTTTTGAAGAACTGGAAACAAATGAGCTAGGAGATGTACTGGCATCAGAAAATTTTTCAGAACATTGTTGCCTCTTTTTGATAGTGTTTTTCAGCTTATGGGAACTCCGACCAGAACTATTGCATGGGGTGCAGTTTGCACAAAGAAAGTTAAAAGTGGCATTTTTCACTTCAGTATTTGGTGCCGGTTTATCTTCACTTTCCAATTTAGAGCTTGATTTAGATGCATGGTCAGTTTTTGGTGCCATATTGCTAATGTTTTCTTTCCTATTTTTCATTACATGAACTGTATCATTAAGATCAGCTGAATGTGAAGAACTTGGCATATCAGAATTTATTTCAGTAATGTTATGATTTTTAGTGTGACTCTGATGCAAGGTAAGGTGTTTTTCATCAGCTGCACAGTATTTCAGTAGCTTTTGGGCAGCCTGAGTTATGTCTGAGAAAGTTTCAAAGTTCACTGTTGCTTTTACTACAGATGCAATTCCATTTTCTTGTATGAATTCTTCCTTACTCTTACTGCAATTGTTGACAAGGTAACCCAGTGCAAGCAGCGGACGCAATTTGTACTGTTATTGAAACAGAAGAAAAGTATTTTAAATTCTGTAATGATATAATGTTAAATCCATTTAACATTAAACTGAAAAAATAAAATAACTACTGTTGAGCCTAGGAAACATTTATACTAATTAAATAAACTATAGACCAGAATTATAGAATTTAAGCTCAATGTTTGTCTAAGACTTCTTATTAATCTCTTGAGCACTGGCCATTTAAAACCTCCGTGGGCCGAGAACTGCTACCCAATATCCAGCGCAGGGCATTTAAATTGTTGTTGTTGTTGTTTTCTAGTGTCTTGCATCTGGCAATGAAGCCATTAGCATTTGTGCTTTCCAATACTTTTGAACTGTAGCATTCATGTATGTGGCTTTCATGTAACTGTTTTCTTAACGGGCACCAGTTTTACAATGTGGCAGTTACATCACCCGATTTAAACCCCCATTTTTCAAGGGAGACCACATCTATCGTTGGTCAACGGGTCCACCGGACCTAGCCAGGAGGACTAAATAGGTGGTATTTAGATCCACCGACCTTCCCCTCATGTGCCTCTGAGGGACGCTGTTGTGCTGTGATAGGCCAACACATATGTAAATGACATTTCCTCCATTTTAGATGAAACAGTTATACCGCTGTGATTCGGTCCGCATTTAAATTGTTAAATGTGCTAAAAGTGCTTCATAAATACACAGTTGTATTTTGCGTAAATATTAAGTTATTTTAATGAAACAAAAACTGGTATAAAACTCGTTATATGCAATATACATGTATGTCATCAGCAAAGTAGAGCTGCATTAACAAATCATTGAAATGGCTCTATTTTGTTTCACTGTGGTGAAAAGTTAACTTTCCTCTTTCGAACGCATCTAATACAAGCTCTGAAAGAAACAGTAGTCGACCCATTGTATGTGTGGCCTGTGCGTCAGCAAAACAAAGCATAGTGTATGCGTGGTCTGTGAGTCATCAAAATAAAGCATGTTTCCAACTTTTCCTTATATATGTTTCGTAACTTGGGTAGCAGGCTCCGTTTCTTTCTTTATTGAAATACATACATATACTTTCCTGCTTGTAGCTGAAGTGAGAAGTGGTATAAAAAGGTATTTTTGCACCAACTGGATATAACAATATACAATTGTTTGGTAATTTGGAGAGCTCTAAACCCACATAAGACAATGACCTACCTGGACTTCCAACTATCAATAGCTCGCAGCCTAACTGAACAATACCACATTGAGAGACCTCTTCATACTGAGGGTAGAAAATCCAGAACCCCTGCACCCCTCAGACTTCAAGGAAAACATTATCCTAAAAGGATACCACCAACAGCAAAGAAGTCCCGCTCATCTCGAAAATGTTCTGTGTGCCACAAGAAGGGAATTCGCAAGGAAACTGGGATGATGTGCTGCGAATGTGGAGATGTGCCCTTGTATGTTTATCCCTGTTTTGAGATATATCACTGCAGATGGAACATATAAAGGGAAGCCAGTAAAGTATATAGAATTTACTTAAATGTTTCATAACAGGGGAAAATTAAAATAAGTTGAGTTAGATAAGGGATAAATAAGGGTTAAATGCACAAACACTCAGAATGTGTATACACGCCCATATTTAAATGGATGTGGTTTTACATCCATAGCGCTCAAAAGGTTAAGTACATTGCCCCCAAAAAATTGATCAGAAATACAGTACGCAATAGGAACCCATAATTATGTCCTGTCTGAAGTAAGGGCTTATAATAAACAAGGAAATATGAGAGACAGTATGGAGGTGAATGGGAAGTATAATCTTATTAAGGAAGAGACACTCTTGTCAATATTCCTAAAGTTAAATTGTATCTGTATTGTACCCTTTTTATGCTAACCAACTAAACCCATTGCACAACAGCCCTTTCTGGACCAAGACCTACTGCCTGGTTACTGCATCCCTCATCACTACTCACCACAGGCGTCATGAATGGGGTGCAGTATGGAGGGTGGGACGTGGTCAGCACCCCAGTCTCTCCTAGCTGGTGTTTGCGATTTTTGCGGCCAGACCATTTTTATACAGCTATAGAAAACCTTTTATTTTAAATCCTGCAACCTTCTTTAATTTACTATTTATTATTTCTTTGAAATACACTAACATTAATGTTAAATTAGGATTACATTTTAATTAGAAATTATACATCATTTCATTTGGATAGCTATCTGTGTTTTGGGGCTCCCTGATTTAAAAAGAGGCATTTATAGAAAAAAATACACCTATGTATTTGTGTGAGCAGAACTAAAAAAATCACATGTGTAACACTCACATAACTTTTTCTAACTAGTATTATATTTGTACAGCTTCCACAAACTATTGCAGAAGATTACTTTCTATCTGCACATGTTAATTGAAATAGTTTCACTATTTGAACGCATTTTGCTGTAGGTACAAAGGAAATATAGCAGACTGAAGCAAGTCAGATCTTTATATACTGGTGCTGAAATTCTATTCTCTTTCCAGAATATCATAAGAAACAATTGAATAAGATTTCCAAGAATGATGAGACTATTGAAACGTAAACCAAGAATTTCATCTTCATAGATATTATTTACATTTTAATCATATGAATAAATGAAATTCTGTGCAAGGGATTACAATTTAGAAAATCTGACCTAAGGTATGCTTAAGCAGAGACAGTACTGAACGTGTTATACCTTGTCTTTGGCATTGACCAAAATAAAAAGCAGCAATGGAACTGCATTGTGTCTTGTTGATTCTTCACAATTAGATGGATTATTTTCCACTGCTGCTGTCAGCAATTCAATAAGGTTTTCTCTCAAAGTATCCACATTATTTGGCACACTCTGCCACCCTGCAAGTGCATGTAGACCTCTGAAAAATAAAGTAGTATTTATGAAGTTTCAACTTTTATTGATTATATTTATGATTGAATGAACGAATTTCTCAAAATGATGTTCCATACATACATAACCTTTCTGATGGCAAACTAATAATATTGTAACAGAATTGCACAAAAATACAGGGTCTGTTTCTTTTCTAACCTTTTATTTCCTCTAAATTTACTACAAATGCACAATTTCCTTCTCGTTGCTAACACAGTATATAAACTTCTCTACTATTACAATTCACAGTTGTTCTTCCGATAATCTTTCAATGTCTTTCTCCAGTTTCACTGTCTCTTATATTTGTACTATTATAATACAATCACTTGACGACACATACATGCTTGCTGACAGGCTGGCCGACTCACTCTCATACCTAAAACTAATTGTGCACAACAACTTAAACAACTATCATTCACTCAACTCTAAAAACTGACACCAACTAACTGAACTGCTCACTGCCTGTCCTATTTATACTGGAGCCGGCATGACATAACCTCCTTTGAGTTCTTTCAACTGCACATGTGCATGACTCATCAAAGAAGTAGCCAGAAAGTTCTGGTGTTATTGCTGTTCGATTGCATACACACAGTTGCTAGTTGTCCTGTAGCCCCAGACCTCCTCCATGCCTTGCCATACACACAACCACTTGTATCCAAGGTCACCCAGCCTCCTCTTGCCTGTATATTGTTGAAAGACCCAATATCATAATATATTAATATAGCATTAATATTTCCCAATTTTGAAGTTGCTATTCTTCCATACTTGATTGTAATTAACACCAGGTCAGTTTTATTTATACATATGGCTTTTAAACTATTGATTAAATGATAATAAATATAGATGATTACAAATCATTCATCAGGTTTTGGATGAATGTATTTCACAAAGTATTACATACAAAATATTGAATAATATATAGCGTTGTGATAAATGAAAAGTCCTGTTACTTTTAATGACACTTTATTCCTTCTAAAACTAATCACAAAACGCAGTTCTCTTTTATCATTATAACAATGTATTGTGATCTTGTAACTCACAGCAGTTCTGTTCTATTGGAACCCTGACAGAAACTTTATTGCTCTGACACTTAACTATTCAACTTAACTCAACTCTAAAAACTGACTGACTGTTCACACAAACAAACAACTCCAACAATTAACTAAACTGACAATACACTCACTAAAACTGCTTCAGCACTCACTGGCCTAACACTGACTATCCTGTTCGGGCTGACTCCCTTATACAGGTGTAAATGAATAACACTGCACAAATTTTACTGGTGATAGTCATAGGCAATAAATTTGAGATAGGAAACCTATGGTCTAGGATTACAAATTACAGAACTGTGCCTTAAAATTGTTTGAGGGCATGCATGCCACTGAGCATGACCACTGCAGCTATAACATATGATGAAGAAACGAGCGGACAAATTTTGTAGCCTGTCCATTTAGCACAATGGTTATGGTGCCCAGACACAAGGCACACACGTATTAAAAGTGCAGGTTCAAATACTCATAACCCCACATTTTTATGCTCTTCTTTCTTTCGTTCATCAGTGCATGCTTAACCTAATTTGATTTACACGAAACATTTGTGTTTGCTGTAATTTTTCGTTTAACTAATCTTTAAAGTTTTTGTTTCAAGTTTGTTTAACTGTTATTTACACTTGCATGACCTAAATAGCAGGTACACACTAAATTTCATTTTCACTTAAATGAGATGGTTCAAGCCTAACACAATGTTATTATGTGCTGAAGGAAATAGGAAATGAGACCTGCATGACTCGAGTAGGAAACAGTCACCACATGGTGATGTTAGTATCTTCCAGGGTTATTAAGGTCACCTATTGGCAGTATTAGACATTTGTCATGTTAATACATAGGTATTCAGCATCTCTTTAGACAGTTGTAGTACTTTGTGCTATTACTGGTTCAACGTTTTGTGAACTGTTTGCAGCAGGTCAACTGTTGGAAGGAACATTTCTGTTATTGACATGGACAAATAGCCTACAGTCAGCTTCAGACAAATGGCATAACCCTCCAGCCTAGGTTATCAGATGTAAGAAGTAAAAGTAAACAATATTCTGTACATTGCATATCATGGTTGTATTTTGCTATTTTAAACCAAATGTACATTTCTCTCAAAATAAGGAGAGAAAAAAATACTTATAACCTCTTCGGGTTTGAACTTGATTTCTCGGCTTCATGAGGTCCACAGTCAGTCAGCTTAACTGCGCGGCCAAAGCACACGTTTTAGAAGTGTAGCTGCTTGCCACAACCAATTATCCATTGCAGTGGCATGCAGACACATGTTAAGTGTCCAATTTAAGCACTTTTCATAGCGCTTCAATTTAAAAGTGCTTCAGAGAGACAGCAGACATGCTTCACTAAGTTCTTAACAAGCACTATTTTGATTCAGTGGATAATATTGATATACTTCTTTCTAGTTATGTTTTATTGGTCACAATCTCGAATTACTTTGAACACTATAACTTATTAACTTGACGTCGTAGACCATTGGTTTCCTATCTCAAATTGATTGTCTATGAACCCTCTATTACCAGAAAAATTTGTGCAGTGTTATTCATTTACACTCTGTATACAGTCAAGAATTAGATGCCAGCAACTTCTCTGGAACTTGCTTCTCATAAAAGCCTGGTTCAAAGCCTCTGGAACTATCTGGAAATGACTCTGTTCCTTCTGCACACTGCCAAAAAAATTAACTGTGTGAGGTAGTTGACCTCGAGTGTCCTTTTGATGTGTGGCTGGCATCAGAGTGTGAAAAAGCACATTTTCAAGTTTCTTAGATATGATTGTAAATGTTATACGTGCTCTCCTTGGGTTACACAACACACATCTATGCAGTAGTCAAGTTCGACCCATAAACATTCAAGCATGTCCCTATCAGTGGTCACTAGTGCAGCAGTGATACAATCCTGGAGTTCAGCCAATGTTGTCAGCGAAGGTGGTATGTAAACATTGTCCTTCATGTTTTCCCTAAAAATAAAAACTGTATGGTTAGGAGACCTTGGAGGCCACCTGAAGAGTGCCATATCATATTGCTCAGTCCACCATTTTGGAAGTTCCATGTTCAAATGGAGACACACTTATCCATGTCAATGAGGTGGAGCTCCACCTTGTTGGAGTATGAAGTTTGGGTTATCAACTATCAGTTTTGGAAACAAACAGCCTTGCAACATTTATAGGTGCATTTTGACCATCAGTGTTCCCTGGAAAAAAATAGGGGTCATAAATGTTGTTACAAGAAACAGTGCAGAAAATGTTCACCTTTGGAGATCCTCTTTCAACATCCACTGTAACATTGGGATTTGTCATGCCCTATACATGGATGTGGTGATGATTCAGTTTACTATTTAGGTGGAATGTTGTTGTTGTTGTTTTCTAGTGCCTTGCATCTGGCAATGAAGCCATTAGCTTTCGTGCTTTCCAATACTTTTGAACTGTAGTTTCTTCTGATCTTAATGCTTCACAGGTCTTCAAGTGTTCTTCATTCATTTCTGCTGGATCGTTACACAGGACACATATTGGTGAGGCTGAGATACCTATTCTGTAGAGATGACTTGCCAAGCAGTCATGATTTGTCAATAGTCGGAAGGCTGCAACAGCTGTTTTCCTTGGTCTCTGGGGGATTATATCTGGATTGGAAAGTAGTGTAATCCATTTTTTATCTTTGGCATTTGTTTCTATTTCTTGTAGGTATGAATGACAAAAATGTTTAATGATCAAGCGTTTTATTGAGGAATATGAAAAACTGAATTTAGACTTTTGTTTTATTGTTGTGCCTTTCTTTGCAAGTGAGTCTGCAGCTTCGTTCCCCATGACTCCACAGTGTGCTGGAATCCATTGGAGATGAACAGTCTTATTAACTTTTTGGAGTTGTGTTAACATTTTGTAGCATTCTCTAATTTTTGTTGACTTCTTTGTAGTATTTGAACATATTCCCTGAATTGCAGCTTTAGAATCTGCCTTGTTAAATTTATTTAAGGGAAGATTTAATAATTGTCGGAGAGCAATGTATATAGCCTCTATTTCTCCATCATAATTTGTTGTGTCTCTGCCAACAGAATGATAAAAGGAAAAATGTGAACATGTAACTCCAGCTCCAGTAAGGTTTTCCTTCGAGGATCCATCAGTATATATGTGCAGCCATTCTTCTGTGGGATACCTAGTACTGATTGTTTCCAGAGCTAGAAGTTTTTGTATTTCTTTTGGTGTGTCTGATTTACTTATTTCCTCTATTAATTCCAAATTGAAGGTAGGTTGCAATAATTCCAATGGATTTTCTCTTATAAGTAGATTTTCTCTGGTGTTAGGAATGTTCAATTTGGATTTAATCTGTGTTACCTTTTCTAGGAAACTACTATGAGTTTTAAGGATTGAAGGGGGGAATGTTGCCACATCACTGAACGCATGCTGCATGGTAGTGATGGATTCACTCTTCCCATATTGCAACTGACAAAATTCTTTGTGTTGATTAGTCACCATTTTGCAAATTGTTATCACCCTGCCACCTGGTGAGTCACAATGAAACCTACAATGACATAAACATAACTTTAAAATATGCTCTTTCAATTTATTATTAGTACAAACAACCGGGCATTATATATTTGAAAATAGAGGACATCAAACCTGATGAATAATCTGTAATCATCTGGTAGATAACTATTATGTCAAATTGTAAACTGTCCATTTTGTATCAGTTATCATCATTATTAACCTAAGTTTCCAGCACCATGGGATAGTGCTCCAGTCCTGCCATAAAATGCACCTGGATTCAAGCTCACCCATAATGTGCAGGTTTTTCAAACAATGCATATTATCAGAGCCCACACCGAGCAGGGTGGCTCAGGTGGTAATGTCTGTGATCCGCATTTGGGAAGTCACAGGTTCAATCCCTGTCACCACATACTCTTGAAATGGGATTTTCCATGGTTTCCCCAAGTCACTTAGGTGAATGCTGGGGTGCATTAATCTCTTCTCCATGGATTTCTTTCCCTTCATTTCTCATTTCCTTTCTTTGTCATCTTTCAGATTTGGATGGGAGAGTGGTATGCTCCAGCAAATGCACACAGATGGCATAATTGCTTGCACTCTGGAACCTCTCCCCTGGCCCTTCTTAAAAGTTGCTGCCTGGGTCGCAAGAGTAGCCTCATTGCCCTCTCCCTGAGTTGAGGAAACACTTCGGTTGTGCACCAGCTGTCAATGTCTGTATGTTTAGGACTTCTATGCATCTCTGGGCTTTACTGGCTCCGCTCTGTGACAAGCCTATTGTTTCACTTTGCCTCATCCCTTCCGCCTGCAGGGGTGGTAGCCCACAATAGATCCATGTCAGGGATGTGGTGGGTCAAGGTGTTCCCCCTCTAGTACACAGACATACAAACGTGCGCGCGAACACACACACACAAACACACACACACACACACATACCAGAGCCCAAGAAGCATCAGGAGTATGAGAAGGTAAAATATGTATGATCTATACGTTCAATGAACCACATCCTGCCTTTGACATATACAAACAAATGTGAGGCAGGCAATTGGGTTACTCAGCTGTCATGTCACAGATGATAGTTGCATGTTAAGAAACTATTAAAATTATGCTACTAATTTAGTTGCCTTTTAAGCTTTTAATCTTTATCTTTAATGAGGCTAAAAGAAAGCACTTAAGTTCAGTGACTCCAAATGCAGCTCTGTTAGTGGCATTGTGTGGCTCCAGTTACATTGATTATACCTGTCACAGGAGTCTAAAGAGAAACTTTCATTTTGTCTGCCTTATTTGATATGCCCTTTACTCTTTCAATATACATTTCAAGCATTAAAAAGATTAATTAATTAACAATATGTTAGAAACATTGTGAGCATGCTTGCTGAGCAACGCAGCTCCAGGCTAAAAAATTGTATTTTATATTTCATTACTTTCTCTACTACTTATCTATATTAAGTAGAAGAAGCATTGCATTCCAGGTAAACATTTTTTTCTGAGACTTCACTAGAAATGTGTATTTTGAAGCCCCTTGGATCCCAAAGAAACTCTTTTTCTAAAAAAAATGTGTATTTGTGTGCATGCATGTGCACATCCACATGCCTATTTCAAAACTGAAAAGTCTGTTATATACCAAACTTGCTATTAAGTTCAGCTTCTTTTAAGGATGCCACACAAAGATTTTCATGAAAATCGTCCACCCTTAACTACTCTTTATATGGAAAATGTTTCCTTATTCTGATTTTCCAGTACAGGCGAAAGACATAATCAATGGAGTTAAACAAGCTGTTCTCAGTTTATTTATAGATTAGGCAGAAAAAGTGTCACAAAATAAATGCTTCCATCATTAAGGCCAAGAAACCCAGGAATAATATCACTGTGGCCGAACACAAGGCACTTTGTACACTGAACCAAGATCACAATTTAATAATTCTCTCCACATATAAAGGTAATTCCAATGATGTCTTGGAGGAAACCATCACAAGGTTCTCTCTAAACTGGCTGACTCCGCATACAGGAAGATTACTAAGGACCATATGACAACTCATTAAGATCTCCAGCCTATCTCTGGAAACCAAAAAAGGCCATATTTATTTATTTATTTATTCTTATGAACATAACAGGCTTGGAAGCCCAATTACAATGTTCATCATACATAGATGTTTACATATAATAATATACACACTCAAATAAAATACAAGAAAAACATAAATGAACATAAACTAATATAAGGAATAGAAACAATTATAAAAAAAAAGAAGAAGAAGAAAGAAAGAAAAAAAAAAGTGAAGGTGGTATGGTAAGTAATTTTTTTACTATTCCTAATTACAGCAACGATACTACTATTACCAATTTAGTTGTAGCATTTTTAAATTGAGTTTCAGACATGTTGAAAATATCTACATCGAAATGATGAAGCTTGTTATATAAATACATAATTCTGTGTAATGGTGAATTTTTATGGATTTCTGTATTTACTCTGGAGGTGAAGAAAAGCCTCCTGAATCTGCTTATTTTATTGGGTACATAAATTGATACATTTGTTGTAATATTAATATCATCAATAATCGAATGCAATACCTTATACAGAAATATTAACCCTGCAATGTCTCTTCTAAATTTCAAAGTTTTAAGTTTAAATATTTCCAAAAGGGTTTCATAGTTTGTGTAAGTAGGATAATATCCAGATCTTTTAAATAGTATGTATTTTAGAAATTTTGATTGTACTTTTTCTATTGCGGTGACATGCATTATCACCATCATCCTTGGCACTGCCAAGATTACATGGACTTCCCAAGGTGCACAAGCCAGGAGTGTCACTTTGGCCCATAGGGAACGCTATTGACTTGCCAACATACCATCTTGCAAAACAGCTGACAACAATGCTCTCAACATTAATGGGTGATTGCAAACATCATGTAAAAAATTCTGCAGAATTTGTGAAAATCATAAAAATCTGAAAGTGCATCCTACAAACTAGAGTTCCTCTCCATGAAATGCTGAAACTACTATTGGAATAATTTTCAAAAGACGTAGTTAAACTCTTTGAACATATACTCAAGTCTACTTACTTCACAAGAAAGAATTCTGTGAGAAAATTGATGGGATCACCTCTTTCTCCTGCTGTGGCCAACTTTTATATGGAACACTTTGAACACAAAGCCTAGCAGTCTGCACCACTCAGACTGTGAGCACTCTACCGGTATGTGGATGACACATTTCTGATTTGGCAATATGGGAAAGAAGCTCTATAAGCATTCCTCTCGAACACCAGAGGACATTAAGTTCATGATGCAAATTGAAAATCTAGGTTCTCTTACATTTTTGGACATCTGAATTTATGAAAAACAAGATGTACATTAGGATACAGTGTCTACAGAAAAGTTACACATACAGATCGCTGTCTTGATGTGCGTAGTGATCATCTGATCCAAAAGAAAACTGTCCCCACTACCTTGTTTCATTGAGCTTATGAAATTGCGGACAAAGACCACTTATCCCACAAAATAAATTATTTGATAAACACTGGTAAAAAGAATGCTTACACAAGCATAAACATTCATCAAGCACACCAAAGAGTTAACAATAACAGAAACCCCTCCACAGACAGAAGATGGAAAATCTAAAGGAAAGGTGTTTTTTCCCTTCTACAGCACAGTTTCAAATAAAATTAAATGGATACTCAAAAAACATAAATTTAAAATGATATTCCTGCCACCAAAAAAGCTGAGACAGTATATGAAACTAGTACAGGACAATCTTTGTTTTAAAACACCTGGTGTTTAAAAAATTCCTTGCCAATATGGAAAGACATATATAGTACAGATAGGTCATACAATTGAAGAGATACATGAGAAACACAAACACAATCTATGTGTACTGCAACTAGAAAAATCAGCAATACCACAGCACAGTCTCGACAAAGACCACAGAATTTTATTTCATAAGATCACAATCTTACACCACAGTAACTGACATTATGACAGGCTCCTAAAAGAGGCAATTTAAATTAAATTAGAGCCAAATAACTTTAATATGGACAACGGCCTATGACTGAGCACAGCTTGGACAGGAACACTTAAAAGAAGGCCATGATTTTGAGGTGGCCGTTTACTTCTTATGCAGTTTCTGATGAAGGCCATCAGTGTGAGGTGCCCATTTATTTATAAATTATTCATTTCCTGATGATGGCCATGGAGTTTGAAATGGCCGAAAGCTCAAACAAGTTTATAGATATTACAGGGCTGATAACCCGAGAAGCTTTAATTAATAATCATCACCATGAAAGCTTAAAATCTTATATATGAAGGACAATTAAGCTTTTGGACTTTCCAGTAGAATTTTGCAACCCTTGAGAGATACCAGAATGGAAAGCTTATTTTCTGCCCACCACAGTAGCACCCATGCTTTGGGTGCAATGACCCTTATTAACTTATGTCTCATCCAAGTAACATATCTTTCTATTCCCACTCTTATAGCAGCAAATGTTTCTCAAATATTTATGGTTCCACAAAGCAATGTAATCTCTGTCAGCTATCATGTTCATGCAGTTTCTTTTCACAAATCAAAATCCCATTTCTATAAATAAATTATGGAAGCTCGTTTTTTTAAAATTAGATAAATTGGATCACTATTGACAGCACTCACACTTTGTTGATTGTAGGTGGTTCATTTTAAAAAAAAAAGAACTTATACACTTTAGAGCAAATTGCACACTTTACAAAATTGTCTGCATTTCCTAACACTATTTTAGGCTTTTTCCTCTTCTTATACAGTTTTAACGCAACCAGTTTCTTTGAACAACTTGCGAGCATGCCCAGTGCTGGTCTCTGATACACTGGTGTATTTTGCAGTTAATTTCACTATATCACTCGCAAAAGTTAAAGGCATGTGAATGCTGGTCAATGCTCAAGCAAAGCGCTGTTGCCAAGCGTAGTGCGTGTACCAGTAGAGGTTCTGTACATAAGAGTGTGTGAGATCCATGCACCACATTCGGCAATGCTGGTAGGAGGGGCAAGCGTAGGATTCACTGGAGTCTGCAGTATGCCCCGCCTCCATATGCCTTTAAGTTTTGCGAAGATTATAAATCATTCACAAGTACACGCAGATTGTGTTCCACTAGCTTGTGAAGTACATTTAACATAACTTCTTTTTTGCCACTTTTTAACCATTTTTCTTTAGAAATTTTAAAATTATTTTGTTGCCTAAGTGTTTTTTTAACTGTCAGCATTGATTTTTTTAAATGGTCGTGTTATCACAACTCACAAGTCTGGTGTCATATTTTCTACTGGTCAACTGGTATACTCTGTTCACATGAATAATTAAAAATAACTCAAGTCTTAGTCAGTGGAACTTTTCTTGTTCGTAAATATGTAAACGTAGTATGCTACAAGGGAAACATTAATCATAATTGCTAATATAGATTTTTTAACAGAAGTTACATTAAAAAGTCATGAATCTATTTTGTGTTCTTTGGTCAGGAACCAATCAGTGTATTCACAGTGGTAACATGCTTAAAGCTACTGAGTGTTTGTGTATTTCAAATGTCTTTCTTATTTCAATGGCACTTAAGATATTAAAGGGAGCACATGATGAAAAAAAACAAAATTATATTGTTCACTCTGAAATATTCAAATGCAATATTTAGTTCTCCTCAGATTCTTTTCAATGCTGATCTACATTCATTTATATATATAAAAATCTGATGTGTTGCACTCACATGACTTTCTCTACTCTTGTACTAACCAATCTTATAAACTCTTATTCCTAAATCTTCTTCGTGTTAGTTGAGATAAATATTTGCAGGAATTATATTATTTATCTTCTTGCAGGTACAAGGTGAATATAAGAATATGGTAGACTTTGAGTGATAGTCAAATGTTTTAAAGCTTTAAAATTCCATTCTTTTTGCATGGTTAACAGACAAAAATATGAATAACGATGTTCCATTTGATAGAAGTATAAGCTCTCCAAAACTCAGATAAATAACAAGGCATAGTTCCAAAATGGTTCACTCTACAAAAAAAAGTTATTTAGACATAAATTGTCTATTTTAGCAAGATCTACATTTTTTTGTATAATAAGATTTTGTCTATCTCTTACGGTTTACAAGTTATTCGAAAGTCACCCAAGTAAAAAGGGCTATATAGGCTATAGCCAGAAAATTCAAAATATACAGTTCATTTGTCATCAAAATATCTTAAACATGTCATTTTAATCAA
Organism: Tenodera sinensis; assembly: GCA_030765045.1. Classification (NCBI taxonomy): domain Eukaryota; kingdom Metazoa; phylum Arthropoda; class Insecta; order Mantodea; family Mantidae; genus Tenodera; species Tenodera sinensis. The sequence goes on from CM060965.1 coordinate 27,317,812, forward strand.
AATCGTTAGAACCATTTTCAAGAAAATAAAAATTTTCCATATAAAGGATAGTTTCGGGTAGAAATTTTCTTCAAAATCTTCATGTCGCATCCTTGAAAGACATTAAACTTAAATACCAACTTTGGTTTTTAACTGACTTCATTTTTGAGTTATGCTGTCCACAGACTGACAGACACACACACGCGCGCACACACACAAACACACACACACACTGACCTTTTTCTAAAAATGCTTTTTTTTTATTCAGGGGGCTTCAAAACATATTTCTGGTGAAATCTTGGCATAAAGTTTTTCGATGGAACACAATACTTCCTCTACTTACTAAGAGAGAAAGTAAAAATAGATGTGTTTATAAGTAACTGCTAATCTCCAAAACCGCTTGACCAATCACCGCAAAATTCAGCACATATATGTATCTTTTCATGGAGATGGTTTTTATACTATCAATTTTACTACACATGGTTTTCTCTACTTGCTTTTGTTTTACTTAACACATGCATGTCTTTCTCTATTCACCCCTCAATACATGATTCATACATCTAAAGTAAGAACAAAATTAGAAACTAAAAACTTCACTTATCTTAGTGTCTTTGCTTAGCACCAAAGAACTGGCAATATTACTAAGATAAGTGAAGTTTTTAGTTTCTAATTTTGTTCTTACTTTAGATTCTTGTTGCTTCACTGTTAATAGCTTCATTTTTCTTAATTAACATGATTCATACAATTTTCTATGGTTAAAATAGAAATGCAACATATTGCACTCACATAGCTTTCTCTACTCACTTTTTGTTTACAAAATGTAACCACACTTCTTTTTCTACTCACCCTTCAACATACAATTCATACAATTTTATATATGATTAAAATACACATGCATAGTATAACATTCACACAGTTTTCTCCATTAGCTTTCCTTTTATGTAACACATTCACATATACATATAAAGTGGATGTTGGCATGATAGAAGTTGATAAACTTTAATAAGAGTTAATCAGTCACCATGCAAATTGACATGTTTTTTCATGGAGGTTTTTATGCTATCCATTTTAGTATGCAACATATTACATTCACATGGTCTTCTCTACTCACTTTTCTTTTATGCAACATATTCATACATCCTTCTCCATTTGCCCTTCAACATACAATTCATACAATATTCTATGACTGAAATAGAAATGCAATGTATTATATTCATACATTTTCTCTAGTCACGTTTCTTTCACGAAACACAATCACCTTTCTTTCTCTACTCGCCTGTCAGCAAATAATTTATACAATTGAAATAGAAATGCAACATATTACATTTACATGATTTTCTCTATTAACTTTTCATAAACATATTCACATGTTCTTCTCTACTCGCTCTTCAACATAAAATTAATTCATACAATCTACTAGTTGACCAATCACCATGAAAATTGGTGCCTCTAAAGGCTTTTTCATGCTATCCATTTTACTATGCAATGTATCACATTCACATAGTTTTCTCTACTCCTCTTTTCTATAACACATTTGATGTACTTGCCCTTCAACATACAATTCATACAATTTTGATGGTTGAAATAGAAATGCAACATATTGCATTCACATGGTTTTATCAGCAAGCTCTTCATTTACCTAAATTTGTATAATATTCAATTATTGATATGGAAATGCAATTAATTACATTCACACTGTTTTATTTATTTATTTACTGATTGATTGATTTATTGACTTATTGATTGATTGATTGATTGATTGATTGATTGATTTACTATTTGTTTTGTGCTCATTATAGTATCCCAAATGTTTTAAGCATTTTATGTGATCTTTTATAAATGTCTAAAGAAACACAAGGCTATTGAGCAAGGGAAACTTAAGTCTAAAGGTTGTAGTGATAAAATCGTCAAACTATGTACAATGCTGAGCATTTCAGCTAATTGCTTCATAAAAATGGATAAGCCTATGTAGAAATCAATCTGTTGTTACCTTATTATCCATCGCAATCCAGAATATGCAGCAAAACCTGACTGATTGGTTTTATTGTCCCTGAGAATTGATACAAGCACAGAAACTAAAAGCTCTGTCTTTTCAGCAAGATATTTATCAGATAGCAGTTGAAACCAGTTTTCAAGAAAAGCTGTAGCCTGAAAAACATTTTTAATATTGTTCACTAAATTTACATTACCTTTACAGAATAAAGAAGGGAAAGAGGAAGTATAGTACGTAAATTATATAAATTCTGTTACTTTAATTGACAATAATGGAAAATCTTTTGATTTCACTAAAGCTTTTAAAGAACTAATGTGGTCTTAGATAAGCGTATAATAAGCTCTTCAGCTTGTTAATATATGCTAGTAATTACTCTTAATACATATTCAGCTTTCTATGAGTTTTTCTCAAAGCTGGTTTACTTACCTATAGTAAGTAGAAGCTATTGAATTCCACCAAACATTTGATACAGAGATTTCACCCTAAATACATGTTTTGAAGCTCCCTGTATAAAAAACAGCATTTCTACAAAAAAAAAAGTTTGACACAAGTGCATGCATGTGTATGTGTGCACCCCACAGCACTTTACATGGAAATTTTTTCATTAGTTTTCGTTTACTCCAATATAAGTCTTAACCATTTTGAATAAAATATCATGTTTAAGGTGCAGCAGCATCCTGAAATAACATATTTGTTGGGACATGCTTTAGCCCCGTGTTATAATGATTCCACGGTATATCAAAATGTGAGCTTAGAAGCGACAAATTTCGACCCCGCAGAGATGGTGGGAAACATTTGTGCAATAATAAATTACAGTGCATTGTAAAGTATGTAATATACAGTAAAGTACACCACGTTTAAACATAATTAATACCAATTGTGCTAGGGGTGTGTTCCAGTCTTGCAACTGATCCTAATTTATACAGTACATACAATTACAGTACCCATTTTACACTAACCTAATTTTGCATTGTCTTAAAGAAATCAACAAGTTCTGTTTGGAAGCATAATTCACGTTTTCTTTTCTCTGCTTATTGTTTGAATGTAACAAGATGGTGATGAATACTCTACGATTCATTTTGGTCCTCCATATACAGAATCATCTTGTTTATGGTGCTTATCACTTCACAGTGGCAAAGGTCCATGCTAGGGGTAGCGAAAAGTATGTTCCAGTAATGCTCTTTGAAGAAAATTTTAAACTCACCTTTCAAAAATAAAAATTAAATGAATAAAAAGTGATATATTTTCAGTGGACATACTTTAAATCCACATTAAATCTGAATCCATAGTATTTCGGGCCACACTATTTGGGCTTCTACTGTATTTTTGTGAAAAATAAATTACAAATATTTTTATGGCATATACATTTACAACTTTCTAATAATAGCCTGTGTACCTTCTTCTTTCTCAATTATTTCTGTATAATTGGTAAACCATAAGAAATATACAAAATCTTAGTACACAAATAATGTTTATCTCACTAAAGCATACAATTTATTTGAAATATCTTTCGTAGCAGTAACCATTTTTGACATATTGCTTGTTATTGTTTGAATTCTCAGATACCTATACTTTTTTTCAAGTGGCAAGTCATCTGTTTCTCTTATGGTCATGCAAAGAACATGCAATTTCAAAGCTATTACACAGCATAATAATGATCCAATTTTGAAAACCAGAAGTAGGTTGAATAAAATTCTGTAAGAATATTTCATGGAAAAAGAGTAAAGAAAGTCATGTGAATGCAGCACCATGTTTTTCATCAATTTTGAAGTTAGAAGTTGGAAACAGTGAAATGAAACTGAAACTTGAAAGACTGTTGAGTCAGTTTGCAACACTAATTTCTCATTTAAATTCAAATTTGAAACATGATTCAGAAGCTATTGTTTCTGAAATATATTCTGAATATGAACAGACTCAACAATCTTTCAACATTTTTCATTGGTTAAAACACTGTGTCATAATTTTGACACATTATTTCAATTTTTTAATAAAGCTTTAGGAGTTGTGTACCAAAATGTTCAAATGCATATTTTTACTTTATTTCTGTTATTCATTTTTGTAGTTTGATATTTGTAAAATGAGAGAAATATATACAGAGAAACTGTTAATTTTTTGGCCTATATAGAAATATGCTCATCAAAAAGAATAATTTATTATGAGTTTTGGTGCACAGGTTTTACGTAAATGGTAGCTTAAAAAATGATACATGAAAAGTTCCAATAACAACTTTGTGCAGTAAGCAATTAATGGGTTAAATGAATTTCATTTAATAAACTGTTTTAAAGCATTGGACAACCATGCATGTGTTCTAATTATACTGTCCTGCAAAATATAATTTTTGTTTGCTGATTTGTGATCTGAAAGGTGGTATTAACAAATTTCAATGTGACAAATTGAATGGTGCTTTCCATTTTTCTCTATCACATAATGTTTTCTCACAAATCACAAAATAATATTTTGAAAATAGTGCTTTTGATGTAAAAAATGTGCATTATAAACCAAATACAGAATGCAATATTTTTCAGTAATAAACAAATAAAAATACCCACGTATGTGCAGAAAGGTTGTCAAATGGCTTTTTTATAGTGTGGAAGGATGGCTACATTGGTTTTTCTTTTATGTCGTGACTTAGGAACTTCCCTTTTCAAGCACCAACAGAAGTCCGCTAACATTGCAATGTTCCACCGACCCTGATATCTCCTCTCCATCTCCTTGATGAAATCTTTCACCTTGTTCATCACTGAGGGATACCAAACTATCAGGAAAATGGTCTTGATGAGAGTACTATGTGAGGGAGGTGTGCTACAAGGAGTGTAGCTTTAAAATATGTTACACCCAAGAGCTCGTAGCTTTTGTAGCACATTTATCACAATTTCTTCGTATAGTGGATCTTTTATATTTCTAAGAAACTTATTCACTACCTCTTTGAAAGCAGTCCTTGGTCATTTAAAAATGCACCATCCTTCATTAGCCGTCTTATCTGAGGTCCATCAAATACCTTATCTTAGCTTCAGACATCATAGAAAATTTCCTGCTCGAGTACTTAAACACGAACCATTCTTGTCTAATGCTTTCACAATTGTTTCACAATACCTGATTCCATATGCAAAGGAGGCAAAAACATTTTCTTTGGATCAACTAGACTGGCACGAATGGTTTCTTTTTTTTTTCGGTGTTAAAATTTTTCTCTTACGCCATTCGCTCACTGTCAAGTATTTAACACTGTTGCACTGTCCCACTCGTATAAAAAGCATGGGTATTTTGCTGCCCTAGTAAGATACTGGATACCTTTAGGTCTTCACACAATAGCCATTGATGTTCCTTGTAATTCTTTCTAAAATTGTTTCAAGATTTTAATATAATTATTTTAGGAACATTGAAAGCACAACTGGTATTGGGGGAAATTCACTTCTATTATGCAATAAAACTGCTTGAGGCTTATTTTCAAAGCATCAATAAATAAACACTTGTCTTCCATCTTAAAAAACTCTGTAATTCTTTGTCCTATTCCTATATCAGAAAATGTGATGTCTGGAGCCAGCATATTCTCCTCTTTCAACCTTAAGCCAAGTAATTTGCTTTTGTCTTCGGTGAGACCTAAGTCTCCCACAAGGTGGTTCAACTCTTCTTGACTAAAATGCTGTGACTTATCTTCAGCAGTGTGTACTGAGAAATCCTCATTTGTATTGAAATTTTCTGTTGACCCAGAAACTGAACTCTCAGTATCCTCTAGTTGAGCTGGTGGAATAGGAATAGGGACATCTACTCTGTGTGGCACATGTCTTATAGCTGAAGCAGGGCCATCTGGATATGTAATTTTTATTTTACTTGTCATATTTTACCCTAATACTTTACACATGCAAAAGTAGCAGTCATAGTGATTTTCTTTTAATTCTCACCATATCATAGGAACTTCATTGTACTGTAGAGATGTGATATTGTGCCAGAAACACGACAACAGCATTAACAACATGTGGCCAGGCCTTGTCATGATGAAACTTTCACACTTTCGGATTCCTTCGCTTTTTTGGAGATGCAATCCTTTACCAACTGTTTCAGGATATCCTTATGATAATCTGCAGAGACTGTAGTGTATCTTGGAACTGTATTAGTGTACATAAAAACATGTGTTGACCATGGCCTTCTTGGCTGACTTCTGCACTCGTGCATTTTGTGGTGGGGGTTGATCATGTTGCACCCATTCTGAGCTGCTCTGTTTCATCTTTGGGGCATAACAATACACCCATGTTTCATCAGCAGTAATGATATTTTGCCACCAAGCATCACCCTCATCCTCAACAGAATGTTTTCAATAGCGGAACACATCGACGTGAGCCTGCATTTGCTGTGGAGTAAGAAGTCCCAGTACCCATTGTGCACACACACTAGACATTTGCAAGTGCTCTTTTAAAATTGTGTGAGTGCTCCCAACTGATATCCCACAGATGTGTGCAAGCTGTCTCACAGTGAGAAGTAATGACACCTTCTGTGTTGATTGTTGTTTCTGTTATGACAATAACAGGTACACCTGCTCCTCCCTGTAATTCAGCAGTTTCCCAGTCATTTTTGAAATCATGGTGCCAACGGAAACATGCTCGATGAGATATTGCAGAGTTCCCATAAGCTCTCTTCTGATCGTCGTAGGTTTCGGTAGCATTTTTCTTAAAGAGAACACAAAAGTTTATTGCATAATGCTGTTCATGAAAATCAGCCATGATAAAGTTTGGAGTCAATTATGAAACACTTTCCCTCTCACAGGTTGCCAACAATCAACTGACAGAGCTATCTCTGTGAAATTTTCAATGATTAGTGATTGGAATTCGTAATTCAATGACAAAGGGACAGATGTTGAAAGAACACAGTGAACGGAAGGGGAAAAAAATTCAGTGCAAGATTTTATTGAGCATCCCTCGTACGTAAAATATGCAAAAAATATCGAATTCCATAAAAATGGTACGTGTTGTGTAAAAACTGTTATCATTTTTTAAATCAGCGCATTTGCTTCCGTATATGTAGGCTATTTTCATCAAAACCGGGAAAGTGTCGCAGGACAGTGTTATTAATTAAACCAGCTGCTGTAATGGATGCACACACACAGGGTTTTTCATTTAAAATATAACGGGTGCAGGGCATTTTGCCTGTTCGTGATTGGGTGTGCCACAGCTGGCTTTGCCCATATATAAACTCTGCGCATAAAGCATATATAACACACTTACGTTATAAAGGATGCTGGAAATTTTGTCCACCCTTGGCTAAACAAGCATTATATCAGGAGAACACATTCTGATTCACACAATTAAGTTGGGCCACTGTAATGTTTCCAATTTTATTTCTAATATTTTGTTTTAGTTCTTCCAATGTATGAGGATTTATCTCATAAACTTTGTCTTTCATGTTACCCGACAAGTAAAAATCACATACTATTAGATCGGGGGAACAAAAGGGCCAAACACCAGTACTAATCACTCTATCTTCAAACAGTTCCCTAATTTTATTGATGGACTCCTCTACTGCATGGACAGTAGTAGAATCTTGTTGAAACCACCCGTTTGATTTCTCTGCTTCTGTCAGTTCATGATAAAATGGGGTCAAAATGTCATTTCAGTACCTCTCTGCATTTACAGTCTGCTTGTAGAATATTGGACCACTTATGCGTCTAGCACTAACAGGATATCAAACTCCAACTCTCCGATCATAATGAGGGATTTCTTGAACACGATGTGGATTTTCAGATGCCCAGTGTCAACTGTTATGAGTGTTGATAGGACCATTTAGGTGAAACTACACCTCGTCAGAAAAGAACATAAGCTGTGGGTCAATTAAACCGTCATTCACTGATAAAGAAACCATTCAGAATAATGTATTCATGATATTGGGTCACTGTTTTAAAGTATGGGACATGTACACTTACACAGTTTTAGTTTTAAGAATTTATATGCTCTATATGCAGAAGACTCTGAAGTTCACACCTGTTGTGCCAATTTTGGTATGGATTTGGTTTGTGAATGTTCAAAACATGTGCCTATTTTGTCTAACTTTTCTTCTGTTAAAACTGTATGTTTACACTTCTTTTTTTTTTTTTTCTTTTTTTTTTTTTTTGCCAAAGAACCAGTGGTTTTGAATTTCTTCACAATCTTGTGAATTATAAATCTGGAAGGAGACACTACACCAGGGAATGTTTGAATATACGCTGTGTGAACACGACTTGGTGATTCCCATTTATAATAACTTTTACATATGGAAAGTATAAGGTAAGAGTGTTATACATGCTTTACGCACGGAGTTCATATAGGAGCAAAGCCAGCTGAGGCACACCCAAATGCACACAGGCACAATGCCATGCACCTGTTAAGTTTTAAATGAAGAACCCTTTATTTGTTTTCAACTATCAATGAAGAATATCTTGTTTACAAATAATGCTACTCAACAAGTGTTTTGAGTGATTTTGTGGTTAGAAGTTGGAAACATGAAGATAAACAATAATTTAAAAGATTGTTGAGCCAGTTCACCTACTTAATATTAATGTGGAACATGTTTCTGAAGCTATTGATAGTCAGATCCAGGCTGAGCATGGAAGCAATAGCTGCTGAAATATGTTACACATTAAAATTAAATAAGTGAAGGTAGTGTCAAAAATGTAGCTCCACATTCTTTCGAGTGTTGTGAGACTGAGTTGCAAATATGTAACATCTACTTGAATTAGAAATATAGGAATACTTCATTCAGAAGCTCTATGAAGTTTCAATTGCTACAAATAATTCAGTAACAAATACATCACTTATCCCTTTCCTGAGTTTAAAACCTGTAAGAAAAATGCTCAAAATATGAAAGGAAATCTCATACTTCAATTAACAGTTTTCTGGTATACTTATAGCCAATCTTTACAGTTGCCAAAAACATATGTGCAACTCCATTGATACATCCTGTTCCTAACAATGGCAATTCTTAAGGATTTGTATCTGGAGATCTTAGTCTTATGTTTAACAGATTGTCAGAAGTATTAGCAGAAGATAAAGTGAACAAGCACATGGAAAATGTAATTGCTGGGGATTAAAGGATTTAGTTGCACTTTAAGCAGATACCTGATGACTTCACCTCATTCACTCATAGCCAAGAATATAAAACTATTGCCGTTACATAATAAAAATGTAAAGGCATAATCACATGGATCCATTTTGGAAAATGGGATCTATTTTTTCATTAGGAACCAAAAGTAAATTGCGGTCTTCTTAAAGAGGAAGAATTTAAAGACATTGGAGTAAAGTTGGAAGAAAGTACAAATAAATCCCAGGAAAACCTCAGCTTGGAAGCCAGTAAACATTTAAAATTAACATTCTATGACCATAACAATAGTTCAGAAATTACAACATGATAAGAATAGAGTTACTTTTTTGCATTTTAGTGTTGGATAATGTTAATGATCACTCAAGGCCAAGGAACTACTCCACCTACCAATTGATTGATTTAAATATGCGATGTTGAGGCGATTCTGCAAATTTACATCAAAGTGTGCTGGAGTTCATGTTGGTCATTTCTGCAGCTGTGTACTGGTACGTGTCACACTGCTGTTAAAATATTACTGTACTGGAAACTACACAAGTGCCACAGCAGGATGCGCACCAAGGACACTATGGAGGAATTTGGCACATGGACAGGAATTTATTATGCTCAGGTCATTCATCTCAGTACACAGATGGCTGAAGGATTGCATACCATCTGTATTAAGATACCAAAACAAATGTTAACAAAATGTCACAACCATTCGTTCTCAAACTTTCGATGCTCTCCAGCATCCAAACCATACAGGTTCCTATTTGTAAACCAACCAGTTTGCCATGCCACACAACATACTAAGCGTTGTCAGTATTTTTTGGGACACAGTATAGTTAGCAAGAGTGTATTATTTATGGTTTACCGGAAAATTTCTGGATTTAATCTTGCACTAAAACCAAAAGAATTAAGAGTAAAAAGATGCAAAGGAACTTTATTACCTTTTGTTCAATATTCATGAATTGCAAGTGCTGAATTTTCAATTAGCAACACTTGAACCTTTACGTAAAAAAAAAAAGAAGAAAAACCTGATGTATTGTACTCACATGACTTTCTCCATTCTTCTTGCAGATGCTTATTTCTCTATCTACTTCATGTTAACTGAGATAAGCATTTGCAGAAATTACCTTATTTTTAATTTCCTTGTAGGTGCAAGAGAAACATGAGAATATAGTAGGCTTTGAGTGGTGAAAAAATATTTGAAAGCTGGTTTTTATGTGATGTCTGAAATTTTATTCTCTTTGCATGGCCGAGTCACATGTCACCTCTTTTTCTATTACAAATCTTTAGTTTTGGAACTACAAACTTTGATGGAGAAATTGAAGCAACTCAAATGGCCCTACAAAATCTTTTGTATAGAATCTCACATTTTCACCAGGCAGTTATTCTCTAAGATTCCAGGGCAGCAATTATAGCAATTACTTCCAAGTTGTCACCAAAAAACCAAATTGCTAAATGTTGGAAAATCCTTACCCATATAACAGTACTTCAAAAACACCTAGTCTTCCAATGGATACCAGCTCACTGTGGACTGAGTGGTAATGACAAAGCTGATTTTCTTGCAATAAAGGGTACCAGCAGTATACAGAAATCTATAGTTAATCTAACATTTTATACAGCTGAAAGATTAGTCAACTCTAAATTCAAAAAAATTATTGCAAAATATTACTATGAAAAATCAAAAAATAAAAGATATGAACTACCAAACATCCAAACAGTAATTCTTGAGTATCCTTGAAAAATGGCAGTTGCAACCTTCAGTTGATTACAGGACATGATTGGCAAAGCATTTGAAGAGAATTGGGATGTATTCTTCACCACTTTGTCCTCTATGTGAACTGCAAGAGGAAATAGACCAAGACCACCTTCAAATATGCCTGGCCACTTCTGGCGCTCCATCCATCAGTGCTTTAATAAGTGAAGAATGGAGCAAACAGTGCATGAAATGACAACCATGGAAAACATGCTTTCCACCCAAGGCATGTGGGAGCATTCCTCTCTTATTCATCTCTTCACTCTCTCATTCTGCTGTTGCCAGCATCAGCACTCCAAATGCAGCCAAACAGTGCTGGGAATGTGGTGAACATGTGAAACCAAAACATCGCAATGAGCCCCAATTACTCCTTATTAGTGTGTGTGTAAATGAGCAGGTTCACAAGGTCCTCAACAAGATAGGGTATAATCTTTTTTATGGTGGTGAAAACAGGTCAATTGTGTATTTAGGAAGTGATGCATTCACAACTTCCCTAAGTACACATATTTGAAAATGTGCTCTGCTAAGTAGCCTACACAATGGTTCTTCTTCTGGCTGAAGCATGAAATGAAGTATTATCTACTTTTCCACTTGGTTTCTATGGCATTTGTGTGCAAAGAAATTTCCATTGGACCCATTTTCCTCAGGTTTTCCAAGTGCATACAGCCAATCTTTTCAGTCGATGCAAATTCCAGGAAAAATGGTTAACTTTGAGGTGAACAAAGCCCTCATGATTCAGAGTGTTGTTGGATTTCTATAGGGAGCAGGAAATTAGAAGGCACATGAGTAGCTCCAATCCCTACTTAGCTATGGAGCGCTGTTGCCGGATCATATCGCTATGCAAAAGAAAGAGAGGGGAGATATGCACGTGAGTGTTACCGGTAGACAGCAACGAAGATTGTGAAGGATTGCAAAGTGCACAATTAAAACCTGTCAGAACAATTTCTGTCTCTTTAAAATGAGACAATAGGTTCTCTAATCCTGTAATTTGCTTGAAATATAAATTCCTCAGCTAAGCAGATAATTTTCATTTGCAATCTAATGTTTCAACGGAGTTCATATCTTTCAAGATGAAAATTGGGCCTAGGTGATAAAATATTACAATGTTGAGCTTTTAGTTTTTTTATTACATCCGATTTATTTTATTATATCCGATTCTCTAGGAACGTTTTCGTGTAAATATTTTTGTTATCGGAGTGAAAATGAGAGAGTTACATGAGGGTTTGAATACCATATTTTATCGCGTAATTCCCCCCCCCCCCCCTTTTTTTTTCTCAAAAAATTTGCTTGAAGACACTGGAGAGGGAATTATGCAAGTGGTGCTTCTAGGAATTCAGAAAGGAAGGAAAACCATGTAGCATTATATAAAAGTTATATAGGTATACAGTAATTTGTGAATGAACTGGACACATACCACAATTTCATTGGGCCTACAATGTATTGTTTCATTGTTTCTTTTCTGACTATTCTGCAGTCTCACTTTCGTCACTATCATCATTATTTTCATTTACATCTTTCTGAAAGTCGTCCAGATTCGAAACCCGTTTTCCTGTCTTACAGTGTTTTCCGTGGGATTTAAACAAGGGCCACCCAGATTCAGAAGAGGTTATTTTACATTATTGCACTACGCGCGACACTGAATGTTCACTTACATTGAATGCTTCAGCTGTTAGCGCCCGGCTCTGTTTAAATACAATGTTCGCCCACACTTCTTCTGAGGATAATTCTTTTAAAATAGTGTAAATACTGAAAATAATAGCCTGCGCTTCTGAATGCAATACTTTCCCTTTTGATTTACTGGTCTGTAAGCCGCTTGTAGCAGATTTTGTTAATGCCATGTTTCTTAGCAACAAAAGGAGTTACAGCAATTATAAGACATACGTAACACTGTACATATATGTCAGACTTGGAACACGCATAAGAATAAACTAAATTCCTTTTCCTTTCCTGCAGACATCTCACTCCTTGAGAAGAAAGATATTTGAGATGATAAATAAACAATCATGGTTCAAGGCAAGTGTTATTTGCTATCGCTGAGTGCAGCGTTTCTTCAATCACTCATATCTTGGGCTACAAGCCACCTAAAATATTGCTTCTTGTACAGTAGGCTTCAACATTTCTAGCTCTTTGCAATGAAATTCTTTGTAATAATGAGCCGTTGCTGGATTTGATGAGTGCAAAGAGAAAAGTGAAAAGCAAATATTGCGCTAGACAGCACGTTACCGAACTGGGCAACGTTGCCTCTCTAGGATAGGCTACTTGCTGTCACACACCTTCGTCTAGCTCTGCCTCATGTGCCTTCTTATTCCGTATGGCCTATAACAGTTGCTGATTATTATTATTGTTCCCATCAATATTCAATTATTAGTTGCAGGAGAGTTTCCTGCACTCCACATCACCGAACACTCATTGTCATTCCACAAGGTGTCTCCAGTTACACTTTCTGTACCTAAATTTGTATTCGTCAGTATTCACAATTTTATTCCTGCCACCACTTTCCCTTTGATTGCATGCCATTCCTGTATATCTTGCCAAATTCCACACTTCCTGCATTGTTATTTTTGGCAACATCACTTTCCCACATTCTCCGTTCCTTCCACGTAAAGATAGCTATAACTTTTGCTATGCAAGCAACTTCACTGAAAGGTTGTGTGGGTGGTCCTGTGACTACAAGTCAACATCATGTTCTTAAAACACTAATTATGAACTAAGGGGGTGGATGGGTGAGTGAGTGAGCGAGTGAGTGAGTGAGTGAGTGAGTGAGTGAGTGAGTGAATGAATGAATGTGGTTTAAGCTCCCATCAACAGTAGGGTCATTCGGACCTGATGAACTAAGGATATTTATGGATCTACCCAGGATTTGTTAAATTAAATATTCCTCACCTCCAGAGGATCCAGGTTCAATCCCCAGTACCAGTGTGGGGATTTTTTCCCCACTGGGAGGTCTGGCACAGCATGCACTCAGCTTCGTTAGGTCCCTAGGGGATCAATTGAGGGGCTACTTGATAAAGAAGTAGCAACCCCAGGTTGCAAAGGCTGCATAAACTGGCCATGAGGGCTCAGGGCACTGATCTCATCCCACCCTCCATTTCTGAACCCCACTCAAGATGCCTGTAGTGGGCAGAGGTGGGGGATGCAGTGGCCAGACATAAGACTTGGCCTGCGAAGGGCTGTTGCGCTAGGAGCAAAAAGTATTTTTCACAAAAATATGTTTTTCCCAAATATAGAGTCTTAAGCAAATGTTCCATTAAAGGGTAGTCTGGGCTGAAGGGATTTTCTGGAAAAAAATTTGGTATTTAACACACACATACAAACACCCATACCTCCACACCTATGCTCAGTCCTTTTCATAAAAATGCTTTCTTTAGATTAAGGGGATCCAAAACAGTACTTTCAGTAAAATCTTGACATCATATTTTTGTATAGAGTACAATACTTCCCCTACTTACTGCACAAAAAATCTGAAAGGAACAAAGGCTTACACATGACCAAAGGCAACAAATGACAAAATTAATAAAGATGACAAGCAAAAAGTGAGGAGACACAGGCATACATCCAAGGTTTAAAATTATGGACAGATGGAGAAATTGCTAAGGAAAAGAATGAACAGAGTAGCAGAAATTTAAGAAGTGACGAGTCAGTAAACAGAAAATTAATAAGTCAACCGTATCATATTTTGAAAAATCACTGAGATGGGAAAGGTACATTATCTCAAGGACAAATGTGAGAGAGAAGGGGGGAAATTAGCAAGTGACAAGGTTGAGACAGAATATTGACTAATAGAAAATTGTTCATGTAAATATTTTTGTAAGAGTATGTAAATTTTTAATTCTTTTAATTTGAATGTATCAGGGACCTATTTTTTTCAATACTCAAAATAGACAATGTCTTCTCAACTGTTTGAGTTCGACCAATGAGAACTGTTGCGCGGATGAATACATAAGAATGGCGGTGTTGCGTCATAGGACGCTCAGAAACTACTTTCATTAGCGTCTGTGACTTCAAAGTGTAAGGACGTATAAGTGTTAATGGCGTGTGAATATGTGAATTACACCAAAACTTTTAAACAGCATGGATGCTATCCAATTTTAAAAGTTATTAACCAACTGGAAAAGTGATGTAAAGTGTACATATAACGAATAAATGTGTTTCTAATAAAAGTACGTTGATTTATGCATTCCATTCCACGACCACCTCCCCTGAAGATAAAAGTGGCGTCTGCTCTAACAAACTTTCCACCTTTTAGCAAAAACAGTGCTCCATTTGCTGCTAAATTCACGCTAATAAGTGTTAACCATCTCATATAATAAAACCCCGCCACAAGGTGAAAGGAGCAAAAAGAAGCTATGATTAATTAAAGCAATTTGACAGAGAAAGAAGAGGCGGTGGGAAAACGCAACAAAACCAAGAAACAGTGAATGGCCATATAGGCGAAGATGTTAGTGCAAATTACTTAAATAATAAAGGGGCAATTTCAAAGTTGAATAGAAATAAACTGAGTAAACAAGATGTGGGGTGTCACCAGGTGGAATTGGGGGATAGAGAAACAGGCATTATGTATGTGGGTAGAATGGAATGGAAGGAGGGTGAACAGAAAAGACCAGTACGTATTTGGAAAGATAATAATTCACAAAAGTGGGTATCAGATAGTGAAAATGCGTCAATATATAGGAAGCTGAAAAAAGAGGGGAAAATGATGCCCTGCACCGTGTGACAGCAAGAACAAGTGAATAAGTTAACCATGTTCAGGGATAGTAGAAGCGATGGAAATAAAAGTTTTGGGATAAAGTCAAGTAGGTATTATAAAAACAGCAAAATTTAAATGAGGAAAGGAAGTGGAAGTGATAAAGAGATAAGAAGAAAGTGAATCAGTGAGATGTAAGAAATTATTAGCAAATGATCATGAAATATAAGAAAAAAGGGGAAAATAATTTTTAGAATGGAATGGGTAATTTAAAATAGCAATGAACTTAGGGAAATGGAAAGTACACGAGAATTTGGTGAAAATAAGTAAATTAAAATATGACAATTAAAAGAAAAGACAAATTTTAATAAGATTAATTAGCAGTAGTCAAAGAATAAATAGAACATGTTAAAAATTATATGCTGAGAATCTCAGAGTGCTGTCCAATGACAGAGGGGCTAGGACCCAAGTTCATGGACAGCACAAGATGTATTATACATATATGCTTATATTCATACTATAAATAGTAAGGAAAGTAAAAAATAAATAAATAAAGCACACTTAGAAATATAAGAAAGTCACCAACCGCAAAAACAGTTGTGAGATTATAAGTAACTTCACCTACCTTTGGAATTATAAGACTTGCTTGATCCTGATTTGCCTGGTTATGTGGCTTTTCTAAACAAGCTTTTAAAGCTGAGCATAAGAAGGTCCAGTGTGTTACTTCTTCTTGTGTCACCTAAACATTAATTGAATCTTCAATTCATTTCTTGTTTGTTTACATAATGTACATGATATTAGATGCGTCAATACAATATTATACTTTATGCCAACAAACTTAGTTTTGGTGTTTTTAAACACACAAACCGTGCATGGGCAATGTTTGAGAGCTCGAATTGGAACTGAAAAATTAAATGCCACAGCTGGAATCTGAACCACAAACCCTCCGATTACCAGGCAGGTGCTCTAACCATTAAGCTACCATCTGAAGTAATTATTATTTATTTATGCCAACAAACTTACTGTTGGTGTTTTTAAACACACAAGCCATTTGAGAATTTAATGCCATTCTGGCAGTTTGTCACAATAGCTCAATGGTTAGAGCAGCCGCCTGGTAAGCGGAAGGCCTGTGGTTCAAATCCCGGTTGTGGCATTGAATTTTTAAGTTCCAGTTCTACCTCTCATACCATCTGAAGGTTATTTAATCCAGGGACATAAAGTATTTATGATAGTAAGTCACCATTGGGGTAATTGTCTCTGTTGTGAGACTGCCTTTGTGGTTTACCGGGAGAAATATGAATTGGTTGGAGAATTCAATGTCATTCTGACAGATTGTCACAGTAGCTTAATGGTTAGAGCACCTGCCTGGTAAGTGGTTCAAATCCCACCCATGGCATTGAATTTTTCATTTCCAACATGTATTTATCAAGCATGTTTTTAAGCTGTTTTTAAATCTTTTAAGTGTTGTGAGAGTTTTACTTCAGAAGGAAGTCCATAATAAATAAGAATATCATTATATTTAAAACTGAGCTCACATCTTCTTCCTATATAATGCAACATTCAGTTAACCTTTACCTAGTGATTGCTTTTATGTCTTCTTTGTTCAATTAGTTGCCTCATTATTTCCAACTTGTACAATACCTTTTAGTTTCTTTGCCTGTCTTAATACTTCATTTCTCAGTTGTGTACTTGTAAATTTTGCTACTATGTTTCGTTTCCCATTTCTTTTCCCAAATCTAAAAGCATCTCAGATCTAGTAGTTTCTTATACTTATCTTCAATATTCTTTCCAGCAATTCCTGCACATCTTGTCTTGAATTGATCCTACCTTTTTTATCTATCCTCAACATCACTACATTGAATATTCTTCCATTTTCACCATTCTGTCTCTGATGTCATGAATCTCCTTTCTAATTTCTTGATATTTCTTCTTCTTTGCTTTGTTCACACCATTCTCCTTCTGCCTCTTTTCTCGTTGCCAGAATTTTTTATAACTCATTCAATTTTTCCATCGCTGCATCTGTTATCATCTAGGTTGTCATTGTCACTTAGCTGCTTTTTCTTCCTACTCTCCAGAGCATCCCTGCTACATGTCTACTTCCTTCCACTGCTTGTTTAGTACTCATTGTATCTATATATCATTTACATATAAGTCATATTACAGTTTTTCATTAAAATGCATTAAAAAACTGATACAAAAATGATTAAGCTAAGCCCTTTACTATTGAAGCATTCTCTTTCTTTCTATCCCCAGATTATGAATGAATGAAATGGGTGAAATGATTCTCAAATCAGCTCTATGAGAGCTTTGGATCAGACATTCATCTTTCCAGGATAAAGGAAAAGTAAAGAAAAAAGTTTATCCAGGTAACTGACTCTGGGATTCAAACTTGTAACTTCTTGAATGTGAGGCAGACATGCTACCACCATACCAGAGTAGTGAGCTTTTGCATTATTGTGTGTTGAGATCAGTGTCAGTCAATAGAATTCTCTATGATAATAGAGAAAATAACTCTTCTTAGGCCATTAGTCAAGTGAGTTCAAGAAGTTTCCCATCATCAGAGAATATCAAGTCTTCCTATATCTTTATATATACTCATTCTGGGAAGGGAGTAGGTGTGAAGTTGTCCTGTAATTGACTCGGGTCCAGCAAAGGAGGCTTTCCTCTCATACACTGATGTGTGTCAAGTAAACTCGGAACATTTTGGGTAAGCAATTTTGTCCACAGTTCTTTAACATGCCAATAAATCTATTGACATGGGGCTTTTAAGCACACTTAAAAACATTGAACTGGGTCAGGTTTGAATCTGCAACCTTGACATTCCAAAAGCAGCCATATGAAATCTGCAAATACAGCACCATGTCAAAGATTCCCTTATTCTCAAGTTATTGAGTATATGCCATATCATGTGTAAATTGGTTAGACTGAGACACAAAGAGCAACATTTTATGAGTTACATCAGTGAGGTAGCCATGAAGAGAGACAAATATCAAACTTGAGTGAAACACCCCAAGCTACTTGGTACCACTCTATTAGAGATAGCCATCATGTATAAAACAAATAGTCTAACTGGAAACAACAGCATGAATAATGATGATGATGATGATGATGATGATGATGATAGTAGTAGTAGTAGTAGTAGTAGCAGTAGTAGTAGTAGTAGTAGTAGTAGTAGTAGTAGTAGTAGTAGTAGTAGTAGTAGTAGTAGTAGTAGTAGTAGTAGTAGTAGTAATAATAATAATAATAATAATAATAATAATAATAATAATAATAATAATAATAATAATAATAATAATAATAATAATAATAATTTGTTCTTTAACGATGCTGTCAATTGCCAGGACCACATCAGCATCGCTGGTGTGCCGGAATTTTGTCCTGCAGGAGTTCTTTTACATGTCAGTAAATCTACCGACTTGGAGTTATTGTTTTTAAGCACACTTATTCTGACTGTGTGTGTGCGTGTGTGTGCGCGCGCGTGTGTATGCAAGAGAGAGTGTGTGTTATGGTTCTGTAATATAATTTCTGATGTGACCATGCTTAAAACTTTTGCTACCAAGTCTACAAGCAATAAAGAATTCATCATCGTCGTCACTACCGCCGCCACCACCACCACTACCACCGCCGCCACCACCACCACCACCACCACCACCACCACCACCACCACCACCATCATCATCATCATCATCATCATCATCATCATCATCATATTGTCTAACCAACTGAGCCATCCAGACGAAAATAACAGCATAGCAGCTACATAAATAGTAATATTTGCAGCTTTGTTTTTATTTTTATTTTGTTCATGTTGACCAATGTGACATTGGTGATACAACAATATATGGATAAGGATGGGAGCCAGGGGGCCTGGATCAGCTGTGTGTGTGCATGGCAGCACAATAACAACAAAAGGGGCTAAGAAGCTTTTTGTTGATTCTTGCTAAGTCATTGCACATGTGTGCTGGAAAGATCTCGAAAGGTCAAGTGACATCGGCTCCAGTATAAATAGCACCACACCGACAGCATGAGTAATAAGCAGTTTAGTGGAGTCTAGTTGGAGTTGTAGTTGTGAGTTTAGTTGTGTAAGTCATCATGTGCAGTTAGGTTTTAGTTACGAGAGTGAGTCAGCCAGCCAGACAGTGAGTATGTATGTGTCGTTGAGTGATTGTATCATAGTATTCAAGATATGAGAGACAGAGAAACTGGAGAAAGACACTGAAAGACTGAAAAAGATTATCAGAAGAACAATTGCAAATTGTAATAACAGAAAAGACCATAAACTGTGTTAAGAACAAGAAGGAAATTGTGCATTTGTAGTAAAAGTTAGAGGACAATAAAGTGATAGAAAAGTAACCGGACTCTGGATTTTGATGTTTTGTTACACTATTAAGAAAATTCATTATAGGCTGCCAATAACAAAGTCTGAGGATGATGCAATATTTCACTGGTCTATACTCAAAATCTATCTGAGTTAAAAATAGCTCATTCCTATTTATTTTTATATGAAATAAATTAATGACATTTAAAATGTTTGCTTAGCTCTCATTCTCCAGGAATTAATTTTATGGTGGAGGGAAATTTTTGCAATGCTGCTATTTCTTTGCAATGTCAGTATTTTTTTATTGTTACAAATAAAGACTGGTAACACGAGTATGCCATATTCTGTTACTAGAGAAGCCAGTTTGTTTACATAAAATCTTATTGCCACCTTTACACATCAAGTTAGGTCTTATGAAGGACTTAGTGAAACTGATGAATAAAGGAGAAACTTTCAAGTATTCAAAGACAAAATTCCCACATCTCAGTGATGCAATGATCAGAGAGGGAAACTTCTTTGGCCCACAAATTAAAGAACTGTTTAATGATGGAAGATTTAATAGGGTAATTGAAGGGAAAGAGAAAGCAGCTGGGAAACCTTAAAAAATGTTGTTCACAATTTCTTTAGAACTCAAAGAGCTGAAAACTACAACTTAGTTATTAATGAACTTCTGAGGACATACCAAGAGCTGTGTTGTAATATGTCGCTCAAGATCCATTTTTTGGACTCACATCCCTACTTCTTCCCAAGCAATTGTGGCATTGTGAGTGACAGGAAAAGAGAAGCACGTGCATCAAGACATTTCAGCAATGGATAGTAAGTATCAGGGCAAGTGGCACCCATATTCGCTATTGTTGGAATGCCATGGAAGAGACCAATGGGAGAAGTTCCATTCATGCATGTATGTATCTTTGAATCAAGAGTCAACAAAAACTTTCTGGTGTCATATTCTTGTTCTTTGACCTCAATTTGGTCAGAATTGACTATTTTTGTAAAGGATACACAACTTCAATTTTTTGTAGACCAGTGTTTTCAGCCCACAATATCCCAAGAATTCTGATTAGACCCTCAAAACATTAAGGAGATGAAGATTCAGCATTTTGCCCTGTATAAACTTATGACTTTATCACTAAATTCAAGATATAAGATATGTGAACATTTACCTGATTATGAACAGGTTGTAAACTGGTGTAAAATATTTTAACTATATAATGCAGGCATCCTGATTCTCTCACAACTGTTTGCCCCAAATCATTGCCTCCTACTATTGTTGCAGTCAGAAATAGTATGCTTGTTCTGAGAGAATGTGAACTCCCTTTTAAATGCTTCTTCAAAACACTGAATGTATTTAGTGTAGAAACCTTTCTCTTACAATATTCCTGTAATCAAAAGAAATTATTGCAATATGGCATTTCATCACAAAGAATATGATTATGAATATGCCTAATTATTGCCTGTTATTTTGCTTGGAACATGAATGAAAAGTCAAATCTGAATTCAAAAATGCAGAGTAATGGGACACCCTCACATAATTTTTTTTGTGCATGCATACATGCTATCATTGTGCTACCATGATTGGATCCTCAAATCCTCACTGAACCTCTTTCCTCTAATGCACATCAATTCCAGAAAATCATTAGTACTCCAAGAGTACTTTAAAGTCAACTTGCAGTACATCAAGGCTTTTAATTCTGCACCCCTCCACAAAGGCTTACCAGTGTGTGTGAATCATATACTGTATTTCATTACACAATTACCACACTTTTTATGCTTTCTTCATAAAGTAAAATAGATTGTGACCATTATCCGAAGAATAAATTATTTAAGACTAACCATGTTAACTGTATAGTAATGGGAGTAAGAGCTGGTCTGAGTGTATTCAAGCACACATGTGATGCTATTCATACTTGAAAAGGAGAGGGGAAGAAGGGAAACAGAAGTGATGCTGACACCACAATGCAAACACCTACTATGGTAAATAAAACAAAAAAAGAAAAACAAAAGAAAAATGTGACTGTAGATTTATTGAATTAAGATTTATTACTTGCAAAAACATTTTCAATACTATACTTTTTAATTAGAGTTCATATTACTGGATTATAGGACAGATGGCAATAAAGCCCATAAGTTCATAAAAAATGTCAAGGACAGGAAAGAAAACAACAGCACACCTATCATACACAACAATAAAATATTAACAAATGATGCAGCCATACCCGAAACATTCAATAAATACTATGCTAATTCACATAAAGTAACAAGAAATAATAAAAAGGAATGTAAAGAAGTTAAGAAAGATTTGAAACAAGAAAGAGAATGTGATCCTAACGCTCAATACAATATCTTTTATCAAAATTTTAATATACAAGAACTGAACATTGCAATTAATAATCTAAAAATCAAAAAGTCTCCTGGACCAGATCACATACATACAGAATTCATAAAAAAACCTTGGAAGTACAGCAAAACAACTACTAAAACTCTACAATCTATTCTGGAACACCACTGTACCTGCAGAATAGCGAAAAGCAATAATTGTCCCACTCTTGAAGAAAGATAAAACAGCATCAGAAATAAAAAATTATAGACCAATAGCTCTTACTAGCATAATAGCAAAAGTGATGGAAAGAATAGTGTCAAATAGGTTAAATTGGTTTCTAGAATCACAAAATTTAATTTCCCCATGTCAAGCTGGATTCAGGGAGTTCTACTTGGTGCAGTTTTTATAATTATGCTTCGTTGAGTCTTTGAGCTATTGAGATCTTTGTGATCTCAGGGCGTGGTAACGGATGGAATGAAAAATCGCAAGATGTTTCTTCACCACAATGTATTATTTTATTAACACTTTTTCAATATTTTACATTAAATAATTCCTCTTAGCACCGTTCTAAATGATTTAAATCTTTTCACTTTTTTATTTAAAGTGGAACAAAAGTTTGATGAAATTCTGGTAAATGTTCTACGGTGTTCACACTACCTAAATATGTCCTTTCACCTTGAATACACACACGCTAATGGGAAGATTATGGCGTCACCTCACGTGACACCGCCTTTTTTCGTATACATCCACGTATGTGTCCATCAAATAGTTCTTTCTTGTTAGGGAAGCGATCCCTAACCATCCATTTTTTAAATAAAAACTACTTTATTTATTAATAATCCTGTCAATTGCCAGGATCATATCAACATCGCCTGTGGGCTGGAATTTCATTCTGCATTGCTTCTTTTATATGCCAGTAAATCTACTGATATGGAACTGTTGCTTTTAAGCACACTTAAAAACCATCATTGTAGGCCAGGTTTGAACCCACAACCTTTAGATCAGTAGGCCAGCACCTAACCAACTGAGCCAAGCAGACCAACTAACGTATCATTATGTTGTTACTACTGTGCTGTATTACTTTCTCTACTGGTAAGTATTGTATTCCACCCAAAACTTTGATGTCGAGATCTCACCAGAAATATATGTTTTGAGGCCCCTGAATCCAAAAAAAGCATTTTTAGAAAAAGGTCTGTGTGTGTGTCTGCGTGTCAGTCTGTGGACAACATAACTCAAAAACGAAAAGTCGGTTAAAAACCAAAGCTGGTATTTAAGTTTAAAGTCTTTCAAGGATGCGACGCAAAGATTTAGAAGAAAATAGCCCCACCCTAAACTACCCTTTACAGGGAAAATTTTTCGAAAGTTTTGATTTTCTTGAAAATTCCTATAACGATTTTGGTTAAAATGTCATATAATTGAGATATTTTAATGACAAATTAAATGTATATCTTGAATTTTCTGGCTATATAGCCCCTGTAGTCGTATTTACTATGGACGACTTTTGCATAACTGGTAAACCGTTAGAGATAGACCAAATCATACTGTACAAAAAATGTAGATCTTGGTAAAATACACAATTCATGTCTCAATAAATTTTCTTGTAGGGTTAACCATTTCCGAGATATTCCTTGTTATGTGTGTGAATTTCGGGAAAAAAAACAGTCGTGAAACGTCTGAGACCAAGTCGTGAAACGTCCGTGACCAAGTCATCAAACATCCGAGACCAAGTCGTGAAACGTCCGTGACCAAGTCGTCAAACGTCCGTGACCATGTCGTCAAACGTCCGAGACCAAGTCGTCAAACGTCCGAGACCAAGTCGTCAAACGTCCGAGACCAAGCCGTCAAACGTCCGAGACCAAGCCGTGAAACGTCCGAGACCAAGCCGTCAAACGTCCGAGACCAAGCCGTCAAACGTCCGAGACCAAGTCGTGAAACGTCCGAGACCAAGCCGTGAAACGTCCGAGACCAAGTCGTCAAACGTCCGAGACCAAGCCGTGAAACGTCCGAGACCAAGTCGTCAAACGTCCGAGACCAAGTCATCAAACGTCCGAGGCCAAGTCGTCAAACGTCCGAGACCAAGTCGTCAAACGTCCGAGACCAAGCCGTGAAACGTCCGAGACCAAGTCGTGAAACGTCCGAGACCAAGTCGTCAAACGTTCGAGACCAAGTCGTCAAACGTCCGAGACCAAGCCGTGAAACGTCCGAGACCAAGTCGTCAAACGTCCGAGGCCAAGTCGTCAAACGTTCGAGACCAAGCCGTGAAACGTCCGAGACCAAGCCGTCAAACGTCCGAGACCAAGTCGTCAAACGTCCGAGACCAAGCCGTGAAACGTGCAACTCCAAGTCGTTAAACGTCCAACACCAAGTCGTGAAATGACCGATACCAAATCGTCAAACGTCCGAGACCAAGCCGTGAAACGTCCGAGACCAAGTCGTGAAACGTTCGAGACCAAGTCGTGAAATGACCGATACCAAATCGTCAAACGTCCGAGACCAAGTCGTGAAACGTCCAACACCAAGTCGTGAAATGACCGATACCAAATCGTCAAACGTCCGAGATCAAGTCGTGAAACGTCCAACACCAAGTCGTGAAATGACCGATACCAAATCGTCAAACGTCCGAGACCAAGTCGTGAAACGTGCAACTCCAAGTCGTCAAACGTCCAACACCAAGTCGTGAAATGACCGATACCAAATCGTCAAACGTCCGAGACCAAGTCGTGAAACGTGCAACACCAAGTCGTGAAATGACCGATACCAAATCGTCAAACGTCCGAGACCAAGTCGTGAAACGTCCAACACCAAGTCGTGAAATGACCGATACCAAATCGTCAAACGTCCGAGACCAAGTCGTGAAACGTGCAACTCCAAGTCGTGAAATGACCGATACCAAATCGTCAAACGTCCGAGACCAAGTCGTGAAACGTGCAACTCCAAGTCGTCAAACGTCCAACACCAAGTCGTGAAATGACCGATACCAAATCGTCAAACGTCCGAGACCAAGTCGTGAAACGTCCAACACCAAGTCGTGAAACGTCCGAGACCAAGTCGTGAAACGTGCAACTCCAAGTCGTCAAACGTCCAACACCAAGTCGTGAAATGACCGAGACCAAGTCGTCAAACGTCCAACACCAAGTCGTGAAATGACCGATACCAAATCGTCAAACGTCCGAGACCAAGTCTTCAAACCTCCGACACCAAGTCGTCAAACGTCCGTGACCAAGTCGTCAAACGTCCGAGACCAAGTCGTCAAACGTCCGAGACCAAGTCGTCAAACGTCCGAGACCAAGTCGTCAAACGTCCGAGACCAAGTCGTCAAACGTCCGACAGTAAGTCGTCAAACGTCCGAGACCAAATCGTGAAACGTCCAAGGCCAAGTCGTCAAACGTCCGAGGCCTAGTCGTCAAACCTCCAACACCAGGTTGTGAAACGTCCGATGCCAAGTCGTGAAACGTCCGTGGCCAAGTCGTCAAACGTCTGACACCAAGTCGTGAAACGACCGAGACCAAGTCGTCAAGCGTCCGAGGCCAAGTCGTCAAACCTCCAACACCAAGTTGTGAAACGTCCGATGCCAAGTCGTGAAACGTCCGTGGCCAAGTCGTCAAACGTCCTAGGCCAAGTCGTCAAACGTCCGAGATTATGTCTAAATAAATTTTCTTGTAGGGTTAACCATTTTGGAGATATTCCTTGTTATGTGTGTGAGTTTCGGAAAACTTAGAACTTTCGTGAAATGGATCATCGTTCATTTTTTTAATATGTTAAGTGAGCATACACAACAGAATCTCAAAGCTTTAAAACATTTGGCTATCCCACAAAGCCTACTGTATTCTAATATTCCCCTTGCACTTACAAGGAAATAAGCAATAAGGTAATTTGTACAAATGTTTATCTTAACTAACACAAAGAAAATATAGGAATAAGAATGGTTAGTACAAGAGTAGAGAAAGTTATGTGATTGCAACACATCAGATTTTTTTTTGTATTACTGTATAATATATTCTGTTGACCTCAGAATACATGTTATATAGTTGACTATACCATTTTGATTAATTCAAACACTTTCTTAGGGGCTTTATATTCAAATCACACAAATTTCACTGTGATTACAATTTTTTTTAAGATTTGAAAATGTATCTTTCTGCATGCAGTAATGGTATGATGTACTGCTCATTATACATTTATAATGGTAGTGTGAGAAAGAAGTATCACTTTTGAAGGAAGCGACCACATGCAATGTAAACACATTTTATAAGAACAGCAGCGATGGCTGTATTAAGGGAACATCACCACCTGAAGGCACTCATGTCAACAAACAGTTTAAAGAAGATGATATGGAAATTTCATGATTTGGCTATTGCAACCAGGGCAAGGAAGATAAGTCACCCCAATGGAAGTTGTTTATGTGGTTGCTGTGTCAGTATTTGACCTTGCAGCACATAGCCCAAATACTGCAACTATGGGCTTGAATACTCACAAGAATCATTCGTCCTATGGTCAACAATTTGAAAAGATCTATGTGTTGCAGTTTACACTGATTTCCTTAACTATGTGAAACTGAAACTTCAAGGTTCAAAGCAACAACTTGATTCTACCCTTCAACTTATCATACAAATGGAAGGACTCGTACATACGTGGACAGGAAATAGTCCATAAACTGATAATCCTATAATGCTATGTCATGTGTCAAATGACAACTGGTATGTTCTACCAGTATGCTAGCACATGTCCTATTTTGGTCCAGTGGCAAAAATTGTTACTATTTTAATTTGTTACAAGTACAGTTGAACCTGCTTTACATGTAACCCAGTACTAAGTAATCTGTATTTACATAAATTTTTGTAGGTCCCAGCAAAATGTCATTTAGAAATGTGTTAATAGAACCTTGACCACTTCCGTAGTGCAGTTGGTAGCATGCTTGCCTTTGGCGTGGAGGACCCGGGTTCGATCCCCAGTACCAGTATGGGGATTTTATCCGCTCTGGGAGGTCTGGCACGGGGTGCACTCAGCCTCGTTAGGTCTTGGGGGCACCAATTGAGGAGCTACTTGATGGAGAAGTAGCGGCCCCAGGTTGAGAAGACCGCATAACTGGCCGGGAGGGACCTGGGCGCTGACCACGTCCCACTCTCCAGTACTGCATCCCACCAATGATGCCTGTAGTGGGCAGAGGTGGGGGACGTAGCAGCTGGGTGGTAGGCCTTGGCCTTTCATGGGCTGTCGCGCCGGGGTTTAGTTTATTTAAGAGAACCTTATTTATGCATAATACATTTATACATAACTCTCTGTTTATACAGATTAAATTTCAGTGAAATACAACTGAGTTTTATATAATTATAGTGAGAATATGACATATGCTGTCTTAAAAGGAATTGAAGGGTATTTTCCTTATCTTTTTTGACAAAAATGCAAGCTGAGCAGGTGACTTTCAGCTATGGTAACAAAAGGCAAAGACATTTGCTGCTAGAGCCAGCGGCTTTTGGCACAAGGCATTTAAAGCAGTTTTGTCTTTCAGTTCCCAATTGCTCTTAATCAGCTAAGGAGAACAGAAAAAGGGAATGTTATACACTAGATCAGAAAGTAAAATTCATACAGAGAGGTGGAACTTAATCCAAACAAAATCAAAATTGTTTCAGACTTAGGAATAGCTTATACCACACTATGTGCAGTCATCAATAACAAAATGAGGTGTATGCAGCACGCTAAACAATTTCAGAAATAATCAACTTTAAATATTTTACAACACTTCAGTTGTAATCGAACTTTGGTAATGTACAATATGAGTTATAGTGTGTTGGACGGACGCAGCATCCATCGTCCACAGCAGCACACAAGAGTGTTGTAAGATAACAATGTTAAAGGTTCGCCCTCCTACCCCTTTCCCCGCGTATTCTGCCTTTGCAGTAATTAACACTGTACCATGCTGCAGTTAGTGATGCATGTTCCGCTGGTCAGCTTGCTTGCAGGTGTGCAGTTGTCTATTCTCCTCTCAAGCACCTGTGTTAAATAAAACTTATGGATATGAATTCAGTGGACTCTCTGTTAAAGAATCCATTCTCTACTCAATCCTTTGAAGAAACATTTCACGTTAAAACACTTGAAAGACCTACTCCTGATATTAGTATTAACATTAGCATTGTTCAGACAGCCAAGGGAAGAAAAGCTTCTAGTACCCACATAAGATGTTTTCATAGTGACATTTTTGCAAAATATTCATGGATGGGCGGTTGTGAAATTCGAAATGCCCTTTTCTGCTTTCCTTGCCTGTTGTTCAGAAGTAATGATTCCTGGTCAAAAAGTGGCATAAAGGACCTAGGCCATTTAAATGAATATGCAAATAAGCATATGTCAAGTAGGAAACACTTGAGCAACATTCTGGATATCCCTACTCTTGGTGCAGTAAACATTGGTGTATGGCTCAGTTCTGCATATAGCAAGTCTTCTAAACTAAAAAAGGAGGAAATCAAAAGAAATAGGTACATTTTATTAAAAATAATAGAATGCATTAAGCTGTGTGGCGCATTTGAATTGGCATTAAGGGGACATGAGACAAAAGAATCTGAAAATTCTGGAATATTTTTAGAACTTATTAACTTACTAGCTAGTGTCAGCAGTGCTGTAAAAAATCACAAGGAGACAAGTACTGTTGCTAAATGGCGTTAAAAACAGCCCAAAATGAACTGTTACAATGTATGCTGGACATCTGCCACAACAAAATAAAAGAGCTAAAGGAGACAAAATTTGTAACCTTAATGGCAGATGAGACTACAGATGTGTCAGCGCATCAGTAGATGGTTCTCGTGTATCGATACAAGATTAACAGTGATATCTACAAAACCTTTTGGGTTTCTTTTTAAGCCTAATAGATAGACTGCCATAGAATAATTCGAGTGTCTGTTTACAAAGTTAAACGGTCATTGCAAGTCGACACCAAACAAAATCATTAAACAAACATTTAATGGTGCTGCTGTCATGAGGGTACTAATAAATGGTGTGCAAGAGAGGACACTATCGTTTGACACTATGTGCACTGTTATGCCATCAATTAAATCTCTTAATGGAGAAACCTGCTTCGCAAAACAAATCAGGAAGAGTGTTTTTATCAATTCTGTCAGGATTTCCTGCTTTCTTTTCATGCTTGCCCCAGCGTGTCAGTTTTCAAAAAAATCTGTGAATGTTGTGTTGCTGCTGGTTCTGTCACTAGATGGAATTTTAAGTCCGGGACAGTGAGTTGTATTTTTTTAAAATAGAGAAGCACTTATTGAATGTCCTCTTATACTTGAGGCTTCTTTTTCAAAAGATATAAGAAGGGAAGTAAGAGGGCTAAGACACAACTTGTAAGACAGCAAATTCCTGTTCTGGTTATATTTCTTTTGTCATCTAATACCTAATTTTAATATCCTTTGCAACCAACTGCAGGTGAAGAAAACTAATTGCATTAAAGAGAGCCATTCAATGAAAAACTTTGTACAGATGATGGACTATGCAAAAACTTGGATATTGCCTCTACTGATGAAGATCAATATGGAAATAAGCGGAAGTGATAGGATCACATCAAAATTGCTGACGATAAAGAGGTGCGTGATCACATCACATTAGAGACAAAATGTTGGTTTGAGTCAATATCTCCTCTTGATGCTTGTAAGCTCTTAGTCACAGTAAATTTCGAAGGATGTTCGAAACAATTTCCAGAGCATTTCTAGACTTGGTTCTAATGACGTATACCATGCTAAACAGGAGCAAACTAAAATCAAGGATTTCGATAATTTATGAAAGACCAGAATTTCATCATGGGCATGGGACATTACTACTACTACTTAAGATGCTCTGTTCAAACAATCTGGTTGAAGCTTTCAATGAAATAGCAAATCTCCTGAGGATTATTGTCACTATCCCTATGACTGCTGCAGAACCAGAGCGTTACTTTTCTTCACTAAATTGGATCAAGTGCTTCTTAAGGAACACAATGAAGCAAAAC
Organism: Tenodera sinensis; assembly: GCA_030765045.1. Taxonomy (NCBI): domain Eukaryota; kingdom Metazoa; phylum Arthropoda; class Insecta; order Mantodea; family Mantidae; genus Tenodera; species Tenodera sinensis. Next base: position 27,347,881 of record CM060965.1, read on the forward strand.
CAACTCTTGGCATTCGCCATGCTCTCTGTAGAAAAGAATCTAGTTTCGAGCATCAAAGACTTTAACACCAAGACCATCAAAATGTTTGTTGTTGTTGTTGTTGTTTTCTAGTGCCTTGCATCTGGCAATGAAGCCATTAGCATTCGTGCTTTCCAATACTTTTGAACTGAAGTTTCTTCTGATCTTAATGCTTCACAGGTCTTCAAGTGTTCTTCATTCATTTCTGCTGGATCGTTACACAGGACACATATTGGCGAGGCTGAGATACCTATTCTGTAGAGATGACTTGCCAAGCAGTTATGATTTGTCAATAGTCGGAAGGCTGCAACAGCTCCATCAACATGTTTGCTGGCATGAAAAATTGCCGAGTCGATTTACTACTATAATCAGAACCAGGTGAGTATGTTTAATTACCATTGTATGAGCATGCAGCACACTATCCGTTAAATTCACAAGCCGCCACTGGGTGTATGTATGCACTTAATGTAAGAAAAGTGAAGCAAATCAAATTAATTGATTTCGTTAAAGCAGGACCAAGTTAAAGCTGTTTTCGTTGTACATATCTTTGTTCTTTGTAAAATTTTACACATGTAAGCCCACTGTATTGCTTTTTCTTTAAAAAAAAACATATGATGCATTATCAAAATCTCATTTGTAAGTAATTCTGAGTTACAAGTAATCTTCCCTCTTCTCCTTGATATATGCATAAATCAGGTTCAACTGTATACATTCTTTTATTAGTGTAGGTACCTATCAAATTATTGTATGCTCATTATGGCCATACTGGACCATAACTACTATCACTTTTATTATAACATCTATTAAATTGCTTTCTGTTTCATAATAGCCACATGGTATGAATCACAAGTGTGTGTTTCAATGTGCATTCCAAGGTTTCATCATGGTAGCATGTGATATTGCATCTTGATGGAAAGCCAAAGATCCTTAGTTATAGCCTTGTCTGTTTTCAAATCTAATGAGTTTTCCAAAGTGCTTTCCAATTTGTGAAAAAAAGCCTTTAAGTGCTTTTTCTAATTAAAAGTTTAGCTTTTAATGTTTAAAATAAGAACTGACAATGAAGCACTTTTGACTTACGTTTCCATACAATGAAGCTCCAAGAACAGGAACTGTGGTACTTGCAATATCAGAATTGCTATGATTCAAATAACTCAAGACAATGGATATCCCTCCAGCCTCTAGAAACTCATCTTTAATTTTTGAGTCCCGAAATATTAATTTTCCTAACAGCCGAAGACATTCCACTTTGTCTTCTTGAGAACTGACAAGTGTATTAAGCAAAGACTGCACAATTAAGGGTCCTGAAATTAGTAAACATCCAGTATTAAACACAGGTACAGTGAATATTGAGCCTATACTAACACTTTCTTCATTACTTATTTTATTATTTTCTATGAAATATATTTTAAAAGTTACTTGCTCTCATTTAACCCTCCATTATTCGTACAAAAAAATATGACATTGCTACTGGTGAGGATGAGTGTCATCCAAGATGTAAATGGTGCTATTTCTTATTCCAGATTCTTTTTATGCATACATAGGCTCGTCTGCTCCCCAACAGACATCTGACTCTAGGCACTGATTTGTAAGTCCTAGGGAGTTTAAGTCCTACACAAGGGGAGGGTAATCAGGTAAAGGAAAAAAAAAAAATAACGTATGGTTATTTAAACAAAACAGACATTTTTACTTCAAAAGAAAAACTTATGGTGTACTTTTCAAATACGTAGATAATTGCATCATAAAATTTAGGAATACTGACCTCAGAGAAGTTTATTTGTCTGCACAATTTACACATACATCTTTTTTTACATGATCCACACAGACCCACTTGTTACATACAGTATATTATCTATAGCAGACACCAGCAGGGTTTGCCCAATCGACCCTTGCTGTGACTTGCTACTGGCTTACAGGTTCAGCGTGGCTCTTGGATTACGTCAGTAGTGTGCTTTATTGATGACACAGCTAACCATACAGCAGGCCAAATTAATCTAATAATGGTGATCTAATAAAGTCTAATAATGGTGAACCAATATTCTATATTTATAGCATCAAAAAGTGCATGCATGTAATTACAAACATATTTATTCTAATTTGTCAGACAATTTATCATACACAGTTCTGTACACTTGCAGCAGAATACTTTTGCTCTGTTTATCTACTTGAGTAGCATTTATCTACTTGATAAATTCAATTTTTTATGCCTATGTGTACAGCAACTTAATCAGCAAAATATAAAGCACAGACAGCTTTCCTACATTTAACCGATGAACTTGTAAACTTAACAGGAACAAAATTTTATTTCATAATGTAAAAACCCAAGACAGATAATACAATTAGAACAGTTAAAGGTCTAACTGATAAGAAATTATGAATAAATGCCTAACTTATATAAATTATAAAATACAAGAAAATTAAACTGCAACTTATATTAAATGTTTTATTTTACTGTTGACCAGCCGATGAATATTTGGGGAGATATTTCATGCTACCTTGATTCTAAGCACTACATTAAGATTTTCATAAAAAAACGCATATACATGTATTGCTCTGCCAAATGTTGAAACACCATTGCTATCCACTGCTCGGCAAGCAAGCTCTCTACTGCCTACCACTCTAAAGTAGTGTACCTGCCAGTGCCTGACCTATGGTTTGTCTTATTTCCTGCTCTTCCACATACTTAAGCTGTAAATTTAATAGTGGCAACTATTTATTTGTTGCTAGTATAAAAGTGATACAGCTGTGAAACTTCTACAAATCTTCAATGTGGTACCCAATTTTGTGTATAGCTCTTTCATTGCCAGTGATGTGGAAGGCATAGTATCCCTGAGACAGCTCTTGTTCTGTAAGTGTTACTGATAGACCGCCCCAATGCCTGCAGAATCTCAGGAACAGTCCAGAATCAAATGTCATGAAGTGGCTCCTTCATCTTTGGAATGAAATCATAATCACAGGCATTTAAGTCTGGTGAATGTTGTGGATGGAGAAGTACTTTCTACCCCCAGTGACAGTACAGATGAGCTATAGAGTGTGCAATTTGTGCCTGAGTATTATCCTGCTAAATTATGAAAGGGTTCTGCAAAACTTGTGGGCACTTCCTTCACAATGCTACAATGCTGGTCTCAGGTTATTCTACACCTCCAGGGCTGACACACATACTGCCTATCATTGATTGGTGTCTAATAGTGTGGAAACAGCTTGCACATCCCCTTCACTAAGCTTGGATGACCTGGCCAATCCACATGTTCCATACAGCCTACTCTTTGTTGAAAACTCTAATTCACCTCGCCACAGTTCTGTATAGTAATGCTGTCTCCTCAACAAGAACTTCATGACATTATGACCACAGGGACATTCAATTTTCAGTCAATGTCACTTTCCCTGCTTTGTAAACACAGTGAAACAGAAGCTTAGAATGGTAATTAACAGGAGACTAACTTCCTCTCTCTATAGTGCATGCGCTCTGAGTCTGATGGAAGAGTCCATTCATTGGAGGGGAGGTCAGGCATAGACTAACATGTGGTAAAAGTAACAACAAATAATTCCTAATATTCCAGCAATATTGGCACTATTTTTGTCGCTTCCCACACATATAGCACCTACCATGTAGACAGGGTAGAGATGAAGAAGAAACTCAAGAGTATTTATTTCATACTGGGAAAGATGGAGTAACCAAATGGCAGATAAGTAAATTCCCCAGTAATGTGAGAACAAGATCTTGCAATATCAATACACATTTAACCAGAACAAGAAATGAAGCTTGTAGGTACATGAAAAATGTAATAGATATTCTGAACTTATCTTGCATGAAAAAAATATTGTGCACTATTGTAACATGCACAAACATTTATATGGATGAAGTTTGTGCTAACTTTCAAGGGCGATGGATGCTAAGAGACAGGTATAGAAACCATAGCCTGTTCTTCTTCTGAATTCTTATGGAATTTCTTGTCTGTTTCTGAATCGTGATTACTTTCACAAAATCTTCTTCCTCTCATCCATCATTATCACCACTAAATCGCTTGTAACTTATCTATCGGAACCATTATAACCATATGGTGCTGTTTTTATAATATTAATAAGGAATGTGCTGAGCTATGAGATTCTTATTTCTACCCCAGGTCATGGTACTAGATGGAATGAACAAACACTCGATGTTTATTTCCTATATTACTTTATTAACACTTTTTCTCGGCTCTACGCTTAAATTACTTTTCGTCGCACCAATTTATATTATACAGATAGTCTTTCCAGTTTTTTAACAACTTTAGAACCAAAGCTTCATGAAAGTTTAATCAATTTTCTACTCACATCCAAGAGCACTATAAAAACATGTCTTCCCGTATCAAGCACTTGGACGCTATTCACTAAACAATTGACACCTCTTCACATGATACTACCTTCTTTTGTGTACATCAAATTGCGTTCATCAAATAGTTCCCGTATTGTTAGGGAAGCGATCTTTAGCTATTCTCCCTTCGCTTTTAATATTGAACACATATAATTCTTTTATTTATACATATATATTAAAATTAAATATGGAAATATTTATGATGTCTTTAAACAACCTTAATTGTTTGTAACAATGAACAATAGTAACATGTTTTCGTCATTCAACCAACTCGTACCAACACCGAAAACAAATTACACTCTTAACAAATATTCACATAAACGATTTTCTTTTGGGGTCTTACAATATCCTGTCTCACATATATTTGGATTACTGCTCATGTCTACCTTTGTCTTTGGTTTCTTCACTGTTCACATTTTTTTCTTGCAATCTGAAAATTAAAATAGAGAATAACTGTATATACACAGATCCCTGCCTACATTTAGGCTAATGCGGTATTAAAGAAACATTGCTTACCTTGACTGAAGTAAAAACACAATTGCTTGCACAGATGACCAGTGTCCTCCAACTGCAGTCAGGCCTCAGTTGCAATGTAAACAACTGTTTCACATGCAATAATGACTGCCCAAAATGGAGCAACGATTGATGGAAAGGTACTGAGAATGACACAATCAAAAACCTGACCAATCAGATACAACAGATCAACAAAATCACATTGATGACGAGTGTCATCCGTGTGGGTAATGGAGAGTTAATGAACCTTTAGCTTGCAAATCATGTAAAATAATGACACTCACAATCATTCACATATTTAAGATTATCCTGAAACATCTTATATATTTAAACGAGCAATTCTTGTATATACATATATTTATTCCGCGCAACTTGGAAACGGCACTAACGATTTTGATCAAATTTTGTATTCATATAGAGTTTTGCCTTTTAAGTTCATCTATATAGGTGTAATTCCCAAAAAAACGCAATTTTACATAAAAAATAACATTTTTTTATTCCCGCTTCTACAGTGCAATTCTTGTATATATATTCCCCGTATTTCAAACACGGCTCTAAAGATTTGGTTAAATTTTGGTAAACATGCATAATACATTCAGAGTTTTCTCTACTCACTTTTGGATAACACATTCACATCTCTTTCTCCACTCAGTCTTCTATAAACAATTTTCCATAAAAAACATGATTTTGCACCAAAAACATTTTATCCTCACTTTTAAAATGTCATACCATGTTCTGTATGTTTGAAACAGAAGTGCTATTACATTCACACTGTTTTCTCCTCTCACTATTAAGTGATACATTCACACCTCTTTCTCTACTCACTCTTGTACAAATAAGTCATGCAATTTTCTGTATGTTTGAAATAGAGATGCTGTATATTACATTCACAGTGGTTTTTCTACTTACTTTTAGGTATCACATTTACAAATCATTCTCTACTCACCCTTCTATAAACAATTTTACATAAAAAACGTGATTTTGCGCCAAAAAACACTTTTATCCCCACTTTTAAAATTAGTCATACCATGTTCTGTATGTTTTAAATAGAAATGCTATTACATTCACACTGTTTTCTCCTCTCACTATTAGGTAACACATTCACATCTCTTTCTCTACTCACTCTTCTACAAATAAGTCATGCAATTTTCTGTATGTTTGAAATAGAGATGCTGCATAATACATTCACAGTGATTTCTGTACTTACTTTTAGGTATCACATTTACGTCTCCTTCTCTACTCACCCTTCTATAAATAATTTTCCATAAAAAACGTGATTTTGCACCAAAAAACACTTTTATCCCCACTTTTAAAATAACTCCCACCATGTTCTGTATGTTTGAAACAGAAGTGCTATTACATTCACACTGTTTTCTCCTCTTACTTTTAGGTAACACATTCACATCTCTGTCTCTACTCACTCTTCTGTAAACAATTTTCCATAAAAAGCATGATTTTGCACCGAAAAACACTTTTATCCCCACTTTTAAAATAAGTCATACCATGTTCTGTATGTTTGAAACAGAAGTGCTATTGCATTCACACTGTTTTCTCCTCTCACTATTAGGTAACACATTCACTTCTCTTTCTTTACTCACTCTTCTAGAAATAAGTCATGCAATTTTCTGTATCTTTGAAATAGAGATGTTGCATATTACTTTCACAGTGGTTTCTCTACTCACAATTAGGTGGCACATTCACATCTCTTTCTCTACTCAGTCATCTATAAACAATTTTCCATAAAAAGCGTGATTTTGCACCGAAAAACACTTTTATCCCCACTTTTAAAATAAGTCATACCATGATCTGTATGTTTGAAACAGAAGTGCTATTACATTCACACTGTTTTCTCCTCTCACTTTTAGGTAACACATTCACATCTCTGTCTCCACTCACTCTTCTGTAAACAATTTTCCATAAAAAGCATGATTTTGCACCGAAAAACACTTTTATCCCCACTTTTAAAATAAGTCATACCATGTTCTGTATGTTTGAAACAGAAGTGCTATTACATTCATACTGTTTTCTCCTCCCACTATTAGGTAACACATTCACTTCTCTTTCTTTACTCACTCTTCTACAAATAAGTCATGCAATTTTCTGTATGTTTGAAATAGAGATGTTGCATATTACTTTCACAGCGGTTTCTCTACTCACAATTAGGTGGCACATTCACATCTCTTTCTCTACTCAGTCTTCTATAAACAATTTTCCATAAAAAGCGTGATTTTGCACCGAAAAACACTTTTATCCCCACTTTTAAAATAAGTCATTCCATGATCTGTATATTTGAAACAGAAGAGCTATTACATTCACACTGTTTTCTCCTCTCACTTTTAGGTAACACATTCACATCTCTGTCTCTACTCACTCTTCTGTAAACAATTTTTCCATAAAAAGCGTGATTTTGCACCGAAAAACACTTTTATCCCCACTTTTAAAATAAGTCATACCATGTTCTGTATGTTTGAAACAGAAGTGCTATTACATTCACACTGTTTTCTCCTCCCACTATTAGGTAACACATTCACTTCTCTTTCTTTACTCACTCTTCTACAAATAAGTCATGCAATTTTCTGTATGTTTGAAATAGAGATGTTGCATATTACTTTCACAGCGGTTTCTCTACTCACAATTAGGTGGCACATTCACATCTCTTTCTCTACTCAGTCTTCTATAAACAATTCTCCATAGAAAGCGTGATTTTGCACCGAAAAACACTTTTATCCCCACTTTTAAAATAAGTTATACCATGTTCTGTATGTTTGAAACAGAAGTGCTATTACATTCACACTGTTTTCTCCTCCCACTATTAGGTAACACATTCACTTCTCTTTCTTTACTCACTCTTCTACAAATAAGTCATGCAATTTTCTGTATGTTTGAAATAGAGATGTTGCATATTACTTTCACAGCGGTTTCTCTACTCACAATTAGGTGGCACATTCATATCTCTTTCTCTACTCAGTCTTCTATAAACAATTTTCCATAAAAAGCGTGATTTTGCACCGAAAAACACTTTTAACCCCACTTTTAAAATAAGTCATACCATGATCTGTATGTTCGAAACAGAAGTGCTATTACATTCACACTGTTTTTTCCTCTCACTTTTAGGTAACACATTCACATCTCTGTCTCTACTCACTCTTCTGTAAACAATTTTCCATAAAAAGCGTGATTTTGCACCGAAAAACACTTTTATCCCCACTTTTAAAATAAGTCATACCATGTTCTGTATGTTTGAAACAGAAGTGCTACTACATTCACTCTGTTTTCTCCTTCCACTATTAGGTAACACATTCACTTCTCTTTCTTTACTCACTCTTCTACAAATAAGTCATGCAATTTTCTGTATGATTGAAATAGAGATGCTGCATATTACATTCACAGCGGTTTCTCTACTCACTTTTAGGTAACACATTCACATCTCTTTTTCTACTCAGTCTTCTATAAACAATTTTCCATAAAAAGCGTGATTTTGCACCAAAAAACACTTATCCCCACTTTTAAAATAAGTCATACCATGTTCTATATGTTTGAAACAGAAGTGCTATTACATTCACACTGTTTTCTCCTCCCACTATTAGGTAACACATTCACTTCTCTTTCTTTACTCACTCTTCTACAAATAAGTCATGCAATTTTCTGTATGTTTGAAATAGAGATGTTGCATATTACTTTCACAGCGGTTTCTCTACTCACAATTAGGTGGCACATTCACATCTCTTTCTCTACTCAGTCTTCTATAAACAATTTTCCATAAAAAGCGTGATTTTGCACCGAAAAACACTTTTATCCCCACTTTTAAAATAAGTCATACCATGATCTGTATGTTCGAAACAGAAGTGCTATTACATTCACACTGTTTTCTCCTCTCACTTTTAGGTAACACATTCACATCTCTGTCTCTACTCACTCTTCTGTAAAAAATTTTCCATAAAAAGCGTGATTTTGCACCGAAAAACAGTTTTATCCCCACTTTTAAAATAAGTCATACCATGTTCTGTATGTTTGAAACAGAAGTGCTACTACATTCACACTGTTTTCTCCTTCCACTATTAGGTAACACATTCACTTCTCTTTCTTTACTCACTCTTCTACAAATAAGTCATGCAATTTTCTGTATGATTGAAATAGAGATGCTGCATATTACATTCACAGCGGTTTCTCTACTCACTTTTAGGTAACACATTCACATCTCTTTTTCTACTCAGTCTTCTATAAACAATTTTACATAAAAAACGGGATTTTGCACCAAAAAACACTTTTATCCCCAATTTTAAAATAAGTCATACCATGATCTGTATGTTCGAAACAGAAGTGCTATTACATTCACACTGTTTTCTCCTCTCACTTTTAGGTAACACATTCACATCTCTGTCTCTACTCACTCTTCTGTAAAAAATTTTCCATAAAAAGCGTGATTTTGCACCGAAAAACAGTTTTATCCCCACTTTTAAAATAAGTCATACCATGTTCTATATGTTTGAAACAGAAGTGCTATTACATTCACACTGTTTTCTCCTCCCACTATTAGGTAACACATTCACTTCTCTTTCTTTACTCACTCTTCTACAAATAAGTCATGCAATTTTCTGTATGTTTGAAATAGAGATGTTGCATATTACTTTCACAGCGGTTTCTCTACTCACAATTAGGTGGCACATTCACATCTCTTTCTCTACTCAGTCTTCTATAAACAATTTTCCATAAAAAGCGTGATTTTGCACCGAAAAACACTTTTATCCCCAATTTTAAAATAAGTCATACCATGATCTGTATGTTCGAAACAGAAGTGCTATTACATTCACACTGTTTTCTCCTCTCACTTTTAGGTAACACATTCACATCTCTGTCTCTACTCACTCTTCTGTAAACAATTTTCCATAAAAAGCGTGATTTTGCACCGAAAAACACTTTTATCCCCACTTTTAAAATAAGTCATACCATGTTCTGTATGTTTGAAACAGAAGTGCTACTACATTCACACTGTTTTCTCCTTCCACTATTAGGTAACACATTCACTTCTCTTTCTTTACTCACTCTTCTACAAATAAGTCATGCAATTTTCTGTATGATTGAAATAGAGATGCTGCATATTACATTCACAGCGGTTTCTCTACTCACTTTTAGGTAACACATTCACATCTCTTTTTCTACTCAGTCTTCTATAAACAATTTTACATAAAAAACGCGATTTTGCACCAAAAAACACTTATCCCCACTTTTAAAATAAGTCATACCATGTTCTATATGTTTGAAACAGAAGTGCTATTATATTCACAGTTTTCTCCTGTCACTTTTAGGTAACACATTCACATCTCTTTCACTACTCACTCTTCTGCAAACAATTTTTCCATAAAAAGCGTGATTTTGCACCAAAAAACACTTTTATCCCCACTTTTAAAATAAGTCAAACCATGCTCTGTATGTTTGAAACAGAAGTGCTAGTACATTCACACTGTTTTCTCCTCTCACTATTAAGTGATACATTCACACCTCTTTCTCTACTCACTCTTCTACAAATAAGTCATGCAATCTTCTGTATTTTTGAAATAGAGATGCTACATATTACATTCACAGTTGTTTTTCTACTTACTTTTAGATATCACATTCACATCTCTTTCTCTACTCACCCTTCTATAAAGAATTTTCCATAAAAAATGTGATTTTGCACCAATAAAGCACTTTTATCCCCCCTTTTAAAATTAGTCATACCATGTTCTGTATATTTTAAATAGAAATTCTATTAAATTCACACTGTTTTCTCCTTTCACTATTTGGTATCACGTTCACATCTCTTTCTATACTCTTCTATAAAGAAATCATGCAATTTTCTGTATGTTTGAAATAGAAATGCTACATATTACATTCATACTGTTTTCTCTACTTGCTTTTGGGTAACACACTCATAACTGTTTCTCTACTCACTCTTCTAGAAATAAGTCATACAATTTTGTGCATGTTTGTTATAGAAATGCTGTATGTGACATTCACAGTGTTTACTCTACTCACTGTTAGGTAACACCTTCACATGTCTTTCTCCACTCACTCTTCTACAAACAATTCATATCATCTATACAACTTGAATGTTTGTATATATCTAACTGTTAATCTCGAAAACCGCTTAACTGATCACCGCGAAATTCGGCACGTATATGTATTTTTTTCATGGAGAGTTTTTATGGTAACAATTTTACTACATAATATATTACTTTCAAATGGTTTTCTACTTGCTTTTCTTTTACGTAGCGCATTCATGTATTCTGTGTTTGCCCTTCAACATACAATTCATATAATATTCTAGGATTGAAATATAAATGCAGCGTATTACATTCACACGATTTCCTCTACTAATTCTTCCTTTACAAGACACAATCAATCTTCTTTCGCTATTCGCCCTTCAACTTATAATTCATACAATTTGCTATATGTTTGTAACAAATACAATGTACTACATTCATACTACTTTCTCTATTCACTTTTGTTTTACGTAACAATTCACATGTTATTCCCTATGGTTTATCAACTTCATACATACCAAGGCCTATGCATATCTTATGTTGAAGAGTGATTAAAATCCAAAACAGGTTGACCGATCGCCATGAAAAGTGACATTTTTTTTATTGCGAAGATTTTTATGCAATCCATTTTACCACGCAATTTATTACGTTCACATGGTTTTCTCTACTCCCTTTTCTTTTACCTAACATACTACTCCTTCTTCTGCAAACAATCCATACATTTTTCCACACACTTGAAATATAAGTGCAACATATAACATTCACACGGTTTTTCTACTCATTTTTCTTTAGTAAAACACAATCACATTTCTTTCACTACTCCCGCTTCGACGAACAACTACGAACAATTCTGTGGTTCAAATCCCAGTTGTGGCATTGAATTTTTAAGTTCCGGTTCTACCTCTTAAACTTTGCCCACACACGGCTTGTGTGTTTAAAAACACCAACAGTAAGTTTGTTGGCATAAATAAATAATAATTACCATGTGAAGGTTATTTAATCCTGGGATATAAAGTACTTGCAATAGTAAGTCACCATTGGGGTAATTGTCTCTGATGTGAGACTGCCTTTGTGGTTTACCAGGAAAAATACGAACTGGCTTGAGAATTTAATGCCATTCTGGCAGTTTGTCACAATAGCTCAGTGGTAGAGCGTCCGCCCGGCAAGCGGAAGGTCTGTGGTTCAAATCCCAGTTGTGGCATTGAATTTTTAAGTTCCGGTTCTACCTCTTAAACTTTGCCCACACATGGCTTGTGTGTTTAAAAACACCAACAGTAAGTTTGTTGGCATAAATAAATAATAATTACCATGTGAAGGTTATTTAATCCTGGGATATAAAGTACTTGCAATAGTAAGTCACCATTGGGGTAATTGTCTCTGATGTGAGACTGCCTTTGTGGTTTACCAGGAAAAATACGAACTGGCTTGAGAATTTAATGCCATTCTGGCAGTTTGTCACAATAGCTCAGTGGTAGAGCGTCCGCCCAGCAAGCGGAAGGTCTGTGGTTCAAATCCCAGTTGTGGCATTGAATTTTTAAGTTCCGGTTCTACCTCTTAAATTCATACACTTTTCTATATGTTTGAAACATAAATGCATAGTACATTCACATGGCTTTATTAACCACCTTTTCTTTCTGTAGTATTTGTTATTCTTCAACATTGCTTTTGCTTAGTGTTGCTCCGGTGTTTTAACAAAAAATAAAGAAATAGTTAAAAAGTAAAGTAATCACAATTGGTGTCCAGAGTGTGACGAAAAGCACGATATGGAACAGTTGATGAAACAAATGTTAGCCAAGATGGACATAATGGGAAATGAAATGAATTCCGGAATGCGTCAGGGGAAACAAATATGAAAACCGGATTGGAAAAATATAAACTACGGAATAGAAAATATGGCAACAAAAATGGAAGGCAAATTGAAAATGTAAACTCCGAAATGGAAAAGATGAAGACAGGAATTCCAATATGAAGACAGGTCTATTGAAGAATACTAACGAGCGACTGGCCGAGGTTAAGGAAGCCATGGAAGAACTCGATGGAAGTATGAAGGACCTTGGTCAACGTGTTAACGTCCTGGAGTCAATCACAGCAGCAAAGAACTGAACTCCATAATGGAACAAATGCTCGACGAAAACCTCAAACTGGGTGGATATCTATGGGGGAGGCCTGCTTTCAGCAGTACACGTTTTACAGCTGAAATGATGGTGTTTATGCAATATTTCTTATGTATTTCTATATCTCTTGTATCTAGGACATTACTCTTAACAATTGCGACAAGCAGTTTTATTTAGTAACGTTTTGCCTTTCAGGTTTGTCTAAATAAGTATCTTCTCCCACAAAAAATAAGATTTCAAAAAAACAGAGGCGAAAAACGCCGAGCGAAGCTCGGTCGCCCAGGTACTGATTCATAATCAATATAATATTGTTACAGTCAGCTTACTTTATTCAGTAAGTTCATTTAAACATAAACACAGAAAGAGCCTGTGTATGCATTGGGGTGGAGATGGACGAGTATATAGGATTGTAATTTAGCGCAAGTAGAAAAATTTTATGTATACACTCATATAACTTTCTCTACTCACTCTCATACCAGCAATTCTTAAAAACTCTTGTTCTTCTGTCTACTTTGTGTTAATCGATATTTCCTTGTTAGGTATAAGGAGAGTAAGGAGTAAGGTAATACAGCAGACTTAAAACAATAGTCAAATCTTTTAAGAGGTGGTTACTATGTGATAGCTTTGGAATTCCATTCTATTTGCATGGCCAAGAAATTAAAAACTCTGTGTTGCATTCACATGACTCTCTCTGCCCTTGTACTAACTATTCTTACAAACTCTTGTTCTTCTAACTTCTTACTGTTAGTCAAGATAAAACATTTGCAGAAATTATTTTATTGCTCATTTTCTTGTAGGTGCAAGGGGAATACGGGAATTCTGTTCTCTTTGCATGGCTAAGATATAAAAAAAAAACAAGAATGATGATCTTCCATTTGTGGAACTTACACGTACTGCAAAACTCACACAAATAACAAAGAATATCTCGGAAATGGTTCACCACACAATAAAGTTAATTGATTATCTTGAAAATGGCTGTAACAATTTTGATTAAAATGCAATATGTTTAAGATATTTTGAATTTTCTGGCTATAGCCCATGTAGTCCTGTTTACTGTTGATGACTTTAACTGGTAAACCATAAGAAATATACCAAATCTTACTCTACAAAAAATGCTGTTGTGGTTGTTGTTAGCTGGATTTCTGACAATGAAGTCATTAATCCTCTTGCTCTCCAATATTTTTCACAATGATATTGAAGAGAGCAATAGCAGTAATTGTAATCGTTTTTTAGAGAGCACCATATTTTTATGTTTTGGCGGTCACATCACTCTCTCTCAACTCCCAGAATGTCTGGAGGACCGCACCTGTCATTGGTTTCGGGTCTCACCAACCTGACCGGGAGAGTTATCAAAATAAATTCACCGACCATATCCTCTGATTACCAATCAGAGGATGTATTACATGCCATGGCAGGTCAGCATGTTGGGGTTAAGATTTTATAGAGAAATTAGAAAAATGGAGAGGTTGGAAAAATAAAGACTTCCTAGCCCTCGGGAACCCTAATAGCATCGGGGTCGGAAGAGAACAAGAGATGACCAAGGCAAGGTCAGATAGAAAAGTTACAGTGAGGAGCAAAACCTCCTCCTGTAAGTGGAAGTAATGTTCTGCTCAGCTTGGGTACCTTGTGGTCGCTATTCACATATCCCCTAGACGGAGACCCCTGAGGCCGTTGTTTTTTATTGAAGTTGGGTACTCATTGAAATAAAGTCTTTCTTATTTGAAAGATTTAGAATTTAAAAACTGTCTGTCTGCAACAAAACTGGCCAACTGAAACTTAAAATTTTGAAAACTACAAAAAATGTAGATCTTGTTAAAATATACAATTTAAATTGTACATTTTTTGTAGAGTAAGATTTGGTCTATTTCTTATGGTTTACCAGTTAAAGTCATCAAGAGTAAACAGGCTACATGGGCTATAGCCAGAAAATTAAAAATATCTTAAACATATTGTATTTTAATCAAAATCGTTAGAGACATTTTCAAACTAATCAAAATTTTGGGAAAATTGTCCATGTGGTTTGGGTTAGAGGAATTATCTTCAAAATCTTTGTGTCATATTCCTTGAAAGATATCAGTACCAACTTCAGTTTTTCACCAACTTTTCGTTTTTGAGTTATGCTGTTCACAGACACACAGACCTTTTTCTAAGAATACTTTTTTTGGATTCAGGGGGCCTCAAAGCATATATTTACAGTGAAATCTTGACATTGAATTTTTGGGTTGAATACAACTTTCCCGGCTCATCTTTAGAAAGTGTCCCGTAGCACTAACTTTCTAAAGTTTATCCCACTTTCCCTACTTACTGTACACAGTAGAGAAAGTAAAAGCAAATAATTACTTCCTATTTGAGAAAAGTATAAGAATTTGAAAATTCAAACCAATAACAAGGAATATCTCAACAAAAAAAAAAAAAAAAAAAAAAAAAAAAAAAAAAAAAAAAAAAAAAAAAAAAAAAAAAAAAAAAAAAAAAAAAAAAAGAAAGAACGGGTATTTGACGAATTGTGTGCTTTAATGAGAACTACATTTTTGGTAAGGTAAGGCTCTTGTCTAATTCTTATGGTTTACCAGTTATGAAAAAATACTCCAAAATGAAGGAGGTTTAAAGGCTATTCCCAGAAAATTCTAGATATATATGTTTCATTTTTCATGAAAATATCTCACATATATGGTGATTTAATAAAAATTGTTAAGAGTAATATATTAATAATAATTGTTAATATCTTTTGAGGAAATCAGGATTTCTTAAAATGTTGCATATAAAGGACAGTTTGCAATGGAAGGATTTGCTTGAAAATATTAAAATACTGAGCTTAAATACCAAGTTTGATATTAGGCAACTTTTTCTTTTTGAGTTATGCTGTTCATAGACACATAGACCTTTTTCTATAAGTGATTTTTATCAGGGAACCAAAAAAACGTGTATATAGCAGTACTAAATTTTTGGGTGGAATGCAATACCTTCTATACCTACTATAATATTTGATAGAGAAAATAAACGTATAAAATATTTCATTTAATATTTGTTTTATAAGTATATGCTATGTGACTAGCATTGTGACTTTATCAGCATTGTTTGTCCATGTGTGTTTTGTTGTGAACAGATTTTGTTAATAAGGATAATTGAGGCGTTGAGCGCAACAGTGGCCCAACCACTAAACGTACATAATGGAGATAATGGAGTGTAAAAAATATCTGTGATTTGAAAGTTTTATATTGACTTTAACAACTAAGCAAGAGTCATGATACTTGGAAATTTTAATCAATATAGCACCGACATTGTGATACATAGTTACATACATGCAGGAAGGTTGGGGCCACTGTTTCTATCCAGGAAGCCAGATTCAGTTCCATGCAATAACACACTTCTCATGCCATCTGCCGGTGGTTGTAGAAATGTGGTATAGGCCACTACTGCTCTCCTAGATTTTGATATGGGGAACATGTCTGTGCTAATAACTCAGTTTCTGAATTTTTGTGGGTTGAGCCACAGTTGTGCTCAACACCTCAATTAAGGAGACAACATTTATGTTATGATATATCTTACTATAACTTTTGCAAGCTAAATAGATAATTTGTATCATTAAGCTTTGAAAACAAGTTTGGATACTAATGTAGTATAGTGGGAAAAGTGGGTGTGTTACTTATATTGATTTTTCACTCAAGCGCAGGAATGAAAGTCTTTTTATTAATATATCAGTAAAAGTTTGCTTTGCTTACGTTGCTTCTTAGTGGGCTACAATATACAAAAACCATAGTTTTCTTAAAACTGCTTATAAAGAGGTAACTTAATGTCAGATCTAACTCTTTTATGAATATATTAGTAAAAAATGGTGGACTGCAATATATAAAACCATAATTAAGGAAATTGAAGCTATTAACTGTGAAGCAACAAGATTCTAAAGTAAGACAAATTAGAAACTAAAAACTTCACTTATCTTAGTAATATTGCAAGTTCTTGTTGCAAAACTGACTTAAGTTTCGAGTTAACTCCAACTCATTCTCAAAGCTATATAAACAAATTTGTTACCAAAGCTACAGATATTCATTTTAATCACAATATTACTAAGATAAGTGAAGTTTCTAGTTTCTAATTTGTTCTTGCTTTATAATATAAAACCATACTTTTTTTAACTACTTAAAAAGAGCTAACCTAACTTAATTGGGTAACCTCTGAAGAAAAACGGTATAAGTAGCTGAAAGTTTCCTACTATACTAAACTTTAACCAAAGTTTTATTCATTTAACTGTCTCCATTTCTATATGTGATTGGGTCTGATAAAATGGAATATACAAAGGCTTTAATTGATTTTTACCTAAAACTAACCCAGAAAAAAACAATTCTTATATAAAATGTTTAATTCTTAGCTCAAAATACCCGCTTATAAGACCTTTGGGGTCAAAAGTACTTGTACTGATTGCAACACTTTTGGAGTTGCAGCTTCACACTTCGTACATGCGTAATACATTTTTGTTTCTAATGTGCAACTTTTGGATATTCTTTAGAAAGAGTCCCGTGTTTGGACTTAGAATTTGGCTGGCAAGTGCTACGGGACTCTTTCTAAAGAAGAGCCCAACTTTTATCTCTTTGAGTAACTGTAGTGAATTATATTTAATTTCATAAAACTATGACTTCTGGGAGAATTTTGCAGTTATGATATGAGTAGTTTTTGTTAATATATTTTTGTTTGACATTTTAACATTCACATTTGTATTCCTATCCATACAATATATGGACACTATGGATTTATGTCAATAAGCAACAGCTGAAGAATATTACTATAATCATATAGAATATGATCTCATAAAAACAATTTATAGAGAAAAAAGGTTATAGAGCTTCGTTACACCAAACAGCCAAAACTCAATGGGTGATCTAAAGCAAGGGGAATTTGGCAACATACAAACTCCTACTTATTCATAAAATACTGGTATTACATTGTGCGCGGAAGTTTTTCCACTTAATTCTTCAGTTTCTTAATTCAGCTACATAACTATGAAGAATCCAAAGTAACAAGTGCAAGGTATATTGTTTTGAGACATACATATGTATAAAACAATGATCAGATCGACAACAGCAAAGCCAAGCGTTGTAAATATAACTATAATATGCGTGGTTTCTATTTACCTTTTTTCTGTAAATTCTCCATTGAATGGTGGGTCTCTCATATATCTGATGTTCATTAAGACAAAACAAGCACTTTCTTTGCACGCACTTTGTTTGATTTGATTTTTAGGCGCCATTAACTATATAAGTCAATTAAGCCTCTACTGGCAACGACAGAGAAGTTACTTCTTAGGAATGGGTTATATTTTAAATTCAAATCAAGTTCCTCCTTTGTTTAAATTCAATTGCCTCTTTTAATGCCACAAACGCAACACTGTTTTCTTGCTGAATGTATACAAAAGATACGGGATACCCAGATTACCACAGATTACTAATCGAAGTCGCCATTTTGAACTACGTTTTCTACTTATACTCGGAGACGAAACGACTTAACCTTATAATGCACACCGGTCCAGCGGCGAAGAAAGCTGAAGTGTTGGAGTCGCGTGACATGCACTATTTACAAAGGTTGACTCTTGACTTGCTGGAAATATGGCTGTCAGTTTATTATTGAAGGAGCTGTGCCTAGTTTACTGCATTTTATATGAAATAAGGTAAGCTATAATTTTTTTGAGATTTGAAATAACCTGTATTTCTTACAAATGCTATAATCTGGTGACCTATTTCTGTTGTTTCAGAGCCGCAGAGCTGTTGTGTATGTGGCTGCAAGTCAAATTATAAGGTTATTAGCTCAAAGAAGATGCACACCAACTATCCTTGAGAACCAACCGAAATATTTAAGCACAGCATTAGCATCAATTCAGAAGGATCCTGGAGAAAGGTGATAGCAGAGACTTCAGGAAGAGGTAGCTTTGAGAGAATGGTATCAAAACAAGATTTTGTCATTTGGGAACTTTTAAAAACGGTGTTCTCTCCATTTGCTTTGATTGAAAGTGAAAACTACTTACTGTTTGTGTATGAAAGTGATTTTATGGCAGTGCTTGAGCACATTGTAGGTTTCAAAGTGTCAGTTTCTTTAGAAGTTAAAGTGTTTTAAAAAGGCGTGTGTATAACAAGTGTCTTTCAATCTCAGTAATGATTGGACTAAATTTGAAAATCTGGTGAGTCATTTATGTCAGTATAAACTATTAGTATGTGATCAGGTAGAATATATTGCACATGAAATGCAGAGTAAAACCCACTGTGTAACAGGAAGAAGATAAACACGTGTGTACAGCTTCTGTTAATGAAACAAAAATATACCCTTGTGATTCACTTATATGTTCATGCACTGTTTTTTTTTTTTTACTTATCCTGCTGCTTAAAGTGGTGACCTTAGTTTACCTCATCCCTCTATTTACGTTCCATTTCAACGAGACATGCCCTCAGTCAAAAAGAACAGTTAACCATGAAACAGCTGACCAATTAATTCTGCCACCTGAACTAATAGATTTAAAACATAAAATGAGAAGTATGTATGAATTCTGTCAAACCAACAGACTGAGTGCATACATTAACACATATAATAGGTTAAAAAAACAATACAGGAAAGCGTTGCTTAATCTAAAAATAGATCAAATACGAAGTAAAATAACGAATTCCAGTAATACTACAAAAACAGTATGGAAAATTATAAACAAGCAAGCTAAACCCCAAACAGACGAACATTCAAACATAAGCCTGAACCAAGATGGACAGATGTTACATGACCCTTCTGAAATTTGCAAATTATTTAACACCTTTTTTAAATACTAATATTATAATTGGCAATATAGACAGGAAAGTAACTAAAGATAAAACTGTTATGAACAGCATGTTTCTACACGAGACAAATGCTGAAGAAATAGACAAAATAATAAGCAGTTTTAAAAATCAACAATCCTCTGGGAGGGACGGCGTGTCACCCATAGTACTAAAACACTGTAAGCAAGAATTGCTGAATATATTGGCATATTTAATAAATTACTCTATGAACGAGGAATTATTTCCAGAAATATTAAAAATTAGTGTGGTTCGACCAATTCATAAAAAAGGTTCAAACACAAATTTTAGTAATTACAGACCAATCACACTGACGTCAGTATTCAGCAAAGTGTATGAGAAAGTACTTATAGCAAGGATAAATAGTTTTCTAAAGTCTAACAGTATCCTTAATAATTTTCAACATGGATTTAGAAATAAATTATCAACCATCACGGCTATAGCAGAATATGTACATGAACTGTTGGAATTGAAAGATTCGAAGAAAAATACAGCAGGAATTTATCTAGACCTCTCCAAAGCGTTTGACTCAGTATCTCATGATCACCTAATTTCAAAATTGAATCGGTCATTGCAGAAAGGTCATGAGTCACTAAATTCAAATTTTACAGGAGAGATAAACTGTTTAGAACCTAAACAAATTGATTATTTTTGCCTAGTTTAATGTCATTGTTAGCAGAACGTGACAGGATTGGAAAACAAACAAGAACTTTTAATTTTAATTATTTTTCTTTTCTAAAACACGGTTTTAATTCATTAGACTCATGCCCTTTCTGCAATGAACGCACAATTATTAAAAGTAATTACATTTAGATCCCTCGTAATATTTTTATTTATTTGTAAACATAGTTGTAAATGATGTTATAACGTGCATATAACATTTATAACTAAACAGTTTTACATTAATTTTGTATGGTAGATGTTTTTTGACATTGTTACAAATTTGCACTAAGAAATTCAGTATTTTTGCATAAACATTTTGCTAACCCTTCATAAGAACTGCAAATTGATAAATCATTTAACAATGCATTTGAATCTAGTCTTCCCCATCACATTCAACATCAGCAGTGTCAGTTGGCCATTGTAGAATATCTTCATAAAATGCAATATATTCTGGAACAATGTACTTTTTCACTTTCATTATGTCCTCCACTTTTTTCACATTGATAGGCACTTTACGCTGTGGGTATGCAGGTGTTTCTGGTAGTGTAGGTTTGCTTTTTAGGTTATGTAAAAGATGGAAATGCTCCTTACTTAGGCCATCAATGAATTCTTCTGTGGCCATCGTGCCAGGAGAGTGGTTGTTATATTCAAAAGCCATCCACTTGGAAGGAGAGAAAGAAATCTTCATTTCCTTGGGGATTTTTCCCATGCTTGATGCTGAAAGGCATGTCTTTTTGTAATAAACGGGCCACCAATGCTTGAAATCTAATATTTGAACACTATCCATGTTTTCAATTTTAAATCTCTCTGATGCTTTCTTTATTATAACAACATACTCTTCAGGGAGGTAAATCCTATCATGGCATTTTACAAATTTCTTTATAAGGCCGAAGTCTCGGTCATTTGGCAGAAAACTGTCCTCTTACTGGAAAGTAATGTTTTATTTTTTTGAAGCTCTTAGTCAAAGCCAGAGTTAGGTTAAAACGAATCATTGCATGATTTTTATTCTGACCAGTACAACCATCAGAAAAGAGATGCAACTCGGTCACATTTTCTGCCACATAGTTTTGAATGTAATGATTTATGAAGGAACATACTTCATTTGCCCCCTTTTTTGCCTCTCCCTCATGGTAAACATAAAAATGTGAGGTACCAGTTTTAAGATTGTGTATGCTGAATACATTAACCCAAAGTTGACGCAGGTAGAAAATATCCTGAACTGGGATGTTCGGTAGGGCCAAATTTTGCATGTAGTCGAAGCTTAAACCCAGTGTATTTTCTTCTGGGCTGCATCGATTTGATACTTCTTTTATTTTGGCCAGTGGCGGCTCGCAGTCAAAATTTTAGGGTAGGCAAAGTGTAACAGTAACAACAAACAACAACAACAATAATGATGATGATGATGATAATAATAATAATAAACCCCGTTTATCCGAAATATAGGGGGCGAAGTCATTGCGGATAACGCAAACAATATATTGTTTGGTTGTTTAATAAGAGCAGAGTGAATGAGTGACTTACGGACGAATTACCGCCAAAACTAAAATCACGAGTGTTGGCAGACTTTTTTCCAGGGGGGGGGGGGGGGGGGCACATGTTGGAAATTTGCAATCATATAATATTAAATCATTATTTTACTGTCAAAATTTATAGTATTTGTTGCAGATAACCGTATTAATTTTTGCTAAACAAAAATTGTTCTTTACATCAAAATTAAAATAATAGTTTAAAAGTCAGTAACTGACTGCACATTAAGTTCACCAACTTCCAAGGGGGAGCCGTGGCCCCCCTTGCCCCCGTTTCGCGGCGCCCATGTCTAAAATAGATTAAGAAATTGAAAAATTGTCTGACTGCAGCTTTGTGTTAAATAGCTAAAACACTCCTCTTTTCATGGTCAGTGCGCCGCGAAAGCGAAATTTGTAATAGTTCACTAATTAAGTCGGTCATACTGGTATTACACAGAGATAACGACAGATTCAGATCTCTGAGATCTTCGTTCGTGGAGTATGGCTGTTCGGAAAATGTCGCATAAATTCGGATTTGGGCCGGCAAGTCTTCGGACTGCTGGCAGACGCGTCTACGCATGCTCGGAGTGCATATACAGATCGAATGTTTCCTTATCCCTGTTCAAGGGCCTCGTACTGAGGAAATGGGGCCGGGCAGGCAGAGGTTAAGCTAGCCTGCTCTCCACTACCCAGGTTCCATGCGTATCATTTCTGCCGCGCGTTTCAAACACGCAGCGCAGTTTTGATGAATCGGAATTGAGATTAAAGGATTTGACCATGCGCTGGTCATTATAACCGAGAAAACTTTTCTTGGACTGCAATTTAGGGGAAAATGACGGTTCAAATGATAAAATGCAGAATCATAGTTAAACCTTATTTGTTGATGTATTACGATAGGGTAGGCAATGCCTACCCTGCCTACCCTGAGGAGCCGCGCCTGATTTTGGCATAAAATTTCTTTGACCTCCTACGATGAACTATTAGTTCTGCAACAGCAGTTCGTTTGGCAGATTCAGAAAGATGTGGACTACGTATTTTTGCTGATAATTCTTCGCATTTCGAACAAGTATCAACCTGTGGTCTTCCAAACCTTAGATTAAAGTTCTCATTGAAATATTTTAAATAGAATTTGTACTTTACATTCTTCTCGGGATATTGTTGCAAGAACATATGGTGCATTTGCTTAACATCTAGTCTACCATCCAAATAATGCATTTCCCTCCCTGAGTAGTGAGTTATCTTCTTTGGAAATGATTTAATATGATCATAGATCTTTTGACATGTTTCCCCAGATATTATATTGCCTTTAGGATTTGTGCCCCTTAAGTCTCGAGGACTTTCCCCAAGGGACAGTAGTATACACAACCTACGGACTCTTTTTTCCGTTATACCATGCAGACTGATAAAAGCTCTTTTACAGACATTTATTCTGTTATTTCCTACCAGAATAAAATAGGAGAAGTTAACGTTCCTTGCCTTAGGGTTGTCCTTCCTTGGCCTTCTGCTTTTCACATGTTGTGTTTCGATGAGCCCTTGAAGGTAGATATCTTGCTGATCTTTATCATGCAGATGGTTAAGATGGGAGATGATGTCCATTTGTACCTCGTCATCCACAAGAGAAAAGCACTGCTTTTTGCAACTGCAAATAACAAAATCACATTATAATAGGGTAGTAAGGGGTAGTGATGCGCCTCCTATAGCCTCTCCTACCCAATTCCCATCCTCATCCTGCCCGTGGTGCACCCTGCTTTTAACAGATGAGGCTCTGGGGACCGAATCACAGCGGTATAACTGTTTCATCTAAAATGGAGGAAATGTCATTTACATATGTGCTGGCCTATCACAGCACAACAGCGTCCCTCAGAGGCACTTGAAGGGAAGGTCGGTGGATCTAAATATCATCTATTTAGTCCTCCCGGCTAGGTCCGATGGATCCGTTGACCAACGATAGGTGTGGTCCCCCTTGCAAAATGGGGGTTTAAGTCGGGTGATGTAACTGCCACATTGTAAAACTGGTGCCCGTTAAGAAAACAGTTACATGAAAGCCACATACATGAATATGAGTCCTAAAGATAAACATTCCGGAGTTAAAACTGTCCCCCAATCGGATCTCCGGGTGGGGACATCTTTAGGCAAATTTCATCACAACAATTCCAATACTTTAAGAATTCTACAATGGAATGCAGGAGGCATGTCCCAGCCTAAAAAACAAGAGCTAATGAAAATATTGAAAGACCAAGATATAGATGTCTTCACAGTACAAGAAGCCAATATATCACAAGAACAGGAAATATACTTTGAAATGGATCAGTACACTACACATATACTTCCAAAGGCTCGTCAAATAGCAAGTGGTATTCTTACAGGAATTAAAAGAAATATGAAAGCTATTATCCAAATCCAAAAAACAATGGAAGAACAAGATAAATCAGAAATAGTTAAAATTGAAGTATGGAAAAGTAACTACCACTATAGAATTTACAGTATCTACAATCCTCCAGACAATACACTAGATCTAAATTCTATTCCCATAGAACCCAAAAGTATTTTAATAGGTGATTTTAATGCACACTCCCCTAGGTGGGGCTACAGAGATATAAATTCAGCAGGAAGAGTCATAGAAGACCTATTAAACTCGTCAACAATGGAATTAATATTTAATCCAAAAGATCCACCCACTTACCTTCATTATAATGGTTCGGGTACAAATCCTGACCTTCTGATGGTGTCATCTGACATAATTGACAATACAAAAAGAGAAATAATAGAAGACCCAGGTTCAGGCCACAGAATCACCATAAACTCCATAAGAGGTCTAATAAATGAAAGTTGTTGTTTTCTAGTGCCTTGCATCTGGCAATGAAGCCATTAGCATTCGTGCTTTCCAATACTTTTGAACTGTAGTTTCTTCTGATCTTAATGCTTCACAGGTCTTCAAGTGTTCTTCATTCATTTCTGCTGGATCGTTACACAGGACACATATTGGTGAGGCTGAGATACCAATTCTGTAGAGATGACTTGCTAAGCAGTCATGATTTGTCAATAGTCGGAAGGCTGCAACAGCTTAATAAAAGTAACAAACCAAAAGTTAAAACTTCTTGGAATTTTAAAAAAGCAGATTGGTCCAGTTTCCAAAATGAGATAGAAGGGAAGTGTAATATACTGTTAGAATCAGAGTTCAAGTCAACAGATGAAATGAATAAAAAAATTTGTGAAATATTATTGACAGCAGCCAAAACACATATCCCCAAAGGAAAGTTAAAGAAATATAGCTACTTTTGGTCTCCATCTTTATCTAAGTTAAAACACGAAAGAAATATAGCAAGAGTCAAAGCCGAAAGAACCAAGTGTCCAGAAGATGTACAAAACTGGAGAAGAAAAGCAGCCATTTTTAAGAAAGAATTAATTACAGCAAAAAGGGCCAGTTTCACAAATTTTGTAGAACATATGGACTATAGGAAAGATGGAAATAAAATATTGTGACTTTTGGTGTGGGTGTAAAGTAAAGAAGACAGATGTAGTCGAGATAAAGTAACACTTTTATTTCCGTAAACAGTAACTTTGTACACTCGTTGCAACAACAAGAAAGTCTTTTCCGATTCTCCAACAGCACGGCTCCGAACTCGTAACACAAAGAACTAACTCTTCTCCGTCGGCACAACTCTCCACATCGTCTGTCCGTCTCCGTCGGCACGACTACTCAACCTTCACATACGTCTGACTGCCTCTTCTCACACTTTACCGCTATTTATATCTCCCCGGCACTGTTCTGGAAAGTTCAGTTATTGTGCTGGAGTACAAAGTAGAACATTCCAGTAGCCTCTATCCTTTTCTCTCTTTCGGCAAGCGCCCCAACAATGCGGCCATTCTCTGTCTCTTTCCTTCGGCTCCTTTGCGGTAGTGCCGACAATAATGCGATGCGTGACACTACGGTTGTCGGCAATTAGATGCGGCGGGCGCGGTGACACTGCTCCCTCCTCAGAGCTGGTCGTCCCGACCAGCACTATCACTGCGGCATCTCCCTTGCGTCCTGGTGGACTAACCCATCGAACCTCTTCTCCAGGAGGCACGATCCTAGGTATCGCTGTTGGATAGTGTCCCTTGGTCTGGGTAGGACGATGTATGCCATCCTGCTTCGAAATTCTGCAACAGTACCGCCGGTCTTGACGGTCCCTCGTCCAGTTGCCCTTCTTCCTGGTGTGTTGACGGGCCATCCTGCGCACTTGGAAACGGCTCACTGGGTACCATGTCCGCCGACCTCTCTGGCGCACCTTCGCAGCCACCTTGCTTCCGATGGGTCCGGCAACAAGCCCCGCCACATCCGCGCGAGTCGCGTCCACCACTGCACTCGTGTTCACTCGTGCTCGGCACGGCCTCTCCTGTATCCTGCCGTCCAAGATGATGTCCACCATTCTTTCGTTCACGGCACTATGCGTCAGGTGCTTGGATGGCTCCGACGGTCCTCCCATGTCACACGCCAAGTCGGTTCTCGCGTGTTGCTCGCCTGCTTGTGCGCTTCCCTGCTGATCGTCCTCCACGTCATATCCTGGTTGGTTACGTACCCGACACACTCCTCCAGGGGATCCTCGACGACGTCCCTGAACTGCCCCTTTGTCTTCCCCGAGACGGACACTTTCGTTATCTGAAACGGGCACAACTGTCGCCTCGGCCACTAGGTGCTCCCTCCCCGGGTCTGTGCTATTCCGTCTGCCCCTGGCATCCAGTACTTTGACGCTCTCGTCAACTCTTACTACCAGGGCGCCAAGGCGTTCCCCGTCGTCCTCCACGACGTCCACATGCTGGCAGAGGTCTTCCACCTTTTCGCCGAGTTCTTCCACGCCTTCCGTCATGCCAATCAGTTCGCCGAGTTGTTCCACGTCTTTCGTCACGCCAATCCGTTCGCCGAGTTGTTCCACGTCTTCCGTCACGCCAATCCGTTCGCCGAGTTGTTCCACGTCTTCCCTCGCGCCAATCAGTTCGCCGAGTTGTTCCACGTCTTCCCTCATATCATCCGAAACGGGCGCAACTGTCGCCTCGGCCACTAGGTGCTCCCTCCCCGGCTCCGCGCTATTCCGTCTGCCCCTGGCATCCAGTACTTTGACGCTCTCGTCAACTCTTACTACCAGGGCGCCAAGACGTTCCCCGTCGTCCTCCACGACGTCCACGTGCTGGCAGAGGTCTACCACCTTTTCGCCGAGTTCTTCCACGTCTTCCGTCACGCCAATCAGTTCGCCGTCTATTTTCGCCGATAGCTCCGTCTTCATCTCTTTCAGCTCGGCAGCGAGGTTGTTTCTCGTCTTCATTTCTTCTTTCAGCTCGGCAGCGAGGTTGTTTCTCGTCTTCATTTCTTCTTTCAGCTCGGCAACGAGGTTGTTTCTCGTCTTCATTTCTTCTTTCAGCTCGGCAACGAGATTGTCGTTTCTCGTTTCCATTTTGGCAACGAGGTTGTCGTATGACGTTTCCATTTTGGCAAATAATTCTTTCATCATTGCCATCATCCTGGTTTCCGAATCTCCCTCCATCTTGGTTCTAACGTTGCAACTTCTGACGATGTAATGAAACTAGAAGCAATTCGACGAATCCCACTCCTGACACCAGTGTGACTTTTGGTGTGGGTGTAAAGTAAAGAAGACAGATGTAGTCGAGATAAAGTAACACTTTTATTTCCGTAAACAGTAACTTTGTACACTCGTTGCAACAACAAGAAAGTCTTTTCCGATTCTCCAACAGCACGGCTCCGAACTCGTAACACAAAGAACTAACTCTTCTCCGTCGGCACAACTCTCCACATCGTCTGTCCGTCTCCGTCGGCACGACTACTCAACCTTCACATACGTCTGACTGCCTCTTCTCACACTTTACCGCTATTTATATCTCCCCGGCACTGTTCTGGAAAGTTCAGTTATTGTGCTGGAGTACAAAGTAGAACATTCCAGTAGCCTCTATCCTTTTCTCTCTTTCGGCAAGCGCCCCAACAATGCGGCCATTCTCTGTCTCTTTCCTTCGGCTCCTTTGCGGTAGTGCCGACAATAATGCGATGCGTGACACTACGGTTGTCGGCAATTAGATGCGGCGGGCGCGGTGACAATATACAAATTCCTTAATAAAACAAAATTATCAAAAAATACAACTGAACCATTAAAATATAATAACAAAAGCTTAACTACAGATAGGGAAATAGCAGAATCCCTTAACAAGTTTTATGCTCAGTCACAAAGAATACCCCAAGCGTATAAAAAACAAGATAAGGCTATCCAAAAAACTATCAGAGAAACTAGTAAGCCAAAAGGTATACGAAATGATATTTTTATTCAGGATTTTAATGAAACAGAACTGGATTTAGCAATAGAACAATTACAGAACAAAAAATCTCCTGGACCTGACAAGATCCACCCAGAGTTTATTAAACACCTTGGCAGGAAAGGAAAAGAAATCCTACTTAAACTGTATAACATGTGTTGGAGAATGACTGTACCTTCCGACTGGAAAAAAGCCATTATCATCCCGATTTTAAAGAGAAACAAACCCTCAAACAATATTAATAGTTTCAGACCAATATCTTTGACCAGTGTTATTGCAAAAGTGATGGAAAGAATGGTGGCATCTAGACTTAACTGGTTTCTAGAATATTACAACTTAATTAATAGTTCACAGACCGGCTTCAGACAGAATCATAGTACAAGTGAAAATGTACTCCTACTAAGCCAAGACATCAAGGAAGCTTTCAATAGAAAGGAGGATACCTTGGCAGTATTCATTGATTTTAAATCAGCATATGACTCAGTCTGGAGAAATAAATTAGTTGAGAAGTTGCAATCAATAGGTGTGAAAAGTAACATGCTTAAGTGGATAACTGTTTATTTCACAAAGATTTTGTGCCACAAAATATAATACATACATTTCCAAATATAAACAAACACACCGAGGACTTCCACAAGGTGCTGTTCTGAGCACAACACTCTTTATCATATATATAAATGACCTTCCATCAATAACAAAAACTTTAGAAACCAAAATTGCTTTATTTGCTGACGATGTAGTCATTTGGACTTCAGGCTCTTCAAAAAAACCTGAATTAATTAAAGACAGAATAGAAACAGCCCTAAACAAAGTACATGAATGGAGCTCCAAAAACCTCATGACTATCAATGTGGAAAAAACAAATTATGAATTATTTACACTAAAATACAAACCAGTTAATGTTAGCATAAATTATAATGGTAAACCACTCAAAGCAGTTGATGATGCCAAATACTTAGGCATCACTTTCGACAGAAAGCTAAGTTGGAAAAAACATATAACAAACATCTCAGAAAAGGTTGAAAAGAAATTGCAAATCCTGAAAAGGTTAGCTGGTGCTAAATGGGGCTGCTCAAGGAGAGTCCTTAACACAACATACAAAATGTATATTAAACCAAACCTCTTGTACTGTTCTGAAGCTTTAATAACAGCAGCAAATGCTAACATCAATAAACTTGAACAAATACAAAATCAGGCTCTTCGCCTAATCACTGGAGCAGTTAAATCCACACCTATTGATGCCATGCTTGCCTTAACACGGACCCCATCAATAACAACAAAAATAGAAGAACAAGCATTGCTCCAACACGAGAAAATGTTACGACTGCCAAACTCTAAATGGACAGAAGAGAACCTCCCCCCTTCACTCCTTAAAACTCATAGTAGTTTCCTAGAAAAGGTAACACAGATTAAATCCAAATTGAACATTCCTAACACCAGAGAAAATCTACTTATAAGAGAAAATCCATTGGAATTATTGCAACCTACCTTCAATTTGGAATTAATAGAGGAAATAAGTAAATCAGACACACCAAAAGAAATACAAAAACTTCTAGCTCTGGAAACAATCAATACTAGGTATCCCACAGAAGAATGGCTGCACATATATACTGATGGATCCTCGAAGGAAAACCTTACTGGAGCTGGAGTTACGTGTTCACATTTTTCCTTTTATCATTCTGTTGGCAGAGACACAACAAATTATGATGGAGAAATAGAGGCTATATACATTGCTCTCTGACAATTAATAAATCTTCCCTTAAATAAATTTAACAAGGCAGTAATTCTTTCAGATTCTAAAGCTGCAATTCAGGGAATATGTTCAAATACTACAAAGAAGTCAACAAAAATTAGAGAATGCTACAAAATGTTAACACAACTCCAAAAAGTTAATAAGACTGTTCATCTCCAATGGATTCCAGCACACTGTGGAGTCATGGGGAACGAAGCTGCAGACTCACTTGCAAAGAAAGGCACAACAATAAAACAAAAGTCTAAATTCAATTTCTCATATTCCTCAATAAAACGCTTGATCATAAAAAATTTTTGTCATTCATATCTACAAGATATAGAAACAAATGCCAAAGATAAAAAATGGATTACACTACTTTCCAATCCAGATATAATCCCCCAGAGACCAAGGAAAACAGCTGTTGCAGCCTTCCGACTATTGACAAATCATGACTGCTTGGCAAGTCATCTCTACAGAATAGGTATCTCAGCCTCACCAATATGTGTCCTGTGTAACGATCCAGCAGAAATGAATGAAGAACACTTGAAGACCTGTGAAGCATTAAGATCAGAAGAAACTACAGTTCAAAAGTATTGGAAAGCACGAATGCTAATGGCTTCATTGCCAGATGCAAGGCACTAGAAAACAACAACATTATAATACCAGATGTTCGAAATAACTAATTTGAAGCCATAGTACTAATGCATATTAAAGAATGCCATATTCCATCTTTAATAATACTTACTTGCAATCTGAGCCAGTTTCTCCTCGCCAGCTTTTGTGTTCCATCCCTTTAACTTTAGAGCTTCTTATGATGTTTCTTTTGTATGTATCTGCATTTTTAGTTCTCTTTTTTCCTTTCTCTTCACTTTCAGAACTGGATAAATAATTACAGTCTGACATGATGTTTTAACTATCCAAATAATATGGGTAAACACACAACACTCGACAATGATGAACTCGACAATATGAGTTCAACAATCCCTCAGATAGCTCTGTTTCTCTCTTTCATGTGCAAAATAATAATGAGCGGCAGCCTTCAGCATTCTTCTGTAGTCTTAGTGCGACAAAAGCAGCGCTGCAAACATTGCTTAAATCAATCCATGCAGAAAGGGCATCAGTCAATGACTCATGACGTTTCTGCACAAACTACGATTTTTGGGACACCGCTAACACCGTATTTAATGACATACTCGTGCCCTTTCTTTGTAGACTTGTGCATCTACCTCTAAGCAACAAAATCCTGTATAAAACTCATTTTCGAAAAAAAGCTGACTCATGACCTTTCTGCAATGACCGATTCAATTAGAACACTATGGTTTTAGAGGACAAATTAACAAATTGCTAGCAACATATCTTAAAAACCGTGTCCAATGTACAGAAATAAACTGGAAAAAGCATGATATTATACACACTGTTAAATCGGACTATAACATAGTAAAGTCTGGGGTACCGCAGGGATCAGTACTGGGACCTACACTATTCTTGATCTATATAAATAATTTACCTGAACCGGAGAACAGCAAGGTGATCTCTTATGCAGATGATACATCTATATTATGTTGGAATGATGGTCGAGAAGGCTTAGAAGAAAAAATGACAAGTGCAGTCTGTGAAATATCACAGTACTTACTAAATAATGGGCTAACATTAAATATAGGGAAGACAAAAGTCATGACATTTCAGAAAGATAATGTGAATATAAACATTAACAATATTGCATTAGAACAAGTAAAATGCTTTAAATTATTGGGAGTACACACAGAAGATGATTTAACCTACAATACACACATAGAAATACTCTGTAATAAAATGAACTCAGGACTGTACCTATTGAGACAGTTAGCAAAATGTGGTGACATTAATATTCTAAAATCAGCTTATTATGGCATTGTTTACCCACATTTAACATATGGAATTGAAATTTGGGGGGGAACGAGTAAAACCAACATGGACAGATTATTAAAGATACAAAAAAAATGCATACGAACTATATACCATCTTCATTTTCGACAATCCTGTCGAGAAACATTCAAAACTCAAAATATCCTAACTGTGATCTCACTTTATGTGTTCAGAACTATTATGCTTGTTAAAGAAAAAAAGAAGTTTAACTTTTTCAATAAAGACTGCCATAAATATGACACAAGAAGTGCAAATGGTTACCATAGGGTGAGCACGAATAAAAGTCAAACCAATAAGGACCCATATAAAATAGGAGCTATATTATATAATAAATTACCATTAGCAGTTAAAAATAGGACAGACTCAAAATTTAAAGCTACTCTAAAATCATTTCTAATAGATAAATGTTTGTATAATATTGCTGAACTATAATGAATGTTATATTTAGATGTAAATATTTAATGATATATCTTGTAATAACCAATGGCATTGTAAACTACATAAATGATACAAGGTTGTACTATTGTATTTTGTATAATAATTATGTATTAATTATAGTGTGCTATATATGATATATCCCATGTCATGTAAAATGATCAGTGGATGAATAAATAAAAATGTAAATGTAAGCTCTCACTTAAGAAGAATTGTTGCTGGTGTAGGAAGCAACAAATGATGGATTGCCAAAATGTATACTTAAAACAGACACACAGGTTTGTGTAGCTAACATAATCACATAATGGTCAGTCACACCAACTTGATTTATAGGCAAGCAATCACTGCATAATAAAATAAAGATTTCTCAACACCTGGAATATTTAAGATAACATGCCATCATTGCTATCTGTTCAGTTTACCACAGAAAGTGGAGTATTTAGTTTGCAAACTGCCAAGATGGTGAAGTAAGAAATGTCGCTAAACTAGAAATTGTATTACGTTTCGTTCATTGTAATCCCGGAATTAGTCCCGTTATTGTACACTAGCTACTGAAGGTTATCACAGCTGCTCATGAATAATTTATTCTTTGCAAAATGGTTGCACTGTATATTTTTATTTTATGAAGAAAGTATGAACAACTTTTTCCCCACTTAATAAACAACGCTTTATTTACCTAGTTCTACATAGGTATTTACAAGTCCTAAACTTCTGAATACACACTTTTATACATTTACATCACAAAATAATTGACATTGAACACACATTACTCCTTCAGAATACCAACGCTTTTTTGAGTTACATCACAAAATAATTGGGTTCTTAACTCATATAACTTCCTCTGAATATTAACAGTTTTAACATTTTCACTTTTCACTTGGTGCCCTGGTCGCTGTGGAGCTCTAACGGGACCCCAAAACGGCAGAACCGCTGTTCCACGAGGCAGTCTGTAATCGTTTTCGCCTCTTGGTTCGGGATGGCATACACCTCCGGCCACTTGGTGAAGTAGTCCACAGCTACCATCAGGTACTTGTTCCCTCGATCGGACACTGGGAATGGTCCAGCTATGTCGACGGCAATGAGTTCCTAGGGCGCTCCAACGTTGTACTGCTGCATGCGATCCCGGCTCCTAGTCTGGGGGCCGCGACTCGTGACATTGACGGCACCAGTTCTCAGCGTCTGCTCGGAGCCTCAGCCAGTAGTAGCGCTGTCGGAGTTTGTCGATCGTCCGGTTTGCTCCTAGGTGTCCACCCGAGGTACCGGTGTGCACTTCCTCCAAGACTTCCGGGACCTTACTTCGGGGAAGTACCAACTGCTCTTTCTGGGTCTTCCCATCAGGTGATTCCCATACCCGGAACAGCACGCCCTCTTTGGTCTTCAACGACTCCCATTGGGCCCAGTACGACTTGTATGTAGCGCTTCTGGGTGCGATGTCCTCCCAGGTTGGTCTCGTCCCTGCCTGCACTTCTCTCAAGAGTGGCCCCAAGTCGGCGTCCGCCAGCTGCTCCCTCCTCAGGCCCGCGCTATCCCATCCATCCGCAGGCACTGCCGTGACCACTTTGACAGCTGCGGTACGCTCCTTCTCTTTCACTCTTGCGCATTGGCCGCACTCTTCTGGGCAGGGTCTTCGGGACATGGCGTCTGCGTTGCCGTGGCTCTTCCCTCTGCGATGTTCGGAGGTGAAGTCGTACTCCTGCAACCTCTGGACCCAACGGGCTGTCTGGCCCTCCAGGTTTCTAAAGCTAAGTAGCCAGGTTAGGGCGGAGTGGTCTCTCCTCAGGTGGAATGGCTGACCGTACAGGTACTTGTGGAAGTGCTCCAAGGTCTTCACTACCGCCAGTAGCTCTCGTCGGGTGACACAGTAGTTCTTCTCTGCCTTGGACAACGTCTTACTGTAGTAGGCTATCACCCGCTCGTGGCCGTTCTGGACTTGGGATAGGACGGCTCCAATGCAATGGTCGCTGGCGTCGGTCTCCACAATGAAGGCGTCGCCTGGTTGTGGGAATCCCAAAATAGGAGCACTGCAGAGCGTCCTCTTCAGCTGCCGGAAAGCGCCTTCGGCGTCCTCCGTCCACACATAAGGTCGATGTTCTTCCGTCAGGCGAGCGAGGGGTTTGGCGATGCTGGAGAAACCCTTTATGAAGCGGCGGTAATATCTGCACAATCCAAGGAAACTGCGCAGTTCTCGCTTATCCTTTGGGCGAGGCCAATCTCTCACGGCCTGTGTCTTCTCCGGATCCGTGGCCACTCCGGTTGGTGAGACTACATGGCCCAAGTAGTTGACTTCCCTGCGGAAGAGCTGGCACTTCTTGGCGTTCAGCTTCAAGCCGGTCGCCTGCAGTCTCTGTAGCACCTTGGTCAGTTTGTCAAGATGGTCTTCGAATGTCTTGCCGACGATGATGATGTCGTCCAGGTATAACAGGCAGGCGTCATAAGTCAATCCTCTCATTACTGACTCCATGAGGCGTTGGAAGGTGGCTGGTGCGTTGCAGAGACCAAAGGGCATAACTGTGAACTGCCAAAGCCCTTGGCCTGTCGAGAATGCGGTCTTCTCCTTGTCTCTCGGGTCTAGAGCCACCTGCCAGTAACCCGATTTCAGGTTCAGGGTTGAGAACCACTGCGCACCAACAAGCGTGTCCAGGGTGTCGTCAATCCGGGGTAAGGGGAAGCAGTCCTTCCTGGTGACAGCGTTCAGCTTCCTGTAATCTACGCAGAAGCGTAGCTCGCCATTCTTCTTCTTCACCAGAACTACAGGGGAACACCAAGGACTGTCAGACTCTTCGATCACTCCCTTGGTTCTCATGTCCTCCAGCATATCTCGTACCGCCGCTTGTTTAGCCAACGGAACGAGTCTAGGTGGTTGCCGAATAGGCCGGGCGTCTCCGGTGTCTATGTGGTGAAGCACTCGGTCCGTGCGGCCGTAACCGCTGCTGCCTTGGCTGAAGACGCGCTGATATCGTCTCAGCAGTTGTTGGACCTTCTCTCTCTGTTCAGCGGTCAGGTGGTCGGCCGCCCTCTCCAGTAAGCCTTCCAGCCGGGGCCCCAGGTGTTCCGTCGGCACCGACTCCTGGGTCTTGTCTATTGGTGTTACGCTGACCACGGGCTCGCACGCCCCCAACTCCGTCCCGGCCTGGACGTCGTGATCGGTGTCTGTTGGGTTGAGCAGTCTCACCGGCACCTCCTCTCGGCACGGCAACAATGTCCCGGCTACACAGAGCCCGTGCACATGCGTCTTCCGGTCCAGCAGCATGTTCTTCTTGCGCTGGCCTTCCAGTCGCGCCGTCACTACCATCTCGCTTCTCGCGGGGACAACTACGTCTTCCCTGAGAATGACCCTGCAGATTCCAAGGCGTTCTTCGGGGTGCCGGAGCATTACTTCCTCTCCCTTAAGCCGCAGAACCTTCTTGCCGATGACGACCGTAGCCTCGTGGCTCCTGAGGGCATCCAGTCCCAGTATCACCTCCTCAGCCACCTCCGCGACGAACACCCACAAACGCAAGACACTTCGCCCCAAGGTCAACTGCAGCAGGGCCTCCCTCTCCACAGGCAAGGTGTCACCCGATGCTGTCACTAGTTGGTACGGTCGGCTCGGTTTTCTAGACGGTAAGCCCCTGGCTACGTCAGGTCTGATGACAGTCATGGCTGCTCCAGTGTCAACAAGCACGCGGCACGGCTTCCCTCTCACCCAACCGTCCGCGATGGGGCTGTCATCCATCCGTCGGCTGACGGCGCGCAGTGTCACTCGAGGGGATGATGGTGATGGCGCCGACATGGCCCTCGCCACGCCGGCCATTACTCGTTTTCCGGCTGCTCTTCTTGGTGCCGGCAGTCTCTCATCAGGTGTGGCGCCGTGGCCGAGCGGTTAGCGCGCTCGCCTACCACCTAGGCGGCCCGGGTTCGATCCCAGGGACCCGCATGTGGTATTCGTGGTGGACGAAGCGGCGTCTGGGCGGGTTTTCTCCGGTTTCCCCCGCCATCTCATTCCACCGGTGCTCCATCTTCATTCCATGTATCATCAGTGTCACCGCCTGTGGTGCCGTAGTAGTAAAAGCGGGCGTTAAACACTACACACACTCTCATCAGGTGTCCCGGCTGGCCACACCCCCAACACACGCCACCTGGTCTTCGTCGGCGTCCCTGGACTGGTCTGCGGTCTTCATCGTAGCGGACACTCCTTGTCTTCGAGGTCGGGGTAACCGTCACTTTGGCCGCTTCCATCCTTAATGCGGCCGTTAGTGCCTCGTGGATGGTCTTGTAGTCGCCGAGCATCAGCGTTGACGTATCTCGGCATCGCGTACCCCGTCGACGAAGGTATAGGCGGCTTCTCGGGATACGAATTCGGAGGGGAGGTCGACCAAGGCTTTGCTGACCAGCTGTTCGATTGCCAGGGCGAACTCCTGCAGCGTCTCCACTGGCAGTTGCATCCTAGATTTCAGTTGGCTGCGGCTAAGCGGTGGTTTCCGAACCGGTTCTCCAGGGCCTCCCAGATGTCCTTGGGCGCCGCCGCTGTCTGGACTGCGTTCAGCACCTCTGCGGCTCGTCCCTGGAGGCGGGCTATCAGCTGCGCGGCCTCTTCTTCTGGCGACCATTTGTTGTGCTTGGCCACTGTGTCGGATTGACGGCGGAAGACCTCAAACGTTGACGCGCCATCGTACTTCGGTGGTTTGACGCGCGTCGATGTTGTGTCGCGTGCTGGAGCCTCGGCCTTGTAGTTCTTGAGCTTTTCACTAAGCATCCCTTCCACCATTGCATTTAGCTCCTTGGCGCTACCGTCGACCCTGTCTTCGAGAACGCTAAGCCGTTCCCCGACATTCTCCAGGGCGTCAACGCGTTGGCCGAGGTCCTCCATCTTTCCACCGAGCTCTTTCACATCCTTCATCACGTCAGCCAGTTGCTCGTCAATTTTCGCCGATAGCTCCGTCTTCATCTCTTTCAGCTCGGCAGCGAGGTTGTCGTTTGCCGTCTTCATCTCTGCTTTCAGCTCTTGTAAAAAGCTCACCAATGTAGCCTCCATCGTCATATCCCGCTTCTGACACCAGTGTGACTTTGGTGGGTGTAAAGTAAAGAAGACAGATGTAGTCGAGATTAAGAAACACTTTTATTTCCGTAAACAGTAACTTTGTACACTCGTTGCAACAGCAAGGTCTTTACCGATTCACCAACAGCACGGCTCTGAATTAGTCATACAAAAACTGTCCCTTCTCACACTTTACCGCTATTTATATCTCCCAGGCACTATTCTGGAAATTTCAGTTATTATTGCGGTGAAATACAAAGCAGAAAATTCCAGAAGTCTCTATCACTTTCTCTCTTTCGGCAAGCGCCCCAACAATGCGGCCATTCTCTGTCTCTTCCCTTCGGCTCCTTTGCGGTAGTGCCGACAATAATGCGATGGGTGACAATACTTTATCTTAGGTGCATATATAAGTTAGAATGTGCTGCCAACGATGGCTGTGGCAGGTACTAATTGGTACACATTTGGCCTATCCCCTTGGCCCTCCACTTACCGCTGATGATCAGAGGGAACGTTTACAATGCCATATTAATAATCTGGAAGTTGATGACAGTGTTGTTGGAATCACATTAAAATACAAAATGGGTTGATTAATAACATTAACAAGTTCAGTTGATAGTGAAGAAAACTAACCTCTGAAACATGTTTGAGGAAATTTAAAAAGTGAGTGTTGTTTAGTGTTGTTAATTGACCCATTTTTCTATTTTAATGCTACAATGCTGTCTATCCAAGCCAAATGTGAAGTGGCATGGATCCTAGAATATGTGTAGTAGATTTCGGGCTTGTAGTCTGTAGTCCAGTCAATGAATTTTCTGACATTTTGCCCAAGACCTATTGGATTAACACCAGCCGTGAAAGCCTCAGCATGTATAACGTGTAATGGTGTTGCAAAGCAACTTACTGATGGCTTTGAACACATCAGTTGTGTCTTAGATGGCATAAAATAACAATCACCATCTAAAGGTTATTTAATTAAACCTAGGACAAAGTATTTGCAATTGTAAGTTGCCCTTGGGGTACTTATCTCAGATGTGAGATTCCCTATGGTCTTTCTTTACCTGATTACCCTCCCTTAATGTAGGACTTAAAAGCCAGTGCCTAGGGTCAGATGCCTGTTGGGGAGCACAGGAACCTATGGACCAGAGTGAAGACCTGGAAGTCAAGTACCAGTTATGATAGTGAGGAAGAGAATGATATGAAATGCAGGCGAAATCAAAGATTGGAAAGGTGATAATGGAGCAATTGGTGGAATGAGTGGCGGGGAAAATGGGAGAACCCAGAAAAACCTGTCTTGATGCCACTTTGTCCACCACAATACCACATGCGGGTCCCTGGGATCGAATCAAGGCTGTCCCCTAGTAGTCTACCGGGAAAATACGAATCAATTGGGAGAATTTAACGTCACACTGGCAAGTTGCCATGGTAACTCAATGGTTAGAGCAGCCAAGCGTGAAGCAGAAGATCCATGGTTCAAATCCCAGCTATGACATTGAATTTTTCAGTCCTGATTCTACCTCTCAAACATTGCCTATACAGAACTTGTGTGTTTAAAACCATCAGTAAGTTGGTTGGCATAAAATAACAATTACCATCAAAAGGTTATTTAATTAAACCAAGGACATAAGGTACTTACGATTGTAAGTTGCCCTTGGGGTACTTATCTCAGATGTGAGATTCCCTAGTGGCCTACCAGGAAAATGCAAATCAGTTGGAGAATTTAATGTCATATTGCCATGGTAGATCAGTAGTTAGAGCAGCCCATGTGAAGCAAAAGATCTGTGGTTCAAATCCCGGCTATGGCATTGAATTTTTCAGTCCTGATTCTACTTTTCAAACCAGTGATAAGTTTATGTCACACTTCTAATTAGAGTAGACAATAAAATATGTGAATTTGGTCCTTGGTGGCACTGCGACTGAGCAGTTAGAGCATTCACCTACCATCTAGGCAGACTGGGTTCGATCCCAGGGACCTGCATGTGGTATTCATGGTGGACAAAGTGACATCTGGGCAGGTTTTCTTCGGGTTCTCCAATTTCCAACATCACTCATTCCACCAATTGCTCCATCATCATGACCTTTTCATTCATCCATTTTGCCTGCATTTCATATCACCGTCTTCCTCATTCTCATACATGGTGGTTGGCTGACCACCCGATTTCAGGTCTTCACTCTGTCCAGTCCATGGTTTCTTCTGCTCCCAGAAGGCGTCTGAGGCTAGCCACCGGCTTCTAAGTGCTACATAAGGGGAGGGTAATCAGATGAAAATAGAAGAATTTGGTCCTTCTAAATGTTATGAATTGTGTTACTATTGTTGCATCAATAGAGGTTTATGTTCTTTAAATTTTGGTATGGGTGGACAATGAATGGGTTTAGGATGGTATCAAAAAACATTTCAGTTGTTGATCAAGATACATTATTTCATTTATGACCAACTTGCTTGTTATTCATTGCAACAAGACTTATTTATTTACAAGATCAATAAATAAAGCCTGACAAATTTTAATAACAGGATTAAAATTTATCACTCGTGATACTACAAATTTAAGTTAAAAAAATAATCAGGCAAAATTGCAATCACAGACAAACAAGATGTGTAGCTTTACAAATAAGTGCAGCTTTTAAGGAGAGATAAATAAATTACTAAAAGAGCACAATCTCAAATAATAATGTCAAGTTATTTACATCACCTTTTAATAATAATAATAATAATAATAATAATAATAATAATAATAATAATAATAATAATAATAATAATAATAATAATAATAATAATAATAATAATACTTTAACTTATTGAATTGCATAGTATGTACATATACAGTTACGGGTGTGTAAAGCCAAATGGCAAGTCTGGGAGGCAAACTTCAATGCTGAGGAGAATGAAAACATAGGGAAGATACTGAAGTGTTTTATGTACAATATTGCATGCGCACATATGTGTGCGTGTGTGTGTGTGTTTTGGAGAGAGAAAGGGGGAGGGAGGAAGAAAGAGATGTACTGTGTGTACACAAAATGAAACACAAATCGGAAACCTATTTAGAATTTCTCTTTCCTTCTCTCTCCCCTTACATATCATTCTTATAATTTTTCTATGCTTTAGTATATTCACACAAGCACACACTCTTTGGAATGTTGAAATTATAGGGCTGTATATGCCACAGCCGCTAAAATTATCTAGTTTCACTCTCATTTACCACATTCAATCTAAAAACACAATAATGTTACATAACCTGCAAAAATGTTAATATTTATAACTTTAAGCACCAACGAAGATGCACAAAATTCTGTAATCAGTACAGTCCTATCTATTTTTATGTGCTGATAAACAATATAGAAAATCATTAAGTTTTGTTATCTGTCCCATTAATTACCATCATGTTTAGCTGAATGTAATCTTTACAACTGTAAAAGGTTTACTGTATTTAATTAACAGATTTAATCATAAGTTAAAATTATATGTGTGAGCCCTGTATTCGATAACATTTCTGTTTACAAATCATATATATATATATAAAAAGCACTGCAGTAGCCATGAACTGATTGTTAATTTTCACAAAATTTGCTATAAACAGAAATATTTTTATTTCTATGAAAAGTGTTGACTAAAATGCTTTGGCAATGGCTTTAAAGCTCTACTATACAATGGATCAATCAATAGCCACATTCACTGTACAGCTCCTTAGAGAAAGTGGAAGCATGTCTGCCTGTTGTTTGGGTATATCAAATTCAATTTTCAATCAGTCCCAATTGCCTGGTTTTGATCTTCTACCTAGGAAAGTTGAAGACGGGTAATTTTGGTGCCAATTAATCAATATTTTACAGATAGAGAACAAAGGAACAGATATTAAATTTAATTCCAAACCTGATCACAGTATTACTAGGAACAAAAATAATTACTTCAGAAGCAACTATACTTATATGTAAACAAATTAACTATCTGTGCAACATATTAATAGTACTTAACTGGAATAGGAGCTTAAAATTTGTGGGTTGCAACTGTGAAGAAATGTTTAGTTACTGTAAGAGAGAACCAGTTTTTGAATACAAATACCATATTTCATGCTATATAGAGCGTTATGAGCCCCAGTCACATTTGTACATCAATTGAATTGTTGAGGGAAGTTCTTAAATGAAAAAGTCGCTGGAGAACTGAAATGCTAAAATGTTTAACATATTTAAAAGAATGAATATATTGACAATCAAAGCTAATCATTACTTTAAATCCTTAAGATTTGTTTTAACAGAATATTCTAGCTATATAATATCTAATGACAGTGTATTTTAATCTTGTATCAGGCATATGAAAAGTCATTTATCTGAATTAGAAGCATTGCACTTGTGGATAAATAAAATATTGTATAATCTGGAACATATTATATAAAAACATATCTGTCATTCAGACAACTTGTGGCTGAAGTGGGATTTCTTTTTTATGAGTGAAAAGATTTTCATCAGGAACATAGTTATGATCAAAATGCCGAAAGTATTAAAAAAATATACAAATTTTGAATATTATTTTATTTACAAACCACAAAGAAAGAAATATTCACAATAAATAGTTTTGTGAAATCAAAATTAAAATATTTTATCGGATATAAGTTTAGGGCCCATATTGAACATGCCTAAATAAAGATCATGTCTTAGAGGAAGTTCCTGTTTAAGATCTTGAATTTTAAAAAATCTGTACTTTTCAAGCTTGAAACTGTTTAGTTATTGTGTTTTTGTTATGCTTGTATTTAAAATATACTTTGTGTTAAACTTGGATAGTATGACAATACAGTAGAAGTTCCAAAATAGTGCAGTCTGAAATACTGCAGATTTGGATTTAATGCAGGGAAAGTATATCCCCTGAAAGTGTATGGTACTTTTTATTTATTTGTTTGTTATTTTTGAAAGTTGAGTTTAAAAGTTTCTTGAAAGATAAATTCTGGGATATAGCATGCACCTTGGCCACTGTGACCGCTGAATTCCCAGTGTTGACTTAGGCCATTGCATTGCTAAGAATTTCCCTAAATAACGAGACATGTACATGCAAGAAGATATTCTGCAAATTAGTGAAGTTATAAGTACCATAAACAAGATGATTCTATGTATGGAGAAGCAAAGTAAATTGAACAGTATTAATCTCTATCTTGCTAGACTGAATAGGTGGAAACAGAAAAAGTGACTTATGTTGCTAAACAAAGCCTACTGATTTCTTTAAAACAATGCAAAATTAGGTTAGTGTAAAATCGGTAGTATGTAGTGAATAAATTAACATCTGGTGCAGGACTGGAATATACCCCTAGTATAACTGGTGTGTGTAATTGCATTTAAAGGTGGTATACTTTACTGTATACTACATACTTGACAATGTACTGTAATTTATTATTGCACGAATGTTTCCCACCTACTCCTTGGGATCGATTTTTGTCACTTCTGAGCTCACGCTTCAATATACCGCAAAATCTTTAGAACGTGGGGATAAAACGGGGATGGTCCCCCAAGAACCATGCTATTTCGGTATTCTACTGTATTACTATAACTGTTATACCTCAGCACATTAAGTATTGGAGCAATTGCACTGCTTGCTTAAGTAATTTATAAGCTTACCTTAAGTTTTGAAACTTGCTTGCATGTTGCATAGCATCAATACTTTTGAGTAACCTAAATTTTTAGATAAATGAGTTTAAAGTACATTAGTGACATTTTTGCTAATAACCTGCAAATTAAAGGTACAGACACAAAACTTAAAGGTTTTCTCAGAATAATAAGTAATTTGTAATGAATGTGTGGATGTTGTGCACAATACAAAAATGCATATTTTTTCCCTTTAAATTATTTTTGACTCATTCATGCACTGATTCATTTTAATGCTGAAGAAATTGTTTATGTTGTTAAAAAGATAGCAATGGCCACTATATCAAGTGTGACATGCAAGTACATAGTGTTTTCTACAATGGAAACACTGGATGATGTAACAGTTATATTTTTTTGTGTATGTTTTCTTTTTTGTTTTATTTGCTTCTAACCTTGTTTCATTTTTCCGATTTCCTTCGGCAGACATTCAAACTACTTTAATAATAATTAAATCC
This sequence comes from Tenodera sinensis, assembly GCA_030765045.1. Lineage (NCBI taxonomy): Eukaryota > Metazoa > Arthropoda > Insecta > Mantodea > Mantidae > Tenodera > Tenodera sinensis. Next base: position 27,391,334 of record CM060965.1, read on the forward strand.
CCACTATTTACACAATCAACATACTCTTACAATAACATTAATTAACAAGATGATGGCACTTCAGGTTTTTCAAACAACTTACAACTTTGCATTTTGGCCCAAAGCAAAGGCGACAACTAACTCTCACTCTTTCTGTGTAAGTATGTAATAGGCCGTAGGGTGAGATACCTTAGTAACTGTACAAGAGGACCACAAACTTTGGTCAAAACATTACAAGCGTGTGTGTGTGTGTGTGCTATAATGGGATTATCCTACACTGAGAAGGCTTAGCAATGAGAGAGGATTCTTTAGTCTTGTATGCAACACAGACTGCCAGTAAATTGATCACCCACTTTTTACTGCCCACCTACAGTAGTATAGCATTCTCCTTAAAATCAAGACTTTACCAGAAATAAATATTTTGAGATGCCCTAGATTCATAAAGGCATATTAAGGAAGGTTATTGGATCTATTCATAAACATAATTAAAAATTGTTAAGTCTGACAAACTACAAATTTCATATTATGTTAAATGTCTTTTAGGGATGCCAACTAAAGATTCCAATTTCATATCATTTCATTCCTTGTATAATTACTGTTTTACTATGTTGAAGTTTATTTTTGTGTGTCACCTGTGAAGCATATTTAAAATGTTTAATGCCCTCTTATTCCTATTCTTTTTACACAAACTCATTACTAACAAAACCAATTTCTGATATAAGCAGCTAAGTAACATTGCTAGAGGTGATTGGAGGAATCTTTTCAAATGTCTTTCTTTGGAAATCTCTAAGTTTAATACCTGATGGTGGGGTTTAGGCTACAAAACAAAAACATCACAAAAATGCTACAAATCAAAATATATATTTAGATAAAATGTGAAAAGTTTGTTCCAAATTCTATAATAAATTTTACTAATGAGGCTTCCAAGAGTAGACTTTGTATAACAGTAATCTGCTTATTGAAATATTGTATTTTATGGTTTGTATTAAAGCATTATTTAAAACTGTTGAGTTTAAGGATTTGTTATGAATGTTGTTGTTGTTTTCTAGTGCCTTGCATCTGGCAATGAAGCCATTAGCATTCGTGCTTTCCAATACTTTTGAACTGTAGTTTCTTCTGATCTTAATGCTTCACAGGTCTTCAATTTGTTATGAATGTTAGTGTTACAGAATACTGAATTTTGCACCACTTATGCAACACTGTCGACTGCCTCTGTAGTGCAGTGGTAGCGTACCTGCCTCTGGCACGAAGGACTCAGTTTCGATCCCTGGTACCAGGGTGGGGATTTTTCCTATGCGGTACGTCTGGCACAGGATGCACTCAGCCTTGTTAGGCCCCTGAGGGGCCAATTGAGGAGCTACTTGATAAAGAAGTGGCGACCCCAGGTTGCATAACCAGCTGGCAGGGCTCAGGGCTCTGACCATGTCCTGCCCTCCAGTCCTGTACCCCACTCATATGCCTGTAGTGGGCAGAGGAGGGGAAAATGACAGCCAGGCGGTAAGTCTTGGCCCATGAAGGGCTGTTGCGCTAGGGGTATATATAACACTGCACTTTCCTACTAATTGTTTAAATCAGTATGCCTATTTTAGAATCAGATTTTACCTCTTTTGTACTTTCATTTTATAGATCAGTAGGACTCCATGGCTGATTTTTTCTTAAAACAAATTTATCCGTTACTTCTAAAAAGCCTCGCACATGAGACTGACTGAATGACACAGACTTTTGGATCAGAAATTAGTACCACTAACTGGGAGGGAACATTTACTTTAAACTGTAACTAAGGAATTCTGCTACTCTAAAGGTTAACAAGTGGCTTGCCTTTGCTTCTCTGAAGCTTCTCATGTATTGCTCACACCACATAGAGTCAACAATACCTGGGAGGATTCTGAGAAGCACAAATTAGGCTGTATGTTAACCTTTAGAGTGGTGCAATAGTATGATTTTTAACCCTTTCCAGCTCAAATGTTTTGCTACTTATGCCAGTCTTTCTCTAATTCATTGAACCAGTTTTTATATGCACATAAGGGATTGTCTCATGCAATTGACTTGAATAGCCAAGATTGTTAAGGCGAGACAAATTGATAAAATGACATGGCTTCCAGTCTCAGCAACTGCAGCCACATATGCCTGTAGTAAAGGATGTGAGAGGGCTCACATAAAATAATCGGTGTAATGGTACGCATGGATGATGACAGGGTATCATTTGACTGCGGTTGCATGAATTTTGCTTCTTTCTATTTAAAAAAAAATAAAAAACTATAATATTTTAAAATTGAAAGCACCTCAAATTCATATGTATTAACAGTTAAAGCAAGTATAACAAGAATGTAACAGAAAAAGAAAAAGAGAGACAGAAATACTTTGAAAGGTTTGTAACATATGAAGACTTCATAAGGAATTATTGGGTCTGAAAAGGCTAAGGAGATCTTGGCAAACAACGCTTATTTTTAATGAAAATTTGGGTTATTAGAAAACTGTTTAGCAATGTTTGAGAGGTAGAACTGTAACTTAAACTTATTGTTTAGCAATATTTCATTGAAGAACATGCAGCTCCCTCTCTCTATTACACTGTCTCAACAGTCTACACAGAACAAATAAGTAAAATTAAAGTATATTTATGTGGAAGACTATTGCACTTTGGTATATTCTGTTAAGTTCATCACATTACCTGACCTTGTGCAGCAAAAAGCAACAAAAGCAACTGTAACTTAGACCGTGCCAATAGCTTTCCTTCCTATAAAAATTTTCTCTTATAGAGTTAATTATCCCTGCTAGTCTGCTAGTCTACAACTTTGAGTAAATAGTATTACTATGGATATTATTGCCATGTTGTAAAAGAGAGGCTATTACAGATTTGTGCACTTGTGTGTTTTTTGAGAGGCATGTTAAATCTGGTTTTCAGACAAAACAATTTCCTGTGTTTAACTAAAGTGATTTTACAGTATAGTTCATTTTCTAATGGGTCAAACACATGTCTCGAACTCAGAATCCTAGTCTGTGGCCGTGCTGATTATACTATTTTGCTTCCCACAAAGGTAATGAAGACTGGGGGAGGCATTCCTTGAATAAGTATAAAACTTTTAAGTTCTTACTTTGGAACATTGACATCAGCCCAACTGAATTCCTGAATTCTAGACTGACAGCATAGTAGTACAGTTATACTACTAGAAACCTTTCTTGTTGAAGAAGATTGGCATCACAGAGATTTCTATGTAATATATTTACTGGCATCCCAGGGGCCAAAAGGAACGCATAAATGAGGTATGTCTACTGAAACCAAAATGATAAACTAAAACTAAACTTTGCAGCACAACAGCCCATGTAGGACCAACACCTACTGCCTGACTGCTGCAACCCCCTCCTTTGCTCACAATGGGAGTCATTAATGGGGTGCAGTAGAGGAGGCTGGGATGTGGTTAATGCCCTGAGTCCCTCCTGATTAGTGAATGCAGCCTTTGCAACCAGGAAACAGAGTTGTGAGCCTTGAACCAAGTAAGGGTAGGAGGAAGTCAAACTGTTGTCTTTTCAACATCACTAAGAGAAGCAGATAACCTTATGGTCTTAGTAAAAGTGATCACAATAATAGGAACCTATTTTCAACCAGAATTGAATGAACTAATATAATCAAAGAACTGAGCATAGTTCTAGACACAACTAACAAGGACACATCCCTCATACTGACAGATGAACATGTACTAAGCATAAATAAACCATACCCTAAGTTGAGAGCAGTGCTCATCTACTTGGAAGAATAAGGCTTCTCCCTGGTGAACAAACCAGGAAACAACACACATCTGCCACAATGGCAGCAGCACCATATATTTAATCTTCATCTTTAATCTTCACCTCTATGCAACCTGAAGATTCATGTTAAATTCCATTCACATGAGCATAAACACAATTCAGACAAATGAACAAAAAAGAAAAAAAAATATACAGAGATATCCTCAGGAAGGAAGATACTGAATTCCACAAACTACAGAAAACACCTTTAATAGAACAGGCAAAAGAAGTGCCTCAGAAGGCTCTTGAACCAAGGAAACCCAAGTTCTATTAGAACATGACCCTGTATGGGAAACACATTTCAAAACTTTGCTGCAGAGCAAAGAGACATCTCCAGTCATACAACCAAGCACACAGATGCTACAAATAATAAATATTTAGAGATTATAAGCTTCACTTATCTCAGTATTTGCTGCAAGTTCCTGAAATTAAATGCAAAACTATAGTTTTGTGATACTTTGATCATGTCTGCAGTGCTGCTCTTTTTTATACCGAGGATGTGATAGGTGTATCATGAAACTATAGTGTTCATTTAATTTCAAGAACTTGCAGTACATACCATAGCAGCCCAAAATAGCACTATCCGAAATACTTTCTATTTGGATTTAACATGGAGGAAAGTATGTCCCCGAAAATATACTGTACTTTTTATTTATTTTTGAAAGTTGAGTTTAAAATTTTTTCAAAGAGCAGCTGCATTCCTAAGAATTTCCTGGAGTAACAAGATATACACATAGAAAACGACACTCTGCATGTTAGTGAAGTGATAAGTACCATAAACAGGATGATTCTGCGTATGGAGAAGCAAAATGAATCAAACAGTATTCATCTCCATCTTGCTACACCAAACAATATGCGGAGAAGAAAATTGTGAATTATGCCACCAAACAAAACGTAGTGATTTCTTCAAGACAATGCTAAATTCGGTTAGTGTAAAATGGGTACAATATAATTGTATGTACTATATAAATTAAAATCAGCTGCAAGACTGGAATACACCCTTAGCACAGCTGGTATGTAATTGCATTTAAAAGTGGGGTACTTTAATGTATATTACATGCTTTACAATGATAGTTTATTACTGCACAAATGTTTCCCACCATCTCTGCAGGTTAGATTTTTGTCACTTCTCAGCTCACAATTCGATATATCGTGGGATCGTTATAAAGAGGGGCTAGAGCATGTCCCTCCAACAACCGCGTTTTCGGAATTCTACTTTACTAAGATAAGTGAAGTCCATATACTGGCTGACAGTCATGGTAGAAATTTAGAGCAGCAATTGAATTTGGACTCAGATAGTAACAACGTACAGACATGTGGTGTAGTAAAGCCAGGAGCAAAAAAATCAATCTCAATATACATTTATTTAACATGGAAACACATTGTATTCAGTGTAGGATTGGACTAAAATTGATTCCAATTCCCCATGGAAATGTAGTGATTAATATAATAAAAGGAGATGTCACTAAGATTGAACTCAGGATTAATTTCAGCAAATAATTTTGACTTTTTATGGGTATGAAAAAGCATTTAATGGAATATTTACACTCATTTGCACTTAATTTTATTAATAAGACTTTCTCCTGAATTGTAACATTTATTTATCGCTGTCAATTGCTAGGGGCTTTTAAGATGACGGTTGAAATAAGAGCAGAAATGATCCTACAGTCCTTTGGCATCTGAAGTTACTTCAGATTTCCCCTGTGCTAAGGGGAACTCCTGGATAAAACCTTATAATAAGTTTTAATAACATGAAATTTAGTCCCTAAGCAATAAATTGGGATTATATGCCCTAATATCACAAAACCAATCAAAAGAGTCCAAGAATTCTTCAGTGTTTTGCACACTCAAACAGCTGAAGAATACCATGTTCTTTTGCTGCATTTGTTTTATAACTTCAAGTGCTCCATAATTTCATCATTTTTTCAAGATCTGGCAGCTTGTGTTGCACTTTCTAAAGAGAAATATGATGCTATACAAAAGGTGAATAAAGAGTAATTGTACATCTGACTATTCGATATTAGAATGATTTGCATATACACTCCACCTCATATATGCTAAAGATTAAAAACAAGAGTTACACAATTCCCTACTAATCAAATGCAGTTTATGGAAACTAACCTTTCATCATTTCTTTAATGCCCATGTTAAAGAACCAGAAACACAATCACAAAATTAACATGGTAAAGTTGTTTCTCTTTGTGTTGGTATTTATGTATATTAATATAGAACCCCTTCTTTGTTTGGTTTAACAACCACTATTAATTAATGAAAACAAAGTGTATTAAGATTATATGTGCAAGGCTGGGAGAAAGATATGAATGTTAACTTTGCCATGTATAACTTACTGGTGTCTTATGCAATATATCTCCTCAATAAAAAATATAAGTAAATAAAAAGAACAAGTTTAAAAGAAATGATATATGAGGTACAAATTCAAAACAATGGCAGACCAAAGAATCACATATTCTCTTCAAGTTTATATATATGGAGTTGAGTTTACTGATTCTGGCAAGTCTGATGCAAATGGTACAAGTATTGTAATTACTTTCAAGTTAAATAAGGAAAAATTGAAGCTATTAACAGTGAAGCAACAAGATTCTAAAGTAAGAACAAATTAGAAACTAAAAACTTCACTTATCTTATTGTTTTGGTGCTAACCCTGGGGTTTCAAGCTGTGTCCAGCTCATTCTCAAGTTGTTGGGACTCCCACATGCTAATTATACTATATCAATTTCAGCCACTTTATGTTTACCAGAAAGAGGAGTTTTTCACATTTAATTGCCTCTAGGAATTCAGTCTTTTTGTTGCTTTCATATGTTCTGATTGTGAAGCCATGCAGTGTGTAAGCAGGAATCCCTACTGGAACAGTGAAAATAACAACTAATTTTAGGTTAAATGGGATTAAAATAAACCTAGAGTAAGCATATTAGAAAATGTGCACAAATGCTTGTAGCAGGGCACAGAAAGTATTGAATTAATAACCACAGAAGGAAAGAAAATGCAAATGCAACATAAGCCAAGAATTTATAACAGACAAATCAAGGCACAGCACAGACTATAGAATCATAAAACTATGAGTTATGGATTGCAAAAACTGTAGAGAATGGAAACAGAAAAGTCAAGCTCAATACAATGAAAACAGAAGGAGAATGAAATGTATGGCATCTGTAGGAAAATAGCTGACAACAAACAGAAAGCAATTGAGCACAAGAACTGCTACAGACGGCAGCACTCTGACAGTGCCTGCTTTAAAAAACTGCAAATTTTGTACAGTTAAATGCAAATACTACAAATTAATGTGATTTTTGCAGAAGCACCAACATGGACAAAATTGATACTCAAGAACCTTACTCCAAAACTGAACAAATATTGAAATTCCAAGTGAAAAATCTAGAAGAAGAAATTATAGAAGAAATTGCCAAAGCTATAGAAATATTAAAGTGAGAGAAGTGGTCAGCATAAGCAGGAAATCAAACAAACAAAATCAAGAGGAAGTGCCAAGAAGGCAGGCAAAAAGTTAAGCACCAGAACCCCTAAAACTGGAAGAGATAATGCAGAGGAGGAAAGTAAGAAAATACCAAAAGCAAACAAGATAGTCCTGATGAGGAGAGTACTTATAAAAATTCAGTGGAAGACAGCAAAGATTGGGGACCAAGGCAAATGCCTTGCGGCAGAGTAATAATAGGAATTACAAATACAGTGCACCACTGCATTAATACTTCAGATTTTTTTTAAAAAAAAGGGGGGGGGGTAGCAAAGAACCCTGTTTGAGTCAACTACGTACTCCAAACAATTCCAATTTATGGCAGAAAGAGTCATACTTAAAAAATATTAGAAATTCTAATGCTTGGTCAATATTTTCCATAGCATCTGACATTGCAGGCTTAAGTTTAACTTGGTTGAAGCTTTGTGTAATGTTAACATGTTCATAATACTTGTAACTGTGTTTATACTGCTTGATAAAAGGAATTGAAGAATGATTTTTCATATGAACTGCAAGTATTTCTTTTTTTTAACCCATTCTTTGATTTTCATAATTCACTCTCTCCTTTTCTTTCTTCTGCTTTGTATTCCTAACAAATTCTTTTAAAATTTTTTTGTGTATTATAAGTAGTAGATAGGCGGAATTGTTGATGTAATGTTAACTAAAAGCTTTTACTTTCTTGCATGGAATTAGCACATATATTTTATCAGGATTTGGATTTATTAACCTTAGTATGTGGATACCTCAAACATTTTATAATGTTTTATTCCACACATAACATCAAAGTCCGAGAATTTATTTATAATAATGGGACTTACAGTAAAAAAGAGGAACAGAAGTGTAATATTTCATTTCTCTAAAAGACATTAAATATTTTATGTGATATCTTTGGCTGCATCTATAACACAAAATAACAGTTTGGTATTATCACCACCTTAGTTTTGATCCTGAAAGTCTGGCATTAGAAGTACTGGAAAATTCAGACTGATTCTTGGGCACAGCCACTTATATTGAGATCACTTTTGAGGTAGTGGTAGTAAACAAAAGTTGTTACAGGCATTGCCATGAAATCTGCCTAAATTACAAAACGATTAGTGCTTATGTATAGAACCTAATGTTTTAAAGTTTGTTTTCTGGCCAAGACATGTGCATTACAAACTAAAATTAAGTTTTGGGATGAGAAAGAAGAGAGGAAGAAAGAAGAAAGGGGAAAAAAAAAGAAAGAAAGCTAAAAGAAGAGAATATTAACAGAGACCTCACTTTTGATATAAAACATATAACTGGTAAACATAGCTTAGGAATAAATCAGTGACAAAAGAACAGTTTCCCTAGGCAGTATTGAGGCTGGACACTCTGTAGAAGTTAATTCAAATGTATGACTATCACAAACACCCTGAGACTACACAGAAATTAATTTATACCAAGAGAAAATTGCAACCTTTAAAACTACATCCTCAAATGAAGCTGGAAACCAACTGCCCTCTCTGCCTTGTCTTTGCTGGCACCTAATTCAATAGAAAAATGGCACAATTTTAGCCTTAAATCTTTTTGTTGGAGCTTTGTAGCTCTAGAAATTTATGTCTGTGTACCAATGAGCACCAGCTTTATAGCATATCCTACAATGAATCATTCAAATGCAAATTAAAACACTGTGTATATGATGTATCTAATATTATCTGTGGTTTTCTGTCACACTTTGTAGCCTTTCCATTTAAATCGGACTGCAATGTAAGTTTTCAACCCCACCAAAAAATAGTGCAATCAAATTGCTCATATCATAGTTCTCTTCACTTTCACTTAAAAGGATTCTTAGAAGTATCTCAGAATACCAGTTAAGGAATTATTTGTGGGAATGTTGCTCTATGCTAACAAGAGTTCAGAATACAGATTCAGCTGAGCGAGACAGATGAATGGGATGTGATGGGCTGCGTGCCAGTCTCTTCTTGGGTAGCTTGTCTAATGTCTTGAGAAGGTCAACAAAATCAGGACGATCTCCTGGTCTGTAAGACCAACACAGCATCAAAATATCCTGCAAAGATAAAATTTGTTATTGTTTAACAATATAAATACTTTTATAAAACATTACTTCTATTCCAATAGTGTGTTTTCATCATTATCAGGCTATATGCATGAGGGGTACATTGCAATAGGCACTCAGCTGAGAAAGAAAACCAAATTAGATATTTCAAAAACAGCTCTGAGAATACTCCAGAACATTACCTAATTATTAAAGGACAGTGAATTGGTATTAGAAACACTAATATTACTAGACATTTTTAAATCCTTTATTGATACATACATCACTGTTTCTAGTCTTCTGTTGTATGTTACCTAATGTTGAATGTGTTGATAAATTTTTGTTTTATCCTTTAATATTTTTCAATAAAAATTATCAGTATTGTAATGCAGGCTTTAATTTCCAAAAATATGCATCCATTTCTTCATCAAATTATACAAAGAGCATGTATGAGAATGAATACCATTTCTGCATAGATGGCTTAAGTTAATATTAACCAACTGAATATGTAAGATCACAAAGAATAGTCAGATGTAAAAATATAACATGAAATTAATATAAACATTCCTTACACCCAGATAACCATTGGAAATACACAGTGCTGGTCAAAAGTTTTTGGACACTTGATATGAGGAGTGTTCAATAAAGACAAGCACTAATGCTCATACAACAACTTATTGTAACAAATCACTCATACAGACTTTTATCCCCCTCAAAATACTTCCCCTCCAATGCAATGCACCTATGCTACCTTCTTTGCCATTGCTGGAAGACGTGCAGGAAGCCATTCTTTGACATTTTCTTCAGGGTTGCCTCTAAGCTTTCACTGCTTTGGTGTCATTATCGAACCAACATCCCATAAGTTCCTTTTTGGCTATTGAGTTAAGAAAAAGTTACACAGAGCTAGCTCAGGACTATAAGGTGGATGAAGTACTGCAAAGATGTGATTTTTGCAAGGAATTCAATAACAGCATTAGCAACATGAGGCCTCACATTGTCATGATGAAGCTTCCACTGTCCAATCAGACTCCTTCCCTTTTGGGGGATGTGATCCTTTACCAATTGTTTCAGGATGTTCTTATGGTGATCTGCAGTGACTTGGAAATGTGCGAGTGTACACCATCCCCTGGTAATCATATAATGTGATGACTAGGGCCCGGATTTTTAGTTTCTTAAAATTAATGTTTTAGTTATTTTTGTATCTTAAAAAAGCTTCTTTTAGTTCTTTAACCTCCTGAAATAGTTTTTACATTATTTTTTATTAATTTTATTATTAATTGTCCTCTTTTTTATAGCAATGTTGCTGATATGACCTGTAGATCCTTTGTGCTGCTCAAAATGCTATTTTTGGCCAGAGAGCACCTGGAAAATACGTAAATAAAATTATAGTTTATACGCTATGTGCATTATAACAGGTGCTTAATCCTTACCTGCATTCCAGCATTCGAAAACAGGTTGCACAGGTTATCCCATACAGTATGTTTATCTGCACAGCACCTAGCCGCTATAATGCGACTTTATCTGTGCAGTATAGAAGGTGTTCATATTTGTTCAAGCTTTTGTGTCTGTGGGCATTGTTTCTTTCGCTTTTGGCAGATTTGGCAAAATATTACTTTGCCATTTGTGGTGAAGTTCGGATCGTTACCTATCCACTGACGAATCAACCACCTTCGAGATGAGCTGACTTTATGCATGACACTGGCTCCTAAAATTACCTACCTAATCTAAGGAAAATTGACTTCTAACGATGTAGTAATTGTACGCATTAACATAACACGATAGTAGACTGAACACAAAGATACTGTTTTTAAACTGATTGGTTTGAGTTTATGGCGGGCTCTGCTAATGCCCCTTTCCCCTTGACAACAATCCCCACATTGCTTGCTTGCAACAATAAAGAGCTTGGTCCCACACAGCAAAATGCAAGTTACTTGCCTCTTGCATTGTTTTCAATACTCCTCTAAGCATACATAAGCGAAAAGACGTAGCAAAGATGTAACAGTCAAAGCTATTCATAATTTCATAAACATTTCATTTTCCCATTTTAAAATACTGTAACTTTTTTTGGTGAGTGTGAAGTAAATACGACAGATGTAGTTGAGATAAAGAAACACTTTTATTTCCGTAAACAGTAACTGTACACTCGTTGCAACAACAAGGAAGTCTTTTTCGATTCTCCAACAGCACGGCTCCAACTCGTAACACAAAGAACTAACTCTTCTCCGTCGGCACAACTCTTCACATCGGCTGTCCGTCTCCGTCGGCACGACTACTCAACCTTCACATACGTCTGACTGACTCTTCTCACACTTTACCGCTATTTATATCTCCCAGGCACTATTCTGGAAGCTTCAGGAACGTTCAATTATTGCGGTGAGATACAAAGTAGAAGATTCCAGTAGCCTCTATCCTTTTCTCTCTTTCGGCAAGCGCCCCAACAATGCGGCCATTCTCCTTCTCTTTCCTTCAGCTCCCTTGCGGTAGTGCCGACAATAATGCGATGGGTGACACTGCTGTTGTCTGCAATTAGATGCGGCGGGCGCGGTGACAATACTTTTTTTTTTTCATTTTAAAATAAATAGGAGATTTAGCCTCTTTTAGGTTTTAAAGTCTCATTTAGCCATTTTTAGGTTTTATAAGATTCAATTATTTGGCTCCGATGATCATGAAACAGATAATAAAATTAAACCACTGCAGTTAACTATCAAGGAATAAAATAGTTAAAAAACTAAGAATCCAGGCCCTAGTGATGTCCATGGCCTTATTGGCTGACTTTTGCACTCATGCCTTTTGTGGTGGGGGTTGACTATGTGGCACCCATTCTGTGCTGCTCCACTTCATCACTTGGGTCATAAAGTACACCCATGTTTCATCATTGGTTATGATGTTTTGCCATCAAGCATCACCCTTGTCCTTAGCATATTGTTTGCAATAGCAGAACACAATGACATGAGCCTGCATTTGCTGTGGATTAAGCAGTTGCGGTATCCATTGTGGACACATCCTACACATTTGCAAATGCTCTTTTAAAATTGGTGTGCACTACCAACTGATACCCCAAGGATGTGTGCAAGCCATCTCACAGTGAGATGTAAATCATCACAAATAATGAAATAATGACACCTGCTGTGTTGATTGTTATTTCTGGTATGGCAGTAACAGGTGCACCTGCTCCTTCCTGCAATTTTGCATTTTCTGGCCATTTTTGAAAGCATGCGGCTAAATGGAAACATGCTAAACAAGATATTGAAGAGTTCCCAAAAGCACTCTTCAGACCATCATAGGTTTCGGAAGCATTTTCCTTTAAGAGAACCTAAAACTTTAATGCATAACGCTGTTCATGAAAGTCAGCCATGACTATGTCTAGAGGTTATTATGAAACACGTTCACTCTCACAGGCTGCCAACAATCAACTGAAAGAGCTATTGTTGTGAAATTTTCAGTGATTAGCAATTAAGAGTACATAGTTCAATGATAGATGGGCAGATATCGCAAGCAGGCACTGAACGGAAGGAAAAAAGTTATATAAGATCCTTCGTAAAAGATAAAAAATTCAGTGCCAATCTTTATTGAACATATACCGGGAGAACAAAAAAGTTCAGAACACACTGCACAGTATTTTGCCTGTCAGCATCCTTGGCAATTGTTACTGCCTGTCACTATCATAGAAAGGCAAGGATGAAACCATACATTTGGTGCTGTTTTTATAAATGATTATTACATAGCAGCAGGAATAATGTTCTTACTGAAAGATGGAATACTGTGATAGCAGACGCGATTCTTATCTACAGGGTCGAGGTTACAGAATGGAATGCATAAATCAATGTTCCTTTATCACAACATATTTATTCATTAACACTTCGTTATTTTACACTCTCAGCACCATATTAAATAATCAAAGATCTTCACAATTAAACGATTTGGTAGAATCTACACTGGATAAAAGTTTGGGTGAAAGTTCCATGTTCACACGCTATCAGAAACACGTCTTATCATCTTGAGCATACAGACGCTAATGAATCTAGTTCCTGGCGTCTCTCTGACGCAACACCGCCATTTTTGTATTCATCCGCGCAAATAGTTTTTTATTGGTTGAACACAACAGACTATCTAGTAACAAGAAAACATTGGCTATCCTGAATATTAAAAATAAGTCCCTGATACACCCAAACAAGAACTAGAAATTTATACACTTTTAAAAAAACATTTACATGAACGATTTTCTATCAGGGCCCAATATTCTGTCTCACATTTTTAAAATTACTTTTAAAGGCTTTACTTGCCTACTTCATGAAAGATGCTGAATCTGGCCACCGTCATTGCCCATAGATTTTTTGCATCTCTTTAGGAAACTACCCATCACTCGCCATAGTTCACGTTGAGAAATGCTGGCAATTTCCTGGCAGATATTTTGTTTTAATTCTTGCAGGATGTGTGGGTTTGTCTTATACACTTTATGTTTTAAGTTACCCCAGAGCTAGAAATTGCAAGGGATTTTGGGGGACATATTTGTTTGTTTTGTTTTTGTGGGTTGATGGACATAAGGAGCCACAAATCTCAACTAATAACTCTGCCCTGAAACATACTTTCAATTTTTCTCAGCAAAAGATTAGTTGTGTGAGCTCTTACAGAATCTTATCGAAAAAAGACAAACTCGTTCTCCCTGTCTGTTAATTCTCTAAAGAAAGGGGCAAAATTGTATTCACATATGTATGGGTGTCAACAGTTGACCCAAAATAAATTGACCCTATAACTGAGAATGTAATACTGTTCATGAAGTATTGCTTCATGATGAAAAAATTGGTGTAAATTTTCATGATGAAAAAATTGGTTTCTCAGAGCTCCAATAATCAATGGTGGCCAGTTTCAGCAACTCCTTTCATAAAGCCTTTAAAAGTAGTAAAAATGTTGTATGCCTTTATTTGATAGCAGCAGAAGGCAACAGGTGCTAAGAATACGGACAGGCAAAACACTATGCAGACCATTCAGAACTTTTTTCTCCTCCCAGTATTTGTAGAGAACCTTGTGGTTATGTCATCAAAGAACAAGACTAAGGACCCTAATCATGAGGAAATATCACTGTGATATCTTCTTCTTTCCCTGATTACCCTCCCCTTATGTAGGACTTACAAGACAGCTTAGGGTCAGATGCCTGTCGGAGAGCAGAGGGACCTCTGGACTAGACAGAGTGAACACCTGGAAGCACCAGGTAGGATAGTGAGGAAGAGGATGAAATGAAATGCAGGCGAAATGGATGATTGGAAGGGTGATAATGGAGAAATTGGTGGAATGAATGGCGGAGGAAACCGGAGAACCCGGAGAAAACCTGCCCAGACGCTGCTTCATCCACCACGAATACCACGTGCAGGTCCCACCTTGGTGGTAGGTGAGCGGTCTAACCACGCTCAGGGAAGGATTAGGAATAATCCAGCTGGAGAAAAATTCCTATCCCCCTGTCGGGAATCGAACTTGGGACCCCTTGCACAGCAGGCAGGTGCTCCACCAACTGCGCTATGGGGCCAGCCATGATATCTTGTTTATATAAACATCCTCTGATGTTTCAGTAAGTGTTTACAGCATCATAACCATCTAAAGACAAATCCTAGGTGTAAGATTGATAGAGGATTGTCATTTACTCATACTTATACTTTATTCGTCACATTACACTTACATGAGTGAGCAGGTGCTCGTAAATTGGTGACTCGTCAATACACTATAATTACAACTTTAAGGATTAAAATAAGTCTACAATATTTACAAACACGAGTATAGAAATATAAAAGAAAGGTAAACGAGAAAAAATGTACAGTAATGATTTAAGACACCTAAAATTGAGGTCACAGTACATCTTCCATGTATTCTGTAACAGAGTAGTATGCCTTGCTGGCAAACAAACTCTTGACTGTTTTTTTAAAGAGGTTTGGATTTGGGATTTTTCTAATCCTTTGTGGCAATTTATTGCATATTTTACACCCCATATATTGTGGACTTTTTTCATAGAGTGCAAGCCTATGCGCTGGGTATTTCATTTCTCCTTTTCGCCTTGTGTTGTGTTCATGCTGGTGCTGATTTGCTATATATCTGTCATGGTTATTGTGCACATGTATAATTAGATTGTACATATATAGGCTGGGTTGTGTCAGGATTTCTAATGTTTTGAATAGTGGCCTGCAAGAAACTCTATAACTTGAGTGGGTCAGTATGCGTATAACTTTTTTTTGGATTTTAAAGATTCTCTCCCAACCTGTAGCATTACCCCATATAGTTATTCCATATGAGAGAATTGAGTGAAAGAAACTGAAATATATGGTTTTTCTAGTATTTAGGTTTGTAACTTGGGCCAAGCAGGACATGTGGAAACAGGCAATATTCAACTTTTTTTCTACGTAGTTTAAGTGATTGGTCCATTTGAGCCGCTCGTCTATAAATAATCCTAATAGTTTTACTTCTTTTGAGGAGGCTGAAGTTAACGAATTTGTTTGTGTATTATTCACTGCCGTGGTTTTGAATTGCAGGATTTCTGGCCTTCTTCTGAGGTTACATGGCTTTATATTATGATCATACATACTACAAGGGTTTTATTGTTTTATTGGAATAGTGTTACTAATATTATTATAACATCATCGGTCAGCAACAATTGGTATTTGATAATATTTATTAAGATAACTATTATAGAATTATTTTTTATTCTTTGAATTCTGAATTATACAGGAAATGGATCACTACAGGCTGAGAAAACCTGATGCTCGAAAGGGCATAAGGGAGAGGAAAAGAACAAGAACAATTCTGAATCAATATTAGGAGAGAAAATACTTTAAAATATGACTTCTTTTACAAATTATTGTAGAAAATGGGCTGAAGATTGTCCCTGTTTGGAAAACTGTTCAGTGATCAACACATTGCATAGTGATTATATTGCGGTTCATTGTTAACTATGCAACCCAGGTTAAAATATTCTGGTTCTAATGAGAACAGGAAGTGACGTGGAAGACTAACGTGTACTTCTAGAGCACAAGATAATCAATGCTTTTGAGAAGTAAAAGAAATAGAAGGTTGACAGCCCCAGAAATTCAGTCTGACTTTAATGCCATTCATTGTCAGGAAATCTCTGTCAGTACTGTCAAACGACTATTAATGTGAGCTACTTTATGGGTTAGGGTGGCAGAGAGGAAATCACTTCTTAGATCAATTAACAAGCAGAAGAGGTTGGTATGGACAAAACACAAAAACTGGACAAATGAAGACTGGAAAGGTTTTTTGGACAGATAAATTAAAATTTGAGGTTTTTGGCAAATTATACTGTGTGTACTTATTTATTTATGCCAACAAACTTACTGTTGGTAAGCGGAGGGTCTGTGGTTCAAATCCCCGCTGTGGTGTTGAATTTTTAAGTTCCAGTTCTACCTCTCAAATACTGTGTGTACGTTTGTCGTTCTCCTGCTGAGTGTGAAAAACTTTTTGGGAGAATGCTTATGTATACTAAATGTTCAGGCACACCTGTTACAATGACCTTCACTTATTATTCACTGATTTTAGCTCATTTCTAGGCCAAATTATGAACTTGTTCAGTAGTCTGATAATATTAATTCCAGTTAAAATGTACACACAACTACATAGTATCATAAAAGGTTTTGTAAATAATATGAGGGTGGTCTGAAAGGCTTCCGACCTCAACATGAAGATGAAAGCACTTGTAAATAAAACCTAGTGAATTTCGTTGTTCATCTGTTGACAGTTACTCACCAAACTTTCAGCCATTTTGGACACTTAGTTGTCATGTAACAGTCGTTTGAGTGAGTTGATGTGAGTGTTTTTATGAAAATGGACAAAATCGAGTATCGAGCTGTCCTTCAATATTTGTTTTTGAAAGGCAATATGCCTACGCAAATCAAAGATGAGTTGGATTCTGTGTATGGGGACTTTGCACTATCATTTGCCACAGTGAAATTTTGGACAGCTGAATTTAAACGTAGCCGTAAGAGCTTAGGAGATGAACATTCGGGACATTCAAAAACTGCAACTACCGACAAAAACATTGCCAAAGTTCACCAAATGGTGCTAGACGACCGCCAAATTAAAGTGAGAGAAATAGCAGAGGCTATGAACATGTCAAAAGAATGTGTTTGTCACACATTAAATCAACATTTAGACATGAGAAAGCTGTCTGCACGTTGGGTGCCACATTTACTCACATTAGACGAAAAACATGTTCCAATGAACATTTCCAATGCTCTGTTGGCACAGTTTAGGTGCAATAAATCCGAGTTTTGGCGCCGATAATTACTGTAGATGAAGCTTGGATACACCATTATATACCTGAAACAAAAACACAGTCCAAACAGTGGACTGCAAAGGGGGAACCGGCTCCAAAAAAACTTTTTTTTTGGCTGGGAAAGTGATGGCGACTGTTTTTTTGGGATAGTCATGGAGTTATTTTAATCGATTATCTTCAAAAAGGAAAAACCATTACAGGAGCATACTACGCATCATTACTTGACAAGCTGAAGGCAGAATTTGCGGAAAAATGGCCACATTTGCAGAAAAAGAAAATCCTGTTTCACCAAGACAACACACCGTCTCAAACCTCAGCGGTTGCAATGGCAAAAATCCACGAATTATGGTTTGAACTGCTTGACCATCCACCTTACTCACCAGATCTAGCCCCAAGCGACTTCTTTTTGTTCCCTCATCTGAAAATTGTGCTCGGAGGACAGATTTTCGCCAAATGAAGAGGCAATCACCTTCGTGAACAATTATTTTGCAGAGAAAAATGCTGAGTATTATTTGGACGGGTTACAGAGATGTAAGCATCGCTGGGAGAAGTGTATAGAGTTACAAGGAGACTATGTTGAAAAATAAAAAAAGATTTATGATAAAATGTCTTGTATGAGAGGTAGAGCTGGAACTTAAAAATTCAATGCCACAGCTGGAATTTGAACCACAGACCCTCCGCTTACAAGGCGGGTGCTCTAACCATTAAGTTACTGTGACAACCTGCCAGAACGACACTGAATTCTCAAACCAGTTCGTATTTTTCCTGGTAAACCACAAAGGCAGTCTCAATTACCATCTGAAGGTTAATTAATCCTGGGACATAAAGTACTTACAATAGTAAGTCACCATTGGGGTAATTGGCTCTTATGTGAGACTGCCTTTGTGGTTTACCGGGAAAAATACGAACTGGTTTGCGAATTCAATGTCATTCTGGCAGGTTGTCACAGTAGCTTAATGGTTAGAGCACCCGCCTGGTAAGTGGAGGGTCTGTGGTTCAAATCCCAGCTGTGGCAGTTCTACCTCTCAAACATTGCCCATACATGGCTTGTGTGTTTAAAAACACCAACAGTAAGTTTGTTGGCATAAATAAATAATAATGTCTTGTATCTTTATTAGGTCAGAAACTTTTTAGACCACCCTTGTAGATGAGTCTTAATTCAATAAATCCAGAGTCACATTTTTCTTTTTTTAACTTACTGGAGCAGGTGTTTGTATTGTGTTGTCAGCATCACTTTTATTTCCCCACCTTCCCCTTTTGTTCTTTTCAGCTATAAAAAACATAATGCAGCTGTGCTTTAATACGCTCTGACTCGCTCTTATTCCCATTATTTATTTACTTTTCATTTTGATTTTCCATTGCTTTCATATCTTTGCTCCCTTTATTTTGTCACATAGAAATATCCATACTCAAGGTGAACCTGTGAACCTCTGTGTACCGGAGTGCCAAAGACACATGCTCAAGCAACTGCAATTTCAAGGACCAGCTTATCATAAATGAGTCACTGACTATTAACACGGACAGTCTTAAATAATTTATTCTTTGCCTAATGATTGCACTGTTTGTTCTTTTTCTGCTTTTTTATTATTTTTCTTTTCTTCATGTTTTCTTTGATCTTGCAATCAAACTTTTTACGACTCGGCTTTTAATCAAATACCAATACCTAACTTGCCATAAAAGAACTAAATTGCTAAATGTTCTCAGCAAACCAACAGTGTTTTATCCTTGACAAGAAACTGCGACTTCCCTTGTTCCTCGAAACGACATGAAACAATGTTAAGCTTCTCATAAGGCAAGCTTGCAGCCTAGAAAAATTTAGTTACACTATTCTTTATAATCTAATTTTGCTTGGCTGGATATTTCAACCTCATTAAAAACTGTTATTCCTCTCTCTTCTTCATGTTAGTCCGGATAAACATTTGTAGAAGTTACCTTGTTGCTAATTTTCTTGTAGGTGCAAGGGAACAATGAGAATACAGTAGACTTTGAGCGAGTCATATCTTTCAAAGCTGGTCGCTATATGAGGGCTTTGAAATTCCGTAGTCTTTGCACGGCTAGGAGATAAAGTGACTAATGACCGTTCATTTGAGAAAGGTTTTGTTGTAAGGCTCACAGGTAGCAAGGAATATCTCCAAAATGGTTTACCTCACAAAAAAAAAATGCAATTGGATATAAATTGTGTTCTAAGTGGTCTACACTTCTTGTACAGTAAGATTTGGTGTTTATGATTTATCTAAAAGTCATCAATAGCACATGGGATTACGCGGGCTATGGCCGGAAAGCTCAAAATATGTATTTTGTTTGTCATGAAAATATCATAAAGCTGTTACATTTTAATCAAAATCATTAGTCATTTTTGAGAAAATCAAAATTTTCAAAAAATTTTCCATTTAAACGGTGGTTTAGGGTGGAGTGATTTCCTTCAGGATCTTCGTGTCGCATGCTTAAAAGATGTTAAAACTAAATGCCAACTTTGGTTATCAATCGACTTTTCGTTTTTGAGTTATGCTGAACACACACACACACACACACACACACACACACACTCAGACACAGACAGACACACAGACAGACACAGACACACACAGACAGACACACAGACACACACAGCAGACACACACACAGACACCCACAGACACACACACAGACAGACACAGACACATACACACACAGACACATCACAGACACACACACTCACAGACACACACTCACAGACACACACAGCAGACACACAGACACACACACACAGACACACACAGACCACAGACACATACTCACAAACACACATAGACACACACAGACAGACACACAGACACACACAGACAACACAGAGACACACACACACCCACACATCCACACCCCCACACCCACACACACCCACACCCGCACACACAAGCGCGCGCACCGGACCATTTTCTAACCTTTTTTTATTCAAGGGGTCTTAAAGCGTATTTCCTGTGAAATCTCGACATCGAAATTTTGGATCAAATACAATATTTCCCCTACTTACTATACATAGTACAGAAAGTAAAAATGTTGTTGTTGTTGTTTTCTAGTGCCTTGCATCTGGCAATGAAGCCATTAGCATTCGTGCTTTCCAATACTTTTGAACTGTAGTTTCTTCTGATCTTAATGCTTCACAGGTCTTCAAGTGTTCTTCATTCATTTCTGCTGGATCGTTACACAGGACACATATTGGTGAGGCTGAGATACCTATTCTGTAGAGATGACTTGCAAAGCAGTCATGATTTGTCAATAGTCGGAAGGCTGCAACAGCTGTTTTCCTTGGTCTCTGGGGGATTATATCTGGATTGGAAAGTAGTGTAATCCATTTTTTATCTTTGGCATTTGTTTCTATTTCTTGTAGATATGAATGACAAAAATTTTTTATGATCAAGCGTTTTATTGAGGAATATGAGAAATTGAATTTAGACTTTTGTTTTATTGTTGTGCCTTTCTTTGCAAGTGAGTCTGCAGCTTCGTTCCCCATGACTCCACAGTGTGCTGGAATCCATTGGAGATGAACAGTCTTATTAACTTTTTGGAGTTGTGTTAACATTTTGTAGCATTCTCTAATTTTTGTTGACTTCTTTGTAGTATTTGAACATATTCCCTGAATTGCAGCTTTAGAATCTGAAAGAATTACTGCCTTGTTAAATTTATTTAAGGGAAGATTTAATAATTGTCGGAGAGCAATGTTGTTGTTGTTAGCTAATGCTGGATTTCTGACAATGAAGTCATTAATCCTCTTGCTCTCCAATATTTTTCACTGATGGATGGGGCACTAGAAGTGGCCGGGCATATTTGAAGGTGGTCTCGATCCATTTCCTCTTGCAGATCACATAGAGCAATGTATATAGCCTCTATTTCTCCATCATAATTTGTTGTGTCTCTGCCAACAGAATGATAAAAGGAAAAATGTGAACACGTAACTCCAGCTCCAGTAAGGTTTTCCTTCGAGGATCCATCAGTATATATGTGCAGCCATTCTTCTGTGGGATACCTAGTATTGATTGTTTCCAGAGCTAGAAGTTTTTGTATTTCTTTTGGTGTGTCTGATTTACTTATTTCCTCTATTAATTCCAAATTGAAGGTAGGTTGCAATAATTCCAATGGATTTTCTCTTATAAGTAGATTTTCTCTGGTGTTAGGAATGTTCAATTTGGATTTAATCTGTGTTACCTTTTCTAGGAAACTACTATGAGTTTTAAGGATTGAATGGGGGAGGTTCTCTTCTGTCCATTTAGAGTTTGGCAGTCGTAACATTTTCTCGTGTTGGAGCAATGCTTGTTCTTCTATTTTTGTTGTTATTGATGAGGTCCGTGTTAAGGCAAGCATGGCATCAATAGGTGTGGATTTAACTGCTCCAGTGATTAGGCGAAGAGCCTGATTTTGTATTTGTTCAAGTTTATTGATATTAGCATTTGCTGCTGTTATTAAAGCTTCAGAACAGTACAAGAGGTTTGGTTTAATATACATTTTGTATGTTGTGTTAAGGACTCTCCTTGAGCAGCCCCATTTAGCACCAGCTAACCGTTTCAGGATTTGCAATTTCTTTTCAACCTTTTCTGAGATGTTTGTTATATGTTTTTTCCAACTTAGCTTTCTGTCGAAAGTGATGCCTAAGTATTTGGCATCATCAACTGCTTTGAGTGGTTTCAGAAAGTAAAAATTAAATGCAGGTGATTTACCAGAGTTTAAGGAAATTGGGTGAATTATCAAAATTGTTTGAGTGAATTTCCAGATAATGTTGAACACACGCACACGTACATAAACATTGCTTTTGTCACTCTCAGTTGTGGTCTGCGAATACTGTAGTAGCGAAAAGGGTGTAAACAGATCTAACAGTATCCTAGTGGGTGTGGGTGTTTTATTTTTATGGTATTTCATGCCATTGTTCAGATATTGCTTTTGTGGTACTTGCTTATCTGTCTTGATTATTCTTTATAATATGATTTGGTACAAGATTGCATTATAATTCCCAGGTATAGGAATTCTTAAGCACTTGGCTTCAAGTTATCTAGACTTAAAGCTCATAGCAATTCAGAGAACGTAAAGAACAGCGGCCAATGGCCACTGACGGCCGGTAAACACGGTCTGCAAACGTCAAAAACTGAAACTGAGTTTTTATTTACGGAGGATCTTTTAACGGCTGTGGTTCTCAGCATTCTATATTGGGTGTGAAAGACCGCTTAATGTTGTTCAGAGGCTTCATTATAGGGCTTGAGGTTCTTTTACGCGTCGCAAACTTACGACATGGGAACATCGGCTTTACTTCGCTTCCGAAGGAAACCATACTAAGGGTGTTTACGCTCGAAAACAAGAGTTCGACACAGACGCTAACAATCTACAAGGAATGTAGAGTGGTTTGTAACCTGCAACATTCATACCTAAAATCCAGTAAGAGTTCAAATGTATCTCTTTTCTGACTTCAATGCTTACATATGCCTGGTAGTAAGATTTACCCCATTGTCATGTATTTTCTTAACGAGTTTCTATACTTGACACTCATTTCTTAAGTTTTGATCGCAGTGAGCTCCGTTTTGTTTCGCTTTTTATTAACCTGTGTACGGTGTTGGACCAGAGAGATTTTTAAGCATTAATACCAGTACATTTATATTTAAATAAATCGTGTATACCTACTATTTCTGCGTAAGTCGATGAATGCTCGAAGAAGAATCACTTTTTCAAACTTACAGCATCCATTTCTTGTTTGTCCTTTCTGGTCATTCAAGTACCCAACTTGTACGGTTAAGAGACAAACTTCAAATAGAAGAAATAAGTCGACGTGCTAAGGCCCGTCAAAAGAAAATATACGGGACACCTCGATAGAATGGAGAAGAATCGTTCCCCTAAAATAGCTCTCAATATTGCTAAAAGAAAGAAGACATGTTGAATGTCCGAGTGACGGAGGTGCCTAACCATTCTAATGGGGGTGAAAGAGGCCGACAGGTCTATACCGTGAGGTTGATGAAAAGTGTTAGATAATTTATTATTTTTCAGAAAACTTGTTGATGTTACATAAAATGTAATCCTTGATTTTAAAGAAGTATATTGGTGGAATTATATGCAAAATTTAACAGGATATTAAACTTTCTGCAGTGCATTTCACACCCGACTTGATTTTCATTCTTTTGTAATTACTTTCTTTAAAGTTAGAAAGTTTCAGACCATAAGTGTCGTATTATCCATGAATGCACTGTATGCATTGTAGAATAATGAAATGAGCAGGTTATATCCATTGGTAGGAGAATCAAATCAACAATCCACGAGCTAAGAGAGAAAACCATATTCATATTTATGTAGACTAGTGATTCACATATCAGTAGAGCCAACTAGTGTTTGCCAAAAGTCACCAGATATTAAATTATAAGTCGCTAAATCAAAATTAATACTATAATTAACTCAAAGATATTTGTATAATATTTTAAAAGACAATTTCGTTTCCGTAAACAGAAGAAAAACGGTTCATCCTCAAACAAATGACGTTGATGGTTACACAGGACCATGTGTACACCTATACCTATTGTACATGTCCAACATTTTGTGAACGAGTAACACGTATGTACTTCGTATATCCTGGAAGCAGCTGCCACAGTTGAAGTAGGTATTTAGGTTTGACAATGTTCAACTGACCAAAAAGCTGCATTGTAATGTACAAGAGAGGGAATATCTACCTGTTCTTTAAATGTGTTTGATGTCTTTGTAACAATCTACTTGTATCTTAAGTTATGTCACTCATTTTCTATTTTACTTATTTCAAAAGGTGTTTAAGGGTCAATCCACATCAAATCGCACACCCGTAAAACACGACTTTTTCGTAGGAGGTTCAACATTTCTTTTGTGAATAAAGGGCATAAAATAAGGAGACCCATATTTTTTTATTTCCGTATTTTTAAATTACTTGCTTAGTTATGGCTATTAGAAACTAAGCAATTTCTGCGCGCACCGTAATATAAAATCGCTTGTTACTCTAAGGCCATATAGAGTTGAGAGTTGGAGTTTGGCGCACTGGAAAGACTAAATATAACACTTAACAACTTTCAATCTAAAGTGGCCACTAAACAGCAGATATAGCATTCAGAATATTCAGAGACCAATTCAAGTAAGAAGGATTTCATGTTACTATGTCATTACCTACAGTACAAACAAAAGTACATTATTGTGAGATCAAATATTTTTTTAAAAAATCAAACTTATACACTTGTCAACTTTTTAAAGTAAAATTATTACATCTTGCAAAAGTTATGACATGAAGTTTAGAAACTAAAATATTCAGGGCACTATGACATTAAATTCCCCAACTGACTCACATTTTTCTGGTAGACCACAAGAAAATCTCAAACTCGAGATCACATATCCCAATCAACTATCAATTAGAATAATTTATCATTTGGATATATGGTGACTTATTTATACATTTCAGTCTGAAGATGATAGAAGATTGGATATGGACATTCCTCTGAAATGTTAATACATACATTAATAAGTTAAACACTCACCCTAATGGCAACTTAGAATGGCAAGTACTTAAGTCCTGGAATTTAAGGTTTTTTAGTTAACAGTTTCCATATATCAGACAGTCAACAGTTTTGAGTACATTAGAACAATCAATTATTATTGATTGGCCTCAGGGGTCTCCGTCTAGGGGATATGTGAATGGCGACCACAAGTTACCCAAGCTGAGCAGAACATTACTTCCACTTACTGGTGTTTTGCTCCTCACTGTAACTTTTCTATCTGACCTTACCTTGGTCATCTCTTGTTCTCTTCCGACCCCGATGTTATTAGGGTTCCCGAGGGCTAGGGAGTCTTTATTTTTCCAACCTCTCCATTTCTCTAATTTCTCTATAAAATCTTAACCCCAACATGCTGACCTGTCATGGCATGTAATACGTCCTCTGATTGGTAATCAGAGGATATGGTCGGTGAATTTATTTTGATAATTCTGCCGGTCAGGTCGGTGAGACCCGTAAACCAACGACAGGTGTGGTCCTCCAGACATTCTGGGGGTTGTGAGAGAGCGATGTGACCACCAAAACATAAAGATATGGTGCTCTCTAAAAAAAAGCGGTTACTATTACTGCTATTGCTCTCTTCAATATCATTGTGAAAAATATTGGAGAGCAAGAGGATTAATGACTTCATTGTCAGAAATCCAGCATTAGCTAACAACAAGTTTTACTTTATGAAGAAAGCATAAAAAGTGTGAGGATTATTCGATGAAATACAGTATTACTTTTGAGCCATCACTAAATATTCTCTGCCACTTTGGAGAAACAAACATGAAAAGTACCTATCTCTAATCGCCAATGAATGTCGTTAACTATTGCTTAACAATAATTGAACTTAATGTTAGAGATACACAAGTGTTAAGGTTATCTTTTATTATTTTTCCTATAGTGCTCCGTATAATCCTAAATCTGAGATACCCTCAATTACCTTGGATCAGCAGGATTCTATTGTGTATGTATATATATATATATTACTAGTTGCATAATTAAGGCTTACAATTAATACTTTTTCTGTATGTGACAAGACAAACATCTGAATCCCATATAAGTGCTGTTAATTTCACCAGCTTACCTATCTCAATATATGTGACCAGTTCTATAAGAAGAACACTACTTATTTGAAATTTCTTTGTTGCCGAACTTACCTTTACATCTCTTGATGCTTGAAGATTGGCCAGAGATTGTTTCATTCCCTTGCCCACTTGCCAAATAATTGCTTCTGGGGGTTGAGCCTTGAATGGCCATTCTCCACAAAGTAGCTCATACCAGACAGTCCTGAAAGTAATGAGGAATTTTTTTCATAGTAATAGGCACCTTTCAATTAAATGCTTATATTATCATCAAAGTGCTAATGTTCCTTAAGCCTGGAACATTTAAGCATTTAGTAAATCAACACAATCTGCAGTTTCAGTCCATTTCTGGAAAACAGACCATGATATCCAACATAACATCCATCTTTAACATTATGTACAGCAGGCAAGAGAACTCGACACTTGGGAAAAAATTTGAGTGTGAGTAAGTGAGTGTTGTTTAAAGGCCCATCGACAACTTGGTCATTAGGGCCCCCCCCCCCTTTTTTTCAATTTATTTTAAAAAATTCCAAACATGCTTAATGAATTTTTATCTTCCATTTGAAGAAAACCCACTAATGAAGTTTGTCTATTCTACACTTGAAGGAAAACAGTCGACGGTGGAGGATCAGCTAATTATATCCTATAGTCAGAAGCAGCCGATGATGTAGGAAAATTCCTACTATACTAGTCCTGCATAAATAATGGTTTGTGTGAAGCAATTCTGCATTTGTTTAATTAAAAAAAGCAATTAATATTGAGCTTTACAGTGTACTACTTCCAGTTTATTAATTTCATTGGTCTGTTTCATTTCCACAATTAACCTGACATTCCAACTTTTCTATGGTTGTGCAATTTGCCTGTTTCTGAGGCCAATAAATACTATACCTTTTGCATGTCAAAGGTTTATCTTGAATACAAGGGCAATTAAATACTTCAAGCAGTCATTCTTCCATTTTTTATGACAAATGTTCCATACGTCCAGTTAACGTTGGGCAGCAATTATATGTCTGAGTGAACTAATCAGAAAATTCATGTTAATATTTCACATCAGGATTGCCAACTCGTATGATAATTGTGGGGGCATACAATAATTTTAATGTTTGTACAATGGTTGCCAACCCGTACAATAGTTATGGGGGTCTACGATAATTTGAATGCATCAAAGTTCGATATCGGCAAAATATAATTTTCACTGGTTTGTTGGTGGCGCCGTGGCCGAGAGGTTAGCACGCTCGCCTACCACCTAGGCGGCCCGGGTTCGATCCCAGGGACCCGCATGTGGTATGTGTGGTGGACGAAGGGGCGTCAGGGCGGGTTTTCTCTGGGTGCTCTGGTTTCCCCCGCCATCTCATTCCACCGGTGCTCCATCTTCATTCCATGTATCATCAGTGTCACCGCCTGCGGTGCCATAGTAGTAAAAGCGGGCGTTAAACACAACAACAACAACAACTGGTTTGTTTCCCCAGCAAAATTAAACTAATTACATATAGCTACACCACTTTTGCCCTCATGGCCTGTCTCCACCCCATAGCAACCGTTTCCAACCCTACTAAGCCTGCTACCCTTTATCCTCTTATTACCAGCGTGCCCAAGTCTCATAATCTCAATGAAGAAGGCACTGTTCAGAAAATTGATGATCAACACAGAAAACTCGAAATACGTGATATTCTAAGTGAAATAAAGAACATGCCTGAACCTGGCAGTTTCTGTTAAACACGTGTCACCTTGGTGGAAATACTGATTTCAAAGAAGTAGCGGCCTTTGCATTATCAGTGGTTTCTTTGCCCCACAGAAGCACTTCTTGTGAAAGTTTTTTTCTAAACTGGGTTTAATAAAAACCAAAGTTAGAAACATTGGCTCTAGATATGGTAAATGAACTCAGCTTATGTTGTCTCAGCTTATGAAAGAACGTGGTAGATCTCAAAATCTGCAAGTCACCGAGAAGATGTTAAGGTTTATCTCAACAAGAAATTTGTACAATGCTGCAACGGTTGAGGAAGATGAACTTTCAGTTAAATAGTGCGAGAAACATAAGCGCTAAAGTTGCAATATTTGTTGAGGTCATGGATCTTGTAAGTGCATATAATAAATATCATTACTCATATTTTCATAAGTATTATACTGATATTTTTATTGTTGTAGCATTTGGTTTATTTTTATTTTTAATTTTTTTATTTAGGTTTTTTTTTTACATTTTCTCCACTTCATGGCGTGGGCAGTCAAGTGTCTGTTCCGCCTTGCATTTGGTGTTTATGATGTATGATAATTTTGAATCAAAATCTATAATTTTCAGTGGCTGGTACGATAATTTTACTTTTAAATGTTGGCAACCCTGATTCACATACATAGTTGTATCTGCCTAAGCTGTAATTGTTAGCCATGTAATTAGGACAAGTAAATAAGAGACCCTATAGGCACTATTAATTACAATATTGTGTAAGATATTTGTTTTTTGAGTGATTAAATACAATGAGCTACGTATCAGCAATCTGTAATAGTGGATTCATTGCTGAGCGATATTTGGTGAATCTTTGCGCAGTAGTATTTGCCACACACATTGCACCTAAAATGTTAAATAATATTTACGAGAGATACTATGTTGAGTTTAGCATACCCAAGGATCACAAAGAGTATCTAACTGCATCAAATTGCATCGCTTCCGAAATTTAACACAGTTATATTTGTAAAGAGAGAAATATTTAATATATTGTAACTTCATTGTAATAAAGATAACTTTGCCAGAAATCTGAATATTTATTGAGAATACACAATCGGCATCTTCTATCTGCTAACCCATTAATGCCCTGAAGATAAGAGTGCCATCGCCACCCCTATAATAAAAAAATGCCACAATGCTACAGTTGAAGAAAACATAACAAAAATCCACAATTGTTAAATGACAGGCAAATCATAGTCCATGAGCTTGTTGACATTGCCAAGAACTCATTAGAGACGTCTAAACATTTTGGGAGCATTTGCACATGACAGGTGCTGTATTTGTTTACCCTGATCAGAACTGCATCTGAATGAAAATCTCACAGATAAGCTTGGACACTGAAGCATGATCAGAATTTTGGGTATTAGATCACTGATGATGAAACATGGATTGAAAACCTCATGCCAGATGAAGCAGAGTCTATAAAATGGTGCATGGGAGTGAAAGTGCACCAAAAACCCTGGGATGTGGTATATGTATTTAGGCTTTCACGGCCGGTGTCTTGACTATTCAAAATGTTTAGTTCTTCCGGGCTTGTAGGCCGTGGTCTAGAAGGCATGGTAGATACCAACGTTTTGCCAAGTACTGCGCTTGGCATCATCAGGGTAACATGACCCTCTGTATAACAGAAACATAGTACTTCATAGCTGTTGCCAGATTTAGACAGTCTATGATAGGGTACATTGATCACTATTTTTTCTGGCATTATATGAATGAATGTCAAACCTATGTTGCTGAGTGGTTAAGTTATTTGTTGTGTACAGTAGTATTTTGTGTGTGTATGTGTGTGTATATATATATATATATATATATATATATATAAGTTGATCACAGTCAATAATTTTAACTTAATAAATAATGGTTTGCAATGTGATAGCATTTGTGAGTCTAGTCTGGCATTATTCGAATAACTTTCTTTTGTAATAACAGAACTTCTGTTATATGACTACAATTTCCCCAGAGCAGAATACCGTAAGATATTATGCTCCGAAAGAATGCAAAATATGCTGATCTTACATAATTACCTTTAATTCATAGTGCATGTAAACTGGTTTTAATAGTTGGGTTCTTTGCTCAACGTTGTGGTTATAACTTCAAAAGTGTGTTGCTACTGAGGATTTTTCTATTTTGTTTTGTTTTAGGTTATGAAAATGTTATTTTAAAAGCCTCTGTATCTCTGCCAGATATCTCTCCAAAGATAAAAGACCGCATGATTAGCAGTGTTCTAGCAAGTTGACAAATTCTTGATAATGCCTTCAGCAAAGGTGAAACATGTTGAAGAAAAATAAGGAATGAAGGTGTGTGAAACACAGAACATCTTAATCAACTTAAATTGTATACTTTTTTGATTATTACATTACTATGCAGTGTTAATTTCACTTTTTTTTTTAAATCTCCATATTTATTATCTACTGGCATGGGTCTGTCACTTTTAAGCATACTTAAACCCCATAGGTGTGGGCCCAGTTTGACTTGCTTCTAAACTGCCACTTGGATTGTATTCACCAGATTTGGTTCTCAGTGACTTTTTCCTCTGAAGAAACAGCTTGCTGGACTGATATTTACCTCAGATGTGGAGATCATATGTCACATAAAGTCTTTATTTTGAAAAGTTGGAAAAATAATTTTATAAACTACTTTGTCAGAAGATTCTGCTTACAATGATGTGTAATAATATCTAGATAGTAAAGAGAACTGGATTTACTGACACCACGTCACTTATTAAAAATGAGATGTTTCATTGAATAATGACAGTAGTGAACTTATATATCTATACAGTCCTCATTTATATAAAAAAGAATATATCTGATTACCACTACAGACAGGATATCCATAAATATAACACAAGATATACAAACCAAATTGATACATCTTATAATAGACTGTCAAAATCACAAAATAGCTTTGAAACGTTAGGTATAAAAATGTATAATGCACTATCAAATGATGTAACTCAACTGACGTATAATAGAGTTGAACGTAGACTTTATGACAGATTATTAAACAATCCGTACTACTCTCTACAAGAATATTTTGAAAACTTAGCTCAACTGTAAATATCACTGTCATAGTATCTTATCTTTGAAATGTACATTGCTACTCAACTAATGGATATATCCATACTTGTGTCTATAAGACAACTGAATGCATTAAAAGTAATATATAGTAGGTCATAGTGAATATTGGTAGCATTATTCTTATAATTGATATTTGTAAATATGTTGTTTTCTAGTGCCTTGCATCTGGCAATGAAGCCATTAGCATTCGTGCTTTCCAATACTTTTGAACTATAGTTTCTTCTGATCTTAATGCTTCACAGGTCTTCAAGTGGTCTTCGTTCATTTCTGCTGGATCGTTACACAGGACACATATTGGTGAAGCTGAGATACCTATTCTGTAGAGATGACTTGCTAAGCAGTCAGTAGACGGAAGGATGCAACCGCTGTTTTCCTTGGTCTCTGGGGGATTATATCTGGGTTGGAAAGTAGTGTAATCCATTTTTTATCTTTGGCATTTGTTTCTATTTCTTGTAGGTATGAATGAGAACATTTTTTAATGATCAAGCGTTTTATTGAGGAATATGAGAAATTGAATTTAGACTTTTGTTTTATTGTTGTGCCTTTCTTTGCAAGTGAGTCTGCAGCTTCATTCCCCATGACTCCAAAGTGTGCTGGAACCCATTGGAGATGAACAGTCTTATTAACTTTTTGGAGTTGTGTTAACATTTTGTAGCATTCTCTAATTTTTGTTGACTTCTTTGTAGTATTTGAACATATTCCCTGAATTGCAGCTTTAGAATCCGAAAGAATTACTGCCTTGTTAAATTTATTTAAGGAAAGATTTAATAATTGTTGGAGAGCTATGTGTATAGTCTTTATTTCTCCATCATAATTTGTTGTGTCTCTGCCAAAAGAATGATAAAAGGAAAAATGTGAACATGTAACTCCAGCTCCAGTAAGGTTTTCCGTGGAGGATCCATCAGTATATATGTGCAGCCATTCTTCTGTGGGATATCTAGTATTGATTGTTTCCAGTGCTAGAAGTTTTTGTATTTCTTTTGGTGTGTCTGATTTACTTATTTCCTCTATTAATTCCAAACTGAAGGTAGGTTGCAATAATTCCAACGGATTTTCTCTTATAATTTGTAAATATGTTGTTTTCTAGTGCCTTGCATCTGGCAATGAAGCCATTATGTATACATACATAATTTTGCTAGAATCTATTTGTTATATATAACATGTAAACTACACTGACGTCTATTGCTGCAACAGGCCTAATGACAAAAAAATCTGTCCTCCTCCTCCTCATCATCATCATTAAGGGCTCACTTGCTCTCATTCTAAACCTGATGCCAACTGCTGGAATGATATTGTTTTGTTGGAGATTGCCTAGGATGACAGCATAGCTATCTCCAACACATTACGTTCCAGCTGTCAGCATCAGGTTGAGAATGAAAGCAAGTGAGCTCTTGAAACATGTCCCAATTTTAATAAGTGATGTAGTGTCAGTAAATGTAGTTCACTTTACTATCTAAATACTTCTATGCTGAAGGTATAACAATGTTAAAATATCATTGGCCCAGATAAACTGTGCTAAAAGATGGACTATGTTGCAAAATAAAGAAAACAAGTAGAAAATCTTGTATTTTATTTCTCAGGTCAAGAGTCTCCCAAACAACCATAGTGAATGGTCTTTCCAGCTAGTCTATAGCTTTAATTCATGTCTTATTACATTCATTTTAATTATTTTCTCAAAAGAATCAAGTTTCTTACCCAAAAGCATACACATCTGATGCTTTCGTGAAGGGTAACTCATCTTCATCACTCTTCTGCCGCACCCTCAGGCTTCGGACTATTTCAGGTGCAAGATAACACAGCCACCCAGGGGGGATGTTTAAACCATTTCCCTTTCTGTAACAATAATTTACATAAAATTAAATGTCACAGCAAAAAACTGCTTTCACCACGACTTCCTTTATTCTACTCAACAAGGTGTTGCTTTGGAAAGATGGCAGTGTGTAATGTTGTGACATGAAGTACTTTCCATAAAATTCAACAAAATATTGATAATGCTATCAATAATAGTAATGGGCAGTGTAATTTTGGAACTGAAATCAATTCAAATGATAAGAGACAATAAAGATAGCATAAACAAACGTGTCCAAGTTGATTCTCAAGACAAAAATCGGAACCAGACTACTCATCAGCAGTCTTTGAAAGATATCGGCACTGCTTCAAGAATAGTGTGAAGTAAAACGTTTTGTTATATAAATAGCTTGAAGGGTGGATGATGCCGGCAAGCGAGGAGGGTGGAGGGCGGGAATAAATGGAACTGCTTTACTGGTTATAATCTCCGCTACCCCTTCCAAACTGAGCATATAGCAATGCAATGCAAATAGGTTCGATGAGCTATCCTCACTGCCTAATGAACAAAAACAGCCAAATTCCATTCAATTGTATGTAGCTAACCTCAAGAATCCATTGAGTGCCACAGAACCAAAAAAAGTGCTAGTTCTAAGTGATTCAACAATGGCACATGTGAAAATAAAGAGTGCACACATTAAAGTATATAGGAGCATAAATGTGAGTCAGTTGGCCAAAATAGTGGAAAATTGATGTTACTGTGAAAACTTTCTAGAAAATCCTGAAGTAGTTCTGCTACACATAGGAGCAAATGACTTGAAGAGTGCAAGGAACCCTAAAGAAGTATTAGGGTAAGTATGCATTGTTGTAAAATTTACAAAAGTCAAGTTTCATAATGCAGTAATTGCCCTTAACAGTGCGATAAAAAGAAAGGATATGAATTATAACTTTATCTGATTGGTAAATAACATTAAGATGGGTCTGTGAAGCCTTAAAAGTTCTTTATTTAAATGTGGGTAAGTACATTGACCTCTCATGCCTAGGAGAAAATGGACTGGATATAAATAATGTTATTAACATAAGTAAACACAACAGTCAGGGAAACTGATTGTGGGCTCAACAATTGTCTCCAAGTACAAAAATTAAATGGAAAACAATATATCTGTACAGAGATCAGGGGACTAATTGGATAATGTGTGTAAATGTACAGGGAATATTGTCCAAAATAGATGGATTTAACTTATTGGCTACAGAAATGGCAAGCATAAAGCTAGAAATCATTTGCCTTAATGAGCATTGGCTAGGACAGGAAGCAACATTTAATTTAAAAGGTGAGTCAATTAATAACACTAAACAACACTTACAACATCCCTTCCAAACTTAGCACATAGCAATGCAATGCAAATAGGTTCAATGAGCTATCCTCACTGCCCAATGAACAATTGTTGTAAGTGTTGTTTAGTGTTATTAATTAACTCACCTTTTAAATTAAATTAATTATAACAACACTGTTTTCAAACTTCTATGAAAGGAAGATAGGAAGCAGCATACTTGCTAAAGCAAAAGGCTACACATTAACAGACTATTATATTAGGAAAGAATTATGTCAGGGCAGTTCCTGCATATTGGTATGTGACCTCCTCACTGATACAGCATACTGATTGAAGAAATGATTTAAAAGTCTTAGGCACAAGAAGTATTTTGTAAATATCTGCCATTGAAATTAGTAGCCTGAACCTAATAATGATCTCTATACACAGGATACCCATTTATAACACACTTAATCCATTTCTTACTAGATCAGAAAGAGTTTCCCATTGCTAGACCACTTCTTTGTTGGTATATCTGATTGTTGAAACTGAAAAGGCTATCTGGATGAAGAGTGTAATTAATGCATTCTTCTATTTCTTCTTGTAGGAGTTGTATAGATTTCAGTCAGCACCTCAGTGGAGCTTCTAATTTAAGGATAGACACACTGGGAAACAGTGACTGAGCATCAAAGGAGACCAGTGTGTCACCTTCTGTTATGCACACTCCAGTTTTTTTACGTCAAATGAGTTTGTTAGGCTATGACTTTCAAATTTTAGGAAAGTTGAATTCCTGGACTAACCATTTTGCTAGGTAGTTGTCTCCTTGGCACTCTCTCTTTCTCTCTGTTGTGGCATTGAATTTTTCAGTCCGATTCTAGCTTTTCAACTTTGTCCTACCACGGTTAGCGTGAAAGAACAATTAGTTTTCATCTAATTTACTCATGCTTTTGTGTCGTATGCTACCTATGTATGTACTTAGATATTGCTACCACTGCTGGACTTCCCTACAGAATTTGGTTCATCATTGTCATCATCAAGTTCCAAGTTGTGTCGTCCTCTATGTCATCCGTTTTATTAGATATCTTGGATGACCATTTGATGGGATTGTTGGAATTTGGTCTCATGCAACTTTTATCCAATTGCATACCAAAGGTAATGTAGATTTTTGAATATTCCCAGTGGGTGTTAACTGTGATTGTTATTTGCTGTCCATTCTGTATATAATCTTTTAAATGGCCCTTAAATGGGTAGTTTATTGAACATCCGTTGGCTGTAACAGCAAATTCCACCCGTAATCATAATCAGGTCTGAATTTCCTACAGCTAATTTTCTTTTTACATCATCTGTTTAATGCCTGCAAAAACTGTCCAACACATGCATTTTTCTCTAGCGTGAAAGAAGTGCTCCAGGACATTGCTTCCATATTATCAATGCCCATCATGTTTTTGTCCATCCATCTTTTTTCATAGGCTCTCACCAGGTTTCCAGGAGGAAGATTTTCTTTCTTGGGAATGATTTTCTGCTTTAACATTACAAATGGTGGAAGTTTCCTACTGTCAGCAAGCATAGCCAACATAATGGTATCGCACTACCTTTTGCAAGTACTTATTGCCACATTCTTTCTTTTTTTTTTCAATGGTGGTATCACATGGCACCTTGAAATAAATAATCACGTGATTGACATTTTTTGTTTGTGAAATCAGACATTCATGCTGCTTATGAAGACGTATCACATTCCTTAGAAAGGTTAGAAGTTTGTCTTAATATGCTTCTGGCATACATTACACTATTGTGGTATACCTTCTAATTGAAAATCTAAACCTTATAAAAAAGTGTAAAATCCAGCCCATACTTGCTTTGAAATTCTGTGCAAGCTGATCACTTGTGCATTATTCATTGCTCAAAGCTGGCACATTTCTGTAGTCATGGCAAAACCAAGCTGGCATCTCAAAATTAGGAGTGATTCAAGTCTATCCTCTACTTCTG
Organism: Tenodera sinensis; assembly: GCA_030765045.1. NCBI lineage: Eukaryota > Metazoa > Arthropoda > Insecta > Mantodea > Mantidae > Tenodera > Tenodera sinensis. The sequence continues at coordinate 27,427,334 of CM060965.1, forward strand.
GGGTTACCTACTGTGGTCTAAGGGTAAGATGCTAGCTTCTGGTTCTCAAGGTTACAGGTTCAAACCTGGCAGAGGGCGATGGATGTTTTTGGGAGTTAAAATAATTAGCATGGCTTCCTTAGGAGGGGAAGTAAAGTAGTGGTCCCATGTCTTAGATTTATGGCATTTAAAAGAACCTCAAACCTGATAGAGACCTCTGAGGAAAATTAAGCGGTCTTTCACACCCAATATAGAACTGGATGGTGAGAGCCACAGAAGTTAAAGAGCATCCATATATAAAAACTCCATTTCATTTTCACTTCTGGGTAATTATTGGCAATCCTTAGTTGGTTGCTTGCAACTTGTTCTTTTTCCTTTAATCTCTTACACAAGATTCTGGAACACTGCTTCTTGCAGCACAATTTGCTTCACCTTCTTTGATTATTTTCAATTTGCCCATCGCAGTGACTGGTCGCAATCTTAATATTTTGTAAGTCTGTCGAGTTGTGAACATGAACACTGGTCAAAAGAACAAATGACATACCTAATTCAGAACTACTGTAGATGCGAAGGACCACCTAGAGAGGAACAAAGACTCATGCTGTAGCTAATCCTGCTTTGCTTTGTGTGCTTACATACCAAAAATACATGAGGACTATGTGAGTAAACACTATGCTTCCAATGTAACAAATTCAATTAAGAATCTTCCTTTCATAAATTAAGAATACCCATTCCGATTTGCAATTTCTTTTTTTTTCAAAAAAGGTGCACAGGTACATGAAAAACTTTGGTAATTTTAAAATATGGATGAGATTTGGTTTACATATTATAAATGAAACCCTAAATATCAGCATTCAAATTTCAATTGAACTGGAATAAAATTGTGGATTTTTGAAATTTCACAAATGGATTTTCTTAAATATCAAGTTTAATATTCACCTGATTTTTGTTTATGCACACAACCCCACCCCCCACCAAAAAAGCCTCAGACTGATGGTTTTTAAGTGTACTTAAAAACAACAGCTCCATGTCAGTAGACTTACTGGCATGTAAAGGAACTCCTCCGGGATGAAATTCTGGCACACCAGCGATGCTGATGTGATTGTGGCAATTGACAACATTGTTAAATAACAACTTTGTCTAAAAATACCCTCCCCCCCACCTCCTCCATGGCACAATAGCCCTCCCAGGCCAAAGCCTACTGCCCAACTGCTACGTCCCCCACCTCTGCCCACTATGCCCACTACAGGCATCCTGAGTGGGCTGGAGTACTGTAGATGGGATGTGGTCAGCACTCCAATCCCTTCTGGCAGGTTATGCAATCTTCTTGGCCAGTTTGTCTAAGAATGCTTATTTTTACTTTTGGATTGAGTGCAGCATTTCCTCTAGCTATTAAGATTGAATTTTGAACATGTGTTAAAAACCTGAAACACACAAAAAACTGGAATTTCTGTGTTAAATCTTCAAAAGTTTTCAAATTTCACTTGTTACCTTAATTGCCCAAAAAAGAAATAAAAAATATTACCTATTGCCAAAGCAAAGCTTTGTAACACTGAACAGTCCAAAGTCTGTGATGACAACTTTGCCATTCTCCACAAAAATATTCTTGCTTTTTAAGTCTTTGTGTACAATGCCTCTTGCATGAAGATAACCCATGCCCTGTAATGAAAAATTAAATCCATTAGCACATAGTAAAATTAGCATTCGTATATTAATTTCAGAAAGAAACACTATCACAATGCTGCTCTCTCAACATAACATTTTTAACTAAAAGCTTATAACATATTTGCAAATTATTAGTGATTAAAATAATTTATTTTTTAACATTATTTGTACACTTTAGGAATACTTAGAACGTCTTAGCTGCAACTTTCAGGTACAATTCAATATCACATATCGAGAGTCTGACAAATTCAACTGCAAAATGGTTATCTTGTTTACAACACTGGCAACTAGGACAAAAGATGGGGATGTGAAATAGTTTTACAGCAATTAAATCTAAAATGATCTGTTTAGATCCACTCTACCAAACCAAAGAAGGGGGAAAACAAAATACATTTCAGTTAACTGATTTTGATGTCCAAAATTTGGATGAGGCTTTATTGAATGTATGCAATACAGGAACTTACCTGAGAGATCTGCTGAGCCAGCATGGTGGTCCTGTTCATGTTGAATTTATCCTTCCGTAGATGAATATGAGTGTATAATGTCATTCCTTTACACATGCTAGTAACAATGGCAAGTCGAGGCAATTTCATACAAGCTCCCATGAACAAAACAAGGTTCTCATGACGAGTTTTCCGAAATGTTGCCACCTAAACAACATAACATTAATTGTCTCAATTGTTCATACTATATCTAAAATAAGAACAAATTAGAAACTAAAAGCTTCACTTATCTTAGTAATATTGCAAGATCTTCCAGTGCTGACTAGTTTCAAGTTGAAACTTGTTTGAACAGTTTTGAAAATAAGTTGGATACAACTTGAAACTAATCAGCACAGGAAAAACTTGCAATATTACTAAGATAAGTGAAGCTTTTAGTTTCTAATTTGTTTTTATTTTAGATTCTGTTGCTTCACTGTTAATAGCTTCAACTTTCCTTAATGTTACTATGTTACCAAGATTATATGCATTAACTTAGTCTTCTGGCATGTATGCTTTCAGTGGAATTGTAGACACTTTCAGAATTAAAGGTTAAGAAGCTTCTTCCTGCTTTGTTTATGGTGTGAGTCATGAACACTGGTTTAGAGAAATGCTTTTTTGTGGGTGTGCTGCTGAGAAAGTTGAAAATATACACATATTAATCTGACAGCACTTTCAGATTTGTTACATACAATTTTAAAGATACAAATATTCAAATTCCAACATATTTACTGAATAAATTAAGCAATAAAATTACCTCCAGTTTGAAAGCTTCTAAAGTTTTCTCATCATCGAGATAGTCCATATTCAGAACCTTGATTGCTACGTCTCCATGCCAGTTCCCCCGATACACAGTGCCGAATCTTCCTGTACCAATTGGCTCTCCTATCTTAAGCTCATCATAAGGAATGTCCCATTCTCTCATTGATAACTGAAACATAACATTCAAGTGATAGCACTGCTTGATCCTTCAATCCATTCTTTAAAAGGTTTGAGAAATACTACTTGACATTTACTCACTATTTCCATCCTCTTCTTCAAATTTAAAATTTGTAACTAAATGTGTAGCATATCACAGGATTCAAGCAGTAAGATGCTTTACTGTTGAAAGGAAATTTTATGGAGAAAAGTTATTTGCTATACAGAAGTATTTTTCAAGTGTTATACTTTAGATAGTACACCATGATTTTTCAAATGGATGCTTTCATTTGTCTGGTTAGTGCAGAGCAGTGTTTTTTCAGGAAAAAAACATAAAATCAAATACAGTAAAACTTCTTTTATACGCTTCACACATACTTTTTTGGCAATCCCAGCAAAATCCTATAATATATTATGACAAATTATTTCATTTATACAACATTTGTTTATAAGATTTTTACACTTTTAAGATTATAGCTTATATTCCTGAGAACAAAATGCACTATTTATACGGTTATGGCAGTTTCATTCTTTAAAATCTGAAGAAGTATTCGAAGCCGAAAATTTTGACTCACACAGTACATTTCTCAGAAAACATCTCAGCATAGAAGTGAGAGCGACCCTGAAACTATTTGAGCAAAGTTGTGAAATACCAGTCAGTTGTGCTTTGTACTTCAGTTGTGATTAACCTTGTTAAAGAACATGAGTGAAGGAAAAGGAAGTGCATTATGATTGCTGAAAAATTCATTTCAAATGTAGTAAAGGAAAGTGGCAACATGAAATGCATAGAAATTGCTAAGAAATTAGGGATTGCTCCATCTAACTTAAATACAATTATAGCTAAGGCAGTAGAAACTGAAGAAAGCACACGTGTGTTAAGGGTTTCTACCAATAAGCAGACCTGCAATCAGGGCCGGTGGATTTTAATGATGCTGTAAGTGCTTAATGGACTATCAATTATTTTATGACACGTCATTCCATTTTTGAGGAAATAATGGCCAAACTGTACTGATTTAAAAACACTGTTTATGCCGTAGCTGTGGCCAACAAAAAACAAACCAAGATAGCAGACTACTTTGTAAAGTGATCAACTTTCTCCTTTTTTGCTTCTTCTTTACCTGATAACCCTCCCCTTATGTAGGACTTACAAGCCAATGCCTAGGGTCAGATGCCTGTCAGGGAGCACAGGAACCTATGGACAGGACAGAGTGAAGACCTGGAAGCAGGTGGTCAGTCAAGCACCAGACATGATAGCAAGGAAGAGCATCACATGAGATGAAGGCAAAATCGATGATTGGAAAGGTGATAATGGAGCAATTGGTGGAATGAGTGGCGGGAGGAAGCCAGAGAAAACCTGCTCTGATGCCACTTCATCCACCACGAATACCACATGCGGGTCCCTGAGATTGACCTGGGCCACTAGGTGGTAGGCGAACACTAATTGATTGGCCACAGCGCCACCAACTTTCTTCTTACATATTTTTATTTGGGTGCATTTATCTTGTGTTTGTATTGTTTCATATTGCTGACTAAAGTTAAACAATCCTATTATTCTTGTTGTTTACTTCTTAACTACAACCCATATACTGTAGAAGTCTTCCAATTTTTATTTACTGACTTTCATTTATGCCTTTTTCACACTTGTACGTTTTTTTCCTTTGGTATCCTGAAAAATGTATAAACAAAGTTTTACTGTAGTTATACTTCATAATATACATATACTTTATGATGTATAGGGTCTTTAATAAATATGGTAACCCATTTCAAGACTCTCCACTACACAAGAAAACTGAGAGATACCGGGAAAATTTTGCCATCAGACACACACTAAAATCCTTACCTTATTGTAGATGCTGGAAATGTTGGCCTATTAGTCTTAAACATGCAGTACATCTCGTAAAAATGTCGTTCACTTGGATAAGCTCAGCAGCAGGAATTCCTATTCTAAACCCTTGTACGCAACATGAACTTAGTGATAACATAATGCAAAAAATCACAAGATTCCTGTTAATGAGCTTAGGAGAATGAAGGACAACATTTTTAGCAGATAACCTGCATACTTGAGAGCAGAAGGAAAACACTTCCAGCATCTCCAATAAGATAGGATTTTAGTGTGCCTCTGGCAGCAAAATTTTCCTGGTGACTCGGTCGTCTCATATGGAGAGTCCACGGAATGGGTTACCATATGTATTAAATACCCAATTATTAGAAGAATATGCTTCCGGACTGAGAGGCTGTGGTCCACTGGGCTCCTTCACTCTTCCAGACGTTTCACTTGCAGCTACAGCAAGCATCATCAGTGGCGATGTACAACTCTCCTAGGTCTCTCGGTAAGATAGGTTGTGTGGTGGCATGATGTGAGGTCAGTGGTGGCGTGATGTGTGAGGTGAGTGATGGCATGATGTGTGAGGTGGGTTGTGTGGTGGTGTGATGTGAGTGGTGGCATGAAATGATTGGTGGCGTGATGCGAGGTGGGTGGTGGCGTGATGTTAGGTGAGTGGTGGCATGATGTGAGGTGAGTGGTGGCATGATGTGTGAGGTGGGTTGTGAGGTGGCGTGATGCGAGGTGAGTGGTGGTATGATGTGAGGTGGATTGTGTGGTGGCGTGATGTGTAAGGTTGGTTGTGTTGTGGCATGTGATGTGAGTGGTGGCATGATGTGATGTGAGTGGTGGCGTGATGTGTGAGGTGGGTTGTGGTGGCATGATGCGAGGTGAGTGGTGGCGTGTTGTGTGAGGTGGGCTGGGTGGTGGCGTGTTGTGTGAGGTGGGCTGGGTGGTGGCATGTTGTGTGAGTGTGTGTGACGTGTTGTGTGAGGTGGGATGTGTGGTGTGTAGTGGTGTCTGTGGTGGCATGGTGTATGGTCTGTAGGGTGTCCGCATGGTGTGTGGTGGCATGATGTGAGGTGGTGTGTTGTGTAGGTGGGGTGTGTGGTTACGTAATGTGTGATGCGGCAATTGTGTCAGCATAATGCGAGTGGGGATGTGTGGTGGCATAATGTTAGATGGGTTGTATGATGGCATGTTGTGTGAGGTGGGGTGTTGTGTGAGGAGGGGAGTGTGGTGGTATGTTTTGTGAGGTGGGGTGTGGTGGCATTTTGTGTGAGGTTGAGGTGTGGCAGCGTGTTAGGTGGGATTTGTGTTGGCATGATTGTGTAGTGGGTGCAGTGGCATTATGTGTGGTGGGGTTTGTGGTGTGGCATTGTGTGTGTGGTGACGTCTATGTGGTTGGATGGGTGGTCACATGGTGTGGTGGCGTGGTGGGTTACATGGTGTGTGGTGAGCGGGGATGTGTAGTGGAGGGTGTTGTGGCATAATGTGAGCATGGCATGGTGTGTGGTGGCATGGTGTGTTGTGAAGTGTATGGTGACATGGTGTGTTGTGAGGTGAGTCGTGGCAGGGTAAGGGATGGCATAGTGTGGTATGGCAGGATGAGAGGTGGCATAGTGTGGTGTGGTGTATGGTGCTGTGTTGTGTGAGGTGGCATGCAGTGCATGAGCTGATGTAGGGTGTGTGGTGCATTGGAGTGTTGTTGTTGTAGTGTTTAACGCCCGCTTTTACTACTACGGCACCGCAGGCGGTGACACTGATGACACATGGAATGAAGATGGAGCACCGGTGGAATGAGGTGGCGGGGGAAACCGGAGCACCCGGAGAAAACCCGCCCTGACGCCGCTTCGTCCACCACGAATACCACATGCGGGTCCCTGGGATCGAACCCGGGCTGCCTAGGTGGTAGGCGAGTGCGCTAACCACTCGGCCACGGCGCCGCCACGCATTGGAGTGTGGTGGCATGGGGTGCAGTGGCATGTCTGTTGTGGTGGCGTGATGTGTGTGGTGGCATGGTGTGCAGTGGTGTGTGGTGGCGTGGTATCTTGTTTGGTGGCATGGTATGTATGGTGGCATGCTGTGTGGTGAGGTGTGTGGTGTGTGTGGTAGGAGGCGTAGTGTTATGGTGTGAACATGATTGTTTTGTAAGCTGTGAACATTCTTATAAGTTAACAATTAGTACTCACTATCAATTAATAGTATTGAAAAAGATTACTTACTTATTTTTCTTGGTTCCAGAACTCAGCAACCATTATCTTTCCTTTGTCTTTTTTCATGATATTCACTCACAATCAATGCTGGTATTGTTCCATATTACCGAATAGTTTCAGGCACAATAATATATTTTACAAAAATAAAATATGACATTCACATAATGGAAAATTGGCACATTTTTTGTGGACACAAGTAAATATAACAAATATCAGTATTAATCATCCTATTATTTAAATTAAATTTCCTGGATTCATAATTTCTGCTACAACCTCCTTCCTAAATCAAGTTTAGGTGATTATATCAGTTATTACAGGAGTAATCAGCTTATACATATGAACTCCAATGTATAGTATAAAGGTGATCTTATTAGCTGTGCTTGCTGCATGTGGAATTTTGTAACTGAATCTGGTACTGGGTGTATAACTTTTTCATTAAGACAAAATGAATTAATATCATGATGAAATACACTTTCTGCATGAGCAAAATTTTAAAGAAAGGTCCAACAAAGTTGCCCTAACAGTTTTAAGACACATTCCAATTATTATGCTATATGCAATATTCTGTACCACATGAATTTTAATTAATTTATTAACAAATAAATTAGTGAAAATACTTTATAGATCTGTGGTATATCCCAGTTTTTCATTTGAAAGGAGAGGAAACTATATGGAAAATTAAAATTATTGACTTTTTCTTTTTATATCCTTAAAGCATTGTCTATGCATTGTTCATTGTCTTATTGTTTTCTTTCTGTTTGATTTTTCTTTTCATTTAACCTAAAAGTTGTAAATTAAATAATACTTAAGAGAAATTGTCTGAGTACTTACACTATTTTGTCGAGGCCAAGATCTTTCTACAGCCTCTCCATCAGACACCTGACTATCCTGTGAGTCCACTCTGACAGGAGTGCGTTCTGAATCAGTGCTAATACTGCCAGAGCCAGATACTGATACAGTTCTATCACTATCATTTGACTTATGTGTATCCACCATCTCTTCCAGGGCAGGAGGTACATTGTTCAAGGGATGTGTTTCAAGGGTAACTCCATCCTTCAAATGGCTAACATCTGAAAAGAGGTATATGATAAGAGACCTTTACTGATTGTGATGTATATTTTCTGTACACTGTCATTTAGTTGCTGAATGCTCCTTACAAGCAAGAAAACAATGCAGAGGGATTGAAAATACCAAAACTTCATATTGTCTTCTTGCATTTATAATCTTCCCAATAATCTGAGAAATATGGTAATCATAACTAAGGAATGCTTTGCAATGTTTAACCAGAAATGTTTCATGATTCTCAACATTTTATAAGTGGCATAGGAAATAGTACCTGAAAATACAATTTGTACAAAATGGACAATAAGAATTTGGTTTGTGCATAATTAATTTTATTAAGTTGGTGCATTAACCTAACTTTAAAACTTTAGCAGACATTGAAATAAAAGTTTTACCAAAAGTTCTTAAATAATCACTTTATTAAATAATTTGATTGGAAGCAGGTGCTTGAAGAATCTGATGTAGAACAAGGCAGAATCAAACATGAAAGCAAGAAGGAAACCTACCACCACAAAAATGAAATCATGAATGAACTCCTAAAACAATACTGGAGTACTAAGATAAAATATTATAGATATCAAAAGATATTAAAAGTGAAAACTGAATAGATCAATGATATTAAACACTCACTTTTCAATTTCCTGGAACGTGTTTCAGAGGCTACTTTCCTCTATTGTCAACTGGACATTGATTGATTCTAGGTGGTAAAGCTCCATCTACGAAAGCAGCCTGTTAAGTCATGCCTTTCCAAAGAAAATAATATATTTTTCCAAAAAATCAACTTTATTTCCTCAACATAGTCTCTTTTTTTAACTCAACACACCTTGCTCAATATTGCTCCAAAAAATATTATTTTTGAAAGTTTGCAAAATATAAATTTATATCTGGCATGTCTTCATTGGATGTGAATTTCTTCTCACCAAGCCAATTTTTCAAGTTTGCAAAGAGGAAGAAGTCACCTGAAGCCAAATCTGGAGCATATGGTGTGGATGAATTGCAGGTCTTAGCCCAATTCCACAAATTTTGCAATAACACTAGATGTGAGCATGGATGCATTTTATCAACCTGTGACTGTTTCACCCTTTGCAGATAGTTGAGTATCACACCTTGGGGATTCCAAAAGATAACTGCCATGACTTTTCCTGCTGATGAAGAGGTTTTAACTTTGGAACATGTTTGCCGAAGGAAATCCACTGCTTGGATTGTTGCTTTGCCTCTGATTGGCAGCAATGATCCAGGGTTCCTTAACTGCCACAGAAGTTCATTTGGATTGTGCCAGAACATGTTCAAACAAATTCCACTTGTCAACTGTGAGTAGTTGTGGCACCCATCTTGCTGACAGCTTTCTCATACCTAAATATTTTTGCAGAATGTTACATACTCATTCATTCGAGATATATACTATCTTGATGTCTCATAGATTTTCACTCTTTGTCTTACATTACAATATCGTTAACTTTGTTCACCATTTCTTCATAGTGACATCAAATGCATGTCCTGTGTGCTCAGCATCTTTCATTAGCTCGAACGGCCACATCAAAATTCTATGAACCACTTGTGAACCACGCCATGTGATGGAGCAGTGACCCATAACAATTTGTTAGCTTTTCTTTCATCATCTTACAACACAAAAAATTGTATTTTATGTAAATATAAAATTCACTTTTCTCCATTTTCTATGAAGAAACACAAAACAGGCTCCCAACAAGAAACAGATTACGAATTTCCGTAATTACACACAGAATAGTGTATGACTTTGATGCCACCAAGAAACCTGCGATTTATATGCAATTTCTTCTCAAAATCTTGGACTTAGCAAATTGCCCTCATATAGTCTGCTTTGGCAACTTGTACAAAGAGTCACTAAGCAGAGTACTGAAATTAATATTCAGTTATTTTCTTACTTTGAAAGTAGAATTATTATGCTTATTTATCCTGTTCATTATCTGAATATATTAATTAAGGGATAATATATATACTGTAGTAACTACTTTCACTCGCACCAAGAGTTGTGCTGTGGTGTAATGCTAACATCCAGGACCATTCAAAGGCTAGATCGAGTACAACTGACCAACGATATACAGGTCCTATTTTAGAATTTTGTGAGAAGATGGAAAAGCGTGGCAGTGTTCATGGAGCTGATTGCGGCAGCGGGAAGATCTTACAACCGCTGGTTGGTGCACACTCATACTTAATCAAAAATAGGTCCTTACATTTCTCACTTTTGATGCTGAAAATGTCCTCCATCTGCTGTTATAGGTCGCGCGTTACTTCTTGACGAATGAAAATTTTATATGAAAGGTTGAATGCGAGTCTACTCAGCTTTTGCGGGAACGAGAGAGAGGAGGTACAGTCTGCAGTGAGATGACGTGCATGCTTCTGAGCTGAAGTAGTACAACACTACAAATCAATTTATGACACTTGCAGTAATATCAGCCACACGTATTATACACTATACCTCTATAACTGTTTCCACTTAACTTTCTTGCATTTATTCTATTCCCGACATCTCTCCCTCGTCTGAATTGCTATTTTCGTTGCATGCATACATACATCCGTACCGCACAAAACTTCTGCAGTCGACTGTATACACACACGTGACAGAGGAGAACAGAGGTGTCTGTTATCGTAGCATAAACATTTGCTGACCTGTTTATTAAGGGTAGGCTCACTCATTGGATTTCTGCTCAAGGTCATTCGTCAAGAACGAATGCGCAACCTATACACATAGTTGATGTCTTATGAAAGAATGGACAACATTTTGAAGTTTCACTGCAGTGATGGCTTTGGTTTCCTCTCTTATATAATGCTTAAGTTCTTCAAGAGAATACACATTTTTTATGTACATTCCTAATATTTTGTTTTAGTACATTATATTGCTTTAAGATCATGATATTGCCTCATTTAACTACTTTGAGACGTTTATTTGTGGGGAACACTAAAAGGTAGGGTGTACAAGAAAAATCTGCTAACTTTATTGTTTTTCACAACATGAGAAATTTGCTCTTAAATTCAGACAGATTATTTCACTTTCACCCTGTATCTATTACATGAGACTTGGAAAAACCAAAATTATACAGTAAAATCTATTTGGCAAGACTCCTAAAAATATGGTGCATTAAAGGTGCCTATAGGAAAAGCAGTCGCCTTATTGTCTCATGCAGGTTTGGCAGATACAGGATTTTTACTGGAGAATAATTAGGTGTTTCGGTCAAGGCAAACCTTGGATTATTGTGATGAAATGACAGCTTATAAATTTAAAGATTGGTTCTACTAATATAGAAAATATTTAAAGACTATAGGCATCACTTATCTTTAATATATGGTATAAGTTGTTGAAATTAATCACAAACTTGATTAGTGTTAGATGTATTAAGAAGTTTGTTAACAAACTTGAGTGGTAGCTTGCATTACCCATAAATTATTATACTTCTTTCCTCCCCATATGGAGCACTCACAAGTCAGTGTCTAGGTCAGATGCCTGTTGGGGAGCAGACAAACTTATGGACTTGACAGAGTGAAGACCTGATAGCAGGTGGTCAGTCCAGCACCAGGTGTGAGTGTGAGGAAAAGGATGATATGAAGTGCAGTTGAAATGGATGATTGGAAAGGTGATGGAGCAATTGGTGGAATGAATGTTGGGAGAAACCAGAGAACCTGGAGGAAATCCATCGGATGCTGCTTCATCCACCAACGAATACCACATACAGGTCCCTGGGATCGAACCCGAGCCAAGAAAAATTACACATATTAATATACTTACAAATAAAATTCTAGAATATTCTCTTAAAAAGTTAGAGCAAATACTCTTCTTCCATATTCAACAATAAAACCAGAAACTAATTCAGATTCCCCTTCAGCAAAATCAAATAGTCTTTGATTTGTTTCAGTAAGACATGACACCTGTGATAGGCGAACAGTCAAACTGCTCAGCCACGGTGCTTGCCACACATCTAATACAAAAAGCGAAATTCAAGAATGGCTTAAAAAAAAAAAAAAATGAGCAATTCCAATGTGGTGACCGTTTAAAGTATAAGGTTAACCATTTATTTGCCATTAGCCATGCATGCTATTTCTTACCTGGGAAATGAAACTGCTGCTTGGTGGTAGCATGTGGAGTGTGACTGGTCATCACCAAAGCAGGACTGGAAGGGGTAGAGCTGTTGCAGCTTGATGTGTTAGAGCTAGAATCTGGCCCTTGCTGCAAGAAACAAAACCATTGATAACTGGCTAGTTATTATTTATTTATGCCAAGAAACTTACTGCTAGTGTTTTTAAATACACAAGCTGCGTGTGGGCAATGTTTGAGAAGTAGAGCAAAACTTCACCTAAAATTATTTTGTAATGATATTAAGAGGCATGTTCTAAAAGTAAGTTACGACATATTTTATCACAAGGAACCTTTATGGTCCCCTTCTCCCCTCCCCAAAGGGGAAAAAAAAACAGTATGGCATCATGAACTATACAAAAAAATTAATAAGTCAGCCATTCCAAGAACTGCTGAGAGGGGAAAGACATATCACCTCAAGGACAGATGCGAGAGAGAAAAAGAAGGGAAATAAATAAACCGGGTGAACAAGAAGAGATGGGGTATGACAGAGAGAGACAGGCATTACATACATGGCTAGATTGAAACAGGAGAAGGGTGAGCAGAAAAGTTCAGTTCAAATTTGGAAAGATACTAAATCAAAAAAATGGATATCACATGATGAACAGTGTAATATACAGGAAGCTGAATAAAAAAAGGGAGGAAAATGGTGCTCCATGCCATGTGACAAGGAAGAACAAGTGATCAAGTGAACTGTGTTCAGAGGTGGTAGAAGGGATGGAAATAAGATGTAGAGCTAAGAAGAAAGTGAATAAGTGAGGTGTAGGAAATTATTAATCAGGAAACAAGAAAAATGAGGGGGTAATAAATTTTAGAATGGAATGGGTAATATGAAAAGTAATGATTTTAGGGAAAAGAAAGTATAAGAGAATTTGGTGAAGATAAGTGAATCAAAAAGACAAAAGTCAAAAAGACAAGTTTGAACAAGGTTAATTAACCGTAGTTAAAGAATAAACAGCATAGTCAAAAATTATATGTCGAGAATTGCAGAGGGCTGTCCAATGACAGAGGGGCTAGGGCCCAAGTTCATGGGCAGCCCAACATGTACACACTTTGGTATTCAATAAATTTATATTCATATGTACCCCCTAAGAAGTCTTCGCATACCCCATGTTGAATATCTCTGATATAACAAGTAACTTCTGTATATAAACAAACATGGGCAGGGAATTTGAGCTGCCCAGTGATGGGAACGCACCTAAAGTGAATTGCTGTGCGCTTGCTGGGTGGGAAATGAATAGCATCCCCCCTGTGTTGATGACAAAGAGATTGGTACACACTGTGGGGAGGCGACTGTGTTTGATAAACTTGGGTGTTAAATGAAATATGTGCAGCGTCAGCAATGCTCTTCTTGATGGAGAGAACTTGGCAGAAAATGTGATCTGACATGCTGCACTTAATACTACCTTTACAGAGTTTGACTCATTTCTTTGCATGCTTTGTTTCTGTTCGTGATGCGACTCATGGAAATTTTAATATTGTGTTGCCAAGCGCTTCTATCAAGTAATCTTTTATCATTCCTATTCTGTCCTGTAGCTATAACCTTAGGTGATTTCCAAACATTTTACAGAAAAGAGATATTTCTGACTTTAGATTGAAAGTATGATGGCAGGTGCAGAATTTAATGGCAGCTGGTAGCTGACTATTACTATTCTGTTTCTTATTGTGCAGTAAATTTTGTGGATGCAAATGATAGTTATATCACTGGCTTTACAACGTGATTTCACAGCGTGTTTAACTATACAACACCTCAAGGTGTGGCAAGGCTATGTTTGGAGTTGTGTCCAGCCATCCATCATTAAATTTTGCATCAGCCACAATAAATTTCCTCTTCTTGAAATACTTTTTAGCACTTTTTACTCTTCTTTAGCATTTATGTAAGATACAAAGTGCTGAGAAAATTAGGCCTCAAAAAAAAATTCTGAAACATTTAAATTAAAAATGCACATTTCAGATACACTTAATAAAAATATATTACATTCACAGGACTTCCTAGAAGTTTCTTTTATCTACTTCATGTTACTTTGTAGAAATGATTTTATTACATATTTCCTTTTAGTACACTGATAGTCAAACCTTTTAAGAGTGGTTTGCTATGAAAAGGCTTCAAATTCTGTTCTTTTATGACCAAAAAATAAAAAAAATAAAAGAATATTATTTTAAAATTGGAATCTATGAAAAGGAATACTTCAGAAATGGTTAACTGTATTAAAAATAGCTGCTACAAATTGTGTTTTAACGAGATCTCTATTTTTTTATATAGCAAGATTTCGTCTTTTCTCTTACAGTTTACCAGTTGTGCAAAATGCATCTAGAATGAAGAGAGCTTCAGAGATTAATAGCCGAAAATTTAACTTCTACATTTCATTTTAGATGGAAATATCTTAAACAGATGGTATTTTGATAAAAATCTTAGTCATTATTGTTGCTACTCCATTGATTGTTATTAACTTTGATTTATAGTAAATACTTATTACAATGCACTTATTTCTGAAAACATGAGAAGACATTGTATAAATTTCATTTATTGCAATGTTGTTGTTGTTAGCTAATGCTGGATTTCTGACAATGAAGTCATTAATGCTCTTGCTCTCCAATAATTTTCACTGATGGATGGGGCATGAGAAGTGGCCGGGCATATTTGAAGGTGGTCTCGATCCATTTCCTCTTGCAGATCACATAGAGGACAGAGTGGTGAAGAATATATCCCAATTCTGTTTAAATGTTTTGCCAGACAATCATGTCCTGTAATCAACCTGAAGGTTGCAACTGCTGTTTTTCGAGGATACTCAGGAATCACTGTTTGAATGTTTGGTAGTTCCCATCTTTTATTCTTTGATTTTTCATAGTAATATTTTGCAATAATTTTTTTGAATTCAGAGTTGACTAATCTTTTAGCTGCATAAAATGGTAAATTAACTATTGATTTCTGCACATTGCTGGTACCCTTTTTTGCAAGAAAATCAGCTTTCTCATTACCACTCAGTCCACAGTGAGTTGGTATCCATTGGAAGACTAGGTGTTTTTGAAGTGTTGTTAGATGGGTAAGGATTTTCCAACATTCTATAATTGTTTGGTTTTTTGGTGACAACTTGGAAGTAATTGCTATAATTGCTGCCCTGGAATCTGAGAGAATAACTGCTTGCAGAAAATGTGAAATTCTGTACAAAAGATTTTGTAGGGCCATTCGAATTGCTTCAATTTCTCCATCAAAGTTTGTAGTTCCATAAATTAAAGATTTATAATAGGAAAAGAGGTGACATGTGACTCCAGCACCTGCTCCAGCTTGGTTTGATATAAATGATCCATCAGTATAAATATGGAGCCATTCGTGTTCTGGAAATCTAGTATGGATTGTCTCTAATGCCAATAATTTTAGAACACTAGTTGGAGTATCACTTTTCTTAACTTCTTCTGTCAGGTGTAAATAATATGTGATGTCTAATGTATGTGATGTCTAATGTATGTGTTGGATTGACTTTAGATATGAAGTTTTCCTTTGAATTAGGAAGGTATACATTCTTCTTAATGTCTTGAATTTTGGAAAGAAAGCTCTCCTGAGTCTTTAGTGTATGTGTAAAATTTCTCTTGTGCCATATATTGAATGGGAGTCTGATCAACTTTTCGTGTTGAATAAGAGCCACTTTTTCTATTTCATATTCATTATATATATATTGGTTGGTTAGTATTTCCATAGCTGCTATTGGTGTGGTTTTGATAGCACCTGTAATTAATCTCAGACTTTGGTTTTGAAAGATTTGAATATTTTTTGTGTTTGCTGTTACAAGAACTTCACTGCAGTAAGTAAATAATGGCTTTATATTGGCTTTATATTATATTATAGTGGCTTGCTAAGTTGCTAAGTCTCTTCAATATTTATTGCAATGTATGCTGTACTAAAATGGACGGTCACTCATTTTTGCGTGGATCATACAAGCTAATGCTAATGTGGGCAACAACTTGCACTCTCCAACACCACATAAATTAATTCTGCTCAGATACACCCTGAGCAGAAATTATAGAAGTTTAGTTGTTTATATAATGCTTCCATTTGCTATCCCACTGCCGCTGAAGCTTTGTTTGCACTATCGTCTCTGAAGGGCTACCACAAAATATTAGACATTTCACCTTTTAGCGAGGTGTTTATATTGTTTCCAAATAAAGAGAACTTGTTCATTTCATTACCACAGATTGCAGAAACAGTTTTTCTTGGCGTCTTTAACTGTGTCGTGCAAATTTCGCTTTTCTTTGTTCTCTTTTTTCTTTACTTTTTAATTTTCTATTTGCTTAACCACAAAAAGGCAAAACTATTCCCAATTTATATTTGTATATTCTCATAGTAGAGCAAAATAACTATGTTGTAAGTAATGTTGGTTTATTTAGGTTTTAAGCCTTCCTCTGGTCTGCTGAATATTTTAAATGGCAAATCTCCAATTTTTTCCTTAAATCTTATTTCTTTTTATTTTAGCAAGGTTCTTCTACTACAGTGGTATTCAACCTTTTTTCCCGACGTACCCCCAAAGACAATTTTCCGTTTCGGCTTATACCCCTAGGGCTAGCCCTAGAATTAACCTTAGTTGAAATTATACAAAACCATGTCTAAAATAGATATTTATAACTTATTTAGTACTACATAAAGAAGGATTAAATTAAATTTTACATTACCCTAAGAAGTCTGGGTACACATATCCTAGGTTGAATATCACTGTCCTAAAATACCTGTGATATGTCTCTTCATTTGAAAAATTATGAAAATAAATTCCCTGTATTTTACTTTTCATTTACATTTATATGCACTATACAGAGACATTTTCTTTTCCACGTTACATTGTTTGTATAACACTAAAGTGACTGAAGTATCACCATTTTCAAAAACATCACAACAAAATATGTTACTCTTAAGCTTGAAACACCACCAAGAACAAATTAGAATGAAAATGTATTACTGTATACATGACAGTGAATTGACTTGCTTCCTTCAATGCACAGTGTACACTAATGACATGTGATGCAGATTTTATTTAGCTTAAGCAGTGATAATGGTGCAATGATGTGTAGAAATGTTCTTCCCACTGCATTTAACAGAGCATATCTTTCATTTAGGAAGCAACATGCTTTTTGTGTTTGGTTCCCCTTAAACCTCAAATACTCATATTTATAGTTAACTAGAAACTTGTCGTTTCTCTATATACAACATAATTTAAATTTTTTTTATCAAATTATACAGTAATATTACAAAATGAACATGTTTAAATAACAACAGTACATAAGAATGGTAGTAGATACTAGACAATTCATTGATATACTGCAAGTTTTGTGCAACATAATCATAAAATTTAGCTGGTAATGTTTAAGCAGGGGGTAGCAAATTATAATTAAAGAAGTGTAACTCAGTGCAGTAAATTACTGCTGCAGGAAACAATTTTGTGGAACAGAAACTTCTATATTTGTACCAGTTACTACTGTAATGTACACCACATACTTTGAGGGAACAGGAACCTGGAGGTTTTAAAAACATCTGTTATGTTTTCTAACCAGCCAAAGACATGTACAAGCCCTAAAATATTTTATAATCTTACCGGAAATGGTGGTATGTTAACCGTAGGTTGCTGATATTGCTGCCGTTTACGACTCCTACTAAGTGGTAACAAAATTGAAGTGATGTGAATAGGTGAGGAACGAGCCGGAACTGGAGACTGGTGTTGATTTGGCACATATCCAGGAACCATATCCACACTCCCATCTACACAAATAAATTATGCCCCACTGTACATTAATCAGAGAGAGGGGGAGGGAGAGACACAATGGGTGACATAACCAGCATAGAATGCTTCCAAAGTAACACATTAATAAGTGACTACATTAGGAAAGTTATTGAAATTATTTACATTCCATATTTGAATAAAACATTTTGCTGTTTACTTAGAACCTGTGCTTCATCAAAATAACTTTCTTTGCAACAAAGCTGGTGAAACTTGTAGGCAAAGTCTGCATTCTATTATTGCTGAGAGGTAATTTTTGTCTGTGTCCCTCAAATAACTCAATGTGTAACAATTTTGAAAACTGCATTACCATCTGGGTTTATCGCTCTACGGAACTCATCCACCAGCTCAGGTGGAAGTCCACAAGATGGCGGTACCTTGGATTCACAATCTCTGTGGCATTTATACTTGCATTCTTTGCATTTCAACCCTGTAACATTTACAACATTCCAGTCAAGACATGAAATACTTATTATTTATTACTGTAATACTATTATATTACACATTTCAATGCAGAGCACTTATTATGAATAACTGATGTATGGTCACAAGATGTTCATTTACACTACATGTATGCAGTAAACACTTCACTTTAGACAAACTAGAAGTGAAATAATGCAACAAAATTAAAAAAGCTGAAGCTATTGGCAGTGCAGCAATCCAAATATAATAAATATTTGTAATAAAACTCCACTTATCTTGTGTTATAATCATAAATTCTGCAGGACTAGTTTCACATTTTAATCTATTGCATCTTTAAATGTTTTAAAGTATAAGATATAATGTTTGAGGTTATTTTGAGTCACTTGTTTACATACACCTTCACTACTACTGCTTTTTTAAAGCGGAAACGTTTTTCAGGACCATTCGTGAAGGTGTGTGTAAACAAGTGACTCAAAATAACCTCAAACATGAAGAATACTTCACTGTCAATAGTGCTTCTATTTTTAATATTCATTATAAGATATAATTTGGACAACAATGTTACTAAGATTCTCAAACATTAATGACACTTGAAGAGATTGAGGTGAAAATATTAACTTATAATAACTATAATTTGCTGTTTCTCTTGTTAAACTGCTTCAGAAACTTTGACACATTCAATTTTGTCTCATTCTTTTTGAAACCCAACACAATTCATTTCATATAAACTTTTAGTATTCTGTCACTATGGTCTATCTACATAACTGAAAAGGAACTTCGATGCACAATTCTCAATGTAGTCCGAAAATCATAAGCTAAAGATTAAGTATCGTTCAAGGTTTATAATTAAAAAACAATAACTTTCTACTCCCTCTTAAACTTATAGAGCATTTTATCTATTACAACTTCTATGTTATAAAATGTTTTGATATTTAAAAATGATCAAAGCAAACTTGTATAAAAAGCAACTATTAATCCATTTAAAGTAACGATATTTTCAGCTTAATTATAGCATTTCACATTGTCGACTTTAGATATATTCCTTCAGGAACAAATGCCCTTCAAAATAAAATAATTACCTGTACCTATAAACATCTGCTTGTCACAAAAATCACAGGTTGTCATCATCTTGAAAGTTTTGGTGAAGCGGTGTTTTATGATGTGACCCATCCCCCGAGTAATATTGGGTGTATGAGGTGATTTGGGTACTTGCAGTGTTGCTGTAGAACAAGAGAAAACAATGTTTTCATTACAAAAATTGCTTAAAATCAAGGCATACTTTTAAATTAAGATCAACAAAGATTTTAAGAAGTCAAAATCCTCACAAACTAACAATTTTATCCAAATTGTGCCTTATTAATGCCTATCATCTCCATAATTAACAGTTTAAGTTAATCACTGGGCTTGATAGTATATAAGGGTGGTAGTTTTAATTTCCTTTAATAATATTCAATAATACAAGTGTTTTTAACATTTTTATTGCCATAAAGTGCTTTTAAAATTTACAATATAAATTTGCTTATTATTATAAGCTTTTGAAATTCAATTACTGTGTTGAAATTTTGTAGTTGAGTTTACAAAACATTATTAAACAAACCCATTTCAGCTGTTTGATTATAAAAAAAATGCACAGCTGTTTAATTTTTGTCTTTGAAACACTGAATTAACAGTTACAAAATGGTTAACTATACTAATGCAGAGAATCTTGAAATGCTCTCATTTACAATGAAACACATCATAATGGAGCAAGTTGGTGCAAGAATTTATCCAGAAAGATTTTCAAATATATAAGCACATCATAGGATATTTGTTCACATCTCTCAATGGGTTCCAGATACAGGGACAACATCCCCTTGAATTGAAGGAGTTGGCCAAGGAAATATTGTGCAAGAAGAAATCCTTCACTTGGTAGAGGAGAATCCTAGAAGAAACAGCTGTGATATGGGTTGTTTTGAAAACATTAAATGGAGACTTGTTATGCCCTTTACATATTCAGCATGTTCAATGTCTCTCAAGCAGATTGTGTGTCAAGGGTAACATTTTCCAAATAATTTTTACAACAAGGAATGGACTTCACTCTTAAGATTCTTGCAATGGATGGACCAATGCTTACAAGTCAAGGAATTTCATTAAGGTTTACACTTGAGCTTACTGCAATCCATACAAGACAGGACAGCTTTTAACACAAATTTTCTGTAAATGCTTGAGAGCTATTATAGGAACCACAATGGGCCATGGATTCTTCCTTGAGCTCTGATGGGAGCTATTTAGCTTACTAAAATTGCACAGCTTTGAAAAGACAGCTTTTAGTATGATCTTCTGTAAATGCTAGGGCAGGAATCATAAAACGCATTAATTGATGTCATTCTTTCTCAGATTTTGAAGAACCCATTTAGTTCCATTTTCTTCAAGAAATATGGCCAGTTTTGCTTGAGGATGTTCCTCTGAGAGTAATAAATGTGACTATTACACGATGGCACATCTTTGTATTGTATAGTATAGTACAGTATCTTTATTCACCATAAGTAATATATTAAATTGCAAGTTTTCGTGAACAAGATTTTTTTTTGTGTGCGTCTGTGTGTGTGTGTGTGTATTCTACGATCAAAATAATCATAGAATTCCTTCAGCTTATAAAAACATTGATCAATTATGAAGTTCTTAGTACTTTTTCTAAATTTGTTTTTGTTTTATTTTATTAGTTATTAGGTTATACATATTTATACCTTTATGCAATACGGAATTTACCTTCTTATACGTTCTGGCATTATTTAGATGTAGTAGCATAACTGTGTATGGATCCATTAATATTGAAACAGTGGATATTGTTATTTAGAAAGCATACTGTGTCCAAAATATGTTGTTGTTAGCTAATGCTGGATTTCTGACAATGAAGTCATTAATCCTCTTGCTCTCCAATATTTTTCACTGATGATATTGAAGACAGCAATAGCAGTAATAGTAACCGCTTTTTAGAGAGCACCATATTTTTATGTTTTGGCGGTCACATCGCTCTCTCACAACCCCCAGAATGTGTGGAGGACCACACCTGTTGTTGGTTTACGGGTCTCACCGACCTGACCGGGAGAGTTATAAAAATAAATTCACCGACCATATCCTCTGATTATTACCAATCAGAGGACATATTATATGCCATGACAGCTCAGCATGTTAGGGGTTAAGATTTTATAGAGAAATGGAGAGGTTGGAAAAATAAAGACTCCCTAGTCCTCAGGAACCCTAATAGCATTGGGGTCGGAAGAGAACAAGAGATGGCCAAGGTAAGGTCAGATAGAAAAGTTACAGTGAGGAGCAAAACACCAGTAAGTGGAAGTAATGTTCTGCTCAGCTTGGGTACCTTGTGGCCGCTATTCACATATCCCCTAGACGGAGATCCCTGAGTCAATGTGTGTGGGGGCCTAATGACCTAATGGGGCCCTAATGACCTAGCTGTCGAGGGCCCTTAAACCCTACTCACTCACTCATCCTAAATTACCCTTACATGTCATGTTTTCCCAAATGTTTGATATTTTCAAAAATAACCCAATAGAGGCAGGGTAAAGTGATGGTATGAAGTTCTTTAAAATATGGTCTGCAAGATGTGGTTCTATTTAAATTTAACATACATCAAATTATTTTTACTTTCTCTACTGGTAAGTAGGGCAAGTATTGTTGTTGTAAGCTAATGCTGGATTTCTGACAATGAAGTCATTAATCCTCTTGCTCTCCAATATTTTTCACTGATGGATGGGGCATTAGAAGTGGCCGGGCATATTTGAAGGTGGTGTCGATCCATTTCCTCTTGCAGATCACATAGAGGACAGAGTGGTGAAGAATATATCCCAATTCTGTTTAAATGTTTTGCCAGACAATCTTGTCTTGTAATCAACCTGAAGGTTGCAACTGCTGTTTTTCGAGGATACTCAGGAATTACTGTTTGAATGTTTGGTAGTTCCCATCTTTTATTTTTTGATTTTTCATAGTAATATTTTTCAATAATTTTTTTTGAATTCAGAGTTGACTAGTCTTTTAGCTGCATAAAATGGTAGATTAACTATAGATTTCTGAACATTGCCGGTACCCTTTTTTGCAAGGAAATCAGCTTTCTCATTACCACTTAGTCCACAGTGAGCTGGTATCCATTGGAAGACTAGGTGTTTTTGAAGTGCTATTAGATGGGTAAGGATTTTCCAACATTCTATAATTGTTTGGTTTTTTGGTGACAACTTGGAAGTAATTGCTATAATTGCTGCCCTGGAATCTGAGAGAATAACTGCTTGCTGAAAATGTGAAATTCTGTACAAAAGATTTTGTAGGGGGGAAGTATTGTATTCCAAGGCAGTAATTCTTTCTGATTCTAAAGCTGCAATTCAGGGAATATGTTCAAATACTACAAAGAAGTCAACAAAAATTAGAGAATGCTACAAAATGTTAACACAACTCCAAAAAGTTAATAAAACTGTTCATCTCCAATGGATTCCAGCACACTGTGGAGTCATGGGGAATGAAGCTGCAGACTCACTTGCAAAGAAAGGCACAACAATAAAACAAAAGTCTAAATTCAATTTCTCATATTCCTCAATAAAACGCTTGATCATTAAAAAACTTTCTCATTCATACCTACAAGAAATAGAAACAAATGCCAAAGATAAAAAATGGATTACACTACTTTCCAACCCAGATATAATCCCCCAGAGACCAAGGAAAACAGTGGTTGCAACCTTCCGACTACTGACAAATCACGACTGCTTAGCAAGTCATCTCTACAGAATAGGTATCTCAGCTTCACCAATATGTGTCCTGTGTAAACGATCCAGCAGAAATGAACGAAGACCACTTGAAGACCTGTGAAGCATTAAGATCAGAAGAAACTACAGTTCAAAAGTATTGGAAAGCACGAATGCTAACAGCTTCATTGCCAGATGCAAGGCACTAGAACTCTTGAGCTTAGAGCTTAGAGCTCTTGATAATACCCCAATCTATATAGACCCCACCAACAAATCACCCACAAATAATAATACTAGAATTTCCCTGTTATTTATTATGGATGAGTATACATTTTCTTTGCTAATTACTTCCAGGATACCATCTATAAACAGATTAAATAGTATGGGACTCAACTTACATCCCTGTCTAAGTCTTATACTATTCTTAATAACTTTTAAAACTATTCACATCCATCTTTGTGCAGAACCTATTTTCTGTACAAATTTTTTGGATTACTCTAATTTCAGTTAGTACTCCTTTCAACTGGAGCTTCAACCATAATGCTTCTCTATGTATTGTATCAAATGCCTTTTCCAAATCCACAAAAACCATATATACTCTACCTGTTTTCTTGGCCAAATATTTATCCACTATTGTCTTGATGACACACTGTCAACAATCCTCTTACCCTTCCTAACGCTTGCCTGGAATTCCGATGTCATATTCTCTTTCTCAGCCCAATCTTGTAATCTTTTTGTCAAAACCCTGGTATAAATGTTTCCTAATATTGTTGTTAGCTAATGCTGGATTTCTGACAATGAAGTCATTAATCCTCTTGCTCTCCAATATTTTTCACTGATGGATGGGGCACTAGAAGTGGCCGGGCATATTTGAAGGTGGTCTCGGTCCATTTCCTCTTGCAGATCACATAGAGGACAGAGTGGTGAAGAATATATCCCAATTCTGTTTAAATGTTTTGCCAGACAATCATGTCCTGTAATCAACCTGAAGGTTGCAACTGCTGTTTTTCGAGGATACTCAGGAATCACTGTTTGAATGTTTGGTAGTTCCCATCTTTTATTCTTTGATTTTTCATAGTAATATTTTGCAATAATTTTTTTGAATTCAGAGTTGACTAATCTTTTAGCTGCATAAAATGGTAAATTAACTATAGATTTTTGTACACCGCTGGTACCCTTTTTTGCAAGAAAATCAGCTTTCTCATTACCACTCAGTCCACAGTGAGTTGGTATCCATTGGAAGACTAGGTGTTTTTGAAGTGCTGTTAGATGGCTAAGCATCTTCCAACATTCTATAATAGTTTGGTTTTTTGGTGACAACTTGGAAGTAATTGCTATAATTGCTGCCCTGGAATCTGAGAGAATAACTGCTTGCTGAAAATGTGAAATTCTGTACAAAAGATTTTGTAGGGCCATTCGAATTGCTTCAATTTCTCCATCAAAGTTAGTAGTTCCATAAATTAAAGATTTGTAATAGGAAAAGAGGTGACACGTGACTCCAGCACCTGCTCCAGCTTGGTTTGATATAAATGATCCATCAGTATAAATATGGAGCCACTCATGTTCTGGAAATCTAGTATGGATTGTCTCTAATGCCAATAATTTTAGAACACTAGTTGGAGTATCACTTTTTTTAACTTCTTCTGTCAGGTGTAAATAATATGTGATGTCTAATGTATGTGTTGGATTGACTTTAGATGTGAAGTTTTTCTTTGAATTAGGAAGGTGTACATCCTTCTTGATGTCTTGAATTTTGGAAAGAAAGCTCTCCTGAGTCTTTAGTGTATGTGTAAAATTTCTCTTGTGCCATGTATTGAATGGGAGTCTGATCAACTTTTCATGTTGAATAAGAGCCGCTTTTTCTATTTCATATTCAATGGGATATTGGTTGGTTAGTATTTCCATAGCTGCTATTGGTGTGGTTTTGATAGCACCTGTAATTAATCTCAGACTTTGGTTTTGAAAGATTTGAATTTTTTTTGTGTTTGCTGTTACAAGAACTTCGCTGCAGTAAGTAAACAATGGTTTTATATATATATATATTATTATATGTTGTGTTAAGTGTTGCTCTGGAACATCCCCACTTCATTCCTGTTAGACGTTTTAACAGTGAAAGGCGCCTCTCTGCTCTTTGTATTTCATTTTCTATTTGTTTGGTCCATGTAAGTTTGGTATCAAATGTAACTCCTAAATACTTTGCTTCCTTTGTTTCTGGTAATTGTTGACCCTCAAAATTTAGTTTTATTTTTAGTGGTTTTTTTCTTAGTGAAAAGATTTGGTAGTTTGATTTTGTTGTATTAACAGTCATTAAATTTTCTTTGGTCCACCTCTGTAAGTTGGTTAAGGATTGTTGCATGGTTTTTTCCAGTTCTGTACTTTTGCTTTTTGGTTTTGAAGTCCACATTACCAAGTCATCAGCAAATAGTGCACACTTCACGCCTGATTCTTGTATTTGTTGTGGTAGATTATTAATAAATATATTAAAAATTGTAGTGCTGAGCACTGCACCTTGTGACAAGCCACGGTGTATTTGTTTATATTTAGATATATTTCTTCCATATCTGTTTGCAATAAAGCGTTGTGTTAGGAAATGACATAGCCATGAAAACATTGGACCTTGTATCCCTATTTTTTTTACTTTCTTTAGTAGTTTTGTTCTGCATATAGAATCATATGCACTTTGAAAATCAATAAAAACTGACACATTATCTTCTTTTCTATTGAAGGAGTCTTTGATTTCTTGACTGAGAAGTAAGACTTGTTCATTTGTAGAGTAGAACTCTCTGAATCCAGCTTGACATGGGGATATTAAATTTTGTGATTCTAGGAACCAATTTAACCTGTTTGACACCATTCTTTCCATCACTTTTGCTATTATGCTGGTAAGAGCTATTGGTCTATAATTTTTTATTTCTGATGCTGTTTTGTCTTTCTTCAAGAGTGGGACAATTATTGCTTTTCGCCATTCAGCAGGTACAGTAGTTTTCCAGGATAGATTGTAGAGTTTCAGTAGTTGTTGTTTTGCTGTTTTTCCAAGGTTTTTTATGAACTCTGGATGTATGTGATCTGGTCCAGGAGACTTTTTGTTTTTTAGATTATTTATTGCAATGTTCAATTCTTGCATATTAAAATTTTGAAAAAAGATATTGCACTGAGCGTTAGGATTACATTCTCTTTCTTGTTTCGAATCTTTCTTAAATTCTTTACGTTCCTTTTTATTATTTCTTGTTACTTTGTGTGCATTAGCATAATATTTATTGAATGTTTCAGCTATGACTGCATCATTTACTAACATTTTATTGTTGTGTATGATAGGTGTGCTGTTGTTTTCTTTCCTGTCCTTGACATTTTTTATGAACTTAGGAGCTTTGTTACCATCTGTCCTATAATCCATTTTTTCTAAGAAATTATTAAAGTGATTCCTTTTAGCAGTATTAATTTCTTTTTTTAGTGAGGCACATTTCTTCCGCCATATTTGTGTATCTGATATGTTTTTTGTTTGTTCAGCTGTATTTCTAGCTATATCCCTTTGCTTTTTCAGTTCTTCTAACTGGGGGTTCCAAAAGGGTTTGAAATTTTTAATTCTTCCACGAGGAATATGTTTTTTTGCAGTTTCTAGGATGACTTTACAGAATTCTTTGTTCATATGATCTGGTTGGTCATGCAGCTGTGAGTTTGTTTGTTCTTTAAATTTATGTTCTAATTCAGTTTTATATTTGTTCCAATCTGCTTTTTTGAAGTTCCAATACAGATTCGTAAGACCTTGACTGTTATTTGTATTCTCTAGTTTTATATCAGCAATTACCGCTCTGTGACCAGAACTTGGATCTTCTATAATTTGTTTTTTAATTTTTGAAACAATATCTGTTGTAGCTAACAAGAGATCTGGGTTACTGCCTGCTCCAGAGTAATGTATGAAGGTTGTGGGATCTTCTTTACTATAAATCAGTTCAAAAGTTGTGGTATTCAAAAATTCTTCCACTATCTTCCCTGTAGAATCCACTTTTTCATAACCCCATCTTTTGGAATGTGCATTGAAATCCCCAATTACGATTGTTTTATTTAATTGGTCAATAAGTGAGAGATCCGGTACATTCCTGGGAGGATTGTAAATACTGTATAAATGTAGATGTGTTTTGTTATCCCAAAAATTTAGCTTTATTTATTCGCTTTTATCTGTGTTATCCATTTCTTTAACAATTTCAAAGGAGGTTTTAATATCCTTTTTGACTCCAACTAATATTCCACTACTTATCTGTCTATTCTTGGGTAGTAAGTGCAGTAAAAATCTGTTTCCTAATATTGATAGTAGGATTATTAGTATTATACTATAATTAGGATTGTCATTATGCCCCTTACCCTTGTAGATTGGTACTACAATACTCATCCTCCATGTTTCTGGCACCTTTCCTCCCTTGAAAATATAATTTAACACTTTCTTCAATAATTCCCTTCTATTCACGTTCTCACTCCAAAGTTTCCACCATTTCCCCCATCTATTCCACATGCCTTATTACTCTTCAAATTCCTAACTATCTCCCATATTTCCTGGTCAGTAATTTCTATATCAAGAACTTCCACTAGCCTCATCTCTGATCTACTCCTTATCCAATTATACTCTACTTTATTGCAATCCAGTAATTCCTTAAAATATACCAAGTATGAACTGCAATATTATTTCTAATGGCCCTAGTTTTATACATTTTTCTTATATGATTTCCCAAATTTTCCGATTGCCCTGCATATTTAATGCTTCCCTTAGTTTATTGCTAATCCTCTGTTCCCAATCCTCTCTCTTAAATTCTATTTAATATCTATAACCCACCTCTTGGTGCAGTTTTTTAAATGATTTTTAACACATAACAGCAGGAATAATGTTCTTACTGAAGGATGAAATACTGTGATAGCAGACGCGATTCTTATCTACAGGGTCGTGGTTACAGAATGGAATGCATAAATCAATGTTTCTTTATCACAAGATATTTATTCATGAACACTTCGTTATTTTACACTCTCAGCACCATATTAATTAATCAAAGACTTTCACAATTTGAATGATTTGGTAGAATCTACACTGGATAAAAGTTTGGTGAGAGTTCCATGTTCACACGCTACCAAACACACGTCTTATCATCTTGAGCATACAGACGCTAATGAAAATAGTCCTTGGCGTCGCTTTGGTACGACACACCGCCATTTTCGTATTCATCCGCGCAAATAGTTTTTATTGGTTGAACACAACAGACTATCTAGTAACAAGAAAACATTGGCTATCCTGAATATTAAAAATAAGTCCCTGATACACCCAAACAAGAACTAGAAATTTATACACTCTTAATAAACATTTATATGAACGATTTTCTATTGGTCAATATTCTGTCTCACTCTCTAACAATAATTTGCTTTTGACTCCTGATCTCCTGCCTGCCTCCATCTTTTTAGTTCACACTCTACTCTTTCTTGCTATTACACATTCCTTGTCATACTATCTCTTCCAGCACTTCCTAACCTTTTCCCTTATTTTCATTTCCTTTCTTGCACTTTTTACTGTACTAATAATTTTCTTCATTATTCCCTTCATTACTCCTTTGTCAAAACTATTTCTTATTTGGGTTAAAAATAGACAGTAAGTTGACCTGGTCTGGACACATTAACAGCATATATACTGTTATACTGATACATGAATGAACATACAATGAAAATTATGTACTATGGTCTTATTTTTCTGCATCTCAGTTTTAAAAATAAACTAAAGCTGTATCTTATTCATAAATGTTTGTATGAAGTGGATGAACTGTAATGTGAATTTGAATTGCTATCAGCTATGTATGAATTGTTATAACTGTATATATTGTGATACAACTATTATTATTACTACCAACCTTTTGTATAAAATAATTTTGATCTGTATGGATTTTATAAATATTGTAAATAACCTCTGACAATGTTAGACACTCTGTATGACAGTATTGACAGTAATAAACTACTGCTACCTTTTTATTGTAAATGTTTCCCCAGTTCCATACTCCATGTGATATTTAGGTAATACTACAACCATCTTACATGCAAGCCTGAAATGTGTATTTATTTATTACTATGGCAGCAGAAGCTGCAGAATTAAAAGTTAACCTGTTGAATTTGCTATCATGTAATATTGTGCAAAATGAAAGCTTGATATACAGAACGTAAGAAGAAGTTCAAAATAACAGTTGCAGCTTAAAAGGATGATCATGTCATCTTCCACCCCTTATCTGGCAACCTGTCAAAACCGCCAGAACTAGAACCTGGTATGATTTGCATATAAACAAAGAATAGTTATAAGGGATGTAGTGATACTTACACTTATAGTCATTGTCATCACTATTATCTACCATGCTCCCTGAAGTATAAGGTGGAGATTTAACTGGGCTGGAAACTACCGGCGAGATGTGACCATAATCTGAATAAGGGCCTGGTTCAGTCGGCAGGCGACCACGGCGGGCTCCAGGCTCTGTGCTGCTTATATAAATAAATTTCAGTTGTGTAAAAAATAAGGCTTTAATTCTTGGTTTCTACAAAATCATACACAGATTTCAGCATTTATATATGTACAGAAGTAAGTATAATGAATGATTATCTAAATTAACTTGGTGTGCTACAATTTCAATGCTAAACTTGAGTTAAAAGATGAAATGCCCACATCACTATGATGATTTACTCTGAATGTTTTATGGACTGCTGTATTTGAATGCAATATCATATTTACATACATATATTGGTCAGACTAACAACTGTCATTCCAAAATTAAGAAGAAACTTAATATTTACAATTAAACTAAGCTAAAACATACTCTTTACAAGGCCTTCCTGCTGCCATTAGTGGATCTGGGTGACTCAGTTGAATATACTCTGGCCTAATCATTCCAAGGTCACAGGTTCAAACCCGGACAGACCTATGGTTTTTAATTGTGCTTAAAAGAGACAGCTCCATGCCAGTAGATTTACTGGCATATAAAAGAACTTCTGAAATTCTGGCACACCAGTGGCACCGATATGTTCCTGGCGATTTCTTTGTTCTAACAGAATGAGTCTCAATATATTCATCTACTGAATTAACAGCTAAAATAATTTTTGCCATGGTCTATTCTGAGTGTTTAAGAATATTTCTTAGTCATACCATTGTTAAATAACATAAGCTACACTGCAAGCAAGATAAAAAATCTGATGAAAATCTTTCACTTGACTTTCTCAACCCACCAAAGCTTATTTTTATGTAGTTTCTACAAACTATTCTTATGAAAGCTTATTTTATTATCTACTACATGTTAATAGAGATAAGCGTTTGAAAAAAATGTCTCATTACACATTTTATTCAAGTACAAGAAGGGATAATGGAAACCAAATTGATAGCAAGATGTTTAAAAGCGAGTGGCTATATGCAATACTGGATCTGCTGTATGTACTGCACTTATGTACGACTCTGTGCAACATGTGCTCAATTGCAGGTGACCAAGCAATTGGATAGTAGACGATAGAGGAACTGACACTTTGTTCATGTCTAGAAATCATAATATCCTGAACAGAAAACACACATATGAGGCGTCACTGTAGCCATTTTAAAATTTATTCAAAGTCTAACTTGTCATTATTGTTGTCACTGTCATCACCACCCCATAGATAGTCCATCAGTTGTTCTGCTGTTGAACATACACATGTGTATGACCTTCTTAAACTGTCTTCCTCACCATTCCATCATTCATTATTGCTTCCCCATAAACCACACACAACTGGTGATGGATGTTTGCTGACATACCATTTCTCACATTTCTCACAATTTCTCACATGAATCACTTATCTGACTTAACAAATGGTGGGTCATTTGGTTGTTTTGAATATTATGAAACACTCTAAAATAGGAAAACTCAAAGTGATGATCGCTCACAGGTGTGTCTGGTTCCCAATGAATGGAGGAAGTGATTGCACATGCTCAAAATTACGACTGCAGCGAAAAACTATTTAAATGGTACTTTCTTTAAAAACATGCCTCATAGCTGATGACACAGAAAAGATTATTGGAAATAAATGGTGTATTTCAAAGATAACTACATTTTTGTGTAGTGCGTTTTTATCTCTCTCTTGTGGTTTACCGGTTATACACTTCCTTTTGAACGAAAGGACTTTATAGTTATTCCTAGAAAATTCATGATTTGCATTTTATATATCATTTGTTGTTAGCTAATGCTGGACTTCTAACAATGAAGTCATTAATCCTCTTGTTCTCCAACGTTTTTCACTGATGGATGGGGCGGTAGAAGTGGCCGAGCATTTTTTAAGGTGGTCTTGATCCATTTCCTCTTGCAGATCACATAGAGGACAGAGTGGTGCAGAATATATCCCAATTTTGTTTAAATGTTTTGCCAGACAATCATGTCCCGTAATCAACCTGAAGGTTGCAACTGCCGTTTTTCAAGGATACTCAGAAATTACTGTTTGATTGTTTGGTAGTTCCCATCTTATATATAATTTTAAATCTTTAATATATGGTATTTTAATTAAAATCATTAGAGCAATTTTTCAGAAAATCAAAACATTCAAAAATTTCCTTGTAAAGAGTAGTTTAGAGTGAGGCAATTTTTTGAAGATCTTCACGTCACGCTTGAGAGGGCAATAATAAATTTAAACCCAAGTTTGGTTAACAGCTAGAATAACGACTGAAGAATTCAATGCCATAACCAGGATTTGAATTACAGATTGTCTGCTTTGTGCACAGGTACTCTAGAGTTAGTCTATATACACCCAATGGCTGCAAAAGGGCATTTGTCGAACACAGGGGGAAGAGCCTTTGATTTCTTCTCAATGAAGAAATTTCTAAAATTCTAGTTATGAACATACTACTTCATTCTCTTTAAATGTGCAAGATAAAAATGTTTAAAATTCAAACTTTAGAAATACACTGGATAGTTTTCGAATTATGACTTAATAGATGTACAAAGTAACATCAATAATCAAAAGTATTCTCTCTGTGACTAATTGTTAGGAATTGAAACTTAAAACAAACTGCTTTCAATTCAATGCATTGTCATATTACAGGGAATTGAGCTACCCTGCCCTGTGCTGTACTGTTTCCAACTATATCTGTTTCCCCTCCACTTTCTCTCTCCATCTGCCACACCTAATCATTGACATGAAGTCTGAGCTATACATACTTCTCTCATACTCTGTGCTGTAGCGCTGTTAATGACAAAATCATACACTCCAAACTATAGTTGATGTATGATAGATAACTTTATCTGTATCATTGAAATATGTGAAATTTCATTCTAATATTCATAACTCACCAATATGTTGAAAGGTTAACAAATATTTTGAGGCTAGGCTTCACTTATCTTTGTATTTGCTGTAAGTTGTTCAAAATAGTGTTTAATTTTCAATAGCTTTCACCAAATATACTAGGATGGGTGAGGCTTAGCCTCTAAATATTTGTTATATTTATTGATTTGTATTGCTTCAGTTTCTCATTGAATGCTCAAAGGTATTTCGTAAACTTAAAAATTTATATCATTAGCAATATTTCATAACAATTAATGGTGTTCATGTTCAACCGTACCCAAATGTATTAGTTATAAGTCTGATAGTGATCCTTTAATGAACCTCCTTAAGTTCAAACTTCCATTAAAGGACTGGTCTTCATCCAATCGCAAAATTCAATTTTCATTAAAAGATAGGTGTTCCACCAATCAGAGAATTGCCATACAGCAATGACAAAGCACAAAATCAATTAATTCTTGAAACACAACTAGTGCAAGTTTAGAAAACGCTAAAATGTCAGATATTACTGACAGTGAGATGCAACTTACTCCACCTAAGTAAGATGCAACTTACACAAAACACACAAATTAACCTCAATACAGCATCAACTTCCAAGAATATTACACTAACCACAGTCCCGCAAATTAATTTCACTAATTGTATAATACATATCTTATACATGAAATGAAGCTTCGTCTGAAAACCAATATATTCAATTTGCCTTCCATTACTTTCTCTACTGAATAGCCTCTCCTACCCAATTCCCATCCTCATCCTGCCCGTGGTGCACCCTGCTTTTAACAGATGAGGCTCTGGGGACCGAATCACAGCGGTATAACTGTTTCATCTAAAATGGAGGAAATGTCATTTACATATGTGCTGGCCTATCACAGCACAACAGCGTCCCTCAGAGGCACATGAGGGGAAGGTCGGTGGATCTAAATATCATCTATTTAGTCCTCCCGGCTAGGTCCGATGGACCCGTTGACCAACGATAGGTGTGGTCCCCCTTGCAAAATGGGGGTTTAAGTCGGGTGATGTAACTGCCACATTGTAAAACTGGTGCCCGTTAAGAAAACAGTTACATGAAAGCCACATACATGAATATGAGTCCTAAAGATAAACATTCCAAAGTTAAAACTGTCCCCCAATCGGATCTCCGGGTGGTGACATCTTTAGGCAAATTTCATCACAACAATTCCAATACTTTAAGAACTCTACAATGGAATGCAGGAGGCATGTCCCAGCCTAAAAAACAAGAGCTAATGAAAATATTAAAAGACCAAGATATAGATGTCTTCACAGTACAAGAAGCCAATATATCACAAGAACAGGAAATATACTTTGAAATGGATCAGTACACTACACATATACTTCCAAAGGCTCGTCAAATAGCAAGTGGTATTCTTACAGAAATTAAAAGAAATATGAAAGCTACTATCCAAATCCAAAAAACAATGGAAGAACAAGATAAATCAGAAATAGTTAAAATTGAAGTATGGAAAAGTAACTACCACTATAGAATTTACAGTATCTACAATCCTCCAGACAATACACTAGATCTAAATTCTATTCCCATAGAACCCAAAAGTATTTTAATAGGTGATTTTAATGCACACTCCCCTAGGTGGGGCTACAGAGATATAAATTCAGCAGGAAGAGTCATAGAAGACCTATTAAACTCGTCAACAATGGAATTAATATTTAATCCAAATGATCCACCCACTTACCTTCATTATAATGGTTCGGGTACAAATCCTGACCTTCTGATGGTGTCATCTGACATAATTGACAATACAAAAAGAGAAATAATAGAAGACCCAGGTTCAGGCCACAGAATCACCATAAACTCCATAAAAGGTCTAATAAATAAAAGTAACAAACCAATAGTTAAAACTTCTTGGAATTTTAAAAAAGCAGATTGGTCCAGTTTCCAAAATGAGATAGAAGGGAAGTGTAATATACTGTTAGAATCAGAGTTCAAGTCAACAGATGAAATGAATAAAAAAATAAGTGAAATATTATTGACAGCAGCCAAAACACATATCCCCAAAGGAAAGTTAAAGAAATATAGCTACTTTTGGTCTCCATCTTTATCTAAGTTAAAACACGAAAGAAATATAGCAAGAGTCAAAGCCGAAAGAACCAAGTGTCCAGAAGATGTACAAAACTGGAGAAGAAAAGCAGCCATTTTTAAGAAAGAATTAATTACAGCAAAAAGGGCCAGTTTCACAAATTTTGTAGAACATATGGACTATAGGAAAGATGGAAATAAAATATACAAATTCCTTAATAAAACAAAATTATCAAAAAATACAACTGAACCATTAAAATATAATAACAAAAGCTTAACTACAGATAGGGAAATAGCAGAATCCCTTAACAAGTTTTATGCTCAGACACAAAGAATACCCCAAGCGTATAAAAAACAAGATAAGGCTATCCAAAAAACTATCAGAGAAACTAGTAAGCCAAAAGGTGTACGAAATGATATTTTTATTCAGGATTATAACAAAACAGAACTGGATTTGGCAATAGAACAATTACAGAACAAAAAATCTCCAGGGCCTGACAAGATCCACCCAGAGTTTATTAAACATCTTGGCAGGAAAGGAAAAGAAATCCTACTTAAACTGTATAACACGTGTTGGAGAATGACTGTACCTTCCGACTGGAAAAAAGCCATATCATCCCGATTTTAAAGAAAAACAAACCCTCAAACAATATTAATAGTTTCAGACCAATATCTTTGACCAGTGTTATTGCAAAAGTGATGGAAAGAATGGTGGCATCTAGACTTAACTGGTTCCTAGAATATTACAACTTAATTAATAGTTCACAGACCGGCTTCAGACAGAATCATAGTACAAGTGAAAATGTACTCCTACTAAGCCAAGACATCAAGGAAGCTTTCAATAGAAAGGAGGATACCTTGGCAGTATTCATTGATTTTAAACCAGCATATGACTCAGTCTGGAGAAATAAATTAGTTGAGAAGTTGCAATCAATAGGTGTGAAAAGTAACATGCTTAAGTGGATAACTCAGTTTATTTCACAAAGATTTTGTGCCACAAAATATAATACATACATTTCCAAATATAAACAAACACACCGAGGACTTCCACAAGGTGCTGTTCTGAGCACAACACTCTTTAACATATATATAAATGACCTTCAATCAATAATAAAAAACTTTAGAAACCAAAATTGGTTTATTTGCTGACGATGTAGTCATTTGGACTTCAGGCTCTTCAAAAAAACCTGAATTAATTAAAGACAGAATAGAAAGAGCCCTAAACAAAGTACATGAATGGAGCTCCGAAAACCTCATGACTATCAATGTGGAAAAAACAAATTATGAATTATTTACACTAAAATACAAACCAGTTAATATTAACATAAATTATAATGGTAAACCACTCAAAGCAGTGGATGATGCCAAATACTTAGGCATCACTTTCGACAGAAAGCTAAGTTGGAAAAAACATATAACAAACATCTCAGAAAAGGTTGAAAAGAAATTGCAAATCCTGAAAAGGTTAGCTGGTGCTAAATGGGGCTGCTCAAGGAGAGTCCTTAACACAACATACAAAATGTATATTAAACCAAACCTCTTGTACTGTTCTGAAGCTTTAATAACAGCAACAAATGCTAACATCAATAAACTTGAACAAATACAAAATCAGGCTCTTCGCCTAATCACTGGAGCAGTTAAATCCACACCTATTGATGCCATGCTTGCCTTAACACGGACCCCATCAATAACAAAAATAGAAGAACAAGCATTGCTCCAACACGAGAAAATGTTACGACTGCCAAACTCTAAATGGACAGAAGAGAACCTCCCCCCTTCACTCCTTAAAACTCATAGTAGTTTCCTAGAAAAGGTAACACAGATTAAATCCAAATTGAACATTCCTAACACCAGAGAAAATCTACTTATAAGAGAAAATCCATTGGAATTATTGCAACCTACCTTCAATTTGGAATTAATAGAGGAAATAAGTAAATCAGACACACCAAAAGAAATGCAAAAACTTCTAGCTCTGGAAACAATCAATACTAGGTATCCCACAGAAGAATGGCTGCACATATATACTGATGGATCCTCCAAGGAAAACCTTACTGGAGCTGGAGTTACATGTTCACATTTTTCCTTTTATCATTCTGTTGGCAGAGACACAACAAATTATGATGGAGAAATAGAGGCTATATACATTGCTCTCCGACAATTATTAAATTTCCCTTAAATAAATTTAACAAGGCAGTAATTCTTTCAGATTCTAAAGCTGCAATTCAGGGAATATGTTCAAATACTACAAAGAAGTCAACAAAAATTAGAGAATGCTACAAAATGTTAACACAACTCCAAAAAGTTAATAAGACTGTTCATCTCCAA
The DNA here is from genome assembly GCA_030765045.1 of Tenodera sinensis. NCBI lineage: Eukaryota > Metazoa > Arthropoda > Insecta > Mantodea > Mantidae > Tenodera > Tenodera sinensis. The sequence continues at coordinate 27,464,182 of CM060965.1, forward strand.
TGGAATCCAGCACACTGTGGAGTCATGGGGAGCGAAGCTGCAGACTCACTTGCAAAGAAAGGCACAATAATAAAACAAAAGTCTAAATTCAATTTCTCATATTCCTCAATAAAACGCTTGATCATTAAAAATTTTTCTCGTTCATACCTACAAGAAATAGAAACAAATGCCAAAGATAAAAAATGGATTACACTACTTTCCAACCCAGATATAATCCCCCAGAGACCAAGGAAAACAGCGGTTGCAGCCTTCCGGCTACTGACAAATCACGACTGCTTAGCAAGTCATCTCTACAGAATAGGTATCTCAGCCTCACCAATATGTGTCCTGTGTAACGATCCAGCAGAAATGAATGAAGAACACTTGAAGACCTGTGAAGCATTAAGATCAGAAGAAACTACAGTTCAAAAGTATTGGAAAGCACGAATGCTAATGGCTTCATTGCCAGATGCAAGGCACTAGAAAAAAACAACAACAACAACAACAGTTATGAACATACAAAGGCCTACCTCAAGGTGCAATCCTCAGTACTTTATCCAATATTTATATAAATGACTTATTTTCTCTACTAGACAAATCGAAAATGAAAACAGATTATTTGCAGATGACATAGTTCTGTGCACCTCCAGATCTCACAGACATACACACATAATCCAAAATTTTGTTACTAAAACTTTAAATCTACTATATTGAAATTCAGGGCATGAGCAATACAAACCGGATGTACGTCACATCACGTGTTTGAGCATGAAGTGTTGCAACAATGAGGCAGGCTTTATGAACTCTTTTCATATTATAGCGCTCTGATGACGTTACTTCCATTTTCACGAACGAAAGAACGAACAAATGAACAAACAAACGAACTAATGAACAAACGAATGACCCAACAATGAATCAACCAGAATGCTACCCTGTGATTGGCCCAGGAAGTTTTACGGGTGGTGCTTTTCCTGTTATTCTGCAAGTGTACCAACTCAACTGCTAGCTGTCAAGTGCAAACTTACAGCGCCTAGGGTATAGTTATGCAATACATAGGTACCTAAAATGAGAATATATTTTGTAAATATATGTTTATAGAGTTGCATTTTAGAGGCATAAACCATATAACCTAAATAACTAAGAAATCATAAGCTCATGCATTTGAGCAGTACGTAGATAAATGTTAATATAGTTCGTAAATATACATTTATACATTATACATTTATACGAAGTTGTATTTTAGAGGCATAAACCATACAACCTGAAATAACTATAAAATCATAACCTCATGCATTTGTGCAGTAGATAAATATACTTAAATGGGGATATATTTCATTATTCCATTTATGAAACAAATGCAAAGTCTTATAAGAGTAACATTTAGAAGGTGATTGACAAACGGAATGCCTTAACATTGGATTTTGCTGGAAACAATTCTTGCAAATTATTGGTGATTTCATCATTATTTTAAATTCAGATTTCTATTAATGATAACAGCCAAAAGGAATGAGGAAAAAGGAAATTCAATTTGTAACACTTTCCGGCAGCGTTATGACTCCTTTGTTTACGTTATTCCACAATTTAATTCACACTTATATTCCACTGTTTCTGTGCTAGATAGCACTTTCATTCCATTAACAGGGTTCCTCTCTGATTCATTGTTGCCAGCCTCTTTGTCTAGTAGTGCATTTCTTCATGTCAAGTTGGCATGGTTTTTCACCATTGCACATCATGAAGCCTGTATACGGCAACTTTACCTATACATCAACAGACAAAATTTGATAACACAATCCAAAGGGAAAAAATGGTATTCCCCGTTTCAAAATACACAGTTAATTCCAAACCTGCGGTTGATTAACAGGTCATAACTGTTTGGCCCAACATCTACACAGAATTGGAATATACCAGTCTCCAATCTGCCCACTATGCAAACTAAATCAAGAAATGGATTCAGAACACCTCAAAATCTGTACTTCTTTGGCTGACCATGAAAATATCTATGAAAAATATTGGAGTGTAAAAAGACTAATGACCTTATTGCCAAATATCTGGCATTAGAAAACAATAACATATACACACAGTAGAGTCCTGCCAATCCAAAAATTGGCCTAATCTGAATAGGGCTGGGAGAAAAATATCTACCAAATTTGGTTTGAATTTTAAAACACGTTAAAATAAGGATCAAGATTACGCTAGTTTTTCCAAGTAAAAACATAAATTTATTAGTGCATAAAGATGAAATAAATAATACGGGAGTAAACAGTAAATCTGTCAGCTATCTCATACACAAAAATTAAAGAAAAAACAGAAGGCCTAGTAAAAATGTAAATTTATTAGCACGACGAAATAAATAATACGGGATTAAACAGTGACTATCAGCTATATCATACACAAAAATTAAAAAAACAGAAGGCCTAGACCTGCTAACAATGTGGTAACAAAGTTTGCATGCAATTTTTTTATGTTAACAAGAAAACAAAATGAAAAAGCAAATCAACACTTAAGAAGTGAATCCAATGCTGTATTGACACAATGCACTGAAACGACTTGAAGAGGCAATGTTTCGCCAACGTCGTAGAATGTGGAACCTCTGAATGTAGTTGTAAAAAAATTACAGCATACTGTACCAATTTTCAATCATTTGAGACAGAATATTAGAAGACCCCAAAAGAAAATTGTTTATGTGAATATTTGTTAAGAGTGTAATTTGTTTTTTGATGTTGGTATGAGATGGTTAAATGACGAAAACGTGTTATTAATGTTCATTGTTACGAACAACTAAGTTTGTTTAAAGACGTCATAAATATTTCCATATTTAATTTTAATTTATATGTATAAATATTAGAATTATATGTGTTCAATAATAAAAGCGAAATCAGGATAGCTAAAGATCGCTTCCCTAACAATACGGGCACTATTTGATAGATGCATACGCAGATGTATACGAGAAAGGTAGTATCACGTGAGATGACGCTGGACTCTTTTCACTAGCGTCTACGTGTCCAAGGTGATAGGACGTATTTTGGTAGTGTGTGAACATTGTAGAATGTTTACCACACTTTCATCAAGCTTTTGTTCCGCTTTTTGAAAAAGTGGAAAGACTTAAATAATTTAAAACGGTGCTAAGAGGATTTATTTAAATGTAAAATAGAGAAAAAGTGTTAATAAAATAATACATTGTGGTGAAGAAACATCGTGTGATTTTTCATTCCATCCGTTACCACACCCTGAGAGAAATAAGAGCCTCATCGCTCAAACGTGAAACAACGTTTCGATAAAAACTGCACCACATTTTAAGACCTAACACAAATGCTTAAAGTCAATGTGATGTCATATTTGAGGAAAATCTACCTAATCCGAATTTTCACTAATCTGAACAGGGTTTACTCCCAAATATGTAGTTCAGATTAGAGGGACTCTACTGTACATAATAATGACTGACTCTGTAGTGCTGTGGTAGCATGCCTGCCTCTGGCACAGAGGACTGGATTTGATCCCCGGTACTGGCATGGGGATTTTTCCCCTGCTGGGAGGCCTGGCACAAGGTGCACTAAGTCTTGTTAGGTCTCAGAGGGACCAATTGGGGAGCTACTTGATAAAGTAGCGACCCCAGGTTGCAAAGGCTACATAAGTGGCTGGAAGGACTCTGGGCACTGGTCACGTCCCACCCTCCAATTCTGCATCCCACTCACGATGCCTTTAATAGGAAGAGCTGGGGGAGAATGCAGCTGGGTGGTAAGCCTTGGCCCGCAAAGGGCTTGGTGCAGTTTGTATAATTAAGCTTCGTTGGGTCTTTGAGCTATTGAGATCTTTGTGATCTCAGGGCATGGTAACGGATGGAATGAAAAATCACACGATGTTTCTTCACCACAAAGTATTATTTTATTAACACTTTTTCTATATTTTACATTAAAATAAATCCTCCTAGCACCATTTTAAATGGTTTAAAACCTTTCCACTTTTTCATTTAGTGGAACTAATGCTTGATGAAAGTCTGGTGAAAGTTCTATGTTCATACGTTACACCAATACGTCCTTATGCCTTGATTACACACACGCTAGTGGGCAGATTATGGCATCACCTCACGCGACACCGCCTTTTTCGTATACATCCGCGTATGCGTCCATCGAATAGTTCTTTCTTGTTAGGGAAGCGATCCCTAACCATCCTCCCTTACTCAAAGTCGGACTAAATGAGCAAGGAAATGTTTAATTTTTTTTTTAATTTAAAAGGTGAGTTATTAATTAACTCACCTTTTAAATTAAATTACAACAACATTGTTTTCAAACTTCTATGAAAGGAAATGTTGCTCTAAAAGTATTAACAGCTCAAGGAGCAAAAAAAAAAATAAAAATTATGGGGAGCTTATAAGGAAAATTAAGGGAAAATGGCTAAGAAAAGGGAGCAGGAAAGCCAAGAGAAAGAAGAGTAAACAGAAAGTAACTATTAGAGAAGAGGAAAGAAACAGAAAAGAATAAAGACTAACTGAAAGTCAATGGGCCAGGGTGTCAGGAGCAGAAAAGCCCTTAATAAAAAGAATGAAATCAGGCTTAACTGGTCTTGAATGTCAGTAATTTATAAGATTTGTCATTAAGGTATAAAAAGTGTGCTTTTTTGGTAGATGATCAGTATGAATAAATATTCTATTCTATTCTTCTCTTAAGATGATACATTAATAAAATATGGAAAAGCTGTTGGTTCCTAGTGTACTACTCAATCTGTTAATGTTTGAGCATCCAAACTCACATTGAACATCATCCTGATTTTTCCAGGGTGATTTTTAATTTATTCCTGTAGAAATTACTAATGCCTATTTGTTGTTGATTTTACTAAGGTGTTACAGTTGGTTTTGAATTTAAATTATTTCAATTTGTATTAATATTTTTAGGAAATGTACATAATTTAGCCACACAATCAGTGCTGGTAAGCTATAATTAATTAAGGGCTGTAGCCAATGAGAGAGTCTAGCAGTGTGTATGAGAAAAAGTTTCAAAGTTGAAAAGTTTTAGAAGGCAGAAAAAATAGCACTCGAACTTCAGAAAACATATTTGCCTCACAAAAGTTTTACAGCCAGATCATGTAGATCAATCACAGAGAAGCACGCTCTCACTCCAAATAATGCAGACCAATTAGATAACAGGAGGGCAGTACCTACCACCCTATATCAGCCATGCCTTCTGCTGGTGATCCAGCAGTCGTGGAGAGACCACAAAGGGTTATACAATGCCAATGATGAAGCTTGCCACAGCCACAAGATAAATATTTGGGAGTGAAAAGAATAAGCCCAGTAGATCACAGACTTTTAGCCCGAAAAAATCATAATTACTGAATTTATTGACAATCAGGAATTACATACAAATGGATACAAACTCAACAAACCAAAACTAATATCTAGTTTCACATTTAATTCATACTTTAAATTCTTGAGTTATGTTTTCCGTCTAATTCCTATAATGTGCATTGTGAGGTATTCCAATTTTGAGATATGGAAATTGGTCACCTCAGTAATAATGACGGGAATGAATAATTCTAGCTTTCATAGAAGCTAGCTTTCTAGCTTTCATAGAACTATCAAATGCTCACCTGGCAAGATTATCATTTCCTTCCACCCGGTTAGCTAACTGTGACTCATGTGACTTAGATTTATGAAGAGGAATTGCATCTGGCAACAAATTGCCAGATTGCTGGAGCCCAGTTTGATGTTTCTTGCAAGGTGGTGGTGTGGTAGGAAACTTTCCTCTGTCACCACCTGTGAAAGAAAAAGAAAGCACTTCACTTTTGGCACCATATATTTCAATGCTTGATGCAATAAATACATTAAATAGTTCAGAAACAAAATTTATGTCCTACACAAGTCATGAACATTCTGGAGGTATACAATATTGGCCCAAAATCTGAATTTAACCATAATTTATTGTTAATGTGACATTGCCAAATCTCACCTACATATTAAACCTAGAAAGAAATTTTAACATTAAATTGTGACTAAATTCATTCGAATTAAGGTAAAAATACAGTACAGCAATGTTCACACTTTGTGTGACAGTGAAATAATAAACCATTTTTACCCATTTGTTAAGAAACTTAAGGCTCCAAACACTTGACACCTTTTTTTGGCAAAATGGTTCTTTATTCACAATAATTGTATTGGACATATTTGTTACACTCCTCAATGTAGAATCCCTGGTTAACATATGGCCGAAGCAATATCTTCCACCTGGTACAAATGGCTGCTCTTGTAAGTCAGCCACTGAGCTACTCAAGTTAGCAAGTGCATTCCACCTGGTCATTTCATCATTTTTGCTGAAGTGTTTCCTGCCAAATTCTGCTGTATACAATGATAATTTTGATGTATGACTTATTTTTACTTTAGGCACATTGCCACAGTTCCTCTCAGTTCTTTTTGCAGTGAATAAATGGAAGTCGCAGCAAAACTGGCTATTGTGGAAGGGAGGATGCCTGTCCTGTACCTTACATCACTTATGCTCTGTGCCTAGATAATTAAACAGAATTGCAAGACATTGATAAACCAGTTACTCTTATGCAAGTCACATCTAGCACAGCCCCATAGGCCTTCTAAAACCTTCCACTATTTAATAATTGACTGAATTTTCCAACTTCTATATTTTTAATCAATTTTGATGAAATTTTGTATGCATATTTATATTGTAACAACAATATCCTATGCAAAGTTTCAACTCTGTATGTTCCTAGGTTCAAGAAATATTGCAAATTATTTAAATAAATTAATAGTTGCACTTAAAAAGTCCCTTGCAACAAAGTATTCATCCAATCATTCTAAAATTTTGTAAAGATGCACTTTAAACAAGGATAAATTAGAATTGTATTGGTTTTTTATATCTGGTTATTTGTTTGGCTTACAGAAAAATATAAATATTTGTCATAATTTTTAAAAAAAAACATGGAGTAACAGCCTGTTCTGAAGGATCAAAAACATACTAAACTCCAACTGATATCAAAATCCAATACAATTTTTATTTATAGTACATATTACTACATACTGTGCAAGTTTCAAGCTATTCTGATAGAAATGCTCTGCAAGGAGCATTTTGTATCGAGCAAAATGCTGAAAAATTGCAAACTGAGAAAAAGGCAAAAGAAACTGACCTCAGAATTGCCCTGGACCCCTCAGACCTGTTTCTTTCTTCGGAGGATATTTTCTGCAATTTATGATGTTTTCTGGCCTGTTGAAGATGTTTAACTCTTCTCCGGTGAATATCCTGTGTTTTTGACAGTGACAGTGCTGATGTAGGTATGGCGTGCTTTCTGATCAAAGCTAGTGCCGGTAGTGTATTGATGTCCCATGTTGAATTCACTAATGGCCTTAACCACAGTTAGTTACAGTTTGTTCTTCGAGATAAATACATATTTGGGGCATTTACCCCACACAACATGATGTAATGATTCATTTGGATTTTGTGTCCTACCTTTTATACCCCTTGCCATTAATTGCTCAGAGGCCATAAACTGGTAATATCTTTGATACTACAGAAGAACTCAGTTTACATGTCATTCTGCTGTGGCTCTCTGGCTGCTTTCCTTAGGCTTGTTGTTTATTGAAAAAACACCATGATGCTTTTCCTTTTGGACACAAATGATGCTGAGGTTTTGCATCTGTGAACATACAATGGCTGAGAGTGTCATACACTGCTCTCTTCATTGCTCTGACATCAGTAATGTTGGTTATAATGGCCTGTCTATTACAACACCAGCCTGCGAAGATTTTGCAGCACGGAATATTTTACATTATAATGGTCAATTTGGATGCTCTGATTTCGAAAATAATAATAGTTTTTGTGCATCACGTACAGACTTTGAACAATTCTGATTCTACACAAAATTAAAAGTGGTACGCTAGTATTAGCATCACTGCATATTCGACTTAGAGCATGGTTGATTAAAACATGCAAACATACTAAATCATATAACATCATATTGTACCAATGTGTGTCTCTGTTTACAGGTAATGTTGAACCTATCTCATAAACATGTATTACATAATATATAAATAGGAACCTATCTTGGAATCTGCAGTCCAGTTTTAAACTTCTTCTCAGCTGGTCTCTTTTGAAACTGTTGTGAAAGAAAGAGCAAGCTCAAGTGGTATACCTAGGAGGGATTGTGTGAACCATCCTAACAATTTCTGTTATGTTTGTGGTTATGTGATAAAGCAACAGGGAAAGAACATTACCGCATTTATCAAGAGTTTATATCTGATATATTTTAAAATGAAATTAGGAGATAAAAACAAGAATTTTGCTCCTTATATTGTGTGTAAACGTTGTGTAGAAAATCTAAGACAATGGTACAAGGGAGTTCCTTCATCTATGTATACCCTTTGGTGTTCCTATGGTATGGTACGAACAACAAAATCATATTAATACTGTCATTTTTGTCTGTATATGTCTGGATTCAATAGGAAAAACAAGGCTGGCCTTATATATCCAAACTTGTCATCAGCATTTAGGCCTGTGCTTCACGAACCTGATGTTCCTGTTCCATCACGGTATTGTCAGAAAGTAGTAGAGTGTACAAGATGAAATAAATTGTTCCCAGACTTAGAAGGTAAGAATCCAAATCCATTGAGTCAGTAAATTTAATGATTTGGTATGTGATTTGGGTCTTACCAAAGAAAAAAGTGAACTTTTAGTTTCAAGCATGAAAGAAGGTAATCATAGCATCTGGAACAACCTTCTATTGGTACAGACTTCGAGAAAAAGAGTTCAACAAATATTATGTAAAAGAAGAACTAGTGTATTGTTGTGATATCTCTAACTTGATACGTCATCTTGGAATAGCTTAAGAAGCAAAATATTGGCGTCTGTTTAAAGATTCAAGTAAGAGAAGTCTGAAAGATGTTCTACAATGTTTGCCTCAGTTCCAATAGCTCACTCTACATCCCATAAAGAAACGTACCAAAATTTGTATTGTATCCTGGAAAAAGTTAAATTTAATGAAAACAAGTGGTTCATGTGCTGTGATCTTAAGGTACGCAGTATTTTATTGGGCCAACAAGCAGGGTACATGAAATTTCCGTGCTTTTGTGTGAATGGGACTCCAGAGCCAAAGAAAGACTGGGGTGAAACTAACTGGCCAAAAAGAAAAGATTTAGTGCCAGGGACAAAAAATGTAATAAATTGCCCGCTGATTGACTCACACAAGGTTTTGCCAGCCCCATTGCATATCAAATTAGGGATACTGAAGCAATTTGTTAAAGATTTGCACAAAGTTGGTTGTTTCATATCTCTCATTCAAAAGTTTCTAATGTTGTCTGAATAAAAAGTGAAAGAAGGCATTTTTAACTCATGAAAGACGTTCATTTTAGAAATATGAGAGACAGAGGTTCAGGCTTGGGACCCATTTAGTGAAGTTATAAATAAGTTTTTGGGGAATTTTGAAGATGACCAATATGAACATATTGTTGAAACCATGCACAAAAAGTTAAAGGCACTCAGATGCAATATGAGATTAAAACGGCATTTTCTGCATTTGTCAGGACCACAAACACAAGTCAACTCAGAGTTTGTTTTCTGCAAAACGGAGGAGAAAATAGCATCATAAGGTATGTTTAAAATTTTCTAGTTCAGTGTATATTGTTGCATCTGTGGAATTGAGACTGTTTCTTTGTTTGAATGATTTCACGCATTTTAAATTGTGCTTAAAAACCAGAAACAAACTCTAATATTAGACATTTCCTTTCTTCATGGCAAAAAAATGGTACGTGTTACCAACAAATGGAAAGCAGATTTGAATTCAAAATTAAGTTTAGAGAATTAAAAAATCCTGTGGCGCAAAAAAAAAAAAAAAAAAGAAAAAGAAAAAAAATAATTCACAGGCCGGTGTAATCAATTTTGTAAAAGTGCTGTCTTTCAGACTGCCTTCTTTTTGCCCACCCAGTGTAATGCCTTTAACTCTCCACTCCATTACACAATTTCAAACAGCAGTTCCAATGCACTTTGGCACATGGTTCAGACATTCTTCTTTCTCAATGGGTGATCTAGACCATAAACCTGTATAGCATTGAGATGTGCATGTGTCTTAGCATCCCCATCTGAAAGCATTACACTGTATCTTAAACCATTCTTCACAGATCTTTTCCAAAGAATCTCTGCAATATCTTTCTCCATGGCATTAGAAGATACATTATAATTCACCTGGCACTGACCGGAGCTCTTGTGACCTTCATGCCATATGGTAAACTCCACACTTTCTTCACCTAAGGCCTTTTTTGTCGTTGTACAATTATCACAATATTTAGACAATATGTGATAAGCTACTACACACCCAGTGAGAATATCTATTAGGAAACCTAATCCAATGTTTGAGATTTGACCACACTTGTGCCAAGTGGCATCATAGGATACAGCAATGTTAATTACATGATTGAAGCTTGATGAGCTTTACATACGGCTTCTTCAGCCATGACAAGCACTTTATTTCTAAACAGGTTAAACTGTCCCATCAAATTATTCAAATGCTGTGCATAAGATCTAACACCTAAACAGTTCATTCCCATACGCAAAGAAAATTTTTAAGCCCTTGTTGTCCTTTGTCTAAACTGTTGAAAGTGTCTATCATAGCAGTGTTTACAAGAAATGCAGGTCTTTGAGTTTTTTGTCTGAATTTCTAGGGAAATTGTACACAGATGCAGAAACATTTCCACACAAATTGCACTTCACAATAATTTTGGAGCAAAAACCATGGTTTTCCCTGAACTCCACATAAAAACTTTTGCTTTTGAATTCACTGCAAAGAAGCTCCTTCACAAGGTTTTATGCACTAACAGATAATCCATAGTATCACTAATATGAGTGGAAGAAGCTTTGTTTATTTTCCTTTCTGATGTATCAGTGATAACATTGCTTTCATGAACAAGTTCAGCATTATTTTTACCTCTGCATGCATTATTTTCAGTGTTTGTTAGGACTGAATTAATGTCACCATTGCCTGTACTTATACTATCAACTGCACTTGCACTACCAATTGCACTTCCACTCAAACACTTTTGTTTTGCCCACCTTGCCTTAGCAGCATTGCTTTTCTTAGATGTGTTTTTTTTTACTTGTCTGTAAGAACATGTAGGAATTTTTTGCCTCTCCATCCTTATAAATGTAACAGCAATATCAAACTCGCAGAAGTATACCACTACTAACAGAAGAAGCACAACAAACTGTGTGAAAACCTTTTGTTTCAAGTAAGCACGTGGAACTCGCATAGTGTTGCCAAGCATATAAATGACTACACAAGACAAGCTATTTGTAAAATAATAAATATAACCAATAAATAAAATAATACAGAATATGCAGTCTGCATTATACTTTGACAGGACTTGAGATGCCATAGAACTTCGGAGTACATTATTTTGTAAAACTCGATTTTATTAGAGTTCTTTAGTATTTGTATTGACCAAGTAGTACAAATGGCAGTAGCCAATCATTAGCAAGTTCCTGTTCACGTACTTCAAGCGGCATAAACAAAATAGGAGTGAAATCGCACAATAACATTATATAAAGTGGGCATGTATGGACATTTAAATACCATGCACATGGAATTAAAGAATGGCTTCTGTTGGCTTTAAAAATGGTGTAACTGACAAAATAATGGTAGATAGAGGAAAGATTGTAATACTTTTTAATGCCAAAATAAAAATATTTAATTTTTTATCAAAAATTGTCAAAATTCAGTCATATGTACCCTTTGACATGGTCAAGTTACATAATTTGTGTGTTACATGGAAATATTAACACAGATATAATATGCTATAGCAAAATTATCCTATTTTGCAATTTCAAATAAATATATACAAAAATAAAAATATATAAAGATAAAAGCTCAGTTTGTTGAGTTAATCTAGATTGTAGTCACGTTTCATTTAAAGAGTGTAAGCATTTACAGATTAAAAATTCCTTGTCTTTTTTAAATATTTTCCGCAGTTGTTTTAATTGGTATTAGTAATTAATTGCACCAATAATATAGGGATCGTTATCAATAATGATTTTATTAGCTGATATCCTATACCTGTCATTTCTGCTTCTTGTTAAATTGCTGTGAATATCACTGTATGTCAGACTGAGTTGGGGTTTTGTTACTACAAGATAATTTGTAGAAAAAGACAATAGACAGTAAATATGCCATTAGAACGAAAGATTTCTCTGCACGAGTCAGTATGTTTCATGTTACAAATTATTCTAATAGCTTTTCTCTGTAAAAAAAAAGCCTATTATGTGTTTTTGCAGCACTAACCCATACTTCGATACCATTGTTTAGGTATGGAAAGACCAATCTATAATACATTAGTTTCATCACTGACATAAATCCTCATAATTTTGAATAAGTATAAGGTTTTACTTAATTTGTTGCAGATGTTTAATGTCTATCCCATCAAAGTCTGTTGCCTATTTTTGTGCACCAAGAAAAGAGTGCTCATCAGTGATCATAAGAGAAAGTTCCAATTACTGCTGGGATTTTGATTTACTTAAATCAACATAATTATTTTCTGAATGGTAAATATCAACAGAGGAAAAAGGCTGAATCAATTAACAAAAAGGAAATTAAAGAAGCATTTAAAACAGACCATCCCACAAAATCTTTAATTCAATTTTTGAAATACAAAGAGCTATTTCACAATTAAATTATATAAAAGTCCAGGATCTGAAAATTACAGGAGAAATGATTAAACATCTTGGACCAAAAGCACAAAATATAGTATTAAAGATTTTTAATTTGATATGGGATTCAACTATACCAACAACCTGGCGAAAAGCTATTATAATTCCAATACTCAAGCCAAATAAACCAGCAGGACAAATTGATAGTTACAGATCAATTTCTCTTACCAGCACTTTAAGAAATTGATGGAACGCAAGATCTGCACTCGCCTTTCCTGGTATCTTGAATCAAAAAATGTATTCTCTCTAGCACAAGCTGGACTTTGAAAATATCATTCAACAATGCAACAAATACGCACTTTAACTCAAGATACTGAAGAGGCTTTAGGGAAAAAAGAATCATTTCTAACAGTTTTCATGGATCTTAAAAGTGCCTATGATAACGTCCCTTGTTTAAAACTACTCCATAAAATGGCTAAGTTGGGAATTAATAATAAAATATTGAAATGGTTTTGTAACTTCTTATCTCAAGAGATTTAATGCAACTAAGTACGAAAATAAATTATCAAAATTTGAAATCATATAGGATTACCCCAAGTACCTTCAAGTACTACTTTAATATTCTCATAAATGATTTACCCTTCACAGCTGAACAAATTCACAAACTTAAGATGTGCATTGTATGCCAAAGACTTAGTCATGTGGATTCCTGCAAGAAATAGGAAAATAATGAATCAAGCACTGGAAGAACTTTTTGAATGGTATATACAGAATGAAATGACTGTAAATATGTCAAAAACAAACTTCCAAATTTTTACTAGTCTTCACACTAAACCAAGTCTTTCACTTCTCTGTAATGGAAAAAATATTACAGAAACAGAAAGTTATACATACCTAGGAGTTAAACTTGTTTCGCTTCTAAATTATCACAGACAAATCATATCAAATACTCTACAGAAAAACCTACAAAGAGATTTTCCTCGCGCAAAAGACTTGCAGGCAACAAATGAAGAAGTACAACAAGCACCTTAAATACTACATACAAAATGTACATAAAACCTATCCTTCTTTATGGTAGCGAAGCTGCAATCACAGCTAATCAAACAAAACTGAGCCAATTAGAAGTAACACACAGAATCAGGCCCTTAGGCTTGTTATTGAAGGGAGGGGGAATCAACACCTTTAACAGCTCAAGTGGCTACAAAGAATATATCACTACAATATGAAAGAGAAAAACAGTCTACAAATGTATGAAAAACTATCTTGAATACCTCACAATATGTAATGGAATATTTACAACCCCCACCTACAAATAAGTTTTATTAACCAAATTAAGGACCTACAACAAAAATACAACCTACCTGCAAAACTATCTATTCCCATATACTCACTGAATCAAGCAATCACTGATTACATAGAAAACCTGTTGGAATACATACACTCAAAAAAATGTATAGAAAATAAAATCCTGAAAATGGCTGCTTTAGAAACAATCCATTCCTGTTACCCTGAAGGTGAATGGCTTCCTATTTATATAAATGGATCCCTAGCTATTGGAAAAGGACAAGCAGGTGCTGTCATATACTGCATATGATGGCGAACTAGAAGGCATATAAGAATTTCCTTGATCTAATTGTTGTTCCACATAAATACCTTCCAAAAAGCTGTAATTGCAAGCAACTCAAGATCAGCCACTCAGGCAATAGCCTCCCCATTCCCATGAAACAACAAAATATTGCAGATTTCTACACACACTTAAAATTTTACAAAGGAAAAAAAAAAGGTTTCCAACGGATCCCGAACAATTGTGGCATTACTGGAAATGAAAAAGCTGATTTTAAGGTAGAAATAAAATCCCAAATAAATCATAGAAAACACTTGGAAAATACTAACGCCATACTAAGATCTCCAAGAAACTCAGCAGTAACCCTTTTTTGCTTGATGATTGGACATGACTGTTTGGCTGCCCACCTGTTCAATTCTCCAAGACCCGTACTATGCAACGACCCACAGACAGTATTGAATAGAGACCATCTACTCCAATGTATCACACACTTAAAAATTAACACCAGTGTTCCAGTTCTTTTTTCTTTCCCTGATTACCCTCCCCTTATGTAGGACTTACAACCCCTAAGACTTACAAGCCAGTGCCTAGGGTCAGACACCTGTCGGGGAGCAGAGGGACCTCTGGACCAGACAGAGTGAAGACCTGGAAGTAGGTGGTCAGTCAAACAACAGGTATGATATTGAGGAAGAGGATGATATGAAACAGGTGAAATGGATGATTGGAACTGTGTAAATATTATTGGGAAGCCCATAGAAAAATGGAGAAAATCCAGTTAGAAGAGCATTAGCAACAACATACTTATTTAAGTAAGTGGAACCAAGGGATTGATACAGGAGGCAAAAATCTTTTACTTTGTTGTGCAATACTGTTATTTTACTGTTAAGGAAGACAGATTGTATTTTCTCGAACGTTTGCATTTTTTTTTAGTTAGTGGGCAGCACATATCAAAGTAGTTACGAATATTGTATAGAAAGCCTTCCATTTTTCATCAATGGTTGCTAATTTGAAGACAGAGTCCCACAATTCATTATGCAAGTAGTGTTTCAGTTTATCTGTATTAAGTTTAGTAATACATCTAATTTCCTGTGTTAAGTTTTAAGTTATAGGTATCCCTTATTAGGATGATTTTAATATACCTATATAATTTGGGCAGAGAAATCCGAAAAATAACTTGATATTCGAGGTGATATTTCATTCCGGCTGGTTAGTAGCTATATGAACTATACTAGTTGACGAGGTTGGAATATACTTTTGAATAAGTCTCTAAGATTATTAGCACTAAGTATAACAAGTAATTTTTGTAATCACAACTTTTAAAGTCAAGATTAGTGTTGAAATCACCGGCTAACACTAGGTTTATGTTATTACCATTATGGTTCTCAATTCGAGCTTCTAAATGTGGTAGAAAATCGAAACTGACGCACTAGGTGAGCAATATGTATCAAATATTTCAAAAACGTCATTCTTGGTTTTTATTTTTATATTTTTTGTCAATGGATTTTACATGTATATTACTAATATCAGAACCTTTTACTAAGAAACATGGCTACTCCACCACCCTTAATGCTTTCTCTATAGTAGCTAGTCTTTAGGGAATACTAAGGCAGTTTAATATATTCAATATTACATTCACTAACACCAAGCTCAGTAATAATTATTATATCAGTTCGAGTGTCATTCAACCAAATATCTGGAGATATCTACTTGGTTAGCTATGTATTGCACATTTAGATGGAGTAGGCTTAAGTTAGGTTTATTTCAAACTTTTATGTGCTGCAAGTCATTATTACAAGCAGTGCAACTATTTAGTTTACTGGTACTGGCTGACTGTAATTTGTAATGTCAAGAATTTCTTGACATGTCTCATTTTGTTCCTACACTGTACTGACAAACAAATATAAGAAATTAAGTAAACAGCTTTTGTGCTATCTTCCTTTCTTAGAAGTTTGAAAACAGTGTTGTTGTAATTAATTTAATTTAAAAGATGAGTTAATTAATAACACTGAACAACACTCACAACATATTCTTCCGGGACGCGTTTCGAAGGTTAACTTTCCTCCATTATCAACCGGACAATAACTGGGTTTCCATGGTGTTTGATGGTGCAGATGGTGATGCTTCTTCTGGTGTTTCTTCTGGTGGCGGTTCAATGAACTTACTGAAAATGTCTTTCTGAGGAATGTCGAAATTAAATACTCGATTTCTATTTTTTAAAATAAAGATTTGTTCCCATGTGGACAGTTCTTGTTTTCCGGTTATGTGTTTGAGAAGTTTCGGTTCTAGCTTTATGTCATGATTTTTTGTCCAAAAGTGAAATGCAACCGCTGATTTTTCTAATTGTTTACTTTTAATGTTTCTAACGTGTTCCTTGGATCTAATTTCTAAATTTCTTTTGGTTTTTCCTATGTATATTTCATTACAATCACTGCATTCAATTTGGTATATGCCAGATTTTTTGTTAGGTGGAATAGCATCTTTGATGTTTGAAAGTAGTAGGTTTTTTATGGAGTAATGGTTTACTGCTGCTAGCTCAATGTTGTATTCCTTGAACACCTTTTAAAATTTATCAAAGGCCCATGGATGATACGTGAATTTTTTGAATATCATTTTTGTTTTTGCTGCTGTGAGAGTTGTAGTTTCTTTTAATAATTTTTTCTTTTCTGCTTGTTTTACCTTTTTATCTACTAATTCTTTGGGAAAGCCGTTTTTTTGTGCTATTTCAATTATTTTGTAATATTCTGTTTTATATTCTTCTGCTGAAAGAGGGATGTTCACCAATCTATGTGTTAAACTATTGAAAATTGCTTGTTTGTAGCTTCTTGGATTGTAACTATTAGCTTTTATGTAGTTGTCTGCGTTGGTTTTCTGTGAATACCGAAATTTATTCTATCCTTGTTTTTGATTAATTTTAGATCTAAAAATGGTAATTTATTATCTTTTTCTACTTCCACTGTGAAATTTATACTTTTGTCCTGTATGTTCAGAAGTTTTAATGCGTCACTGATGTGTCTTTTTGGAACTATTGCAAATATGTCATCCACATATCGCGTGGCGGCGCCGTGGCCGAGCGGTTAGCGCGCTCGCCTACCACGTAGGCGGCCCGGGCTCGATCCCAGGGACCCGCATGTGGTATTCGTGGTGGACAAAGCGGCGTCAGGGCGGGTTTTCTCCGGGTACTCCGGTTTCTCCCGCCATCTCATTCCACCGGTGCTCCATCTTCATGTATCATCAGTGTCACCGCCTGCGGTGCCGTAGTAGTAAAAGCGGGCGTTAAACACTACAACACATATCACTGCCAGAGTTTGAACATCCACGGGAAACCTTTTGTGATCCTTATTTCCAATGAACTCATGTAAATATCTGCTAAGAATGGCGAGAGAGGGTTGCCCATTGCTAAACCTGAAGTTTGACGGAAATACTTTGTTTGGAACTGGAAGAAATTTTGTTCTGTGCATAATTTGGTGAGTTCTATGTATTCTGCAATTTCTGACGATGACATTCTAAGTGATTTGAGCCAATTTTTGATCAGTGATGGGATCTTTTCTATTGGTATACTGGGAAATAGTGACTCTACGTCAAAGGAGACAAGGGTGTCCTCTTCTGTTAATTTGAAGTCTTTGATATGTTCTATTAGTTCATAACTGTTTCTTATGCTTAAACTTTCAAATTTAGGAAATGAATTAAATTTATTAGATAGCCATTTTGCCAGTTTGTAAGTTGGTGAATCTATGCTGCTAATTATGGGTCTAACAAATCTTTATTTTAAAAAATAGAAACCGAGTATTTAACTTCGACATTCCTCAGAGAGACATTTTCAGTAAGTTCATTGAACCGCCACCAGAAGAAACACCAGAAGAAGCATCACCATCTGCACCATCAAACACCATGGAAACCCAGTTATTGTCCGGTTGATAATGGAGGAAAGTTAACCTTCGAAACGCATCCCGGAAGAATATGTTGTGAGTGTTGTTCAGTGTTATTAATTAACTCACCTTTTAAATTAAAAAAGCTTTTGTGCTACTTACCTTTGCCTTTGGTGATGGGAGGTGTGGAAGGTGGGGTGCACTGATACAAGGGAGGAGAGAGAGGGGCCTGTTGTGGAGGTAAGGAAGTAATGGAGGAGGTAGAGGAAGCTGTGGCAAGAGTAGAGACGGAGCCTCCTAGGTGATTGTTGTTATTATTGGATAGACAGTCTTCTGAGGGTACTGAACAACGTTCCACTCGACTTCCTCTTAGAGGCCTTGGTGATGTGCTGCTCCCTTTGATGGCTTGGTGACGATCCCAAGAATCCCAGTAGAGTGCCAATTCTCCAGTCTCACTTGGTACTTCACCTCGCACCAGAATCTCTGAAAGTTAATTTTTAATTTCCCTTTAATGTAACAAAAGATCATTAGCACTTTAATCACTTGAATGCATTCTTTTCTTTTGCTTATTATTTTCCACACAATCACATCATTGCATATATACTGTTAAAATTTTCATACTACCTAAATATCTCTTAAAGCAGAAATTTGACTTGTTTGAATGTTTTACATGGAACTATCTAAATACTGAGCTTGACCCGGTATCTTAAAATGTATTGAATACTGATATGTAGAGTACCAGATTCTTGGGAAAGGCATGAGGTAAAGGAAAAGGCCCTACCAATTGCATTTCTATGATCCCATTTCTCTTTAAAGAGAATATATTGCAATGCAGCAGCTAAGGATCCCCTTAGCACCAAAAGACTGGTCAGTTGAGAGATAAGGAGACTGAGGATTCTTCTCCCACCGATGTAAATCCCAGAAGGCCCACTGTGATGCAAAGAGATACTTTCTGGAATCTTCTCCCCCTCCCACATACTCTTGTAGTACATAAGTGCTAGTAACTCAGTGTGTTCTATGAGAGACAATATTTGTGACAGTGAGCCTGCTGCTGTTTAGAGAGGTCTCGTGTTCAAAACTTCAATGAGTGAAGTGATAGTGAAAAGTGAACTAAGTCACATTAGTGAGGTCAGGTGACAATAAAAACTGCACAAAGCAATAATATGTTCCAAACAACACTTTAACACTATTGTTAACGACCTTTGTATTTTTGAAAAGAGGTTAAGGCAATGAATCCATGAAAAACTACATATTAACAATTTTCTTTCAAATAATGAACATTTTAGTACAGGTACATAAAATAAAATAAATGAAACACATGAAGTTTTAATAAACCATTTCAAACTATTTTTGGGATTTTAAACTGGTTTATCTACTTTGGTTAAAAAAGTAGGAAATTATTTTAAACTTTTGTACTACAAATTTTACCTTTATATGTATCAAAATCAATTACCATGCATTATCTCACAAAAACTTGAAAATGACTGGACCAATTTGAACAATTTATTTTTTGCTTTGCTCGTCTCAATACTAGGATGGTTTAGAAGAAAAGAACATTAGGAATAACCCAAAGGAACAGTCAAAAAATTGAAAAAATTAAAATGGGTAATTTTGTATGGGAATTACCACTTTGGATTACTTTCAATACATGGCATTTGTGGCAGACTTATTAACAACTGGATCTATTACATTTAAAATTGTAAAAACAAAAGAAAAACAAAAAAACAAAAAAAGTGGGTTTTGAGAATAGATTTGGTTAATCAAATGTAATTACATTTTGCAAACATTCATTTTGATCAGCCATTCAATTAAGGTAAACTGACTTTGCTAGCTTAGAAATAAGCAGGAAAAATTACCGCCTGATAAGCGGAGGGTCTGTGGTTCAAATCTCAGCTGTGGCATTGAATTTTTAAGTTCCAGTTCTACCTCTCAAACATTGCCCACACACAGCTTGTGTGTTTAAAAACACCAACAGTAAGTTTGTTGGCATAAATAAATAATAATTACCATCTGAAGGTTATTTAATCCTGGGACATAAAGTACTTACAATAGTAAGTCACCATTGGGGTAATTGTCTCTGATGTGAGACTGCCTTTGTGGTTTACCAGGAGAAATACGAACTGATTTGAGAATTCAATGCCATTCTGGCAGATTGTCACATTAGCTCAATGGTTAGAGCACCTGCCTGGTAAGCGGAAGGTCTGTGGTTAAAGTCCCAGCTGTGGCATTGAATTTTTAAGTTCCAGTTCTACCTCTCAGATGTTGCTATATTATTTAACTTAGCAACTGTTAAACATAATTTTATGTACAAGGTCCTTATTTTAGAATTTTGTGAGAACACGGCAAAAACACGGCAGTGTTCATGGAGTCAATTGCCGGGAGCGGGTAGATCTTACAATCAGTGGTTGGCACACACTCTTATAGTTAATCAAAGCATATTCAAAAATGTGTATCTACATTTCTCACTTTCAATGCTGAAAATGTCCTCCATGTGCTGCTACATACAGTTGACGTCTTCTTATGGAAGAATGGACAACATTTTGAAGTTCGACTGCTGTAATGGCTTCGATTTCCTCTCTTATATACTGCTGAAGTTTATAAATAGAATGCAGATTTTTCATGTATATTTCTAATATTTTGTATTAGTATATTAATATTGCTTTAAGATCGATATTGCCTCGTTTAACTACATTGCGACTTTTATTTGTAAGGAACACTAAAAGGTAGAATGTACATGAAAAATCTGCATTCTATTGATGAACTTAAGCAGTATATAAGAGAGGAAATCGAAGCTATCGCTGCAGTGGAACTTCAAAATGTTGTCCATTCTTTCGTAAGATGTCAACGGTGTGTAGCAGCAGATGGAGCACATTTTCAGCACTGAAAATAAGAAATACAAGTACACATTTTTCAACTTGCTTTGATTAACTATAAGAGTGCGTGCCAACCATCGGTTGTAAGATCTACCTGCTCCCAGCAATCGTCTCCATGAACACCGCTGCAATTTTACTGTCTTCTCACAAAATTCTAAAATAAGGATCCTGTATAATACAATAGCTGACATCATAAAGAATAAAGTTGTTTACTGACATAATATATTAAGATTGATTTGCTTTTTATCTAATTTTAATAAATAACAATGTACATAAACTATTATACATAACTAGTACAAAAGCAACATTTTTACTGTATCATGGGCCATAATCACTCCCTCTGACTGTGACCTAACTTGCGCCCACTAAATAATAAAGCTCCAATTTTATAGCTGATTATGTAACCTATTATAAATACAAAGAGCCCTTTGTACTAGTTTATTAAACCTGTCATGAATCTACACTTTGAATTAAAAAATCAAAATAAAGAAATTGTTGTGCTCACATTAAATTCAATTAGGTTGCTAGGACCAGGTTGTTTTGTAAATCTAGTAATTTCTTACTTTTAAAAATACATTATGGAGGGTATTTAAGAATTTACAAAAACTGCAGAGCAATTTTTAGCTCAATATATGAGGTTCTCCTGAAAATAACAAACATGCAAATAAAAAACTGTTATGCAGAGTATTTCAATAGGGGAAGAGAGGAACAGAGTAAAATGAACTTGAAATTCAACACTACACTTTACCTAAATGCCATGCAGCAATATCTGTTTGGATTTTCAAAAATTGCTGACAGGAGGACGTTTGGAAATGATTTCATATTTTTCCCAGTAGACCACTAGGAAATCTCACATCTTAGACAAGTACCCCAAAGGTGACTTGCAATCTTAAGTACCTTATGTCCCGGCACATGGAAACTCTAGCTTACACAGCAGCTAGCGAAACTTGTTACTTCTGTAATAGTATGCATGCATCTGCCACGTGTGTTATCTTCTAAAGCTTTTCTGTTTGAAACAGAATGAACTGGTGTTCAACAGTATTCTATATTGTATTCTTTGAAGTGAGGAAAACATGTAAGTACATGGATTCCTGAAGTACATATGTCTTATAGTTACTTTTGGGAGTAGTTTTGCACATCTGCACTAACAGAAAGTGCAAATAATAATAGGCAAAGTCTGCAAGTGTTTTTTTTTTCCTTTCATTATTTTTAGATTACATTCAGAGATATAGTGTGTAATAATTATGACATCATATTCAAAGGAATTCTGCTGGACATTGTTACAGTAACTTTTCCAATAAAATTCATGATTGTGATACAGTTGATGTGATTTTCCTCCTGCTCCAGACAGACTGATGATAAAAATGGAGCACTACAGATATTATAGTAAATGTGAATAATGTTCCCGGTTCAGTTGAGGTACATTTCACTGCCTCTGGAAAGACTGGAAATGAATGATGAATGATTCTAGGTTTGAAAAGTCAACTAAAAGAGAAAACTTTGCAACCGACCAAGGAGGTAGAAAACATGTGCTTCCAAGTACACATAAATTGAAGAAAATAATCATGCTTCCAATGAAAACTGGGAAGAAATGAAAATAAGTTTAAAGGATTGTATGCCAGTTGAGATAGTGCAAAAATGTGATGTAACACTCTGCCACAGATGTTTTGAATCTTACCACAGTTGATAAAAAACTTTTATCACACCTAATGTTTCGGTAAATATGTGGTTGGGGTTTAAATGATCTGTAATTGCTTTAAGAAATAAAGTTTAATCATGAAATACATGAACTTGATGGAAATATATTCGTTCATCGTTGTGGTACATTTTAATACCGTTAACACCCAGCTGTCTATTTATAGACATGTGATTTTGGGACACTGGGTGAATAAAAAGGCAAACAAAATATATTCTTGACATATTGTGTGAACTACTAAATTACATACTTTTTTTTCTTTTCAACGTTTGAAAAAAAAAAAATAATTTGGGCATTAATGGGTTAAAGTTTTCTTAATAACTGGTAGTATTCTAGCAAAAAAGAATGTCAAAACAGAAAACAATCTTTTTAAAACACACCTAACTACATATGCTTTAATAGAAAAAGAGCTTTAAATAATGTAAAACCTTTTATAAAAGTTACTTTTATTAATTTTAGCCCAACATTAAGAAGTCGCCATGAAGTGTGTACCTTTAATTCTTAATGACTTGAATGCTAGACAGCACTACAAAATTATCCTATAGCATGCATACCATAATAGTTAATCTAAAATTCATAAATTTCTTAGCAGATAGACTTTTTTCTAAAGCATATGCAACACCCACCTGTGTATTTCTTGAGATTGTGAAGAGCACGAATCAGGCGCCGTACTTCTTCTTCCCGAGCATTTTTCTCACTAAGAATATTGCGCAACTCATGCTCAGACTTCTCCTGTAGGGTTTCAAGTGAGGTCACTTTCTGACAAACACCCTGAAAAAAGAAGTAAAAGACCATAACTAAAGTAAACTACACATAACAGAAGAACAGAAACCAAGCACAGAGGTTATAAATACATACACGAATGGACTCTGAACTGAGCCCCACAACTTGCAGCCATTGCTTCAATGAGGGCACTAGTTTCATCTCTGTTGGAATAGCATCTTCTTGTAACTTTGCTTTTGTCACAAGTTGCCTCGAGTACAATTTTATCAACTTTCCCTAGAGAAACAGAAACAACATGGAAAATTACTTTTTAACAATAACAGAATAAGCTTCATATATTCTCTGCCTCAGGAGAATTTTATCACTTCTGGTAACTATTAATATCTAGAGTTTTAAACAGTATTTGTCTTGTGTTTACTTTTAACTGGATTTTAGTGTTTGGTTTTCAGTATTCTGGAGATTATCATCTATCTGTGGGGTTTTTTTTTTTTTTTTTTTGTTGCTTATTTACATTTATTTATTACTTTTCTTTTTTTCCCATTTATTTTTAATTGTTTGTGATTGGTCAGAATCTAAAATGTAGAAAATGGCATTCCATTGAGTAAACTATGGAAGTGAATGAAATTTAGTGTATACATTGGCAAAATAGACCCACATTTAATATTTTTCATGGACGAGGCTTGGTTCCACCTTCATGGATGTGTGTACAGAAAATAATTGTTATTTCTCAGCAGGAACTATGGCAAGTGATGGATAGTTGTTGTTGTTCTCCATATTCAGCTCGTAGTCAGTGATGGATAATGAGGTGCCAAAAATGTATGGACAATGATGGTGACCAGTTTCAGCATCTGCTATAATTATATTGGTAAGGAAAGCCTTTAAAAGTAGTTTTAAAATGTTGTATGGTT
Source organism: Tenodera sinensis (assembly GCA_030765045.1). Taxonomy (NCBI): domain Eukaryota; kingdom Metazoa; phylum Arthropoda; class Insecta; order Mantodea; family Mantidae; genus Tenodera; species Tenodera sinensis. The sequence goes on from CM060965.1 coordinate 27,488,420, forward strand.
TCATCCTTGCTGTTCTATGACAGCAACAGCCGGCAACGAGTGCCAATGACGCCTACAGGCAAAACACAGCGCAGTCAGTTCGTAGTCTTTTGGATCACTCATTAGTTTTAGGGAATAGCGTCTACTTCATTTCAATCAATACTAACCAACTATGTTAAGTAGATTTTCCGGGTTTGTGGGCCATGGTCGAGTTGGATTACCTTCCTCCGACGTTTCGCTGGAAACTGCGTCCAGCATCTTCAGGGTCAACCTCTATCCACCACTTGCCGTAGTTCACATTGAGAAATGCTGGCAGTTTGTTGGCAGATATTTTGTTATAATTCTTCCACGGTGTGTGCATTTGTCTTGTACACCTTATGTTTTAAGTTACCTCAGAGATAGAAATCGCTTATTGGAGCTCTGAGAAACCTTTCTCTGCTAGTGGTGCACCATACACCAAATTTTTCATCACGAACAATATTAGGTTCTGAATTACAGGGCCAAATTTTTTTTGATGCAACAGTTGATGCCCATACAGATATGAATACAGTTTTGCCCCCTTTTTTAGAGAATTAACAGACAGGAGGTGTGATTTTGCTTTTTTTCAACAAGACTCTGCAACAGCTCATAAGGGCAATCTTTTGATGAGAACAATTGAAAGTGTGTTTCAGGGCAGAATTATTAGTAGAGATTTGTGGTCCTCCAACCTAGGATAACTTAAAGCATAAAGTGTACAAGACAAATGCACACATCCTGGAAGAATTAAAATAAAATATCTGCCAGAAAATTGTCAGCATTTCTATGGTGACCAGTTTCAGATCTCCTTTCATAAAGTTGGTACGTAAAGCCTTTAAAAGTAGTTTTAAAAATGTATGGTTTCACCTGCACTTTTCTATGATAGCGGCAGATGGCAACTAGCACCAATGAAGTGGACAGGCAACTGTGCAGCCTGTTCAGAGCTTGTTTGCTCTCCCAGTATGTATGGCTGTGTGTTTAGTGAAGGCAGAGCCAGTTGACATGCTCAAGAAACTGTCTCACGCTTCCAAATGAGAATGCGCTTAGTGGCAGGTGATGTTGGCACAAGTAATCTGAATCAGATATTTGTTGGAATGGAATGTTAATTTTGGTTTCTGATACAAACTCAATCACAGTGCACTGTCTCATCTTTCTCAGTATTCACAAGAATAGGATTGTGGCCATCAACCTGAAGAAAAATGACAGTTTTGTTGCCACTGGACATCCTGTTAATAATTTTTGTCTTTTCTAATAGATTTGAGTTGAAACACTCAGAGACCCATAGTTATGAAACCCATTAACCAAGTATGCACTAAGTGGCATATACATATATGACAACTTTTCTTTGTGTTGTAGGTTTTAAACATGATATTCACTTTCAAAAGTAGACTTGGTTCACCTGTTTTCTGCATTGTATAGTCTTCAGAGAATGGATATTTGTTTCGTCTTTTGAGCTATGAATATGCTTTTATACATACATGTATTAAAAATCTGATGTAATTGCACTCACTATTCTTTCTAACAAATATTTATTCTTCTGCTTATGTTAACATAAAAATTTGTAGAAAGTGTCCTATTGCAATTGCCTCATAGAGACAAGTGGACCAGGTGGATATAGTAGGCGTTAAATGATAGACAAATCTTTTAAGATTTAAGAGTGGATTGATATGTGATGGCTTTGAAATTCCATTCTCTCTGCATGGCTACAAGAGAATTAATAAATATAATCCCATTTTGATTATCATTAATTTCCTATTTGAGAAAAGTATCTGAAAATTTAAATCGACATAACGGAACATCTCAATGGTTAACACAAAAAATTAATTTGACATAGATTGCTGCTTTAACGAAATCTTACGCTTTAAAGTTATGCAAAAGTAATTCAGAGTGAAGGGGAGTTCAGAAGTTATTCCCAGAAAATTCAAGATATATTACATATTTCATTATCATGAGAATGTCTTAAAACACAGAGCATTTTAATCAAAATTATCAACGCCATTTTTAAGAAAATAAAAATAATTGAAAAATTTTCCATGCAAAGGGTGATTAGGTGGAGGGATTTTCTTGAAAATGGTTCATGTCACATTCTTGGAAGATGCTGAACTTAAATATCAAGTTTGGGTTTTAACTGACTTTTTATTTTAGAGTTATCTTCTAGACACTACATTTTCTAAAATTGTTTGTTCTTTTTTTTCTTTTTTTTTTGTGGGAGGGGGATTCAATGCACCTTAAAACATACCTCCAAGGAATTGACATTGAATTTGTTGGTAGAGTACAACTGCCCCTAATTACTATATATAGTAGAGAAAGTAAAAAATGGAGATGTTTTTAATGTAACTTCACTAACGTAACTGAACTTTTAACTTCACTTTCTACACCAGAACTTATTGGAATTGGAGACTGTTGCTTCCATCCTCAGCCTTGATTCACTCCTGCAACTTGTAGATAGCATTTTGGTTGGATGAACTGCACAATGAGATTCCTTTGATATAGAACATCAAAGTTTAACAAATTATGTCAATTTTTGTGTATGAATAACTTTTCCCAGATGGAGAGTTCCGTTTTTGAAGGCCTTTAAAAGCTTAGGTTTTTCTTTCAGCTGATGATCTGTGGATCAAAAATGCTCTGCAACTGCTGATTTTTCTCTTTGTTTATATTTCACATTTCGTATGTGTCCTTTAAATCTTTTAATATTCCTCTGTTGTTTTCCCTATGTACACTTTTTGCAAATCTTTACATCAAGTTCATAAATACAGAAGTTCCCCCCCCCCCCCAGAAGAATTTTGTCCTTGGTGTTAATTTTGAATTTCATTCTTTTTTTAGCTTATGTAGATCATACAAGCCTGTGCCTACGGTCAAATGTCTGTTGGGCAGCAGAGCAACCTATGGACTGCACAGAGTGAAGACCTGGAAGCAAGTGGACTAAGATTTAAAAATGGAATATTTAGAACATCCGAGGCTCATTGGGCGGCACAGTGGCAGAGCGGTTAGGTTGTTCGCCTACCATCTAGGCAGCCTAGGATCGATCCCAGGGACCCCCATGTCGTATTTGTGATGGATGAAGAGGTATCTGGGTAGGTTTTCTCTGGGTTCCACTGCCAGTAATTCCACAAACTGCTCCATCATCACCTTTCCATTCATTGATTTTACTTGCATTTCATATCAGCCACTTCCTCACTATCGTACCTGGTGGTTGGCTGACCCTCCACTTTCAGATCCCTAGGCACAGGCTTGTAAGTCCTCCATAAAGGAAGGGTAATCAGGTGAAGAAGGAGGAGGAGGATGATGATTATTATTAAAAACTAGGTGAACCCTTTATAAGACCCCTGCACATAGGTCTTTTTATTAGACCCTTTATGCCCCTTATCTAGAGTGCTCTACATTAGCCCTGTAGCTTTCACAAAAGCACTCAGGGACCAGATGTTAGCTCTCTTAATATCTGCTGGGGTCAAAAAGAAAGATCCCAAGAGTCAATGCCTAAGCTGTACAAACGCAGGACAGCTGCATAGGATATGTGCAGAGGTTTCTTTGGCCTCACCGCACTTCCTGCACTTTGGGTAATTTTTAATGCCCATTATGTGCAGATGTCTTTATAGGGTGTTGTGGCCAGTAAGAATGTCCACAATCCTCCTACAATCCTCACGGTCAAGTTTGACCAAGATCTTTTGATATCTGCGGCTAGGAAGCCCACATAATTCATATGCCTGCCTACTTCCCTACATCGGAGTGCAGCTTGTCTGTCGATATGGAAAGATCTAGCTTTACACTACGTGGCGAGATCCCTAAACAAGGTTCAGTGCCAATAAAATCACTGGCAGATACTTGTCTTGCCAGTGCATCAGCTTTTTCATTGCCTCCAATTCCCGAGTGTCCAGGCACCCAAATTAAGGTTACTGTCCAGTGGCAGCTCGTGATGAGGGGCTGCAGTGCTGCAGCCCCCCCCCCCCCCCAGGTGTTTCTGACTCAATGGCTCACCTTATGTTTTGTAATACAGATTCGTATTCTGCTTTTAAAATAGTTTTAATGTTGCGCCCATCGAGTTGAATGCAGTCGATTAGTATCGAAGTACTGCTTACAGCAGCTACTTCCTCCTGTGCAACTGGCGAAACCATTTCCTCCCCTGGCACTACCAGGCTAAAAGAGTTGATTCCCCGCCCACATTCCTTCAGTTTCCTCCCCCCCCAGAACCCCTGTGTTACCTTTGAAACAAGCTGCAAACCATGCAGCTCTCAATGCTTGGAGAAGTCGAGAGCGGGCAGTTAGAGCGCTGTTTCGTGTGTTCTAAGCGCATGTGGTAACTATGACAGTGTCGCCAATAATGAATCATACTGTGCAATATTTGCAATATATTCACTTCAGTACATTAACATTACAGGAGAAATGTGAAATTAAGCATCGCGGAAGGCCTACACCCATGCTAGACATTAAACAATCGTCTACAAGCCGAAAAAAAGAATATACGAGGAGTTTTAACAGCGAGGTGTACAAAAAGTTTGAATGGTTGTCCGGCTGTGATATTAAAAACACATTATTTTGTTTCCCATGTATTTTGTTTCGTGTGGACTCTAGTTGGACTCGGAAAGGTATAAGCGATCTTAGAAAACTGCTTGAAAAGATTTTTTTAAAAAAACTTGCAAAATCTGAGAAACATTTAAACAACACTGTGAACTTGGCTATGTTGGGAAGGGCAAATATTGAAGAGAGTTTTAGTTCAGCTCATAAAGAAGCCATTGAACGCCATAATAACGAGGTAAGGAAAAACAGAGAGTTGTTGACAAGAATTATCGATTGCATTAAGTTTTGTGGAATCAATGAGTTGGCATTAAGAGGGCATAATGAAAATGCAGATTCCGACAATCCAGGTATATTTCTCAATTTGATCAAATATACATGTGAAATTGATTCGTTGTTTAATTCACATTTGGAGAGTTCTTCGTCTTTTAAAGGCTTATCAAAAACTATTCAAAATGAGCTCCTTGAATGTATGCTGGAAGTATGCAGAGACGGAATTTTATCTGAGATTAAAGAAACTGAATTTGTCTCTATTCTTGCCGATGAAAGCACAGACATTTCAGCAATACTTCAGCTTGTGATAATTCTTCGTTATTGTAACAAAGAAGGAAAAGCCGTCGAGAGATTCTACGGTTTCTTCAACCCAACCGGGATGCCAATTTAATATCAGAGTGCATACTTTCACAGTTGGAAGTAATTTTAAAAACCAAGAAAGATAAGCTGATTGGACAGAGTTATGATGGAGCAGCTGTGATGAGTGGTGTATTAAATGGGGTACAAGCAAAAATCAGGGACTGCTACAAATATGCGTATTTTGTGCATTGCTATGCCCATCAATTAAATTTGATAATGGAAAAAGCAGCTAAACAAAATACAAGGGCACGGATATTTTTTGCTAATTTGTCAAGTATTCCTGTTTTCTTCTCACGATCTCCATATAAGCAGTCTGTATTAGATGCATGTGTTTCAAAGAGAATTCCGTCAGCTGGGGCTACAAGATGGAATTTTAAAAAAAGAATAGCAAATGTTGTCTATGAGAAGAAAGAACCATTACTGGAATGTTTGCAGACCATAATGGAATCTGACACATCAAACAACATTACAATAAATGAGGCAAGTGCCATAATAAGTTTTCATGAAGATTCTGATTTCAACTTCTGGCTCGCCTTGTTTCATTTACTGATGCCTCATGTAGATATTTTAAACAACTGACTACAACATTGCCAGTTAGATGTTTCTAAAGCACAAGACTGCATATCAAAGTTTCGGCATGCCGTACTGACTGTATGGAACAATGTAGACGTGAGTAGAGAGGAATGCGAAGGCGAAAGCTCCAGCAACGCCGCAAGGTTGATGGCAATCAGACACAGGTTGCGGCTGCAAAGGAAGTGTGCGATCTCATTATATCACAAACCAACACCCGGTTCCAGTTCACAGACCATCTGGTAGTATCTTCTATTCTATGTGAAGACAAATTTGAAAATTCTCAAACTTTTCCTGAAAGTGACCTGAATATGTGTGTGAAGCTTTTCCCAATGCTCGAGAAAGACAGACTGAAAACAGAACGCACTGTACTGTACCAGAGATCAGAATTCAGAAACATTGGTGGCGCTATCAAGCTCTTGCAGTTTCTTCTATCTCAGAACTTACAAGCCTCGTTCTCAGAAGTTGTAAAGTTACTGCACATAGCTGTCACTACACCAATGACAACTTCCGAACCAGAACGGTGCTTCTCATGTTTGAAAAGGGTAAAATCCTACCTCAGAAATACGATGGGAGAAGAGAGGTTGACCGCGTTAGCTATGCTGTCTATTGAGAAGTCTAGGGTTAAAAACATTCTGGACTTCAATAACAAGGTGATTCAGAAGTTCATTACCTACAAGAGGAGGCGTATAGAACTAATCTACAAATAAGGTAAATTGCATTGTTAATAGTTCTTATAATTTTTGTATGCAGCATCCCTGTGTTCAATGTCCACGAGCCGCCACTGTTATTGTCCCTCGGTCACAGAGTTCATCCAGAGCCCTCTGACTGCCAGGCCAACTTAAAAGTGGTCCTGACTGTGCAGAGAGGCCTTAGAGCAGACTGGCTATCAGAACAGACAGAAATCCTTCCTCTATAGCCAGTTGAATCTTTGATATATATACCACAGGCCAATATGGCAAATACCTCGGCCTGGAAAACAGTAGCATATGTGCTTAGGGAAAATGATTTCTGTATACCAGGCCCCCAAAAGAGGAGGAGGAGGAAGAGGAGGCTCACTGAGAACAACTTGTGAATTGCTCATTAACTGCCATCACTTCAGCTCCCTGTATCACCATATTAATTATATAAAAAAGATTAAATTAAACACTTATTTTGTTACACATGAATATCCTGTCACCCTGTTGCCATTGTTTGCTGTTCTTTCAGCGTGGACTTCTAATATCTTTATGTAATTTCCCGCATCTAACATTTTTCAGATATGCCTGCTAGTACAAGGATGGGTCAATAAGTAATGCCTCCTATTTGTTTTCTCTTTTAATTGCCAATAAAATTGAATCCAATTTACATACCTTGAAAACTACAACATTGACGATTAATTTGTCACTTTTCAATATTATCTCCATCCTTTTCCACGGTTTTGGTCCACCTTTTAACTAGGGCGTGTATTCCAGTGTGGTAAAACACAGAGTCTTGCTTCCTAAGCCATTGACACATGGACGTTTTCACAGCCTCCTCATCTTCAAAGTGAATCCCACGATGAGCTTCCTTTAGTGGCCCGAACAGATGGAAGTCTGATGGTGCCTGGTCAGGGCTTTATGGGGGGTGAGGTAAGACTTGCCATCCCAATTTCCCAATTTCTCAATTTCTGCAGTGGTGTAACGGCTGGTGTGTGGTTTTGCATTGGTACCCAACGTGAACAAACTTTTGAGTAACCCAGTTGTTGAATAATCGTCATCACACTGCCTTTACTGAGAGAGGTAATGCGACACAATTCACCTGTTGTTATCCGGCGATCACTGCGAATGATCTCATCGACTCGCTGAATGTTGCATGGAGTCACTGCAGTCCCGGCCTGCCGCTTCGCGTTTCATCTGCCAAGGGTGTTTGTCCTTCAGCTTCGTTACAGCGACAAACCCATTGTCTAACAGTGCTGACATCCACCACTGCATCACCATACACATTTTTTAGCCTTTTGTGAATGCGAATTGGCGTTACACCTTCTGCAGTCAAAAATTCAATCACAGAACGCTGTCTAATACAAATGTCGATGTCAGCCATTCTGCAAGAGGATGTAGTGCTGCCACCTGTTGACTTAGGAAGTTACTACTGCAGGGGATTGGAGAAGAAGGTTTGAGGAATTGCGCCAAATTCAAATTTTTCACATAACTAACTTATTTAAGGGAAAAAAAACAGGAGGCATTACTTATTGACCCACCCTCGTAAATAAGGCCCTGGATTTTAAGTTGAGTTAATTGTCTCCACATGAGATTCTGTCGCAGTTACAGTGTATCTTGGAACAAGCGAGAAAATCAAGTGCTTTTCAACTGACACACAGAAAACCGCGTTCCATATATCAAAGCTTATTTTTGTCGAGAGCCCTGTTAAGTGCTCGATATTCATTTTCAACCCGGGAGTGAAATCATAGGCTTATTCAAAATTTTCTGTTTTGAACTATCAAAATATTTGGCATACCCAGCAGTAGCAATGAGGCCAAATATTGCTTTGGCTGTTGGTTATCTGAGTAACATAGCTCCAATACTAATCAATATTTATTAAGTTTCCATGCAAATTCAGCTCAATTTGAGTTCTTTTACTGGATTGAATACTACATGGAAATGTGAATTCAAAAGGGATTGGGTTGAAATCTTGTTGGATTAATGTTTGATCTCATTTCCAGATTGAATTTAACATGGAAATTCGGAGATGGGAATGGACTCAAATCAAGTTCAATTCTGCATGGAAACATAATTATTTTGCAACTGTCAAAATAAGTTAGGGGCTTCTAGAGTGATATTAACATGGTATAACTTGGTCCTAAATTTCATCATTGAATTTGCAATGAGCAAGTTTTTACCACATTTGAATGAATTTTTAATTTTTTTCCACAATTATCTTACTTTTAATTATATACTATTAATCAATACTATATAAATGTCCTATATTATTCTACTCTTGTATTTATTTTGTTCCATAATTATTTGTACCAACTTTTGTGTGCTTACAATTACATACATTTTGTGGATTTACTTGGAAATAAATTTTGTTCTTATTTGAAATTGGTATATCCTAAATAATGATATTCTATTGAATGAACACAATTTTATTTCCCTCATGTTATTGCTACTTAAATGTGTGTGTGTATTGTTCATAAACAATTGCTCTTATTCTATTCTTTGAACATTCTTATTGCATTCTATTGCTCTTATCACAATTATTTTTACCCATTTAAATTTATTGAGATTCTAAGGCTTTCACGGCCGGTGTCAATACTAGAAACAATATATTCCGAAAACTGACCCATATGGACCACTATCATCACAAGAACTCTAATCACCATCCGAAACAAAAACGTGCTATGATCAAAACTTCGGCAGATCGAGCTACATGCATTTGTGAACCACAATATCTAGATCAAGAATTTGAATGCCTAGATAAACACTGCAATTAAATGGCTATACTAAACATGAAATCAACAGACCATTACACCCTAGGTTCCACCACCACACGAATATCCAATAACAATAGTAAGACTTTCCTACCGTACATCAGATAAGTGACAGACCACATTGGGAAACCACTCCAACGCCATAACATTGACACCATTTTCATACCCACAAAACAGATCTGCAACATACTCCGATCAGCCAAAGACCCCAGGGATCCTCTATCTACAGTGGGAGTGTATAGAATACCATGATCATGTGGCAAAGTGTACATTGGGACCACAAAGCGAAGCATAAACACTCGCACTGACGAACACAAAAGAAGTTGCGTTTGGGTCTGATTGAAAATTCAGCGATTGCAAAACATGCCATAGAAGAAGGTGAACACATCATCTAGTACAAAACCACAGATATTCTAGCCTCAATGTCCCACTACTATTCTCGTTTATTCCGTTGAGCCATCAAAATACAAAAGCATAAAAACAACTTCAATCACAAAGAGGAAGGCCTTAAACTTAACAGATTATGGCAAACAGCACTATCAAAAGCAAAAATCAAGAACTTCACACAAGCCAATCAGATGCCAGCAGATCACAACATGCCACCAACATTGGTCCAGCCCGTTGCCCATCCGGACATATCACAATAGACCTCCCCTCCAGCTACTGATATAAATACTGCATCCCACGGAGAAAGCAGCACAATTGCTGTTGATACGCTAGGATACTTCGACCTCGCCGCCACTCATGATGCCTGCCGTAGTTGCAGACGAAACATCTGGGAAGAAGCAGCCCAGTAGACCACGGCCCATAAGTCCAGAATATATTGTTTCTAGCATTTAAATTTACTTACATGTAGCAATGTAGGTTTATGATTCTAACATATTTTGTAAATAATGTCCTACATAACAGTCTCTTTGTATATGTATATAATTTACAAGACAAATAAAGTATCTGCCTATTCAACCAACATAAATTTCCATCACAGTAATTCTTTTTAAGTGTCATTGGGATTCCTCTGTGTTCTGTTAAACTCATTGTTTTATTTCCTATAAGGAACTACAATACTAGCAAGCAATGAGTTACTATTCGGCATCCTAAGGTTACAGTGTACATTACTTGCTTTTATAGTGAGGGAATTCAGAAGGTATGTTGGGCAGTTGCATTCAGTATCAATAATTTAAGAAATATTCAACACCCATTCTTCCTAAAGTGTATGTCCCCACTGATGATACTGAGATGATACGATTATTGGGAAAGGAAATATTCCATGGCTAATTTTACAGTACATATTTCCCCAATTTTTTCTGAGTTTGATAAAAATACAGGACGCATATTGCATTACACTGCAATTTTCTAACTCATACTAAAACCCTTCAAGCAGAATTGTCATCTTATCAAAGGCCTTAAAAGTGGTTAACCTTCATTGTTATGACTTCATTTTATTTCTCCCTTGTGTACTCTTGGACCAAACTCCTACTGTCATCAGTTTATGTCAATACTGTTTCAGAAGACTTACCATATTCGGTAAGTAGGTATACAAACTATGGCCAACTTACCCCTCAGTTGCACTTTCTTTGAACATTTTTTCAAGACCACGCTTTACACAAAATTTGTCAGTAATTGTACTCTGTCATATTAGAATATATCCATATTGCATGGATACATATACATACAATCTTATTTGGCACTGCTTTGCATCCTCAAAGGCAATATCAATTTCTGCTTTTAAGCATTAATATCCTTTCTGATTCGAAAGGCACTGAATATGCTAAATATAAATGCATTTAACCCATTACACAAAACCAAATAAGCAAATTAGCCTTTTATTACTTCTGGAAATACTCAGCAATGACAAAATAAACTATTCCACTCATCACAGTGGCAAAGAAAATATTCCATTTCCATTGCTAAATTTCAGGCAAGTAAACTGGTAATTAGCAACATTTAATAATCTAGCATAAAGTTCATTCAAGCCGAACCTTTGATGTACTAGGTAACCATCGTCTCTCACCATTTCATCGACGAAAATGAGCAAATAAATAAATTCAGTGGTGCATTAATAATAAATAAATAAATTCAATATTGCGTTAATTAAAAGCTAAAACGGGAATAATTATATACAAACTGATGGTTAGGAAACTGATTTCATCAAGGGCATAGTTATCTATGCAGTACATCATTTTGACAGATGCAAGATCTGCTCTAAAGAGTGTAACATGGGTTTAGTACTTACCTCTAAGGTTCTTATTTCCTGCTGAGTTAATTCTACGCTTGTTGCACATTGTGTTCTCAAACCTTCCAAACGATCAGCAGAAATGTCAATCATTGACTGCAAATGCACAAGATCAAGAACTCTCCGCGTTTCCTGATCTCCCTCTTCATCCGCCATTACAATTAATTTATTTACTACACTCGAACAACATCTTTAAATTTCTGTCGGCAATTCATTTTAAATTGAAGAAATAATGTTTTTGAAGTATATACATTTTCGTTTCTCAGTTCTCCAGAAGATGCCCCGCCATCTTGGATAGCTTTACTATGTTGCCACTTCTCCGAATTTACGAGATTTTGCACAAGCTCTCGAGGGGATTTCAAAGATTTCCATGTAATATGAATTTTGAAAGTTTTAGCATTCTCATAAGAATTGTCGTGTTATCCATTTTGGCAAGCAATAGAGGGGTATCATTTCATTCAATATTAAGCACGGCACAATACTTGTAAAGCTTAAGTACCTTGCGAACCTCGGTACCCTTGAAATGAAATGCGGGGTGGGGGATAGAGAAGTCTATCTACTATATGCCAAATTATTTTCTATTTGTTACAAAGAAGTGCTATAAAATAACTCAAGCGATTTATACTTACATATTTATAGTTCAAGCATTGTCTATTTAGTGGTGCAAGTACCATTACATTTTGGCAGCTACGTCTTGGCTTCAAATAAGACCATTCATGTCATACAAGCCCCCCCCCCCCCATCCCAAGGGACCTGGAGAGATGGTTTCGACCACTTCAGCTGCCGTGGTGCAAGCTCTGCGGACTCGTGGTACTTGTGACGTTACCATAAGTACGCCGGGGCGAACATTCGAGCCCCTCCCGCAGGGGAGTTGTTTGTTTAGGTTGGTCTCGGGGGGCTCATGGTTCCCAATGCTCATGGGAAATTGGGTACGCCTGGGCGTTGATGCATAGGTGGGGTTGTGAGACACCTCAATGTCCTCCCATACTAGCCTGAACAAATTGACAGTACGCTAGATTACTGGCGGCTCAGATGAGGGTTTCGATGTCTTCCCGAATGGGTTGACGGGCGTAAAATGGCGTATCCACTTTCGTCCCTGTTTAACACCTGACGCCAGTGATTGCCCTAATGGAAGACCTACGGAGATGAGGGGCACCTGGATGCCACTTTTCACTAGTACATGAGAGGGAGTTTCAACTCTTAGTGGAACCCCCGGCTTCTAATGCCATACAAGCTTAGGTCTTTGAAACAGCTACCATTTTTGCTGTCAAGACATGAGAGTATTGTGCACCCTAAAGACCAACTACTACTATTACTATAATAGCCACTTTGTTACTTTGCTCCTAGTCCCTTTTCCATTTTCATTAGAGCTTTATTGCAATAAAGAGGAATAAATTATGACTTGTTCAGTTCTTATCTTAAGAACAAAATAAACAGAGGTAAAATATAATACTACAATAATAACATAACATAAAAGAAGTCACAGGACAATGTGGATCTTTATGTCAGAGAAGCAAAAGCAAAGCTATCTAACAAAAAATGTTGTTATAGCTGCATTTCTTTAAGTACCCTAGTTCCTTTTTTCATTGATAGACTTAAGTAACTAAATCATTTATCTTGTTTTTGTTAGATAAATAATAATGTTTCTGTTAACTTAAATTACATCCTTGGAGTGTCTTGATATTTCAAAATGAAGGCTTTTGTATTGATATGAATGAAGATGAACATGAAATAATGAATGTGGGGAATGTTAAAAATGGTAATGATGTAGCAAATAATAAAGGTGGAAAAATGAGCAAAGAGATCAAATATTAAAATTGCAATTATTTTGTTAGTTAATGATACTATCAATTGTCAGGTTCACATTAGCACCACTGGTGTGCCAGAATTACATCCCACAGGAGTGGGCAGTAAGAACATAATCTGTCAGGGGAAAGTTTGAACGATAAAAACCAAAAGTTATCCCTCCAACTAAAAGAAAAACAGCAAATCTATAAGATAAAAAATAAGAAAGCATAAACTAAATCAAAGTTACATAAAGAACCAATACATCTGAATAGCCAGGTCCATGTCAAGTAAGGTTGAAATGACAGCTCATGATAGAAGTCTCAGATTCCTAGGGCATGAAAATCTGGTGAGAAACCAGAAACAAGCATTAAGCAGAAGTGCTCAAATCAGGGAAACATTGAAAAGTAGTCCCATTCCAAAAAATCAATTTTGAAACATATAGTCTAATAAAGATCTACAATTATGTAGATTTAGTACACACATGAGCCTCTGAAATCAGTACAATATAATTTAGCTATGTACTCGTAACATTACGCCTGTCCATTGCCTAGATGTGTTAGTTCTGAATAAGATTTACCTATTTTCACTCACATTTTTAGGTTTCTCTAGTTTTACCTATCTGCAAATAATTAGCTGTACTTCAAAATCATTCTTGCTTCAGATCCAGATACATTCTCTTAATCTTTATATTTTTTCTAGAATAACTAATATTTAATCAACCTCTTTAACATACCTATTATTTTACAATGTGATGGCTCTTTTGTCAACCAAAATGAAATATTCTATTAAGTACAATAATAATAGTAAGAATGAAATAAATTTTTATGAGCTTAACAAAAAATTTTTAATCTCTGAATATTCCCTATATCAAAATTACAAGTATAAAAGTGACATGTTTAACCTTTTTTTTCTTGCTCTTGAAATTGTAGCATTAAGAAATGAACAAAAATAAATAATAATGTTAGAACCATTGCCTATATATTTGTGGCTCTGTGAAGTACACTGAAGCAAGGATCAAAAACATGATGGAGCAGGTGGCAGTGGCCTACACCACACTCTGGCACTCACAATACCATTCTCAAGTGAAACTGATTCATCATTTTCTTCTCCGGAAGTCCCTTCAGAGCTATCTTCAGAAATTTCAGACCCACCAAATTCAAGATTGAACTCTTCTTCACTCTCCATTTTCATAAAGTGTGAGGAAGCAACACATAATCTGCAAGAACAGATTGCAACAGAGACCTCTAGTATGAATAAAACATGTAGAAATTTATTGATGAACTGGCTGATTCAGAGACATCTGTTTGCAGAAATATACATTCAAAATATCAGGCCACAGCAAAATCTAGAGAAAGAATCAAAGGACTACTAAAATCCAAGGCAGAATGAGCAAATTCAGCCTTTTAAAATGTATGTTGGTCAGAAATGTTAAGCCAGAGTATATTAGGCATTGTGTTATTTTGTCAAAATTAAAAACACTAGTATGCTTGGGCTTTTATGGGACACTGGGAGTGAAATTTGAAAGTTCCACATTTCTTGATAGATTGTTCTGAAATTTTTACTGTGTTTGCATTTATATGAGAATAGGCGGTACACCAAATTTCATTAAAATTGGATAATTCGTTTAGGATATATAAATTATTTTATGAATTTAATAGGCACATTTTCAAAATAGAGCTCGCGTCTATTGACTTTTCAAAATTCATTTATATTGGCAGAACTGGTGCTCTAAAACATGGGTAACAATTGTATGAAGAGATATTTCAAATACGTTTGCTGATTATGCTGTACATATTTTTTTAATAACAAAGAAAATTTAATCTTAAAAATTATTGATTTTTTTCATACAAAAAAAATGTTTTTGGAATTCATGTTAATAACATCAATATTGAAGCATAGTTTTATTTAGCTGCTATTTATGAATACTTTTGGAAGTTTTCATTGAATTTGAAGCAAAACTCAGGCACAACCTTCTTTTGGAATGTGCAGAAATGTAGTTTTGAGAAAAACAGGCTTTTATATAGGAGCATCCTGTATACCTTAAGGGGAAAGCACTATTTGAAAGGGCCGTAATGGCCACATGGAGTGGGGGATATGAAAAATGTTAGCTGATCCAAATGCACAGGTGTTCCAGGAACATTTTAAGGTAAAAAAACAATTTTCGACTTTTTGACAATTTTGACCAAAATTTCACTCCCAGTGTCCCTTATGCTAAGATGTTAAACTCAGGACATAAAGTACTTACAACTGTAAGTTGTCCTTGGTGTGCTTATCTCAGATGTGAGATTCCCTACTGGTCTACCTGGAAAATATGAGTTGGTTGGGGAATTTAGTGCCATACTGCCATGTTGCCATGGTAGCTCTGTGGCTAATGCAGTCGCATGTGAAGCAGAAGATCCGTAGTTCAAATCCTGGCTATGGAATTTTTTTCAGTCCTGATTCTGCCTCTCAAGCATTGCCTATAATTGCTTGTGTGCTTAAAAAATCAGCAGTATGTTGATTGGTATAAAATAACAATTACCATCAAAAAGGTTATTTCAACCCGAGACTTAAAGCACTCACAATTGTATGTCGTCTGTGGGGTACTTATCTCAGATGTGAGATTCCCTAGTGGTCTACCGGGAAAATACAAATTGGTTGGGGAATACAGTGTCACACTGGCAAGTTGCCATGGTAGCTCAGTGGTAAGAGCAGCTGCGCAGGAAGCGGAAGATCTGTGGTTCAAATCCCAGCTATTGCATTGAATTTTTCAGTCCTGATTCTATCCCTCAAATCATGTAACTGAAAGTTCAGCTTACCATGTATGTACTGGGTAAAACAATAAACCTTCAAACCTTTCAAAAAGTATTTGTGCTATGTATCCACATTAGTGGTGGCAAGCTTTTGATTCTGTGACAATGGTTTGCCAACTGCTAATATTCCAACTAGATATTGAAGGTCAATACTCTGTCAGCCCTTTTGTTACTGTGGGGTAGAATGTGGTAGTTAGTTGACATACACTGATTAAATTTTACCCACACTGTTTATACCCCATAGTGCATTATAGAAATCATTACAGTCAAGTTTAACTATATAAAATAAAGAACAAACAAACAAAAAATTAATAAAAATAACAATTTATATACATTAGGTATATAAAAAAACCACACATATCAATTGCTATCTACATGCAGAATCCCATCATCACCCTGCAACTAAAAAGGGAATTTTGAAAACTTTGGCCTTGTGAGCAAAAAGAGTTTGCAATACCTCCAGTTTAGGACAAGAGAAAATAAATTTTTGTGAGGCCCTGCATGCTAATGGTTACAAAAAGAGGGATATATATCTTGCTTGGAAAACAGCAGAATTTAAACATGAAGAAACAAACGAAAATTTACAGTACTTCACTATGCAGGAGTGACAGATTGAATAGGACAGTTGTTAAAACAAGCAAATATCAAGCTGGCATACAAGGCACCCACTACTGTGCTTTTCAAATGGGAAGAGCTCTGATCTGCAGCCAATGAGATACGTTTACGTGCACAGCGTTACAAGCTCATTACACCACTCCTTTCATATTTCTCTCTCTTGCACAAGCCCCACTTATGGGGAAAGCAATATCCCAACACAGCAGGACTCCGATTGGTTGTTGGTCTGCAGGTGCTCAAGGACAAACTCCTTCCCATTTGAAAAGCACATTAAACTGCAAGATTTACTGGTAAATGTAAAAGACAAAGTTCCACCACTCAACAAACCGGGTGTTTATGTAACACCATGCAGCTGTGGCAAATTGTATATTGACAAGACTTGATGGTAAAAGAACTATTACAGGAGCACATACGTCAGTGGAAATTAAACGACATCGAGAAATCGTCTGTTGCACTGCATGCTCACGAAACAAAACATACAATACTGTTTGATCAAACCACATTAGTGACCAGGGAAAACAAATGGTGACCCAGGAAAATTAAAGAAGCCTTAGAAATTACTCATTGTCTGAAAAATTTTAACAACAATGGTAGGATGTATATTAACAAACTTTGGTTGACGGCCACAGGTAAAACAAAAAGAAAACCTAAGAACACTGTCATCTGTGATGCATTAGTAACATAGCAGTGCGGAGGAATTCTGGCCAATCAGAGTTCACCTCTACCTGCCGCAGTGCAGAGAATCACCTGACCAACTAGGGCTCACCTCCACCTGCATGCCTGTATAAAAAGCTGACAAGCCACAATAAGTGGCGCAGTTTGCCTTTGAAGATGACCACGATAAGATGGTCAAAACGTCAATTTTATCCAACTTGATGTGGCAAAAACCGGATAGCCAAGATATTTTTAAAAATAACAAAGCCATCAAGTTATATGGAATGTAGAGTTATCAGGGTTCTACTGTATTCATTCATTTACTTATTTTCAACCATTAAAACATATACATGTTATAGGATATGTCAACAAGAAATATTTACAATTTAAGGTAGGTAATTACAGTATTTCCAAATTTAAAAATTCATCTACACTATAGAAGCTGTAGTCTTTTAAGAATTTTAATAACACTCTCTTAAATTTTTGCTGTGATTCAATACTTTTTATGGACTCAGGTAGCTTGTGGTGCAGATTTAAGCCAGCATATTTGAAACTATTTTCATAAATTCTTGCTTTGTGTGAATTTACAATTAATTATGCTTAGTTCTCATGTTATATATATGAACTTCTGAGTTTATTTTAAATGAACTTAATCTAAACTTCACATAGCCAGGAGTTTCATATATGTATATATTTGGCAAAGGTAATATTTAATTTGCTTAAGTATGGCTTACAACTAGTTGAGCTTGAGAGATCCGCTATGATTCTAATTATTTTCTTCTGTACTCTAAACACTTTTACACTGTCTTTATTATTTTCCCCAAAAATTATACTGTATAGCAATAAACTATGTTGTGGTTGTTAGCCAGTGCTGGATTTCTGACAATGAAGTCATTAATCCTCTTGCTCTCCAATATTTATCACTGATGGATGGGGTGCTAGAAGTGGCCGGGCATATTTGAAGCTGGTCTCGGTCCATTTCCTCTTGCAGATCACATAGAGGACAGAGTGGTGAAGAATATATCCCAACTAGTTGAGCTTGAGAGATCCGCTATGATTCTAATTATTTTCTTCTGTACTCTAAACACTTTTACACTGTCTTTATTATTTTCCCCAAAAATTATACTGTATAGCAATAAACTATGTTGTGGTTGTTAGCCAGTGCTGGATTTCTGACAATGAAGTCATTAATCCTCTTGCTCTCCAATATTTATCACTGATGGATGGGGTGCTAGAAGTGGCCGGGCATATTTGAAGCTGGTCTCGGTCCATTTCCTCTTGCAGATCACATAGAGGACAGAGTGGTGAAGAATATATCCCAATTCTGTTTAAATGTTTTGCCAGACAATCATGTCCTGTAATCAACCTGAAGGTTGCAACTGCCGTTTTTCGAGGATACTCAGGAATTACTGTTTGAATGTTTGGTAGTTCCCATCTTTTATTTTTTGATTTTTCATAGTAATATTTTTCAATAATTTTTTTGAATTCAGAGTTGACTAATCTTTTAGCTGCATAAAATGGTAGATTAACTATAGATTTCTGTACACTGCCGGTACCCTTTTTTGCAAGAAAATCAGCTTTCTCATTACCACTCAGTCCACAGTGAGCTGGTATCCATTGGAAGACTAGGTGTTTTTGAAGTGCGGTTAGATGGGTAAGGATTTTCCAACATTCTATAATTGGTTTTTTGGTGACAACTTGGAAGTAATTGCTATAATTGCTGTCCTGAAATCTGAGAGAATAACTGCTTGATGAAAATGTGAAATTCTATACAAAAGATTTTGTAGGGCCATTCGATTTGCTTCAATTTCTCCATCAAAGTTTGTAGTTCCATAACTTAAAGATTTGTAATAGGAAAAGAGGTGACACGTGACTCCAACCCCTGCTCCATCTTGGTTTGATATCAACGATCCATCAGTATAAATATGGAGCCATTCGTGTTCTGGAAATCTAGTATCGATTGTCTCTAATGCCAATAATTTTAGAACACTAGTTGGAGTATCACTTTTCTTAACTTCTTCTGTCAGATGTAAATAATATGTCATATCTAATGTTTGTGTCAGATTGACTTTAGATATGAAGTTTTCCTTTGAATTAGGAAGGTATACATTCTTCTTGATGTCTTGAATTTTGGAAAGAAAGCTCTCCTGAGTCTTTAGTGCATGTGTAAAATTTCTCTTGTGCCATGTATTGAATGGGAGTCTGATCAACTTTTCGTGTTGAATAAGAGCCGCTTTTTCTATTTCATATTCAATGGAGGTATTGGTTGGTTAGTATTTCCATAGCTGCTATTGGTGTGGTTTTGATAGCACCTGTAATTAGTCTCAGACTTTGGTTTTGAAAGATTTGAATTTTTTTTGTGTTTGCTGTTACAAGAATTTTGCTGCAGTAAGTAAATAATGGCTTTATATGTACATTGTATGTTGTGTTAAGAGTTGCTCTGGAACATCCCCACTTCATTCCTGTTAGACATTTTAACAGTGAAAGGCTCATCTCTCCTCTTTGTATTACATTTTCTATTTGTTTGGTCCATGTAAGTTTGGTATCAAATGTAACTCCTAAATACTTCGTTTCCTTTGTTTCTGGTAATTGTTGACCCTCAAAATTTAATTTTATTTTTGTGGTTTTTTTCTTAGTGAAAAGATTTGGTAGTTTGATTTTGTTGTATTAACAGTCATTAAATTTTCTTTGGTCCACTTTTGTAGCTTGTTTAAGGATTGTTGCATGGCTTTTTCTTTTTCTTTTGTTTTTTGGTTTTGAAGTCCACATTACTAAGTCATCAGCAAGTAGTGCACACTTCACACCTGATTCTTGTATTTGTTGTGGCAGATTATTAATAAATATATTAAAAAGTGTAGTGCTGAGCACTGCACCTTGTGGTAAGCCATGATACTTGTTTATATTTAGATATATTTCTTCCATATCTGGTAGCAATAAAGCGTTGTGTTAGGAAATGACATAGCCATGAAACCATTGGACCTTGTATCCCTATTTTTTTTGCTTTCTTTAGCAGTTTTGTTCTGTATATAGAATCATATGCACTTTGGAAATCAATAAAAACTGATACATTATCTTCTTTTCTATTGAAGGAGTCTTTGATTTCTTGACTGAGAAGTAAGACTTGTTCATTTGTAGAGTGGAACTCTCTGAATCCAGCTTGACATGGAGAAATTAAATTTTGGGATTCTAGAAACCAATTTAACCTATTTGACACCATTCTTTCCATCACTTTAGCTATTATGCTAGTAAGAGCTATTGGCCTATAATTTTTTATTTCTGATGCTGTTTTATCTTTCTTCAAGAGTGGGACAATTATTGCTTTTCGCCATTCGGCAGGTACAGTGATGTTCCAGGATAGATTGTAGAGTTTTAGTAGTTGTTGTTTTGCTGTTTTTCCAAGGTTTTTTATGAACTCTGGATGTATGTGATCTGGTCCAGGAGACTTTGTTTTTTAGATTATTAATTGCAATGTTCTGTTCTTGTATATTAAAATTTTGATAAAAGATATTGTATTGAGTGTTAGGATCACATTTTCTTTCTTGTTTCAAATCTTTCCTAAATTTTTTATGTTCCTTTTTATTATTTCTTGTTACTTTATGTGAATTAGCATAATATTTATTGAATGTTTCGGCTATGGCTGCATCATTTGTTAATATTTTATTGTTGTGTATGATAGGTGTGCTGTTGCTTTGTCTCCTGTCCTTGACATTTTTTATGAACTTATGGGCTTTATTGCCATCTGTACTACAGTCCATTTTTTCTAAGAAATTATCAAAGTGATTCTTTTTAGTTGTAGCAATTTCTTTTTTTAGTGAGGCACATTTCTTTCGCCATATTTGTATATCTGATATGTTTTTTGTTTGTTCAGCTGTATTTCTAGCTATATCCCTTTGCTTTTTCAGTTCTTCTAAATGGGGCTTCCAAAAGGGTTTGAAATTTTTTATTCTTTCACGAGGAATATGTCTTTTTGCAGTTTCTAGGATGACTACAGAAATTTTTGTTCATATGATGTGCGTGGTCATGCAGCTGTGAGTTTGTTTGTTCTTTAAATTTATGTTCCAGTTCAGTTTTATATTTGTTCCAATCTGCTTTTTTGAAGTTCCAATACAGATTTCTCTGATTTTGACTGTTATTTGTATTCTCTAGTTTTATATCAGCAATTACTGCTCTGTGACCAGAACTTGGGTCTTCTATAACTTGTTTTTTAATTTTTGAAACAACATCTGTTGTAGCTAACAAGAAGTCTGGGTTACTACCTGCTCCAGAGTAATGTATGAAGGTTTTGGGATCTACTTTATCATAAATCAGTTCAAAGGTTGTGGTATTCAAAAATTCTTCCACTATCTGCCCTGTACATAGAATCCACTTTTTCATAACCCCATCTTTTGGAATGGGCATTGAAATCCCCAATTATGATTGTTTTATTTAATTGTTCAATAAGTGAGAGATCTGGTTCATTCCTGGGAGGATTGTAAATAGAGCAATTCCGCAAATATGTCATACCGAGTGTTAAAATTTGAAAATAATGTTTCACTTTTTTTACTGAGGAAAGATGATGCTAGAAACTCCAAAGTATCTTATAAAGTGAAAAATAAATGTTTTAACATAAATATGGGTTCCAATTTCACTTCTTACCCATATGTTTCCAAAACACTAAAAATAAGCGCAAATAACGGTGATTTTCATATCAATATTTCAGGAGCTATGTACAACTTTTTAAATTTTTTTATTCTGTACATCACACAATGACTCCTCGTCTTCGAAACGTGTATATGGCTAATAATTTTCGACATTTATAAATAATCCTTAGAGCCTCTTTAATTATTACTGTGTGTCAATGTCAGTTAGTCATGGTAAATAAGGATAAAGTCCTCTGGAGGGAAAAGCAATAGACTGAAGTAAATATCCTTTTTGGTTCTGCGTCATTACAATATAACAAATAAAAATGTATCAGAAAGTTTTCCTCTATAGTCATTAGTTTTCCCACAAAACACGTGACTAACGGACATTTAGTGCTGGCGCCCTGAGTTGGTACAGTGCGTACAGTGCTTGTGAGACTTCAGTCAGGATAGACATATCAGTCTGTTTCAGACTCCATGGCTAAAACACCAGCCCAAAGACAACGTGAATACAAACAACGTCTGAAGGAGCAAGGCAGTTATGCACAATGGAAGGAAAAAATAAAAGTGACAATGAGGAAAGGAAGAGCAATACTGAAACAAACAAAACAAGGAAGAGAACATCTCAACGCTGAATATAGGAGATACAAGCAAGCACAGCGGGCAAGACAGAAGATAAGAGACCAAGAAGGGATTGATAAGGATACTCCATCAACATCAACCCCTTTCAAAAGAAAATGGTATTTCGGAAAGTGCAGAAAACGTGCTGAGATTGCCGCAATCTCCACGTAAAAGGAAAGAAATTATTCGTAAGTTAGCAGTTGAAGAGGGATTGCATATTGTAAAACCAAAGCATTCTGTCCCGGTATCAGGAAAACATCTATCAGAGGAACTTAAAAGTGCAATCATCAAGTTCTATCAGGATTATTCAATATCTTACCAAGCTCCTGGAAGAGATGATTTTATTGAAATCCATGTTCAGGGAGAAACAAAAGAAGTTCGCATTAGGTATCTAGTGGTAACGTTAAAAGAAGCACATGCACTCTTTCTACAAGACCGAGTAGAAATGTCCGTGGGGTTGACAAAATTTGCTGAATTACGCCCTGCTCATGTGCGTCTTCAAAGTTAGATCCCACATAATGTGTACACATGCATTATACATGAAAATACAAAGTTTCTTCTCAAAGCATTGTGTAAAAATCACATACTCACTGAGACAATTTCGTAAATTCATAGCACAAGTAGTTTGTGATCAGAAATCAAGTGAATGTGTGCAGGGAGGATGCTCCAAGTGCTCGGGATTGAGTGGAGCAGACATTTCGGATGAACTCGCTAAGTCTCCATGCAAATGGAAACTGTGGAGTTCACGTAATGGAAGAATGGAAATAGAAGTTAAAAATGGGTCTGTAAAAGACTATTGAAGAACTGAGCAATTGCCTGCCACGTTTCCTAAATCACGTTTATATAAAAAGACAGCAATCCGAGGCCTTTAAGAAGGCTCGGGAAAATGTTGCAATTAGTGAAGCTGTGATACAGATCGACTTCTCTGAGAACTACACATGCAAGGAGCAAAATGAAATTCAAGCTGCCCACTGGAATAATACACAGATCTCAATATTTACTGCTGTTGCCTGGTATAGGAAAGAAGATATTGGTGAAATTCAGAAACAATCTTTTGCTTTGGTGTTTGATTATGTATCGCATGACAAATATGCAGTTGATATTTGCTTAAGGAATAATTTTCGGAAATATTGGATATTGTTCCAAATCTTGAACTTGTGAAAGCGTTTTCTGATGGAGCTGCTTGTCGTTTTAAGCAGAAATACACATTGAGCCATGTGACATATCTTTCCGAAGTATTTGGAATCCAAATTGAATGACACTTCTTCGAATCCTATCATGGAAAGGGGGCAGTAGATGCGATTGGAGGACAAGTGAAGAGGATGGCATGGACAGCTGCAAAAGCAGGAAGCAGGATTCAGAGTGCTGAAGAATTTGTTAATAATGTTTGAAAGAAAACCAAAATATGTGTTCTTGAAGTTTCTCTGCCTGAAATTCAAGAAGCAAAAGAATTTCTCGACAAAAGATTTGAATGTATTTCACCTATGCTGTCCACTCAGCGGGTTCATTATGTGAAAGTATTAGGTTTAAATGTTGTGGAATATGCTTTTCTTTCATGTGCGGAAAGTGTCAGAATGATGCACAACTTTCGGAAATAAAAACAGTGTAGTGATATACGCGTGTACTACGAGGCTACTGCATTTAGCGTTCCTGCACTATAAGGAGTCTAATCAAGTAACTGGTATGTCACAGGTATGTGATGTGTGCTGTGTGCTCTCATATGTCGTCTTTGTTATGGTTTTGAGTCAGCTTTTTATACTTGCAATTATGTAACTGTGATAAGAAATGAGAGCTGTCAACATCTGTTTATTCTGTTTATATTGCATGACATTAATGCTTCTCCAAAGGATATGATTCTTCTCAAAATGATAAAAACAATTACACACCTGTATGTATTGCATGTATGTAACGTATAATACGTATCACTATGATTTACCATATGTTATACCATGTAAAACAAAGACAAGGTATTACAACTTTCACAAATGTCAGTTAGTCACAAACTCATGTCAGTCACGCTGACCTTTGAATAAATATCTCCAGATGAGAATAACATACCAAACCTTTTTTCAGGCCATTTGAAAGCATAGAAGTTCCTCTCTCAAGTGATTTTTCAGAACAAATCAAATAAGAAAACTTTCAGAGAAAACGGAGGACAAACATTTCAAGTTGGACCGGCAGTTGACAAAAATGTCAGTTAGTCACGAAAATTTTAGCGCTCATTATTAAATAATTGTTTCACTTTTTAAGGTTTTTATATTTCCTATCACAACCGCCAATGTATTCTCTGTCATCGTATGTCGTTAAAATAACATTTTTACACCTATATTGACCATTAGACAGACATTTTAAAAAGAAAATGTAGTGTAAATGTCAGTTATTCACATGTGGAATTGCTCAATACTATATAAATGAAGATGTGTTTTGTTATCCCAAAAATTTAGCTTTATTAATTCAGCTTTATCTGTGTTATCCATTTCTTTAACAATTTGAAAGGAGGATTTAATATCATGTTTGACTCCAACTAATATTCCACTTCCTTTTTTAATCGTGTTTTTTTGGGAGAAGATACTTATTTAGATAAACTTGAAAAGCAAAATGTTAACTAAATATAAATTTTCGTCCTAATTGTTGGAGCTCTTTCCATGACGAGACCCTTAATATCCTGGCTTGCTTGTTGAAATTGGCCCATTAACAGAGAAATTTTGGCTAAAATAAGGTTTCGACTAATTGTGACTATTACGCATAGAATAAGATAGTCAAGTCAACTTTCTTTAGGTTTTCTGAAAGCTCTTGACTAGACCTTTAATATCTTGGCTTGTTTGTTGAAACTGGCCCATTAACAGAGAAATTATGGCCAAAATAAGGTTTCAACTAATTATGACTGTTACGCGTAGACTAGCTAAGTCAATCTTCCTTTCATAGAAGTTTGAAAACAGTGTTGTTATAATTAATTTAATTTAAAAGGCGAGTCAATTAATAACACTAAACAACACTTACAAGTAAGTGTTGTTTAATGTTATTGACTCACCTTTCAAATTAAATTAGCTAAGTCAACTTTAGGTTTTCTGAAAACTCTTGACGAGACCTTTAATATCCTGGCTTGTTTGTTGAAATTGGCCCAATAACAGAGAAATTATGGCCAAAATAAGGTTTAGAGATTTAGAGTTAATTGTGACTGTTACACATAAAATCATGCTTTTCAGGAATGACACCTATATAAACTTAATAAGCATAACCCTGTCTGAATACAAAATTTGATCAAAATCGTTAGAGCCGTTTCCAAGTTGTGCAGAATATATTTATATATACTAAAAGAATTGCTTGTTTAAACATATAAGATATTTGTATTGAACCAATTTTAAACATATTCCAAACTCTTTTCAATGTGCACATTCGACCCTTCCTTAGTCTTCCCTTTGATAAAAATACTTGTATCATCTGCAAAAGGTGTCATGTTTATATCTGTCATA
This sequence comes from Tenodera sinensis, assembly GCA_030765045.1. Lineage (NCBI taxonomy): Eukaryota > Metazoa > Arthropoda > Insecta > Mantodea > Mantidae > Tenodera > Tenodera sinensis. The sequence goes on from CM060965.1 coordinate 27,514,372, forward strand.
TTATTTACATTATCTGCCAAATCATTTATATACAATATAAATAAAAGAGGCCCAAGAACAGATCCTTGAGGAACTCCATATTTTATTGTTGCAGTACTTGAAAGTTGAGTTTTAACTTTGCTAGTTACACTATCATAATACTCAATTTCTGCTGACTGTTTCCTATTATCAAGATATTACTTGAACCAATTTAAAGCTAAACATAATGAGATGGCAGATACTCTGGCTAAGTGGAGCGGAGGACTAGGAGTTACAGGACCCAAACCCTTCTTTTGAGTGCCCCCCCAGAAGTGTCAAATATAAATTAACCCAGCTTATAGCTCAGGCTCATCTTGAGATATCTGGAGTAAACAAGCTGCTGCCAGGCAAGCCCATGAATTCATTATGGTACCTGGTGTTAAATTGAGTTTCTTCCAAATTTGACTAGACTTAGACTATCTTACTAGTCACAACACTCTGCACTTCCCATATTTCTGCATAATGGGGCTTGCAGAAGATCCCATGTGCAGGACCTCCCAACATATACAATACGATGTGAAGCATTCACTTTGCATGCATGTTTTTTTTGTTTTGGTGTGTGTTTAACAACGCTGTCAGTTGCCAGGATCAAATCAGTGTTGTCGGTGTGCCAGAATTTTGTCCTGCAAGAGTGTTTTACATGCCAGTAAATCTACTGGCATGGAGCTGTCATTTTTAAGCACACTTAAAACTACTGGTTTGGGCAGATGTTGGCCTATGTGGCAGTGGGGATGATATAAATTCAAAAGATGTAAGTACCTTGAAAAGACATGGAAACAACAGCAAAGAGATGACTAATCTGCCAGTTATCAGTTAAAACTATGGGGGATCGAATTGCTAGCCATGATTGAGACAGGAGCCAGCACATCTGTAAGCAACAAACAACTGTCCGAGAAAATAATAAAGAATAAAAATGCAGAGTTCTTGCCCGTATGTGAAGTGTATTGCAGCACAGTGATAGGCAAGAAAAAAGAACATATAAAGTATCAAGTAAGGCTAGTAATCGAAATAGTTGGAAATTTGACTTCATCACATTGGTAATAGCAAGATTAACAGCTAGGTATTTTAATCATTGGCAGCGACTTGCTTAACCTTTGGAGGTCGGTAAAAGATTACACTCTACATAAATTTACAATCAAGGTGGGAACATCAGAATGTACCACAACATTTCTGGAGGAAGACACAAACTGTGAAGTTAGAACAGGGTAAAATCAGTGCAGACACAATTTTTTGTAGAAAATATCCAAATTCACAAGAACATGCTGGTAGACTTGAGTGTAGGAGAGGAAAGGATAGGTTATAAGAACGAAGAAGATGCTACAGTGTGCAACCATTGGATGTGTATGGGATGTGATGAATACAACATCTTAGATCACTACAAGCCTGACATACTACCACATAGCAATGAAGAACCAATATTGCAATTAATCAATGAGAAAGTCAGGAAATCCCATAACATAGAAATGGAGAGAAACAAGCTGAGGATATTAACCAAAAATAAAGAGGTGTTTAGTAAGAAGCCAGGAACATGCAACAAGTACATCCCATACCTTTGAGATGAAAGATATCACCCCCTATTTACACAAATCAAGACTGATCCCTCTGTTAACAATATTAAGAGTAGAACCTGCCTAAATAAAATCACTAAGGATTACATCCCAAAATATGGAAACATAAAAGCAATTCTCTCTGCTAATGCAACGATGCACAAAAGCAAAATATTTCAGGATACCTTGATGAATTAGGGATAAAGTTGTATTATTCATCTGCCTGCTACCCACAAGGAAACCCAACGGAGAGGACCAGAGAGACATTTCCATATATTTCCACCTACTTTGCCACAAGGACTATGGCGGCGCCGTGGCCGAGCAGTTAGCGTGCTGGCCTACCACCTAGGTAGCCCGGGTTCGATCCCAGGGACCCACATGTGGTATCCGTGGTGGAAGAAGCAGCGCCAGGGCGGGTTTTTTCTCCGGGTGCTCCGGTTTCCCCCGCCATCTCATTCCACCGGTGCTCCATCTTCATTCCATGTATCATCAGTGTCACCGCCTGCAGTGCTGTAGTAGTAAAAGCGGGCGTTAAACACTACAACAACACAAGGACTACATTTCCTGGACCGAAAAGTGTGCTACATTGAAGAAATGATCAACAACTCCGTGAACCCCACAACTAAGTTTGTCCCAGTAGAACTAATGACTAACACGAAACCTAAGCAGTTTACAATTGATACAGACACCACAATGGCTGCCCAAAGAGTTTACAGAGAAAGAAAAATGCCAACTAGCGTTTTGAAGACTGCAGTGAAAGACTGAAAAAGCCAGGAACAAAGCAAAAAGATACATCAGGAAATGGTTTCCACAAGTAGGATAAAAGGTTCTCCTAAGAAAACATAGCATCTCTAAAGTATCCGTAAAGAAATCTGGTAAAATGGAGCTATTATACACTGGACCTCTAATTATAATAAAACAGTTGGGTGACCATACATACGAGCTACAAAATCTGAATGGCAAGCTGTTAGAAAGATATCACAAAAGTAAGTTAAAGCCATATAAGCAAATGACCAACTAGTCATCTTTGCAAATAAATGGGTAAGGCAGAAGGAATTAAAGTAAAGAAAATCAACAAGAATGAATGGGTTACTTATAGGATATATATATAGACTAGATCCAACAGTAGAAAAGAAGAATAGCACAATTATTGGTAAATGTAACTATGAAAAATGAGCATTGTAGAAGAAGAAAAATGGAAATTCTGTCTTAAAACTCAAAATATTACGACAAAGAAAATATGTTTTTGACACATAAGGGTGTCAAGAACAAAATAAGACAAATAAAGCATTACGAGGAAGAAAATATGTTTTTGACACATAAGGGTATCAGGGACAAAGTAAGAAGAGAAATAAAATATTGCAACGAAATAATTATGAATATATGAGTTTTCTTTATAGAAAGATAAAAGATAAAGTAATGGCAATTAGTAAATAGAAGAAGACCATAGTTGAAAAAAAATGATGCCTATGAATTAAAATGGAAATAGCCCATGTTGTTGTTAGCTAATGCTGGATTTCTGACAATGAAGTCATTAATCCTCTTGCTCTCCAATATTTTTCAATAAATATTGAAGAGACTTAGCAATAAATGTTACCACTTTTTAGAGAGCACCATATTTTGATGTTTTGGCGGTCACATCGCTCTCTCACAACCCCCAGAATGTCTGGAGGACCACACCTGTTGTTGGTTTACGGGTCTCACCGACCTGACCGGGAAAATTATCAAAATAAATTCACCGACCATATCCTCTTGATTACCAATCAGAGGACGTATTACATGCCATGACAGGTCAGCATGTTAGGGGTTAAGGTTTTATAGAGAAATGGAGAGGTTGGAAAAATAAAGACTCCCTAGCCCTCAGGAACCCTAATAGCATCAGAGTCGGAAGAGAACAAGAGATGACCAGGGTAAGGTCAGATAGAAAAGTTACAGTGAGGAGCAAAACACCAGTAAGTGGAAGTAATGTTCTGCTCAGCTTGGGTACCTTGTGGTCGCTATTCACATATCCCCTAGACGGAGACCCCTGAGTCAAAAAAATAGCCAATGTTAAGCTTAGGAAAATGTTGATGCGCCAAGCATGAAGAATAAGAACCCAATGTTATGAGTATATTACTATAATATCAAAAAAATAAACTGCCTGCACACACATAGTAAACTTCTAAAACAAAAAGTAAGGCAAAGGACTAAATAATATAGCCACAAGTATGATTACAATCATTAGCTTTAATTTGTATCCTCCCTCCTCATAACCAAAGCACAATTTGAATGGCACATATTCAATCACAACATGATTAGGTAATGTTAATGTCAATGTCAATTTTAAGAACTTAGAAATATTCATTGTATTGTATTGTATTGTATTGTGGAGTGGTAAAATGTGTTAACATAAAGGCATGCTGTGTCATGTCAAAACAAAAACATGTATTTCAGAAGATTGTGAAAAGTTATTGTATGAAGTGAAAAAGTTATATAGTACAACAAAGGAGTTAGAAGTGTTGTGTTATGCTTCCAGCTTGTAAAAATAGGTAACAACTTGAAAAACAACACAAGGGGCATATGAAACAGTATATATAATTCATCCCCAAATTAAATTTAAGACGTTGTGAATTTGACTTATTTCGACGGGCCCTTAAACCCAACTCACTCACACTCACTATTCTTCCATTGTAGAGAATATTACCTATTTATCGATGTTGCAATTGTTAACTATCGTATTTCAATTATGTGTAAAGAATTAAGGGTTGTTTTAAATATTTCATAACAAAAATGTTAAAGGGATTATAAAAGTATGTGAAAAATGTCATAGAATGTCGCTATTAAAGGTGCACATGCGGATGGATACATGTGCATAACTCAAAAGATGCTGCAAAATCAGTCCTTCTCTTTGCCAATAGCATCAGTACAGTATAGACACATTGTTATATAAGCACAATAATTTCTTTTTTAAGAATCTTATTTTCTATATCTAAATAACCAACTTCTACTATTTGTTCCCTGTTTTCTAGATCATATTAAGCCAATTATAAGCTATGCCCCTTATTCCACTGTTGAGTTTATTGAACAGTACTCAGGGGTCTCCGTCTAGGGGATATGTGAATGGCAACCACAAGGTACCCAAGCTGAGCAGAACATTACTTCCACTTACTGGTGTTTTGCTCCTCACTGTAGCTTTTCTATCTGACCTTACCTTGGTCATCTCTTGTTCTCTTCTGACCCCGATGCTATTAGGTTTCCTGAGGGCTAGGGAGTCTTTATTTTTCCAACCTCTCCATTTCTCTATAAAATCTTAACCCCAACATGCTGACCTGTCATGGCATGTAATACGTTCTCTGATTGGTAATCAGAGGATATGGTCGGTGAATTTATTTTGATAATTCTCCCGGTCAGGTCGGTGAGACCCGTAAACCAACGACAGGTGTGGTCCTCCAGACATTCTGGGGGTTGTGAGAGAGCGATGTAACCGCCAAAACATAAAAATATGGTGCTCTCTAAAAAGCGGTTACTATTACTGCTAAGTCTCTTCAATATTGGAGAGCAAGAGGATTAATGACTTCATTGTCAGAAATCCAGCATTAGCTAACAACATATAAGCACATCTTAAACTATTGAAAGTGAAGTGACTAAGTGATTAAAGACCGTTAATTAGAGGAAAATAAGTGATACACCTATTAACTCCAAGAAGTTAGTTAACTTGAAGTGTACAATTTAATAAAAGAACATAAGATCGATAAGTATAAAGTGATAGAAAATGCATTTGACAAAATATCACTAAATCTTCAGACATTAAATCTCGGTGGTGCTAAGGAAGCCGATCAAGTGAAATAGAAGGTTTGCTACTGTGATATGAACAAGTTGGTGTGAATAAAATAATAACACAAACATTTAACCGAGAGTCCACAATTCATTTCACCTGTACCACAACCCGAGATCACGAAGATTCCAAAGCTCAAACCCACCCCCCATTTATTAAAACTGCACCAGGCTTCTCAAAGCTACACTTTAGATCTGATATTTTATCCAAGTTTGCTGGTACTATTATGTTTGTAATATCCTACTGATTTATCTAAGAATCTGTCAGTCATATCTGCAATAATATTGTTGCAAGGGGTAGTGATGTGCAATCTATAACCTCTCCTACCCAAATCTCATCCTCTCTCCTGCTCATGGTGTAACCTGCTTTTACAAGAGGCTCTGAGGACACAGTCACAGCGGTATAGCTGTTACATCATATTGGAAGAAATGCCAATACAAATGCTGACTTGTCATAGCGTTAAGGTGTCCCATTGTGGTGAATATGGGGAAAGGTTGGTGGATAAATTATATCCTTCCAGCTAAGTTCAACAAACTCATCAACCAATGACAAGTGCGGTCCTCCAGACATTCTGGGGGTTGTGTTTGGATGATTTTACCGCTGGTACATAAAACCTGGTCTCCATTTAAAAACAGTTATACAAAAGTTAATGGAAATGTATCCCAAAGTTAAATATTCCGGAGTAATAGTCCCCTAATCGGTTCTCCGGGTGGGGACAACTTTGGGTAAAGAACAAAAGACAATAAACATTTTGCAATGGAATGCTGGAGGCATGACACAACCAAAGAAGACAGGAATATCTAAAATATTATATAAGAAAATAGACATGGCAACTATTCAAGATGCAAATATTATAGAAAACACCCTTAAATACTTCCAATTTAATAATTACATAACCAACATGTTACCCAAAGGCCAGCAAGTAGCAAGTGACATTCTAACTATAGTCCATAAATCTATCATAAACAGTTTTAAAATAGTGAAAGAAATGTCTGAAGAAGACAAATCAGAAGTTGTTGTTATTGTTAGCTAATGCTGGATTTCTGACAATGAAGTCATTAATCCTCTTGCTCTCCAATATTTAATATATTGATAGAGCAATAGTAGTATAGTAACCGATTTTTAGAGAGCACCATATTTTTATGTTTTGGAGGTCACATCACTCTCTCACAACCCCCAGAATGTCTGGAGGACCACACCTGTCGTTGGTTTACGGGTCTCACCGACCTGACCGGGAGACTTATCAAAATAAATTCACCGACCATATCCTCTGATTACCAATAGAGGATGTATTACATGCCATGACAGGTCAGCATGTTAGGGGTTAAGATTTATAGAGAAATTAGAGAAATGTAGAGGTTGGAAAAATAAAGACTCCCTAGCCCTCAGAAACCCTAATAGCATCGGGGTCGGAAGAGAACAAGAGATAACTAAGGCAAGGTCAGATAGAAAAGTTACATGGAGGAGAAAAACACCAGTAAGTGGAAGTAATGTTCTGTTCAGCTTGGGTACCTTGTGGTCGCTATTCACATATCCCCTAGATGGAGATCCCTGAGTCAAATCAGAAGTAATCAAAATGAATATATGGAAAAATCAGCAACATTTTGTAATATACAACTTATATAATGCACGCAATAACAATTCAGAACTAAGCAATATAGAAATTAAAACAAAGACGATTATTCTACAAGAGTCTTCCGGGCTGATTTGCCGTGGTCTGCAAAGTAACTTGGTCCAGACGTTTCGTCCACTACTGCGGTGGACATCATCAGTGGCGTGGTCGAAGTCTTCTTGGTGAAGGCACAGTTGTGTCTGAGGCGTTGACTGTCTGGGATGCGGATTTTATATACAGAGGGGTCTTATCTGATTGGCTCAGGGCTCGCTGAGGCAGTGTGGTTGGTGGGAGGGGGCTAGCTGCATCTCGGGCGCTACTAGATTCTGATTGGTTTGTGTTGCTTGACCGTCTGTGTTGTTTAATGTTATCGATGACGGGGTACCACGTTTTGTTGAGCTTAAGGGCTTCCTCTTTCCTATTGAAAGAGCAGACCACAGCAAATCAGCCCGGAAGACTCTTGTAGAATTTCAAACACCGGCTGTGAAAGCCTACGCCTACTCAAAGACGATTATTGTTGGAGACTTCAATGCCCACAGTACCCAATGGAGTTACACAAATACAAATAAAGCAGACAAAACAACATTAGATTTCATACACTCAAATAATTTAGAACTTCTATATAAGAAAAATAATATACCTACTTTCCTTAGGTGCCCTCTCTTAGCGTTTCCAATTGCTATAAGGCATACGGAATTAAAAGGCACATGAGGCGCAGCTCGAGAGGGCTCACCTAGAGCGACTGTCCTATCATAGTCGTGCAGCGTTGCCTAGTTCGAAATGCACAGCACAAGTGTGAGCAACAGAGATGTCTCTTTTTCATGTGCCCAAAGTTATTACTGGAAATTCAACATTCTAATATGCCTTGGTGTATGCTGTAAGAATTTTTGAGGCAGTCTGTACAAAGACCATTTTGCTATGACATATGGTTCTGGAGTTATCTCTTCGAGAATAAACCACTTAACTCCCATGTTTATGCTTACGTATGCAACTTCCAATCGTGCCTGTGTTTTATTCCTTTTCATTACGCAGTTACGGAGTAAGACATTACGAACTGATGTTAGGAACTGCGTATATTTAGTTCATAAATTAACTGACAATGGATCACTGCAGTCGTATGGGAATTCTTTAGTTCGGTTCAAGAATAATCCATAACACAAATTGTGCTTTGTGTAACTGTGACAATAAGCAGGAAATTCACATGTTTAGATTGTGTTTGGATTACTCAGGGGTCTCCGTCTAGGGGATATGTGAATAGCAACCACAAGGTACCCAAGCTGAGCAGAACATTACTTCCACTTACTGGTGTTTTGCTCCTCACTGTAACTTTTCTATCTGACCTTACCCTGGTCATCTCTTGTTCTCTTCCGACTCTGATGCTATTAGGGTTCCTGAGGGCTAGGGAGTCTTTATTTTTCCAACCTCTCCATTTCTCTATAAAACCTTAACCCCTAACATGTTGACCTGTCATGGCATGTAATACGTCCTCTGATTGGTAATCAAGAGGATATGGTCGGTGAATTTATTTTGATAATTTTCCCGGTCAGGTCGGTGAGGCCCGTAAACCAACAACAGGTGTGGTCCTCCAGACATTCTGGGGGTTGTGAGAGAGCGATGTGACCGCCAAAACATCAAAATATGGTGCTCTCTAAAAAGTGGTAACATTTATTGCTAAGTCTCTTCAATATTTATTGAAAAATATTGGAGAGCAAGAGGATTAATGACTTCATTGTCAGAAATCCAGCATTAGCTAACAACAACTTTCCTTCACTACAATGGATCCACAACAAACCCTGATCTTACAATAATTTCATCAGATATATTCCCCAACACCTTCAAAACAATAATAGATGGTCCAGGATGTGACCATAGAGCTATAACCACTTCACTAAAAATTCAAAATAAACCAAGAAAACCAAAAAACACTAAAAAATCTAAACTTTCCTGGAATTATATGAAAGCAAACTGGAAAAAATTTACAGAAGATCTACATTTACAGTGCACCAATTTACCAATAAATAACCACGAATCAACAGACAACTACTAGACAAATTTTACAACTTAATAATAATGTGTGCAAAACAAAATATTCCAAGAGTACCCCAATACAAACCCTTTTGGAACAAAAAACTATTCCAATTAAAGAAAGAAAGAGAAAAGGCAAGACTTAAAGCTGAAATAAGCCTGAATCCTATAGATGTGCAAGAATGGAGAAAATCAGTAGCAAAAATGAAAAAAGAAATTATTCAGTCAAAGAAACAAACATACGAGAAATTTTTAAACACTGTAGATTACAGATCTGACAGTAAAAAAGTGCAAAACTTTATAAAAGTAACCAGCCGCGAAAAAACACATGTAAAAATAGAACCCATAGAATTAAAAAATAAATTATTAACAGATGCTAAACAAATTGCCAATGCGTTCACACGTATATACACAAGAACAGATTTCATGTCCCCCCACCCAAAAAAAAAAAAAAAAAAAGTGACAGCCCATGACGGACCAAGGCCTGCCTCAGAGCAGTTGCACCCCCACCTCTGCCCACTACAGGTGTCATTGGTGAGGTGCAGTACTGGAGGGTGGGACTTGGTCAGTGCCCCAAGCCCTCTCGGCCAGTTATGAGGTCGTCTCAACCTGGGGCCACTACTTCTCCATCAAGTAGCTCCTCAATTGGTCTCCCCGGGACCTAACGAGGTTGAGTGCACCCTGTGCCACACCTCCCAGAGGGAATGAAATTCCAATGCTGGTACCGTGGATCAAAGATCCCATGTCAAAGCAAATTAAGAAAAGAAAATATCTTACAAAAACAAATTACAGATGAAATTAAACAGAACAACACAAAGGACATATTCAAAAATGAATTTAATCTACAAGAACTCAAATCAGCAATCTCACAAATAAAACAAAATAAAAAAGTCCAGGAATAGATAATCTGGAGAAATGATAAAGAATTTTGGACCAACAACACTGAAGCTATGCTTAAAAATATTTAATTTAATCTGGGAAACCTCTATACCATCTATCTGGAGAAAAGAAATAATTATTCCAATCTTGAAACAACAAAAACCAGCAAACCGGATTGAGATCTATTGACCTATTACATTAACAAGTATGCTAGCCAAATTAATGGAAAGAATGGTTTGGAACAGGCTAAATGGGTATCTTGAAACCCAAAATTTGACAACAGAAGCCCAAGCTGGTTTCGGAAAACATCAATCAACAATTCAACAAATAGTAAAACTAAACTAACATATTAAAAAAAGAATGGACAAAAATGAAACAGTGGCAGCAGTTTTCGTTGACTCTGTACCAAAATTTAAGTTACTGAAGAAAATGTTGCAAATTGGAATAGAAGGAAAAATGCTAAAATGGTACTATAACCTCTTAATGCAAAGATTCTGCACAACTAAATACAATGAAATCTTCTGAAAATTCAAACAAATACAGAGGATTATCCCAAGGAGCAATTTCAAGTACGACACTCTTCAATATAATGATAAATGAACTTCCATCCAAATTAAATGAAATACAAAACATACAATGTGCACTATATGCAGACGATCTAGTAATTTGGACATCAGCACCACACAAGAAACATTCAGATATAAACAAACAAATGAATGTGGCACACCAAAAATTAGCATTATGGTGTCAAAATAATGAAAATAAATGAAACTGAAACTAAATATGAAATGTTTACAATATGCCATTCACCACAACCACTTTCCTTAGTTATTAATAAAGAAAAAATTTAGCAAACAAAAGACTACAAATACTTAGGAGTCACCTTAGACTCGAAGTTAACTTGGAAAACCTATATAAAAACAATTACAGAAAAAGCACAATGAAGGTTAACACAATGAAAAGATTAGCAGGCAGTAAATGGGGATGCTCAAAAAGTACCTTAAACACAACATACAAGACATATATAAAACCAGTACTGCAATACGGAGAAGCCCTAACAACAGCTACCGAATCTAAACTAAATGAAATTGAGAAGGTGCAAAATCAAGCTCTGAGAATAATTACAGGAGGAGTTAAAACTACACCAATTACTGCAATGCAAATAACCACAGAAAATCCATCCATATATAGTGAAAGAGAAAGGCAAGCACTAATTTTATATGAAAAACTACAGACACTCCTTTTAACACCTACTGGAATTGGCTAAAAATAAATACAAAAAACCTCAAAACTCAAGAAAATTACATACACAAAATAAATAACATACAGAAGAAGTATAATATACAAACAAATAATAAAATTGAAAAAATATCTCTCCCAAGATGGCCCCTCTATCAAACAGAAATTAACCTTGAAGATCAACTACTTCAAAATATTACAGCTAAGAAAATGTATGATTCAGTGCAATTGAAATTATTAGCACTGAAAACAATTTATACATGATACCCAGAACAGGAATGGTTACATATTTACACAGATGCTTCTCTCATGGAGAAAAATGGAAATGCTGGAGCTGGTATACGTTGTAAACTATTCTGTCTATATTTGTCTATAGGACCAAATACAACAAACTTTGATGGGGAGATAGCAGCTATTAATACCAGCCTAAAAAACTTTTTAATTATATTAATGAATTCAACAAAGCAACCATATTCAGTAATTCAAAATCTGCCCTACAAGCAATAACAAATCAATACTAATATTATAGCACTATAAATGAAATAACTCATTCAATAAAAATACTACAAAATCTAGGAAAACAAATAATACTACAATGGATTCCAGCGCACGTAGGATTGGCTGGAAATGAACAAGCTGATATACTAGCAAAAAAAGGCACACAAATCAGTTAAAAAACAATAATTTATCTTTCCACTCCACTAAATTACAAATTAGTAATAAAATCATTTCAACAGGAAGAGTATAAAAGCGCAAGTGTAGATAAAAAATGGAGCATCTTCTTGAAGATAAGAAATACATCCCTGATTACCAACGAAGAAAATCAGTAGCAATACTTCACTTGACTACTGACATGACTGTCTAGCTGCACACCTTCATAAGATAAACATATATAATACCCCACAATGTACCCTCTACAAACATCCAAATTCAATTATGGATAAGGATTACTTACTAATATGCCAAGCAATTCCAAAAATAGAAAGAGATCTTCACATGCAATTAACATCTTATTACTGGGATGCCAGATGGAGAATAGATGAAGTCCAAGATCCAGAGCATTAGCAAACAACAACAACAACAACACATTGAATGTGAACAAATATTTCCCAATGATTTAGTACCAAATGTCACTTGATGTAGATGGGTATGTAGGGAACTCTCGAAAACCTGTAAACTGATTTTGATAATATTTTCACTATTGAGAAGACCAAGCTTTTCTGACAAGCATGGGGCTGTGAAACACCACCAAATTTATTTCATAAATTACTAAAGGATTAAAAAGTATTTATGAAAAGCCCTTGTAAATTTATTTTACTAATATTGTGTGCACTGTTTTTAAAATTTACTTGAGGTTTATTGAGTTGCAGCCTATATTCCTTTTATTACCGGCTTTTCTTGGTGAGGAGAGGCATGCCCCCTCCCCTCCGATCCCTGTCAGGAGTAAGGGTTACAAAAAGTGTAAATACAGGTATACTCTGTTCATCAAGAGATTAGAGGAGATGTAAACAAAGCACTGGTTGGTATCACTCCATGGCCACGTGCAATCGCAATGATGCAACACAGTTACCTACCGCTACGAGTAGGTATAATATGCATTTTACACTACTGTTGTTTTCTAGTGCCTTGCATCTGGCAATGAAGCCATTAGCATTCCAATACTTTTGAACTGTAGTTTCTTCTGATCTTAATGCTTCACAGGTCTTCAAGTGATCTTCGTTCATTTCTGCTGGATTGTTACACAGGACACACATTGGTGAGGTCGAGATACCTATTCTGTAGAGATGACTTGCTAAGCAGTCGTGATTTGTCAATAGTCGGAAAGCTGCAACCGCTGTTTTCCTTGGTCTCTGGAGGATTATATCTGGGTTGGAAAGTAGTGTAATCCATTTTTTATCTTTGGCATTTGTTTCTATTTCTTGTAGGTATGAATGAGAAAAATTTTTTAATGATCAAGCGTTTTATTGAGGAATATGAGAAATTGAATTTAGACTTTTGTTTTATTGTTGTATCTTTCTTTGCAAGTGAGTCTGCAGCTTCGTTCCCCATGACTCCACAGTGTGCTGGAATCCATTGGAGATGAACAGTCTTATTAACTTTTTGGAGTTGTGTTAACATTTTGTAGCATTCTCTAATTTTTGTTGACTTCTTTGTAGTATTTGAACATATTCCCTGAATTGCAGCTTTAGAATCTGAAAGAATTACTGCCTTGTTAAATTTATTTAAGGGAAGAATTAATGACTGTCGGAGAGCAATGTGTATAGCCTCTATTTCTCTATCATAATTTGTTGTGTCTCTGCCAACAGAATGATAAAAGGAAAAATGTGAACACGTAACTCCAGCTCCAGTAAGGTTTTCCTTGGAGGATCCATCAGTATATATGTGCAGCCATTCTTCTGTGGGATACCTCGTATTGATTGTTTCCAGAGCTAGAAGTTTTTGTATTTCTTCTGGTGTGTCTGATTTACTTATTTCCTCTATTAATTCCAAATTGAAGGTAGGTTGCAATAATTCCAATGGATTTTCTCTTATAAGTAGATTTTCTCTGGTGTTAGGAATGTTCAATTTTGATTTAATCTGTGTTACCTTTTCTAGGAAACTACTATGAGTTTTAAGGATTGAAGGGGGGAGGTTCTCTTCTGTCCATTTAGAGTTTGGCAGTCGTAACATTTTCTCGTGTTGGAGCAATGCTTGTTCTTCTATTTTTGTTGTTATTGATGGGGTCCGTGTTAAGGCAAGCATGGCATCAATAGGTGTGGATTTAACTGCTCCAGTGATTAGGCGAAGAGCCTGAATGTATGTGGCTTTCATGTAACTGTTTTCTTAACGGGCACCAGTTTTACAATGTGGCAGTTACATCACCCGACTTAAACCCCCATTTTGCAAGGGGGACCACACCTATTGTTGGTCAACGGGTCCATCGGACTGAGACAGAATATTGACCAATAGAAAATCGTTCATGTAAATGTTTTTTTAAAAGTGTATAAATTTCTAGTTCTTGTTTGGGTGTATCAGGGACTTATTTTTAATATTCAGGATAGCCAATGTTTTCTTGTCACTTTGTGTTCAACCAATAAAAACTATTTGCACGGATGAATACAAAAAATGGCGGTGTGTCGTACCAAAGCGACGCCAAGGACTATTTTCATTAGCGTCTGTATGCTCAAGATGATAAGACGTGTTTTTTGGTAGTGTGTGAACATGGAACTTTCACCAAACTTTTATCCAGATTAGATTCTACCAAATAATCTAATTGTGAAAGTTTTTGATTAATTAATATGTGCTGAGAGTGTAAAATAACGAAGTGTTAATGAATAAATATGTTGTGATAAAGGAACATTGATTTATGCATTCCATTCTGTAACCAGGACCCTGTAAATAGGAATTGCGTCTGCTATCACAGTATTTCATCTTTCAGTAAGAATCATTATAAAAACAGCACCAGGACCTAGCCGGGAGGACTAAATAGGTGGTATTTAGATCCACCGACCTTCCCCTCATGTGCCTCTGAGGGACGCTGTTGTGCTGTGATAGGCCAGCACATATGTAAATGACATTTCCTCCATTTCAGATGAAACAGTTATACCGCTGTGATTCGGTCCCCAGAGCCTCATCTGTTAAAAGCAGGGTGCACCACGGGCAGGATGAGGATGGGAATTGGGTAGGAGAGGCTATAGGAGGCGCATCACTACCCCTTACTACCCCATTTTACACTACTAAAAGGATATATTTATTTGACCTAAATAACATTGTAGCACATGGAATTAACTGCTACTTACGTCATCTGCATTCCTCTAATCTGAGCTGGAAAATGGCTTGATACCCTTCAGGTCGGAAGTCTGTGTCACTCGATTTATCTCCCAGATGTACATATAACACATTTTACCACAACATTCATTTCCTTATAATAGTCTTCGGTTTTTTTAGATACAAATACAAGCTTGCCACCCTCCACAAAACCATCTTCACTTCCTATGTGCAGCACTATCGGGTGCTTACCCCTCCCCATGGGATTGTTATGCCCTGCACTTAAACCCGATTGAAATGCATGCTTTCTTGATGTTACAGTGGGGTCAGTCCATGCTTTGCTTGTGGTGTGTCCCTCATGAACCCACGTCTCGTCTAAATAGTACACTTATCGTATTTTACAGAGTTCTTTTAATTTACAGAGAAAATCTCTCCGCCATAAAATAATATCGTCCCTGTTAACAATAACATTTTTTTCGTTTCCTGCTCACAAACTCAAAACCATCTCCAGAAGCAGCTTATGGAGGGAAGTTCGTTCGTTTTAAATCTGGAAGATCGGGATCAGAGTTAACTGCCAACAGCACTTTGTTTCATTGTTAACAAAGAACTGGTGAACTTTTCAACGGGTTGCAGAACTCACAAATTTGTCACAACTTGCCTGGCACGTGATTGCTTTTTTGCCAGGAGTTACGGCTTTACCAACTGAGGAGTTTTCTTTGTGTGTGCCGTAAATACTTGAAACTGACACACCGGTAAACTCGGATGTTAATTTCATCACGTCATTGATAGCAAGTTCAGGATATTTCTCACAGAACTTGATGAACACGTTCAATATTATTGTCTTTTCACCATTTCATAGCAGTTTGCCGCACTTATGTTTCATAACACTCACTTATTCTGCCATGTTATTTTCATACTGAATAATGCGCGTGCAGAATGAATTAGACTGGTTACAGATTCACTTAACTGCGTATTCTTACACTTTAACTATGCTTAGTACACTTAGTTCATGCTTTAGCAAACATTAAGTGAGCTGTCAGACCTTAGTATCAGTATTTCTTCAAGGGAATATTTAGATGGCGAAAGCATCAAAAGGGCACTGTGTTCAAAACGTGTGTGGCATTGTTTACGTCTCCTCCAATCTCTTGATGAACAGAGTGTAAAGAGATTTACATGAGCATTTGGATGCATTTCTGTTATTAAAATGTGAAGTTATGCAATCAACAAAATAGAGGTAAGTATGGATGCAGTATGCATAAAGAAATAGATTCATACAACATGAACTGATTTTGTAATCAGATATAAATGGATATGCCTTGTATATCTCAAATGGTTGTTTACTGAAAATTTTACAACATAGATGCTTTTATCCAAATACCTATGTATGTTAATCAAGTAAGTTAAGTTAAGTAAGTTACAAATTTTTGTCACTGATTTATTTTTTAATAAGGACTGTTAACAAGCACAACAGGTTTAAAAGCAGCAGACTCCATTTGTTCAACTACATGAGGAGTCTGTGACTTTATTTTCTGTGGAACTTGATTTTGTATTTGGTGGTAATCTTTCAAAGTATACAACAAGTTCACAATGAGAAGTGTGTGGAAACATGTCCACTGGCACAGCTCTCACAGGCACTAAAGGAGCACCATGATAAGTTTTGGATGTTCCACGGGCCAGGTCCACAAAGTTTCGAGATGCACCCTTTGGATCACAGGAGAGAAAAACCAGTTTGGTAAGTTTCTCAGCTTTACGAAGATGTGCCAATGCCTTATGATCTGAAAAAGATATATGTCCTTTAAAAATAAATTGAAAAATATGTCAATATTTCTAAACACATTTTGCTCCAACTTATTTGTAATAATGTTAGTTGCATTAACAGCTGAATGATGGAGAGGATCCTCCTCGAAACTAGTCCTGTGATTAACATTATTACAAGTTGGAGCACAATGTGTTTAGAAATATCAACATATTTTTCAATTTATTAATATGCTCCACTGTTTTAAACAGTTCATATTCATCAGTTTTATAACATGTCCTTTACTTAAATTATAGAAAATAAATCAATATTATGCACCTATACTGCTTCACTTACCAATTATATGTTTAACCAACTTTTTCTTTTTGTGTTTAAGTATTCACAGACATAGCAGAGTTATCCTTTTTCAATATAGGGATAACAGTGGCCTTTTTCCAATTAGCTGGGATTAAAGTTTTCCACATAATTATAAAAATTGGGTAATGCACTTCTAGCTTTAGGTCCTAATTGTTTGATACATTCTGGATGAATTTTATCATGTACAGGTGAGTTATTATTATTCTTTTTTTTACTAATTGTCAAATTCTGATAAGAGTAAACGGTTAATCAAAAATTCTTTTGGTAGATGTGATTTAATAATTTTTGTTTTCCTTAATTTTCCTTTTAATGATTATCTGAGCTTTCCTAAAAAAATGTAGATCTTGTTAAAGCGCACAATTCAAGTCAAATCATTTTTTGTGAAGTTAACAATTTTTGAGATATTTCTTGTTAGTGGTTTGAATTTTCAAATACTTTTCTCAAATAGGAGATTTTCATTTTTTTATGTCCTGGCCATGCAAAGAGAATGGAATTCCAAAGTCATCACACCATAGCAACTAGCTTTTAAAAGATTTGGCTATTGCTTAAAGCCTACAGTATTCTCTTATTCCTCTTGTACCTCCAATGAAGTATGCAATAAAATAATATCTGCAAATGTTTATCAATTAACATGATGTAAACAGAAGAATAAGCATTTGTAAGAATAGTTTGTACAAGATTAGAGAAAGTCATATGAGTGCAACATGTATTTTTTGAAACATTTACAGATGGCAAAGATAAAAGAATACTGAAAATCTCTGTGGAGCATAAATATGCACTGTAATCATGCAAGTGCTATAAAATCGTAGTAAATATACAGGATGAAAGTGAAATAATCTGCCAGAGTTTCTCATATTGTGAAAAGCAAAAAAGTTTTATACCAAAAGCCTGACAAGGTGGAACTTAAAAATTCAATGCCACAACTGGGATTTGAACCACAGCGGAAGGTTATTTAATCCTGGGACATAAAGTACTTGCAATAGTAAGTCACCATTGGGGTAATTGTCTCTGATGTGAGACTGCCTTTGTGGTTCACTGGGAAAAATATGAACTGGTTTGAGAATTCAATGTCATTCTGGCAGTTTGTCATAGTTGCTTAATGGTTAGAGCACCCACCTAGTAAGCGGAGGGTTCGTGGTTCAAATCCCAGCTGTGGCATTGAATTTTTAAGTTCCAGTTCTACCTCTCAAACATTGCCCACACACGGCTTGTGTGTTTAAAAACACCAACAGTAAGCTTGTTGGCATAAATAAATAATAATTACCATCTGAAGGTTATTTAATCCTGGGACATAAAGTACTTGCAATAGTAAGTCACCATTGGGGTAATCGTCTCTGATGTGAGACTGCCTTTGTGGTTTACTGGGAAAAATATAAACTGGTTTGAGAATTCAATGTCATTCTCGCAGGTTGTCACAGTAGCTTAATGGTTAGAGCACCTGCCTAGTAAGCGGAGGGTCTGTAGTTCAAATTCCAGCTGTGGCATTGAATTTTTAAGTTTCAATTCTACCTTTCAATCCTTGCCCACACACGGCTTGTGTGTTTAAAAACACCAACAGTAAGTTTGTTGGCATAAATAAATAATAATTACCATCTAAAGCTGGGAATTTATATTCAGGTTTCATGAGTACTTTGAGAAGGAGCGAGACAATGGAAACCCCTTTTAACTTTTAGCAAGGTGTTGGATAAAGTTTGTGACGCATTGAAAGTGTGACCAAGGAATGGTACCCAGTTGATTTTGATATACTTTTTGCAGTTCTGCATGCTCCAGGAAAACTAAGCCCATGAGACTAGTAAACTTCACTTGACGCATTTCAAAAGGAAGCAGTTAGATGACATGTGTCTTTTATGTGAGGAAGAAATTTGCTACCTGTGAGAAGCTGTTGTAAGCTCTGAAAGAAGCTGACTTACTCGATGGCAGAAAAGTTAACCTAAGTAAAGTGTTGAAAGAATTTTATTAGTCAATTTCAATTAATATACAATATTGTTGGTTTTTTCCAGTAAATGATATAACAATGGTCTCCATATTTTATTATTATGCATACTTACTGTCCACATAAATTTGCTAAGTAGCGATGTGATCTGCAAGTGTGTAAAATGCTTAAAGTACAAAAGGTTTAAAATACTCTGCCTGAAATTCCCTCTAAAAAACTGGCAACACCGTGTTGCTAGGTCTCGAGGTCAGGGCTGGAGATCCATTGGCTGTACTATAGGCTACCAGTTTCCTCTACATGTGAAACAACACCAAGGCAGCAATACACAATGTATGGCAAAAGAGATTTTAAATTCTGCTGTAACGGTACATTCCAATAATATTGTACAATTTTAGTGCAGCAAGGCAAAAGAGGGAAGCAAAAGCTACTGCATGCTGCTACCCTGTATATTAATATCAATACAATTGGAATGTACACTTCCATTGGTTTTGTTTTTTCATACAAAACTGAAGTCTCTGGTGATTGTATTGAGACAGGATATTGTAAGACCCCAAAAGAAAATCGTTTATATGAATATTTGTTAAGGGTGTAATTTGTTTTTGGTGTTGGTATGAAATGGTTAAATGACGAAAACGTGTTACTAATGTTCATTGTTACAAACAATTAAGTTTGTTTAAAGATGTCATAAATATTTCCATATATAATTTTAATATATATGTATAAATAAAAGAATTATATGTGTTCAATATTGAAAGCGAAGGGAGAATGGCTAAGGATCGCTTCCCTAACAATGTGAGAACTATTTGATGAATGCATACGTGGATGTACACATGGCAGTCGGAATGCTAGACTCGCAACCAAAAGAATTGGGAATGGCGTCGTGTCTTTGATGTAGATGGACACATTTTTGTGTGTGCGCATCATAAAATAGTGAAAGTAAATTTACTAAGTGTTTAAAGACCGTTCATTTGTGTAAAAAAAGTGAAACATTAGCTAACTTTAATAAGTTAATACGAAGTGTGCGATTAAATAAAAGGATGTAAAATAGACGAAGTGTAAAGTGATAGAAAATACATTTAGCGAAATATCGCTAAATTTTCTGACATTAAATCTCGGCAATGCTAGGGAAGTCGATCCACTGAAATATAAGACTTGTAACTGTGATGTGATTTAAATACTGTGAACAAGAAGGTGCGAATAAAATATTTCACTAAAGTTAACCCCAAGTGTATGTTCATTCCATCCAGTACCACGACCCGAGATAACGAAAGAGTCAAAAGCTCATCAACATCACCTTGTATAATTATTAAAACAGCACCAGTATGTACACAAAAAAAGCTCAGAGCGGAGTTATAAGATTTGATACATCAATTTTAATTTCCAGGCATAAACAATTCTGAGCATATAGCATTTACTGTAGGGGAATAACATGGTTATATTCTGCACTATTACTGTACAGTTGCCAAGTGTTACATACTGCTGCAATGGTTTTTTACCACCATTTTAGAAAAATGCTAATATTTGTATTAAATGAGTTTAGTCTTTTTTTCTCGTTTGCTGCAATAGTTCCATTTATATGCACAGGATATTTAAAGGCACATTTTTTCCCAAGAAAAGGCTATTTGTCAGTTTATGCCTTTCTTTCAAATACTACAGCTTTTTAACAGCAATGGAGATAATACTTACGGAGCCCAGCTCTTGGTGGGTCCACCACGGCTATTATGTCCTCTTTTGATGCCCTATTTAACACAGATGTAAGAATTTCTTCTGCTTTTCCCACAAAAAATTCACAATTTTTGATGCCATTGGTCTCTGCATTGTCTTTTGCATCACAGACTGCCTGTGAAAGTAACTCAACTCCTAGCACTTGACCACATTTCTGAAACGTAAAAGTTATATTAGAAGCTCTATTTATCAAAGATATCACAAGGCATTTAAATCACATTCCTAAATTGCCATCAAAGCACATCTAAGCACACTAACAAACTGTGAATATTATCAGACATGTTTTTATTAGTTGTACAGTGACTGACAGCTTTTTAGCTGCTTGTGAACAATTCAGTACATCCTGAACTTTAGAAGCTTGCAGTTGGTAATTAATCATTCTGCAGCAAAAGAACTTTCACCTGAAGAGTAAACCATACATATTGAACATAAATACTAATTGGGTTAACAAATGAGAAAGTTGTTGTTAGCTAATGCTGGATTTCTGACAATGAAGTCATTAATCCTCTTGCCCTCCAATACCTTTCACAATGATACTGAAGAGAGCAGTGATAGTGGAAAAGTGGAAAAGACTGCTAGTTCTAATTTAAAGTATTAGTTTTAAAATGTTCTCATAAACTGAATACATAAGTGTAAGATTTGAAGCTTTCACGGCGAACGTTAGTGATAAGAGCTTCACGGGTGATCAGCCGTGTTAAATTTAAGAAGGTCGAGCTTTCGGCCATTATACTCTCCATGGCCATCTTCAGGACTAAAATGATGGAAAATTCTCCTCAGTTTCCAAATATATACTATGGTTAGGTTGTGTTGTCCGAACCAATGCGCGGGTGATGGTTTCTGATTGGGCCTGCTGTAGGCTCGGCTGCAGTGTTTTCCCACGGGTACGAAATTTGTGCAGTGTTTCTGATGGCTATAGTCCACGCGGAACTTAGTTTGAGTCCGCCCTCTCTGTTGAAATTGTGGGGGTGTAATTTGATGTGGATGGCTTCCTTGATGAGTCTGTCCCAGTAATTTTCTGAGTGTTCTAGTATTTTTGTGTCTTGGAAATTTATTTTGTGGACCTGTTCTATGCAATGTTGGGCTACTGCTGATTTTTCTGGCTGGGGAAGTCTGATGTTCCGTTGATGTTCTTTGCATCTTTCCTCTATCGTGCGTCCTGTTTGACCCACATACAGCTTACCACACTCGCACGGAATCCTGTATATTCCCGGGACCTTAAGCCCAAGTGGGTCTTTCACCGGCCTGAGGAGTTGTCGGATCTTCTTAGGGGGTGTGAAGAAGGTTTTGATATTATGTCTCGCGAGTATACGGGAAACCTTGTTGGAGACAGAGCCATAGAAAGGTATGTAGGCCTTCTCTTGAGGGCTATCCTTCCCTTGCGTGAGCAGTAGCGGGTTCTTCCTGCTGCGTTCTACTTTCCTACGGGTCTCATTGATGTCCTGGTTGCTATACCCATTCTTGCGTAGGGTATCCTGTAAGTATTGAAGTTCTAGGTGTATGTTGTTGTTTTCTAGTGCCTTGCATCTGGCAATGAAGCCATTAGCATTCGTGCTTTCCAATACTTTTGAACTGTAGTTTCTTCTGATCTTAATGCTTCACAGGTCTTCAAGTGTTCTTCATTCATTTCTGCTGGATCGTTACACAGGACACATATTGGTGAGGCTGAGATACCTATTCTGTAGAGATGACTTGCTAAGCAGTCATGATTTGTCAATAGTCGGAAGGCTGCAACAGCTGTTTTCCTTGGTCTCTGGGGGATTATATCTGGATTGGAAAGTAGTGTAATCCATTTTTTATCTTTGGCATTTGTTTCCATTTCTTGTAGGTATGAATGAGAAAAATTTTTAATGATCAAGCGTTTTATTGAGGAATATGAGAAATTGAATTTAGACTTTTGTTTTATTGTTGTGCCTTTCTTTGCAAGTGAGTCTGCAGCTTCGTTCCCCATGACTCCACAGTGTGCTGGAATCCATTGGAGATGAACAGTCTTATTAACTTTTTGGAGTTGTGTTAACATTTTGTAGCATTCTCTAATTTTTGTTGACTTCTTTGTAGTATTTGAACATATTCCCTGAATTGCAGCTTTAGAATCTGAAAGAATTACTGCCTTGTTAAATTTATTTAAGGGAAGATTTAATAATTGTCGGAGAGCAATGTATATAGCCTCTATTTCTCCATCATAATTTGTTGTGTCTCTGCCAACAGAATGATAAAAGGAAAAATGTGAACATGTAACTCCAGCTCCAGTAAGGTTTTCCTTGGAGGATCCATCAGTATATATGTGCAGCCATTCTTCTGTGGGATACCTAGTATTGATTGTTTCCAGAGCTAGAAGTTTTTGTATTTCTTTTGGTGTGTCTGATTTACTTATTTCCTCTATTAATTCCAAATTGAAGGTAGGTTGCAATAATTCCAATGGATTTTCTCTTATAAGTAGATTTTCTCTGGTGTTAGGAATGTTCAATTTGGATTTAATCTGTGTTACCTTTTCTAGGAAACTACTATGAGTTTTAAGGATTGAAGGGGGGAGGTTCTCTTCTGTCCATTTAGAGTTTGGCAGTCGTAACATTTTCTCGTGTTGGAGCAATGCTTGTTCTTCTATTTTTGTTGTTATTGATGGGGTCCGTGTTAAGGCAAGCATGGCATCAATAGGTGTGGATTTAACTGCTCCAGTGATTAGGCGAAGAGCCTGATTTTGTATTTGTTCAAGTTTATTGATGTTAGCATTTGCTGCTGTTATTAAAGCTTCAGAACAGTACAAGATGTTTGGTTTAACGTACATTTTGTATGTTGTGTTAAGGACTCTCCTTGAGCAGCCCCATTTAGCACCAGCTAACCTTTTCAGGATTTGCAGTTTCTTTTTAACCTTTTCTGAGATGTTTGTTATATGCTTTTTCCAACTTAGCTTTCTGTCGAAAGTGATGCCTAAGTATTTGGCATCATCAACTGCTTTGAGTGGTTTACCATTATAATTTATGTTAATATTAACTGGTTTGTATTTTAGTGTAAATAATTCATAATTTGTTTTTTCCACATTGATAGTCATGAGGTTTTTGGAGCTCCATTCATGTACTTTGTTTAGGGCTGTTTCTATTCTGTCTTTAATTAATTCAGGTTTTTTTGGAGAGCCTGAAGTCCAAATGACTACATCGTCAGCAAATAAAGCAATTTTGGTTTCTAAAGTTTTTATTATTGATGGAAGGTCATTTATATATATGTTAAAGAGTGTTGTGCTCAGAACAGCACCTTGTGGAAGTCCTCGGTGTGTTTGTTTATATTTGGAAATGTATGTATTATATTTTGTGGCACAAAATCTTTGTGAAATAAACTGAGTTATCCACTTAAGCATGTTACTTTTCACACCTATTGATTGATAAGTAAATCAGACACACCAAAAGAAATACAAAAACTTCTAGCTCTGGAAACAATCAATACTAGGTATCCCACAGAAGAATGGCTGCACATATATACTGATGGATCCTCCAAGGAAAACCTTACTGGAGCTGGAGTTACATGTTCACATTTTTCCTTTTATCATTCTGTTGGCAGAGACACAACAAATTATGATGGAGAAATAGAGGCTATATACATTGCTCTCCGACAATTATTAAATCTTCCCTTAAATAAATTTAACAAGGCAGTAATTCTTTCGGATTCTAAAGCTGCAATTCAGGGAATATGTTCAAATACTACAAAGAAGTCAACAAAAATTAGAGAATGCTATAAAATGTTAACACAACTCCAAAAAGTTAATAAGACTGTTCATCTCCAATGGATTCCAGCACACTGTGGAGTCATGGGGAACGAAGCTGCAGACTCACTTGCAAAGAAAGCCACAACAATAACACAAAAGTCTAAATTCAATTTCTCATATTCCTCAATAAAACGCTTGATCATTAAAAATTTTTCTCATTCATATCTACAAGAAATACAAACAAATGCCAAAGATAAAAAATGGATTACACTACATTCCAATCCAGATATAATCCCCCAGAGACCAAGGAAAACAGCTGTTGCAGCCTTCCGACTATTGACAAATCATGACTGCTTGGCAAGTCATCTCTACAGAATAGGTATCTCAGCCTCACCAATATGTGTCCTGTGTAACGATCCAGCAGAAATGAATGAAGAACACTTGAAGACCTGTGAAGCATTAAGATCAGAAGAAACTACAGTTCAAAAGTATTGGAAAGCACGAATGCTAATGGCTTCATTGCCAGATGCAAGGCACTAGAAAACAACAACAACAACATATTTCAGGCACTCACTATCGAGAGATATTGAAAAATAATGTGCTGCCACTTCAACCTTGAGTACCACTAGTCCTGTTAGATTCATGAGAGAGGGTTATGAGTATGTATATGGGCAAATTAAGGAAAATCGGAAGCTATTAACAGTGAAGCAACAGAATCTAAAATAAGAACATAGACACTAAACTGTTGTGTCTTCTAGCTAATGTGATGCTGAAATTTGGAAAATGTCCTGAAGTATTTAAGGCTGCAAGAACAGTTCTAATATTCAAAAAAGGAAACCCTGATGAACTAATTGGCGCCCAATATCATTTTTTTCTGTAATCAGACGTGTTATTGAAAAAGTAATTGACAGAAAACTGAGATCATTTATCAATTTTTGCACTTATCAACGTGGTTTTGTTGCGCTCCCTGGCTGTCATATAAATACATCAATCATCAATGGATGTCTGACAAACTGTAAAGCTAACAAGAAGGACTGCTGCATTATTTTCCTTGACATCACCAAGGCTTATGATAGCATAGGTCATGAACATATCAAGAGATGCCTGATGCGCACCAATATGCCAAACAACTTGAGAGCATTAGTTCTGAATCTCATTCAGGGTAATAGCATTGCAGTAGAATGTGGCATAAACAAAACATCGCCTATTTTTCTACAAAAAGGAGTTGCCCAGGGTTCACCCATCTCTCCTACATTGTTTAATTTAGCGATTGATGACACAATTAAAGATATAACGGACCATGAGATTGCAAAATTGCATGGATTTCAACTTAGCTCTGAAGTAAAAAATGTATCGGCCATGGCTTTTGCTGACGATATTGTTTTAGTAGCAAAGGACGAAACATCTGCTCAGTCACTTTTAGACTTAACTACCAGCAACTTGGCTGCAATTGGTTTGCATATCAATCCATTAAAATGCAATGTCATAAATATCAAACATGGTAAACTTAGTGAAACTTCTAAAATAAAATTTGGCTCAAATGTTTTAGAGCCAATCAAAGAAAACGAAAACATAAAATATTTGGGTGTAAATTTCACGAATGAAATCCAGATGGATAAGAATAAGATAATCAAACGTTTGGAAAAAGATTTGAATTCACTTTCTTATTCCAACTTGCT
Source organism: Tenodera sinensis (assembly GCA_030765045.1). Classification (NCBI taxonomy): domain Eukaryota; kingdom Metazoa; phylum Arthropoda; class Insecta; order Mantodea; family Mantidae; genus Tenodera; species Tenodera sinensis. The sequence continues at coordinate 27,540,397 of CM060965.1, forward strand.
CAAAGCAGATCAAAAATTAAATATCATTAATCAATATATTTGGCCTGGATTAGTTTATTCCCTTCAAAGTACACCACTGAATAAGATTCCATCCTCCTTTTTAGAAGATATTGATAAATCAATAAGAACATCCGTCAAAGAAATAGTTGGGCTACCACATGATTGCCCCAATGATATGATATACGCTCCACGTAATCTTCGAGGAATAGGACTAATTAGAGCTGGTTGGGAGGCTTATATGCAACATTTCAATATAGCTCAGAAACTTTCACAAATACAAGATGATCATCTACGCTTGTGTCGAGATACTCAGAAAGAGAAGAAAGAAGCCCTTTCCAATTTGAACATTGACATTAACGATGAAATCATGTCAAAATCAGGACGATGGCTTCGAAAACAATTACAACTTAAATCGTTTGATGCATGGTGTCAGCTACCTCACAAGGGAAAGAGGATTGAGACATATAAAGAGAATCCCAGAGCCAATTCGTGGATGAGCAACAGAAAAATCCTGTCATGTTCTGAATGGACTAATGCCATCAAAATGTCATGTAACATGTCAGCAGTAAGATCTGTGCCTGGAAGAAATCAGCGAACAACACTATATCGGCACTCAAATTGTAAAGAAGTGAAAACCCTTGGGTATGTACTAGGATATTGCCCAAAGGAAGAATTACTTCGCAACACTCCTCACCACCGTGTGCGTTCATCAATTTCTACAGCCCTTCATAGAGCCAATTGGGAGGTCTATGAAGAGGTCCATTGCCTGTCTGAGGATGGTAGCCATCAAAGAGCAGATATCGTAGCCATCAAGAGGGATGCAGGAAAGGGTCTCATTCTTGACCCAACAGTAAGAATGGAGGAACATTTACAGCAGACGACACAGGTGAACGAGGAAAAGGAAGCCATCTAACAATCATGCATTCCTCACCTCAGTGAGAGATATAACGTACCTGAAAAAGCATGGGAGGTAAAAGGACTACTCTTTGGTGCCCGTGGAACATGTTTTAAATTCCCAAGTATGTGCCTCAAAGCACTGGGTGTGCAATGGTCCGAAATTGTAAATATATGTTTACATGTCCTAAAAGACCCTTTATATTATTTATTTAGGCCAACAAACTTACTGTTCCAGTTCTACCTCTCAGACTCTCTATATATTTTAAATAATCACTTGTATTCAATGTGTTAACTGTTATCTTCTTGTTATAATCATTTAATGTTTCTTTAGATATTTTGAATCTTAATTTTAATCATTTTTTTTTCCTTCTTAAAATTGACTTTGTCATATATCTTTGTATTCTGGATCTTTATGGTCACCTGCAATGTCAGGCAGATGTCACAATTTTTGTTTGTGAAATATATATAATAACTATAATGTATTCTTCTGACCTGTGGACATAGCTGATTGCATGTGATAGTGGCTGTACGTGGGTAAATCAGTTTGTTTCACCACTGTTAGTGGTCATTCTACAGTAGTTTACGCTTTTCGCTCTTTGGACAATATAGAGCAGGTGCTTGTTTGTGGTATACTGTGCACTATGATGTCAATCAAACAAAAAGATTCTTCCTTTATGTTAAAAGAAAAACTTAAATTCTGGATTTTGCATTCGAATTGTCGAGAATTTTGGATTTGCAAGGTTATACTGTAGTTCATCCTTCATGTAGTGTTTGTGTTTGCACTGTATGTTTTACTTAAAAAAAGCATGAAAAATGTAACGATTATGCAATTATATCTTTTTTCTGTAACATTTTGTTGGAGCATCTTAATTTTAATTAGAAAAATTCAGGGATAAATAAACCTTAGCAAGACATAATCCTATGGAACCTGTGCCACAGCAGATGTCTACTAGAGTTGTTTTCTCGGAAGGCTCTGCCAGTTCAGCAACAGCTTCATACAGTACTTCTGCACCTGGAGTGTTGATCTGGAAGAAAGCTTCTGGTGAGACTCTAAACTTAAGCCCCATAAGTGTTTCATAAATGAATTTTTCTCCAGCAAGATGCTCTAATGGAGGAAGATCCTTACCAGTTTGTCTGAAATCACACATTACATATTTCTGTGAACTTAAAGTGTGATGTTTAGGATATCAAAAAGCCTTTATTCTAACTACTCAAAAAACTTACAGATGCATGGAATGTAATATAATGATTCTAAACAAAATAAATATTTACAACTTACTGAGAAGAAGCTACAGAAAATTTTAGTGTAATGGAATGACATTTAGTTTGTAAGCTAATGTATCAATAATTGTCAAGTCTTGCAAACATAAGACTGTCAAACACTGGAGATATTGGACAAAAGAGCCACAGTTAGAACTTCTACAAATTCCAAAGTAAGTTGATATGCACAAGCAAGAGAAAAACATTTGATTCAGACCAGTAACATTTATATGAGTGAGTGAGTGTGTGGGGTTTAACGGCCCAACGACAACGAGGTTATTTGGGTCCACAGTTAAACAGAAAGTCTAAAACACACACACACACAGTTAAAATTAAAAGAGATGGGTAAAATGCTAAACTAACGTGTTAAAATGTGAGGTATAACAGGTCTAAAATATCGTTAAACTGCAAAAATATAAAATCCATCATAAATTAAAAAGAAAAACAAGTCTGAGGTTTAAAAAGTCAAGACGTTAAAACATGTAAAAGATATATATAACATATGTTATGTTGTAAGTGTTGTTCAGTGTTATTAATTGACTCACCATTTAAATTAAATTAATTACAACACTGTTTTCAAACTTCTATGAAACGAAGATGTAAAAGATATCTTAAAAGGCTAAAAACACATGTCAGACCTGTTTATCGAATATTTACATGATTTTCTCTAATCTCTCACCCACAAAATATTCTCACAAAGGTCTGTTTCTTTATCTATAACATGTTAACAAGATAAATGTGCAGAAATGGTTTAATTATACATCTCTTTGTAGGTACAAAAGGGAATACAGTAGGCTTACGTAATATTTAAATCTACTGGGAACTACCAAACATTCAAACAATAATTCCTGAGTATCCTCGAAAAACAGCAGTTGCAACCTTCAGGTTGATTACAGGACATGATTGTCTGGCAAAACATTTAAACAGAATTGGGATATATTCTTCACCACTCTGTCTCCTATGTGATCTGCAAGAGGAAATGGATCGAGACCACCTTCAAATATGCCCGGCCACTTCTAGTGCCCCATCCATCAGTGAAAAATATTGGAGAGCAAGAGGATTAATGACTTCATTGTCAGAAATCCATCATTAGCTAACAACAACATATTTAAATCTTCAAAAAGCAGAGACACCTGTGTAATATCTGTCGTATCAGCTACCTGGGCAGAAAAAACATCAACAGTTTCCAATTCAGTTCTTACAAATGCATTGATGTAGTCCGAAATAGAATCCAATAATTCATTTTGTATACTTTTTGATTCGCCACTGAACACACTTTTTATCTTAGAATATTGGTTCTGTATTGCTATAGGACTCCTAGACATCACCAATATCAGCAGTCATTCTCCTTCAGTGCATCTGAAATTGTAGTTCCATTTATTGCAAAAGTTTTCAAATTAACCTGGCATTTTAAATGCTCTGCCGAATCCAAGTGTTCGTGTAATGAATGTGTTATATTCAACAAAGCAGCAAATCCTTCTCTATTCCAAATGTTGCGCTTATTGCTAAACAGCAAGCATGGCCAACAAAACAATTTCTGCATAGTTGGGGAGGAGCACAACCATGGAAATTCCACAAACCACGATTGTTTGAAACTAAGGTTGTAGCATTTTCCTGAATATTTCACTCCTTTCGTGCCACATATTTGTAGAGATTCAGTAGGGCAACCACAATTTAAAACTTCCTTCTTATCTTTGTCTTTCCACCATGAACATGGTGTTTCTAATAAAATACACACTATTATAAGCAGGATTCATATTTAAAACATTACTCCACTAAACGCAAACAACAATAGACATGTTCTAAAGTAAGAACAAATCAGAAACTAAAAACTTCACTTATCTTAGTAACATTGCAAGTTCTTTGGTGCAAAGCTGACTAAAGTTTCGAGTTGACTCCAACTCATTCTCAAAGCTCAACGGGCGACGTCACAGTTGCTATAGCAATCATGCAGTAAGCTCCGTCCCTCAGCGGTTGAACAAGGAGAAAGTCACTTCGAGTCCACGGTAAGAATGCACGCTGGCCACTACAGCAGAGCACTGCGCAGTGCACAAATAAGGAAATAGATAGTAAAAACCCACATACCTGTGAAGATAAATATATTTTAAAAATAACTGTGACTAGATGCAAATATTGGTGAAGTGCCACTTCACCTACTTCCCCTGAATAGCCGCCTCTGTTTGACAATAACATAGATGTATTTTTCATTCAAGAAGCAAATCCAATAAATGATCAAGTTAAATACTTCAATTTCATTAGTTTTTTCTAAAACTACTACCCAAAAACAGATAAGTAGTGGAATATTAGTTGGAGCCAAAAAGGATATTAAATCCTCCTTTCAAATTGTTAAAGAAACGGATAATACAAATAAATCTGAATTAATAAATCTACATTTTTCGAACAACAAAACACATCTACTTATTATTCATTTACACAGTATTTAAAATCCTCCCAGGAATGAACCAGATGTCTAACTTATTGACCAATTGAATAAAACAGTCCTAAATGGGGATTTCAATGCCCATTCTAAAAGATGGGGTTATAAAAAAGGATTCTACAGGGAAGATAATGGAAGAATTTTTGAAGACCAGAACCTTTGAACTGATTTATAATAAAGAAGATCTCACAACCTTCAAACATTACCCTAGAGCAGGCAGTAACCCACACCTCTTGTTAGCTACAACAGATATTGCCTCAAAGATTAAAACACAAGTTATAGAAGACTCAAGTTCTGGTCACACAACAGTAATTGCCGATATAAAACTAGATAATACAAATGTCAGCCAACATCAATGAATCTGCATTGGAACTTCAAAAAAGCTGACTGGAATAAATATAAAACTGAACTGGAACATAAATTTAAAGAACAAACAAAATCACAGATGCATGACCAACCACATCCTATGAACAAAAATTTCTGTAAAGCCATCATAGAAACTGGAAAAAAAAAATCCTTGTGGAAGAAAAAACTTTGAAATCCTTTTGGAACCCCCAGTTAGAACAGAAAAAGCAAAGAGATATAGCTAGAAATACAGCTGAACAAACAAAAAACAAGTCGGATACACAAATATGGCGAAAGAAATGTGCCTCACTAAAAGAAAAGAAATTATATAGGACAGATGGTAATAAAGTCCATAAGTTCATAAAAAATGCAAAGGACAGGAAAGAAAAAAGTAACATACCTGTCATACACAACAATAAAATATTAACAAATGATAGTCATAGCCAAAACCTTCAATAAGTATTATGCTGAATCACATAAATTAGCAAGAAATAATAAAAAGGAATGTAAACAAGTTCAGAAAGATTTGAAACAAAAAAGAGAATGTAATCCTACCTTTCAACACAATATCTTTTTTCAAAATTTGAATATGCAAGAACTGAACATTGCAATTAATAATCTAAAAAAACAAAAGGTCTTCTGGACCAGATCACATACACCCGGAGTTTATAAAAAACCTTGGAAAAACAGCAAAACAACTATTAAAACTCTACAATCTATCTTGGAAAACCATTGTACCTGCCAAATGGCAAAAAGCAATACCTGTCCCACCCTTGAAGAGAGATAAAACAGCATCAGAAATAAAAAAGAAATATAGACCAATAGCCCTTGCTAGCATAATAGCAAAAGTGATGGAAAGAATGGTGTCAAATAGGTTAAATTGGTTTCTAGAATCACAAAATTTAATTTCCCCATGTCCAGTCGGATTTAGAGCTCCACTCCACAAACAAACAAACAAGACTTATTTCTTAGTCAAGAAATCAAAGACTCCTTCAATAGAAAAGAAGATAATTTATCAGTTTTTATTGAATTCCAAACTGCATATGATTCTATATGCACAACAAAGCTACAAAAGAAAGTAAAACAAAATAGCAATACAAGGTCCAATGTTTTCATGGCTATGTCATTTCCTAACTCAATGCTTTATTGCTACCAGATATGGAAGGAATATATTGAAATATGAACAAGTACACCGTGGATTACCACAAGTCTCAGTGCTCAGCACAACACTTCTTAATATATTTAACCATCTGTCACAAGAAATACAACAATCAGGCGTAAAGTGTGCACTATTTGCCGATGTCTTAGTAATGTGGACTTCAAAACCAAAAAAGAAAAATACAGAACTAGAAGAAACCATGCAACAATCCTTAACCAACCTACAAAAGTGGACCACAGAAAATTTAATGACTGTTAATACAACAGAATCAAACTACCAAATCTTTTCACTAAGGAAAAAAAAACATTTAAAATAAAACTAAATTTTGAGTAAAAAATTACCAGGAATAAAGGAAGGAAAATATTTGGGAGTTATATTTGATACTGGTGCTATTTTTATAATTTTAGAAGGATGGTGATGGTGATGAGCTTTTGACTCTTTCATTATCTCGGGTCGTGGTACTGGATGGAATGAACATACACTCGGGGTTAACTTTAGTGAAATATTTTATTCGCACCTTCTCATCCACAGTATTTAAATCGTATCACAGTAGCAAGTCTTTTATTTCAGTGGATCGACTTCCTTACCATCGTCGAGATTTAATGTCTGAAAATTTAGCGATATTTCGCTAAATGTATTTTCTATCACTTTACACTTCGTCTATTTTACGTCCTTTCAATTAATTGCACACTTTGTATTAACTAACTTGTTAAAGTTAGCTAACGTTTCACTTATTTTACTCAAATTAACGGTCTTTAAACACTTAGTAATTTTACTTTCACTATTTTATGATACGCACACATAAAAATGCGTCCATCTACATATATCAAAGACATGGACGCTATTAACAAATTCTTTTGGTTGTAAGTCTAGGATTCCGACTGCCATGTGTACATCCGCGTATGCGTTCATCAAATAGTTCCCGCATTGTTAGGGAAGCGATCCGTAGCCATTCTCCCTTTGCTTTCAATATTGAACACATACAATTCTTTTATTTATACATATATATTAAAATTAAATATGGAAATATTTATGACGTCTTTAAACAAACTTAATTGTTTGTAACAATGAACATTAGTAACATGTTTTCATCATTTAACCAACTCATACCAACACCAAAAACAAATTACACTCTTAACAAATATTCATATAAATGATTTTCTTTTGGGGTCTTACAATATCCTGTCTCAATACCAAATTTACATGGACCAAACAAATAGAAAATGTAATACAAAGAGCAGAAAGATGCCTTTCACTGTTAAAATGTCTAACAGGAATGAAGTGGGGATATTCCAGAGCAACTCTGAACAAGATATACAATGTATATATAAAGCCATTATTTACTTACTGCAGCGAAGTCCTTGTAACAGCAAATACCAAAAAAAAAAATTAAAATCTTTCAAAACCAAAGTCTGAGACTAATTACAGGTGCTATCAAAACCACACCAATACCAACTATGGAAATACTAACCAACCAATACCCATTGAATATGAAATAGAAAAAACAACCCTTATTCAACAAAAAGTTGATCAGACTGCTATTCAATACATGGCACAAGAGAAATTTTACACATACACTAAAGATTTAGGAGAGCTTTCTTTCCAAAATTCAAAACATCAAGAAGAATGTAGACCTTTCTAATTCAAAGGAAAACTTTATATGTAAAGTCAATTCGATACAAACATTAGACATCACATGTTATTTACACACGACAGAAGTTATGAAAAGTGATACTCCAACTTATGTTCTAAAATTATTGCCATTAGAGACAATCCATATTAGATTTCCGAAGCATGAATGGCTCCATATTTATATTGATTGGTGATCAGAGGATATGGTCGGTGAATTTATTTTTATAACTCTCCCGGTCAGGTAGGTGAGACCCGTAAACCAACGACAGGTATGGTCCTCCAGACATTCTGGGGGTTGTGAGAGAGCGATGTGACCGCCAAAACATACAAATATGGTGCTCTCTAAAAAGCGGTTACTATTACTGCTATTGCTCTCTTCAATATCATCAGTGAAAAATATTGGAGAGCAAGAGGATTAATGACTTCATTGTCAGAAATCCAGCATTAGCTAACAACAACAATATTTATATTGATGGATTACTGATATAAAATCAAGATGGAGCAGGGGTTGGAATCATATCACCTCTTTTCCTAATACAAATCTTTAGATTATGGATATACAAACTTCGATGGAGAAATTGAAGCAATTCGAATGGCCCTACAAAATCTTTTGTATAGAATCTCACATTTTCATCATGCAGTTATTCTTTCAAATTCCAGGGCAGCAATTATAACAATTACTTCCAAGTTGTCACTGAAAAACCAAACAATTATAGAATGTTGGAAAATCCTTATCCACCTAACAGCACTTCAAAAACACTTAGTCTTCCAATGGACACCAGCTGTGGATAAAAAAAAACACAAGATGGGAACTACCAAACATTCAAACAGTAATTCTTGAGCATCCTCGAAAAATGGCAGTTGCAACCTACAGGTTAATTACGGGACATAATTGTTTGGCAAAACATTTGAAAAGAATTGGGATATACTCTAAACCACTCTGTCTTCTATGTGGTCTGCAAGAGGAAATGGACCAAGACCACCTTCAAATATACCAGGCGACTTCTAGAGTAAAATTTGTAAAATTTTGAGAGCAAGAGGATTAATGACTTCATTGTCAGAAATCCAACATTAGCCAACAATAACATATACCCCACAAATCTTGAATTTTCTATTGTCTTTCCAGACAATTGCTTCAACTATTTTGGAAGTGTTCTTATCCTTCATTTCTTTCAATACTTGAAATTTACACATATGATTCTTTACTACGATTAAGGTGCCACTGGCTACTTGTCTCTTTTTGTATAATGCATGGATGTTCCAATCTTTCATTTAGTAACAATGTACATTGTTAGGTGTGACATTGGCTTCATTAATATGTCCACTTTCCTCTTTTGCAGTATTGTTTTTATTTGGTGTATTTCTGAGTGGATAAGTGTCCTGCATTCCATTGTATTTGTAGTTCTTAGAAGAACTATTTGTTTTTCGCCTGATATTGGGATCATTGTACTTGTTGCAGGACGCCTTATATTGCTCATTTTGCTTTACCAAGGGGCACATGTAGTTTACCTATGGTGCAAGCATATTATAAACCTTTCTTAAATTCAAGTAATGTAAGCATATCAACTAAGCTTGAAAATACTGAAGTAACAGAAAAAAATGTTTATGTATTATTGGAAGCATGTATAAATAAGCACTTTACATAGAATATATAGACAGTGTCTTAAAAGGTGTCACAAGGGGAATCTACTGCATTAACAACTTAACCATATATTTAGATGAAACTGTACTCAGATTTGCAGATAGATATAAGAACATATTGCTCCACATTTTCTAATACTGTCCCCAAAAATGAGCTAGCTCTTCACATGATCATGAACATCTGTCTGACAATGTATCCTAGCGAGTAAAAATGTACTTTCGACTTAATATTACAAAGGATTGTGGTAGTACTTACTTTTTCATTATATGCTGAAAGTACAGAGAATCCACCTTTAATTTCTCAGTGCTCTCAAAAAGTTCTTTCACCTCCTTTTTCACTTTATCTAGTTCTTCGGTAGAAAGTTCTTGTGGATGTATACCAACTACAAGCATCAACTGGTCTGTACCAAAGGATAGACGTGCTGTTAACTGACGCCAGTAACCTTCGTGCGTTTCTGGATTGAACACATCTAACTTGGACTCTCTCACAAACTTCTCAAGCAACTGTAAAATTTATTTGCAACATTACTAATTAATTTTAAAAATAAATTTTTACTAACATCTGTTATAGCTTTGTGTTTCAATGAAAGGGAAGGAGGGAGGGAGGGAGGGAGGAAGGGAAGGAAGGGGGGAAAGAGGGAAGGAGGGAGGGAAGGGAAAGAAGGAAGGAAGGAACGAAGGAAGGAAAGAAGGAAGGAAGGAATGAAGGAAGGAAGGAACGAAGGAACGAAGGAACGAACGAACGAACGAAGGAAGGAACGAAAGAACGAAGGAAGAAACGAAGGAACAAAGGAAGGTAGGAAGGAACGAAAAAAGAAAGAAAAAAGAAAGAAGAAAGAAAGAAAAAGAAAGAAAAAGAAAGAAAGAAAGAAAGAAGAAAGAGTTTGACAATGAATCAGGGAGAAATACCGGTAATGGAACAGGACCACAATCTAAAACTGAAACAATGGAACGAAATTGCAGAGAGAAGTAAATAAAGGAGGTGTAGCATTAACAGAAAGGGTTCTGAGTAAAGACTTCAGTTTTCCTCATTCCCTTAGGTGTTAATTATTAATAAAAATCCAGATTTAAAATAAATTATAGTTTTAAAAAAACTAACAAAAACACACTTTTTTAACAAAAGTAGAAAATAATTTTTAATTATGAAGAATTTGTTCTATAAATTGAAGTAGTTCATTATATTTCAAAATTTTGTAATAAGTTTAAAGAAAAAACTAATTTATATTAACAGAATAATACATTTTATTATAAAAAAGCGTGGGGTGCTTTTTAGGTATTTTTACCATATCTTTACTTTTATAAATGAAGTATTTTTAACATTTGATGTCAGACAACCCACACTTTTTGTTAGTTTTTAAAACTATAATTTATTTTTAACTCTCAAATTTTTCTAATGAATTTGTTTTTTCAAAATGTTTAATTTTAAAACTTTTTAAAATTTCGGAGTTAGTTCAAAAACATTTCAAATCACTTTTTTTTTTTTAGCAGTATTAGATTATAATTAATGTTTTAACTACACTATCAGCTGCTGTGGACTTCCTGTCCCTGGCTAAACTTCGACATGTAATCCTTTCCCCGAAATCTTGTATGCCTCTCAGGTCCTCTCTCTGGGCATCTCCATCTTTCAATATTTTCAAGCGATTTAATTCCTCTGTCCAGTGTAACCTGTGTCAATTACTAAACTACCAGCATATGTGGGTGTCTTGGCCCTGTGTGAACTCCCCCCTGGTCTCTTGTTCCCTTCAGGTCCTCTCTATAGATATCTACGTCATCCAATATATAAATATTTCTTTAATTAAAGCAATTTTCAGGGTGCATGTACACATGTTCCCTAGCGACTCTAAGTTGGTGAAAATACATCGAAAAATTCCTTTGCATTGATAAATTTAGCTTAGTCATTCCTTATTCTCATGATCCTGGTAAGGACATTAGGACATCATAATATTGTTACATTGTTATCGGCCCTTGACATGTGTGTAAATTTTCATGTTAATCAGACAGCCCATGTAGCTGAAAATTACGCTACATTGATAAATTTAGCCAAGTCACTTTTTTATCCCGATGATGCTGGTAAGGACATTAGGACAAAGTAATCATATTGTTACATTGTCATCGGTCCTTGACGTGTGCTCAAATTTTCAAGTCAATCAGATGTCTCAAGTTGGCGAAAATTATGTTAAATTGTTAAATTTAACCAAGTCACTTTGTTTTTAATCTTGATGGTCCTGGTCAGGACATTAGTACAAAGTCATGATATTGCTACATTGTCATCGGTCCTTGACATGTGTGCAAATTTTCAAGTCAATCAGACATCTCAAGTTGGTGAAAATTACATTATATTGTTAAATTTAGCGAAGTCACTTTTTTATCCTGATTATGCTTGACAGGACATAAGGACAAAGTCATGATATTATACTGACATGTGTGCAAGTTTTCCAGTTAATCAGATGACTCAAGTAGCTGAAAATTATATTACATGGATAAATTTAGCTAAGTCCCTTACTATCTTGACGGTCCTGGTCAGGTTCTTAGGACAAAGTCGTGATATTATTGTACTGTCATCGGTCCGTGGCATGTGTGCAAATTTTCATGTCAATCAGACGAATTTAAGTTGGTGAAAATTATGACGAAAGATTCCATTACATTGATAAACTTAGCTAATTAATTTTGTTTTATCCTGATGATCCTAGTCAAGACCTTAGAATAAACTTATATTATTGTATTGTCATCGGTCCTTGACACGTGTGCAAATTTTCAAGTCAATCAGACGACTGTAAGTTGGTGAAAATTACATCGAAAGATTCTGTTACATTGATAAATTTAGCTAACTAATTTTTTTCACCCTGATGATCCTGGTGAGGATCTTAGGATAAAATTATGTTAGTATTGTCATCAGTGCTTAACATGTGTGCAAAATTTCAAGTCAATCAGACGAGTCAAAGTGGGTGAAAATTACGTCGAAAGATTCCATTACATACATACACACATGCATACAGGTGAAGCTAATGTAAAGCATGTAATAATAATGTTGAAATCACCAGTAATTTGTGACTACTATTTCCAGCAAAATCTGATGTTTAAAGCATTCTCTCTGTCAATCACATGCCACATGTAGCATAAAACTTTGTATTTGTTTCATAAACGCACATTAGGAAAAATACATTCATGTTTTACGGTTATCTAAGTACTAATATTGCATGAGCTTATGATTTCATAGTTATTTCAGATTATGTGGTATATGGCTCTAAAATTCAACGTTTTTTACGAGGTAGAACTGGAACTTAAAAATTCAATGCAACTTTGTATTTCTTTTATACATGTATATTTAAGAAATATATTCCCATTTGATATATTTACACTGCACAACTACAGGGTCCTGACTTTACAATTTCATAGAAAGATGGTAAAAGTGCGGCCGAGGGAGCTGGTTGGCTAGCGGTCCTATGCTCACTCATAGACTCGCTTATTGTCAGTGGCCTTGCAGTGACACTTGTGCATTTGTAAAGCAAAGACATTTGTGCTGCAAGCTTACTGATTATTACATTCATTGTGTATATTGGCCATGCCCAGAACCGAATTCCCATTGCGTGAACATGTATAAATCCACAACACGTACATGAAATCCGGAAAGTCATGTTCGGGAACAAGACGTAGATTTTGATTAGTTTCCAGGAAGACCTGTGCCAACTGCCAATACAATTAAAAACCTCCCTAAAAATTTGAAACCAACAGGCTCCATGTATAATAGAAAAGTCAACAGATGACATATTCTTACAGAAGAAAAATTAAATCAAATTGGCAAGAGATTGGAACATACCCCTACAAAACCCCAAAAACATTTAGCACAGGATGCTGGCATATCTATCTATCTTCTGCAAGGTTTGCAACAAAATTATTGAAACTGAAACCATATAAAATTCCAGTTGTGCAAACATTAAATCAACCAGATCATAACAAGAGGTTGCAATTCTGTAACTGGGTGTTAGAAAAAATGAACTCAGAGGAAACAGATCCTAACTTAACTTTTTTCAATAATGAGGCATTTTTATTTAAATGGACGAATTAAACTTATCAGTTTTTATTGATTTCCAAAGTGCATATGATTCTGTATGCAGAACAAAACTACTAAAGAAAGTAAAAAAAAATAGGGATGCTAGGTCCAATGTTTTCATGGCTATGTCATTTCCTAACACAACGCTTTATTGCAACCAGATATGGAAGAAATATATCTAAATACAAACAAGTACATCATGGCTTACCACAAGGCGCAGTGCTCAGCACAACACTTTTTAATATATTTATTAACAATCTGCCACAACAAATACAAGAATCCGGCGTGAAGTGTGCACTATTTGCTGATGACTTAGTAATGTGGACTTCAAAACCAAAAAGCAGAAGTACAGAACTAGAAAAACCCATGCAACAATCCTTAACCAACTTACAGAGGTGGACCAAAGAAAATTTAATGACTTTTAATACAACAAAATCAAACTACCAAATCTTTTCACCAAGAAAAAAACCACTAAAAATGAAACTAAATTTTGAGGGTCAACAATTACCAGAAACAAAGGAAGCAAAGTATTTAGGAGTTACATATGATACCAAACTTACATGGACCAAACAAATAGAAAATGTAATACAAAGAGCAGCCTTTCACTGTTAAAACGTCTAACAGGAATGAAGTGGGGATGTTCCAGAGCAACTCTTAACACAACATACAATGTACATATAAAGCCATTATTTACTTACTGCAGCGAAGTTCTTGTAACAGCAAACACAAAAAAAATTCAAATCTTTCAAAACCAAAGTCTGAGATTAATTACAGGTGCTATCAAAACCACACCAATAGCAGCTATGGAAATACTAACCAACCAATGCCCCATTGAATATGAAATAGAAAAAGCGGCTCATATTCAACATGAAAAGTTGATCAGACTCCCATTCAATACATGGCACAAGAGAAATTTTACACATACACTAAAGACTCAGGAGAGCTTTCTTTCCAAAATTCAAGACATCAAGAAGAATGTATACTTTCCTAATTCAAAGGAAAACTTCATATCTAAAGTCAATCCGACACAAACATTAGACATCACATATTATTTACACCTGACAGAAGAAGTTAAGAAAAGTGATACTCCAACTAGTGTTCTAAAATTATTGGCATTAGAGACAATCCATACTAGTATTTATACTGATGGATCATTAATATCAAACCAAGATGGAGCAGGTGCTGCAGTCACATGTCACCTCTTTTCCTATTACAAATCTTTAAGTTACGGAACTACAAGCTTTGATGGAGAAATTGAAGCAATTCGAATGGCCCTACAAAATCTTTAGTACAGAATTTCACATTTTCACCAAGCAGTTATTCTCTCAGATTCCAGGGCAGCAATTATAGCAATTACTTCCAAGTTGTCACCAAAAAACCAAACAATTATAGAATGAGAGGTAGAACTGGAACTTAAAAATTCAATGCCACAACTGGGATTTGAACCACAGACCTTCTGCTCACCAGGCGGCTGCTCTAACCATTGAGCTATTGTGACAAACTGCCAGAATGGCATTAAATTCTCAAACCAGGAGAAATACGAACTGGTTTAATGCCATTCTGGCAGTTTGTCACAATAGCTCAATGGTTAGAGCAGCCGCCTGGTGAGCGGAAGGTCTGTGGTTCAAATCCCAGTTGTGGCATTGAATTTTTAAGTTCCACTTCTACCTCTCAAACTTTGCCCACACACGGCTTGTGTGTTTAAAAACACCCAACAGTAAGTTTGTTGGCATAAATAAATAATAATTATAGAATGTTGGAAAATCCTTACCCATCTAACAGCACTTCAAAAACACCTAGTCTTCCAATGGATACCAGCTCACTGTGGACTGAGTGGTAATGAGAAAGCTGATTTTCTTGCAAAAAAGGGTACCAGCGGTGTACAAAAATCTATAGTTAATCTACCATTTTATGCAGCTAAAAGATTAGTCAACTCTGAATTCAAAAAAATTATTGCAAAATATTACTATGAAAAATCAAAGAAAAGATGGGAACTACCAAACATTCAAACAATAATTCCTGAGTATCCTCGAAAAACAGCAGTTGCAACCTCCAGGTTGATTACAGGACATGATTGTCTGGCAAAACATTTAAAAAGAATTGGGATATATTCTTCACCACTCTGACCTCTATGTAATCTGCAAGAGGAAATGGATCGAGATCACATTCAAATATGCCTGGCCACTTCTACTATCTATTCATTCTAAGGTTGATCCGCACGAAACTGAACCCAGGTGGCCAGTGCACAGTTATAATGCGCCATTCGCGCCAGAAATACTGTCACAACCATGTGGTGAGTGCATGCGATACGTAACAGAAAGGATACGATCCCTTATTCCGTCAATTTAAAGAGTGACTAACATGTAACTAGAGATGATAAGATTGATAGTCACAACAAAATAAATGATGCACATGTCATAATTATTATTTTTCTTTGCGAGATCTGTTTATACTGGTACTCGAAAAACCGGTGAACTCAGAAGGTAATTTTGCTACTTCTTTGACGGGAACAGTTGGATATTTCTCACGCAACTTATAATACACGTTAAACACTATTGTTTTTTCAGCACTGGTCAATGTTTTTCCGGCGTTATGCTTTACATAAGTCGACGAAGACGCAAGAGGAAATTCACCGCTGCCGTCCGCCATGATTGTAAATAGAAACTGCTGGTTGTAAACAATACTCGGATATCAGGTAATTCACACGAGTTGCATGTTGGGACTTGTAGCTCTGTTTATCAGTATACATCAACGTTAATTAACCTCTTAGGTATTTGTATAGAATATTACATCATTTAACGATAAATTCATTCTAAAACTCAGATTACTAGGATGGGACTACTTCCCTGCACGCATTGCTACCATGTTGTACCACAGTGCACTGATCACGTGGGTTTGTTTTCACGCGGACAAACGTAAGACTGAACTTAGTTTAGTGCCCCATCCATCAGTGAAAAATATTGGAGAGCAAGAGGATTAATGACTTCATTGTCAGAAATCCAGCATTAGCTAACAACAACAACAACATTTAAATGGACACGTGTGTTCGCAGAATTATCATTATTATAGTGACCAGAAGACTGACTTTGTGTACAAAAAACCATTACATAATGAGAGAATTGGGGTGTGGTGTGTGGTAAATGGACACTGTATTATTGGGCCACCTTTCCACGAAAATGCAATAAACACTTTATGGTATGTCAGTGAAATTCTAAGCCCCTTCTGTGACGAACTGTGACATACACTGAACATTTGACCACCTATTTTTGCCAAGAATCCACCATTACCATCTGAAGGTTATTTAATCCTGGGACATTAAGTACTTACAATAGTAAGTCACCATTGGGGTAATTTGTCTCTGATGTGAGACTGCCTTTGTGATTTATCAGGAGAAATACGAACAGGTTTGAGAATTTAATGCCATTCTGGCAGTCTGTCACAATAGCTCAGTGGTTAAAGCAGCCGCCCGGTAAGCGGAAGGTCTGTGGTTCAAATCCCAGTTGTGGCATTGAATTTTTAAGTTCCAGTTCTACTTCTCAAAAACCTATTCAGTTACGAAGAGGAGCTCTGCAGGGATCGTCATTATCACCGACACTTTACAACTTAGCTACCAATTTTATTTTTGATGAGCTATCTGAAGAAAGTCTGCTGCAGGAATACGGTAAATCAATATGCGCAGTAGTGTTACCCCTCAGCATCATGGGATTCACAGATGACACAGTCATAATCAGGTTAAAATAAAGAAGTGGCAACTGCATTAACACAAATTGCTCTCCGACTTTTCCAGGAAGTTGGTCTGGAAATAAATCCGAACAAATGCACAGGAATATGTATTGAGAAGGGACAACTGATAAATGAGATGCTACATATTGATGAAAATATCAAAATAAACACTATGACTGGTACAGAAGAAATTAGATACCTCGGCATCTCTTTCAATGGTGCATTTAAATTTGATTCTAATTCTGCTTTGAAAGCATTACACAGTAAATTGGAATTACTAGGATCTCCTCCTTTACTCAAAGCCGACCAGAAATTTATTGTGTTAATAAAGCTATCTGTCCAAGTCTTGTGTATACTTTCCAAACCGCCAAGATCAAGCAAGTATAGTCAACTTTGTGAACACTGCAGATAAAATTATAAAGCGCTGTCTCAAAGAAATTTTGCAATTACCCACGGATACACCCGACAGCATGCTATATACTGATTTGAAATTCAAAGGATTTGGTTTATTTAAAGCAGCATGGGAAGTTTATCTTCAACAAATTAACGCAAGTGAAGTTTTTAGTTTCTAATTGTGTTCTTACTTTAAATGCATGCAATGCTCTTCATCGTGCTGAAAATGTATACATCACAAAACTGCGGGATATCTCCACTGAATCCACACATTGTTTACAGACTTTAAAAATCACAGATGTTCCAAGCATCTCCAGTATAAGCAGCAAGCTGCCACATACAAGAAAAATCCACCAAGAACTACAGAAATGAGAGTTTGTAAACTGGTGCTCTTTATGACAAAAAGGGAGCTCTTTAAGGAATACACCCCAGCAAACAACTGGACTCAACATCACCATGAACTCTCTTCAAGCGAGTGGCGAGAAGCATTAAAAATGACTGCAAATGCGTCTGCTGTACGTACTGTTCCGGGCAGATCTCAGGACGGAAACCTCTGTCGTAGATGTGGCAGAGAGAAAGAAACACTGGCCCACATCCTGGGTTCCTGTCCCCACGGTGAGGTACTCAGAAACTCATGTCACAACCAGATCAGGTCACTCATCACCAAAGAACTGTGCGAAAAGAACTTTAAGGTATACAAAGAGGTCCACGGTTTATCCACAACAGGCAGCACATGCAGGATCGACATTACAGCATACCGAGACGACAGCAAAAGGGGATTTATTATTGATCCAACCATAAGGTTTGAGTACCATCTAAGTCAACCTATGGAAGTCCATCTGGAAAAACAAACTACCTATGCACCTACCCATCTCCCTTTCAAAAAATAAATACCAACTAGATGACAGAGATTATTGGTATCATGCTATGTGCCTGAGGCACAATTCCAGGCCTTTTTGTGAACTTCTGGAAAGAATTTAAACTTCCAACCACCAATATAAGGAAAATCGTTAACGCCACTATATGTAGCTCCGCAAACATCCTTAGATCACACTTATTTGGACCTTAAAAGTGCAACAGGATATTTTTTGTTTTAGAATCTGTATTAAAAAAAAATATTTTAATTCCGTAAAATTATATCATTATTAATCCTATCACCATATTATGACCCTGTTAAATCTAAACACCAACATTTGTCTAATGGCTTAATAATATTGTTATTTGTCTTTTTGATTACTTTGTCAATTTAGCAACCCACAAATGTGGGAAGTAGTTGATTATTTCAATAAAATATTTGAGACATCTTGCTTTACCTTGAGATAGAATATTAGAAGACCCCAAAAGAAAATCGTTCATGTGAATGTTTGTTAAAAGTGTAATTCGTTTTTTGATGTTGGTATGAGATAATTAAATGACGAAAACATGTTGATAAGGTTCATTGTTACGAACAACTAAGTTTGCACAAAGACGTCATAAATCTTTCCATATTTGATTTTAATATATATGTATAAATATTAGAATTGTATGTGTTCCATAATAAAAGTAGGGGAGGATGATTAGGGATCGCTTCCCTAACGAGAAAGAACTATTTGATGGACGCATGCATGGATGAATATGAAAAGGGCGGTGTCGCGTCAAAAGACGCCAAAAACTGTTCACTCGCGTGTGTATGTTCGAGTTGAAAAGACAATCATATTTAGGTAGTGTGAACATGGTAATCAGAGGATATGGTCGGTGAATTTATTTTGATAACTCTCCTGGTCAGGTCGGTGAGACCCGTAAACCAACGACAGGTGTGGTCCTCCAGACATTCTGGGGGTTGTGAGAGAGCGATGTGACTGCCAAAACATAAAAATATGGTGCTCTCTAAAAAGCGGTTACTATTACTGCTATTGCCCTCTTCAATATCATCAGTGAAAAATATTGGAGAGCAAGAGGATTAATGACTTCATTGTCAGAAATCCAGCATTAGCTAACAACAACATGGAACTTTCACCAAACTTTCATCAAGCATAAGTTCCACTAAGTGAAAAAGTATAAAGGTTTTTAAGCATTTAGAATGGTGCTGAGAGAAATTGTTTAATGTAAAGTATCGATGAAGTGTTAAGAAATTAATACATTGTGGTAAAGAAACATTGTGTGATATTTATTCCATCCGTTACCACGACCTAGATAGAAAACGAGTCTCATAGCACAGCACATTCCGTAATAAAAATAATAGCAAAAACAGCACCAAATGGCTTGCCCAACGTGGAACACGAATTTAGGATAGAATGGAAATTACGGGAAATAAACTTACGCGAAATACCAAGTGACGCCATACCATCATGCCAAAAAGAAGACGCCATTAGACCATCGTCTGATATCGACATCAGAACACCGATGAACGGATAATCAACGATACACCAGAACACCGATGAACGGATAATCAACGTGGGAAAACACCAGAGATCGTCTAGCGAAGCCAACTGCCCAGGAGACGTACATAACTGGACAAATCAACAGAAAAAAAAAAAAAGTAGGATCAAAAATTTTTATTTTTACATCCAGTTTATTTTTATGTTACTGCGAAGCGGCAAAGTAGTGGGACTTTTAACCCTAAGTGAATTGAATAAAGAAACTAAAATGTCGCGAAAAGAGATAGAAACAGGAGTGGGGGAAGGGGCAGATAGGCCTAGTTATCAAATAGAACCAGAAAGTGAGGAACAGGTAGCAATAGGAAAAGACCAAAGGTTATTAATGATCATGTTTGAAAGACTAGAACAAAGTTTAGGTCAGAGAATGGAACAAAATAAGGTAGAATTAAAGCAGGACATAGAACAAAGTTTAGGTCAGAAAATGGAACAGAATAGGGCAGAATTAAAACAGGACATAGAACAAAGTTTAGGTCAGAGTATAGGCCAGAAACTAGAACAGAATAAGGAAGAGATAGGTCAGAAAATGGAGAAAGTGAGAAAGGACTTAGAACAGAAAA
The DNA here is from genome assembly GCA_030765045.1 of Tenodera sinensis. NCBI lineage: Eukaryota > Metazoa > Arthropoda > Insecta > Mantodea > Mantidae > Tenodera > Tenodera sinensis. The sequence continues at coordinate 27,560,909 of CM060965.1, forward strand.
TGGAATTAGGAAGACAGAACTTAGAACAGAAAATGGAATTAGGAAGACAGAACTTAGAACAGAAAATAGAATTAGGAAGACAGGAGTGTAAAGAAAATATGAAAGTAATGGAAACTAATTTAAAATTAGTACATAAAAACTTAAATGAGACAAAGGAAGCCTTAGAAGCTAGGATAGAAATCATAGGAGATAGGATGAGAAAAATAGAATCAGAAATGAGAGAAAATAAGATTGTATTAGAAGGAGAAATTGGTAGATGTAGAGATGAAATAACAGAATGTAATGCAAGTGTAGACTGTAAGATTACAAATGTAAAAGCAGAAATAACTGAGGAATTAAGCAAAGAGATTGAGGTAGTAAAGAAAGACATTATTAATGAAACTGTAGAACAAATTGTAATTCCTAAAATTAAGACTATGACTGATGTAGTACATTCGCAACAGGATGCTATAAATGATATGAAACAAAGTCACTTAGAAATAAAGAATGATTTAAAATCAATTTGTAAAGAAATGAAAAAAGGGAAAGAAAGTTTGGCTAATGTAAATGATGTGAATGCACTACAAAGGCAAGATGATTTAGATGTAAGTAATGTACAAGATGAGAGTTATTTGAATAATGTACAAAATGTTGACTCACCATACAGAGAAAGAGGTTCACAACCAAACAATGACACAACACACAAGTTACACCAACAGCATACTACATGAAATCACACCACCTACATTTGACGAGGAGAAGGGAGATGATCCAAAACTCTTTGTTAAGGAGATGGAAGAGTATTTTAAAGTGAAAAGGATACCAAATGAGCTTAGGATGATGATAGTCAAGAAAAGCTTAAAAAACAAGGCATTAGAATGGCTAAGGTTAACACTAGCTGGTCATGCGTTGTATAGCTCATTCAGAAATCTATTCCTATCAAGGTATTGGGGCCCAGCTAAGCAAAACCAAACTAGGGTAGAGCTAGCGACAGGTAGATATAATCCAACCAAAGGGTTATCGCTAGTCAATTATTTTATGAAAGTAGCCAACAAAGGAAAGCTGTTAGACCCTAACCTGTCGGAAGCAGAGCTAATTACCAGCATAACAAGACATTGCCCAGACATGGTGAGAACAGGGTTAATTGTTGCGAGGCCAGTAGATTTTGCAGATATGATAGAATTGCTGACAGCCTTCGAAACACAAAATGGTCTGCCTAATGAGCATAGACATAGGAACGGTCACCCAAACTCACCCATCTTAAACCGGAGCACGGCTACGAACAACCAGAATGAGGGAGAAGAAAGAAATACTAGGAGCACCCATGAAAGGGGGAGACGGGCACACCATTTCCCACAACCACACAATCATGGCGAGAGGATGGAGAACACAAGACAGCGGTACCACGACACAATACCAAGGGGTGAAACGAGATACAGAACGCATAGATATGATCGGGGGAGACCAGGAGACCGTACCCATCAAGTGAATCACATACGATTCTGTAGGGAATACTTAAACAGCCAAAGGTCGTCATACAATAGGGGTTCACGCCAAAGGGGCAGAAACCAATGGAACACCGACAACGTAAGACAACAGGAACAGAATGAAAATGTGCCGGATAGGGCAGATGTTGCTCAGAATACAGAAACAACAACCACCACCAACACTCAGGGAAATTACCACAACTAAATTATTATTTATTTATGCCAACAAACTTACTGTTGGTGTTTTTAAACACACAAGCTGTGTGTGGGCAAAGTTTAAGAGGTAGAACTGGAACTTAAAAATTCAATGGATTTGAACCACAGACCTTCCGCTTGCCGGGCGGACGCTCTACCACTGAGCTATTGTGACAAACTGCCATTCTGGCAAGCGGAAGGTCTGTGGTTCAAATCCCAGTTGTGGCATTGAATTTTTAAGTTCCAGTTCTACCTCTTACCACAACTAAGTTCGTCCCAACCGAGTGGATGACCAACAACACAAAACCCAAGAGGTTAACAATTGACAGACACCATGATGGCTACACAAAGAGAAAGATGGAACTACTGTACACTGGACCACTGGTCATAACAAAACAGCTGGGTGACCACACGTATGAGCTACAGAATACAAATGGCTAGTTGGTAGGAAGATACCATAAAAATAAATTAAAACCATACAAAGAAAGGACCAAATAGTCTTTGCCAACAAATATGTAAGGCAGGAATAGTAGAGATGAGGGAAAATAACAATTTTTAACGGGTTACTTATAGAAAATTATGTTCAGATTGGAAAATACAACAAAAAAGAAAATCAACATAGTCATTGGCTATATTGACCACAAAGAGCATTGTCAACAAAGACAGATGAGGACACTGATTGTCATTAAAGAAATGAATTATAGCGACGGAAAATAATGTGTTTTTGACATAAGGATGTCAGGGACAAAAATAAAAAGGAATCAATTGTGATGACAAAGATAAAAATATTTTGACACAAAGATGTCGAGGGTGAATTGAGAAGAAAAATAATACAATTGCAGAATAATTATAAGTATAGAAGTTTTCTCTTATAGAGATAAGAGACAAAGAGGTGACAATTAGTGAAGTAAGAAAAACCATAATCAGAAAAGCAATGCCCATGAATTAAGATGGATATAGCCAATGCTAAGCTCGAAGAAATGTTGAACCAAATAATAATGAATAAGAACCCAATTAAAGAATGGTACCATTAGTAACATCAGAGTTTAAGAACCGACTCAACGACCTGCCTATACATAATAAGCTTACAAGGCAAAGAAGGCAAAGAACTGAATAAAATATTGCCATAAATATGATCATAATCATTAGCTCAAAATTTGTATCCTGTTTAAGAGGTAGAACTGTGGCATTGAATTTTTAAGTTCCAGTTCTACCTCTTAAACTTTGCCCACACACGGCTTGTGTGTTTAAAAACACCAACAATAAGTTTGTTGGCATAAATAAATAATAATTACCATTTGTATCCTGTTTTTCTCTCCTCATAACAAGGAACATAAGTCAAAAGCCACAAAATAAACCATGATACACTTAAATTATTGTGTCAATGTCAAATGTACAATAACTGAGTATGTGTTGTATAAGAACTGAATATGTGTTGTATAATAACTAAACATATGTTGTATAATAACTGGATATGTTGTATAATAACTGGATATGTTGTATAATAACTGAATGTGTTGTACAATAACTGAATATGTATTGTATAATAACTGAATATGTGATGTATAATAACTGAACATGTATTGTGTAGTAACTGAATATGTGAAATTTATAAAGACATGCTGTGTCATGCCAAAACAAAAGACAAAGATAAACAGCGAAGATTGTAAAGAAAAAAAAAATATAATGTACAAAGTGATTGCATCAGAGGAGTAGGGAGAAGTATTGTATTGTGTTTCAAGATTGTAAATATAGGTGACAACTTGAAAAACAAAACAAGAGGCATGTGAGACAATATTAGAAGACCCCAAAAGAAAATCGTTCATGTGAATGTTTGTTAAAAGTGTAATTCGTTTGTTGATGTTGGTATGTGATAATTAAATGACGAAAACATGTTGATAAGGTTCATTGTTACGAACAACTAAGTTTGCACAAAGACGTCATACGAGGGCCGTTCAGAAAGTAACCTCCGTTTGATTGCAAAAAATTCACCAAGTTAAATAAAAATATTTTAATATATACATCTTACAAGTACATCTTTGCACTATTTTTCTACATAGTCTCCATAACGATTGAGGCACTTATCATATCTGTTCACAAGCTTTGAAATTCCTTCTGCATAAAAATCACCCGCTTGTGACTGGAGCCAGCCTGTGACCGCATCTTTGAGCTCTTCGTCGTCATCAAACCGCTGGGACCCGAGCCATTTCTTCATATGCATGAAGAGGTGATAATCGCTTGGCGCCAGATCTGGGCTGTAAGGTGGATGGTTGACAACGTCCCACTTGAAGGACTCAAGAAGGGCTGTTGTTCTGCGAGCAGAGTGAGGACGGGAGTAATAGTGCAAAAAACCGATACCGGAAGTCAGCATACCACGGCGTTTGTTCTGTATAGTCCGTCGTAATTTTTTTAGTGTTTCACAGTACACGTCTTGATTAATGGTCGTCCCACGTTCCATGAATTCAACCAACAACACCCCTTTTGCATCCCAAAACACCGTTGCCATCAATTTTCGGGCAGAAAAATCTTGCCGGGCTTTTATTGGTTTGGTAGGCGAAATTTGAATGTGCCCACATCTTTGATTGTTCTTTTGTCTCAGGGTTCATGTACTTAATCCAGGTTTCGTCCCCGGTCACATTTCTGTTTAACAATGGTTCATCTTCGTCCTCATAACGTGACAGAAAGTCTAATGCAGAGGCCATTCTTTGAGTTTTGTGGTGGTCAGTAAGAATTTTGGGCACCCATCGTGCACAGAACTTACGGTAACCCAATCTTGCTGTCACTATCTCGTACAAGAGAGTCTTAGAAATCTGTGGAAAATCAGTAGACAACTCCGACATTGTGAAACGTCGGTTTTCACGAACTTTTGCATCAACTGTCTGAACGAGTTCGTCCGTCACCAATGATGGTCTACCACTCCTCTCTTCATCATGAACGTTTTCTCGTCCACTTTTAAATAAACGTACCCATTCACGGACCACTCCTTCACTCATAACTCTTGGTCCGTACACGGCACAAAGCTCACGATGAATAGCTGCTGCAGAATATCCTTTGGCTGTAAAAAACCTTATAACAGCACGCACTTCACATTTGGCGGGGTTTTCTATTGCAGCACACATTTCAAACGGCCACAAACACTAAACTAGCGCAGGTACGACGTTCACTCGACCACGGCTTGATGCCGACTGACCTGCTGAGTGCGTGAATGCACAGATGGCGTCGCTACTCCCCCCACTACCCGCACTGTGACCGATCGGAGGTTACTTTCTGAATGGCCCTCGTAAATCTTTCCATATTTGATTTTAATATATATGTATAAATATTAGAATTGTATGTGTTCCATAATAAAAGTAGGGGAGGATGATTAGGGATCGCTTCCCTAACGAGAAAGAACTATTTGATGGACACATGCGCGGATGAATATGAAAAGGGCGGTGTCGCGTCAAACGACGCCAAAAACTGTTCACTCGCGTGTGTATGTTCGAGTTGAAAAGACAATCATATTTGGGTAGTGTGAACATGGAACTTTCACCAAACTTTCATCAAGCATAAGTTCCACTAAGTGAAAAAGTGTAAAGGTTTTTAAGCATTTAGAATGGTGCTGAGAGAAATTGTTTAATGTAAAGTATCGATGAAGTGTTAATAAATTAATACATTGTGGTAAAGAAACATTGTGTGATATTTCATTCCATCCGTTACCACGACCTAGATAGAAAATGAGTCTCATAGCACAGCACATTCCGTAAAAATAATAGCAAAAACAGCACCAACCTGTTAGGTGTTTCAGTATTTAGCTCCGACTGAAATTTGCTGTTTACTCTTAATATTGGAGTACCTTTGAATTTGTGTGGCCTTCATTTACCCATATCTCTGAGAAAATACAGTTCCTTTCCAATATGCACAAATTTTCCTGAAGTTGCCATAACAATATATCCTCATGACCTACACTTATATCCTTGCCGCTTCTTTTACAAAATTCAAAGCTTATTTCAAGTAACAGCTTACAAAAGGTTATTATTTATTTATGCCAACAAACTTACTGTTGGTGTTTTTAAACACACAAGCCGTGTCTGGGCAAAGTTTAAGAGGTAGAACTGGAACTTAAAAATTCAATGCCACAACTGGGATTTGAACCACAGACAGCGGAAGGTCTGTGGTTCAAATCCCAGTTGTGGCATTGAATTTTTAAGTTCCAGTTCTACCTCTTACAAAAGGTTGTTTGCTTTAACATAGGAAAATTGGGGTCACTGTTTTCACAAATGCAAGCATTTTTTTACTGTATGTGGTTCATTATTGTGGAATAAATTATCAACTTCAAGACACACAACACTATGAACAAATTTGTCACAGTGAACTTCTACAAATGGTCTTTTGCATTTCCTAGATTTTCTGTGATGGATAAATTGCCTTTGTTAAACCATACACTACATGTGGAGTTATGCTTAATGCAGACATACTAGTAAGCTCAGCTTGTCAAGTTCATAATGTCCTTGACAGCTAACATGGGATACTTCCCGCAGAGTTTGTGATTCACATTTAAAAAGATAAATTTCTCATCTTTCATTAAAGGCTTCACTTTATAATGTTTCATATACCGAATGTATTTGGCCATGATGTTTTACTAAATGGTTCCGTTTTCTGCTTCCAGAACTTAACAATAAAGGCAGTCTTTCTAATTAGAAGGCAGTCTGCTCATGTTATTTGCTCTTTCTGATTAAATACACTTTTATGACTTATTTTGAACTCCCTTTGCACTAGTTGCACATTATAATACATTAACCTCTTGAACGCTGGCCATTTAAAACCTCAGCAGGCCGAGAACTGCTAATCAATATCCAGCACAGGGCATTTAAATTGGTAAATGTGCTTCGTAAATACACAGCTGTATTTTGCGTAAATATTAAGTTATTTTAATGAAACAAAAACTGGTATAAAACTTGTTATATGCAGTATACATGTATGTCATCAGCAAAGTAGAGCTGCATTAGCAAATCGCTGAAATGGCACTATTTTGTTTCACTGTGGTGAAAAGTTAAATTTCCTCTGTCGAACACATCTAATATAATTACTTATTTATGCCAACAAACTTACTGTTGGTGTTTTTAAACACACAAGCCTTGTGTGGACAATGTTTGAGAAGTAGAACTGGAACTTAAAAATTCAATGCTACAGCTGGGATTTGAACCACAGACCCTCCGCTTGCCAGGCAGGTACTCTAACCATTAAGCTACTGTGACAACCTGCCAGAATGACATTGAATTCTCAAACCAGTGCATATTTTTCCTGGTAAACCACAAAGGCAGTCTCACATCAGAGACAATTACCCCAATTGTGACTTACTATTGCAAGTACTTTATGTCCCAGGATTAAATAACCTTCAGATAGTAATTATTATTTATTTATGCCAACAAACTTACTGTTGGTGTTTTTAAACACACAAGCAGTGTGTGGGCAATGTTTGAGAGGTAGAACTGGAACTTAAAAATTCAATGCCACAGCTGGGATCTGAACCACAGACCCTCTGCTTACCAGGTGGTTGCTCTAACCATTAAGCTACTGTGACAACCTGCCAGAATGACATTGAATTCTCAAACCAGTTCGTATTTCTCCAGTAAACCACAAAGGCAGTCTCACGTCATATAAAGGTAAGATAGTAAAGTATATAGAATTTACTTAAATGTTTCATAACGGGGGAAAATTAAAATAAGTTGAGTCAGATAAGGGATAAATAAGGATTAAATGCACAAATGTACAGGACGTGTATACACGCCCATAGCACTTATCTGCCATTTTAAATGGATGTGATTTTACGTCCATAGTGCTCAAGAGGTTAAATATAGCTTTATTACATATTACAGATTCAATTTAGTAGTTTTCATTAGTATTTAGCAAACTACTTTATGACCTATATATCATTTAGGACGTACCATGAGCCAGTGAGCATACACTCAATTAACTTTCGTCCACGGTTGTTTATTTACATCAGACCCATCTTAAACTGAACACTGTATAGTGAAATTATGTCTTACCTTTGCTGCCTCTTTCATGCGGCTTGGTATATGTTTAAGGCAATCTGCAGGGGCAACTCCTGTGAAACCTCGAGCATAACTGCCTAGCCGGAAGCCAACTGTTCTTTCTCCTGTTGCTTCATTCATACCTAAATCCAAATATTAACAGGATCTTTATTTAACAACAATATGGTCATTACTTAGATAAAAAATCTTTAGCCAAGTAAAAGCATGCTCAGTAATAAATGTATAATAAGCTTTAAAAATTATGGGCTGTTCTAAAAATGAATAGGCTCATGTGATTGCTTTACAGCAATACACTTTAAATCATGTTTGCATACTTCAATGCTTATATGATGAATGCATATACAATTTTACTATGATAAAAGACCATCTACTGCTATTTTAATGCCACTATTTACTTATAATTATAAATGTAATTAATGTGTCTGGAATATTAGAGGATAAGTATTATAAAATTACAAACGGAGGAAAAGAAATGCAAACATTATAAATGCCACTTGAAAGCTGTTGAACTCACATATTCATATTTGATAAATAAGCTTTTAGGGTTACCTATTGTGAATTCACATTTATTTCGATAACCATCATTAATGGGTGAAGCACGAATATCCCATAGTTCACAAGGCATGCCACCATATTTGGCACGCTGTTTATCTATCCAGGGTTTCAAAGCTGGATTGCCTGCAACTATGTCATGGCTTAACCTCACCAACATCTGCCTTATGTTTTCTTTCTTCTGTTGCAGCTGTATTTTAAAGTGAAGAAAAGTACATTAAACAAAGATAACAGAAGTATATGAGTAACACCTTACAGTCTGAATGTGGGATCTGTACATTATGGTGTCACAGTCATCAATGAGACCTGTTTAAGTCTTCAGTATGTAGATTTAATGACAAATATAAGATAATGATAAAGATATAAATGTTTCAGACATTTAAAATTGATTTGTTTTTGTGAAATTTAAGGTACTTCAATGCAGATCACAAACTCCATAATATATCATTTTTTTTTTTAAATAGCCTGGCTCAGATCACTGATGGACACCGCTTTATACAATTGGCATAACAGATCTAGCAATGAAACGTGAAAATCTTACCAAATCAGCAAGTGACTAATCGATTGCATACTGGAAGGGTGCATGCGACAGTCATTGTCAATTCATTCATTCATCAATCATTCTTTCAGTCCTTCATTTCTGTCTTTTGCTTCTTGAATTCAAGGATATTTGCAATTATTTCCCTACTCTTGACTATGTAATATCTTGTGAGTTCGGGCCCTAATGACCTAGTTGTCGATGTGTCCTTAAACCAAACTCACTCACTCACTCTTGTGAGTTAACTTTGAAAACATGGGAACCATCGTTATTTATTTATTATTATTTAGATGATTGGAGCTGCACTGACAAGTTGAAGGTAGCAGCAAAAAGTTGATATTGAAATCATTACAGACAGTAATGTCATCTGCTCAGCTTACTTAATTTTTTGCATTACAAATTTATGCTAAAAAAGTACAATTGAACCTAGTAAAAACAAATAACGAATAATAACGAATAAAACAAATTAATAAAAAATGAAAATATCATTAACAACATAAAAGCTTTAAGGTTAGGATGGTTTGTACACATAAATCGGACCCCTGATGATAGATTGGTTAAAAGAATATATTGTTGTTAGCTAATGCTGGATTTCTGACGAAGTCACTAATCCTCTTGCTCTCCAATATTAAGATACTGAAGAGGACAATAGCAGTAATAGTAACCGCTTTTTAGAGAGCACCATATTTTTACGTTTTGGCAGTTACATCGCTCTCTCACAACCTCCAGAATGTCTGGAGGACCACACCTGTCGTTGGTTTACGGGTCTCACTGATCTGACCGGGAGAATTATTAAAATAAGTACGGTATTCTAGTTTCATTCAATTAATTGTCATATATTAAAAAGATTAAAATATATGAAACAGTATATTTACCCACTCTATTGTATGGATCAGATACATGGGTAATGCTAGATAAACATAAAAGCAGAGTAACATCTGCTGAAATGAAATATTTGAGGAAAGCGGATGGGAAAACAAGGAAAGATAAGAGTTAGAAATAGAATTATTAGGGAAAATTGAAAAATAGATCCATTAGTGAAAAGGGAGAGAAAAGAAATTTAAAATGGCTCGGACACCCAATTAGAATGGATGATCAGCGAGCAAAACAAGTATTTGAGGCAAGACCAGAAGGGAGTAGAAGACGGGGAAGACTGAGAAAGGAATGGGAAATAGCAAGAAAAAGAGGAATGGCAACGACTCAGTTGAAGAGGATTTATATATATAGCATGCCCTGCATCGGGCTTATGTTCCTGTTTGCTTCAAATCACGTTTTAAAACCCTTAAAATCGAGAATGAAAATGTGGGTTCGGTGCAAAATGTGGATTTCCAGTGCCTTGACCGGATCAAAGCGCGAAGTGTCCACTTTCTTACGCACATTGTCGGACTCGCATGTAGGAATTCTCACTGTTTTTTTCACAGCATCACAAAAAGATCTGTTTCTCATTCTATCTTATTGTGAGTTTCATGTAGTTGTATCTATGAACATGGAAGAAAGTGTAGCCGTGGAGCTAATGAAGTTGCTTCTGCGTTAACAAATTTTCTAAGCAATGGAATTGAGAATGGTGTATCCAAATTAAGGATCTTCTCTGATGGCTGTGCTGGCCCACATGGTTCACGCACTCTATTGGTGGCTTTTGAATAAGTCTCCAGATTATCTGAAGGAAATATACATGATATTTCCCGTGAGAGGCCATTCTTTCTTACCTGTGGACCGCATGTTTGGAGTTTAGGAAAAGGATCTTAGAAAACAGTCTGAGATATTAACTCCAGAGAAGTATGTTGAAACATATTCCAAGGTTGGTACTGTTCACCCACAGGGCAAGGATTGCTATATCATGACTAAGACGCTTTGCAATTACTTCAAAAAGTCAGATGGTATAAGGAAAATGAAAAGGGTCATGTTAAAAAAAGAAACTTAAGGGGAATAAATTTTACGTTTCTCTGAAAATAGAAATGTCGTATCGACTGTGATGAATCCATGAAATTTGTCTCCATGCTTAAATGAGGAATAGCCGTCGAACAACTAGCAGAGCCCCCAGTTCTACCTTTGGAACAGCCCATTGAATTAGAAAAAAAGATCGATTTGCACAATCTTTTAAAACAACGTTTTGGTGGAAATTGCTACAATAATAAAGAGCAAAAATTTCAATGGAAGGTTAATTCAGCATGAAGATGATGCACAACAAATGGAGGAGGGAAGTGAGAATGAAGACTGTGATTGTTTGGAAGAAGAACATGGTTTTAATTCAATTTGAGAGCTGTCTCAAAGTTTATCATTAAATTAGTTTTGTTTCGCCCTGATAACTACCAATCACAAGTGTTAGAAGTTCTAAATGCACTCTTAGAATGGAATAAGTTTTTCCTTTACGTTTGCTCAAATATAGTGGTGTTATAATACATTACTATTCAGAACACACGATCATTAATCAGGATTTTCTGCATGTCTGCTTCTAATATGCATAATTATTACATTGAATTGGTTTCAAAAGTTGTTGTTGTTAGCTAATGCTGGATTTCTGACAATGAAGTCATTAATCCTCTTGCTCTCCAATATTTTTCACAGATATTGAAGAGACTTAGCAATAAATATAACCGCTTTTTAGAGCACCATATTTTTATGTTTTGCAGGTCGCATCGCTCTCTCACAACCCCCAGAATGTCTGGAGGACCATACCTGTCGTTGGTTTACGGGTCTTACCGACCTGACCGGGAGAATTATCAAAATAAATTCAGCGACCATATCCTCTGGTTACCAATCAGAGGACGTATTACATCCCATGATAGGTCAGCATTGGTTTCAAAAGTGTATTGTTTCAAATAGTCAAAAGAGTTACAGTGTCCTAGAAAACACATTAAGAACACAAAACGTGTATAGTGAATTACAATGGTATGTAAGAATTAAAAATCTGCAATAAAGCAATTTATTGAAATTGTATGTGACCACCAAAACATAAAAATATGGTGCTCTCTAAAAACCGGTTACTATTACTGCTATTGCTCTCTTCAATATCAAAATATTGGAGAGCAAGAGGATTAATGACTTCATTGTCAAAAATCCAGCATTAGCTAACAACAACAACGTTGCTTATATGGAAGAACGGTTCAAAAAGCTTTGTGTCCATTTATTCGTGCAAAACAAGATAAGTCCAGCATTTTTCATCTTTAGATTACAGCTTTGCATTAAGGCTGTGATTTTGCCACTCATTGCCATGTTATACGTTCATTTCTTACATCAAAACGACATAATTATACATTTTGTACATCAAAATGACATAATTATATTTTAAAAGTATTGTTTATTTTAGGAGTTATTACATTTTCGGCTTTCCTGTAAAATTATTATTTGCAGACTTATTGCGTTTTGAAATGATGCTCCTCAGATGTTTAGTTGATGTACTTGATGAAATCAAGCATATGAAAATAAAAAATTGGCTTGTTTGCGTACAAAATAGAAAAGCCTGGAAACAAATTGTTGAGAAGGCCAAAAGAAGCAGGAGGAGGAGGAAGAGTAGGAGGAGGAGGAGGAGGGGAAGAAGAAGAAGAAGAAGAAGAAGAAGAAGAAGAAGAAGAAGAAGAAGAAGAAGAAGAAGAAGAAGAAGAAGAAGAAGAAGGAGGAGGAGGAAGAAGAAGAAGGAGGAGGAGAAGAAGATGACGAAGGAGGAGGAAGAAATAGTAGAAGAAGAAGAAGAAGAAATTTAGGCTATGATTTAAACAGGGGTAGTATGCTACTGGGTAAATACGTAGGTAACAGCAAAGGGGTTCAATGCTGAAAACAGAGTATCCCATTGAAAGAAAAAGAAATAATGATTTTAAAAAGTCTGCCAAATGATGGGACTATAAAACACAACAGGCAAAAGGGTGATTCACGGCAGAAATATTTTTGCAACCTTCATACTTACTTGCTCTTCATATGGGACATTCCAGAGAGGAGTAGTGGAGGTTTTCAATATTTCTTCTTGGCTAGCTGCATCTAACTTTGGTTTTTTACCCTCTTCTGTTTTTCTTTCAGCAGCAACTTGCTTACGCTTCTTCACTAGTGGATCTGGTGCTGGCTTAGCAATCTACACAAAAACAAAATATCTTGAGTCTTAACATGGGCATATGACAAGAAAAAGTGCAATAACTCCCTACCTCTTCCATATATAATGCACTAAAGATATTTGATCCACATACAGTGCCATCAATTTGAACGGGTCCGCTCCTCACAGCACCGTGGAGGCAGCATTGTGTAGCAGTGCCGATCAGAGGTGTATCAGTGTGTTTGCTTGAGACATGGTACAAATTAATAGGGGAAAAAATATTAATTTGCACTAATTTCATAAAATACAAATACCTGTTTAGTGTTATAGTGCATTTAGGGAAAGCTTTACGGACAATGATCCATCCAGTAGACTTACAGCACATAAAATAGTCCATAAATTCAATACTACAGAATCGGTATTAGACTAGAAAATAAAGAGAAGACACTACATTCTTACAGAAAGGAAAACTTGATGATAACGGTGCTTGATTAGTATGACTACCCTGAAAGTTTCTCTCTAGGTTAACACAACAAGCAGATGTCAGCTATGGATCAGCACAGAAGCCCACAGAAGTGCTAAAATTGTGACCATACAAAACAACAGAAGTGCAAGCCTTAAAGAACAGGGATCCCCAGGCTACAATAAGCTTCTGCACCTAGATTCTTGCGTCTCTGTGTTGGGTATCATAAACCCACAAGTAGTGTTATTGTGACAAAGCGCACTTTCATATCAATTGATGCATTAACATGCAAAATAATCACTACTGGGCAACAGAAAATCCCAAACTCATAAGTGAAAATGTGCTACATGTTCCTGAGATCAGTGTATAGTGTGCAGTGAGTGCAATGAGAATCACTGACCCTATTTACTTTCACAAAACCATTAATGCAGAATGATACCAAGCTGTAATTTTGGAACACTTTTTCACTCATTTGACTGCTGAAGAATGAACATGTGGTATATAATTATCAACCGGACATCGACTGGTTCTCCCTGGTGTAGATGGTGATGTTTCCTCTGAGGTCTCCTCTGGTGGTGGATCAGGAACTTGAAGATATCCTCCTTGAGGATGTCAAAATTGAATACTATATTTCTATTTTTGAAAATAAAGATTTGTTCCATCTTCAGCAAGTTCCTTGAACCACAACCAGAGAAGACCTCAGGGGAAACATCACCATCCACACCAGGGAAAACCAGTCAATGACTGGTTGATAATGGAGGAAAGTCAGCCTCCGAAATATGTTCTGGTAAATTATAAGTGTTGTGTAGTCATTAATCTACTTACCTTTTACGTTTAAACTGATTATTACAACACTGTTTTCAAACTTCCAAGAAAGAAGATATCTTTTATAATGTTTAAATTATCATGATTATATTATATAATTAAAGTCCAATATTCAGTAAAGTAATCGGAATACATTGTGTAGTAGCATATATGAAAGAATTAAAACAAGATATATGCCTTATTATTTATTTATGCCAACAAACTTGCTGTTGGTGTTTTTAAACACACAAGCCATGTGTGGTCAAAGTTTGAGAGGTAGAACTGGAACTTAAAAATTCAATGCCACAACTGGGATTTGAACCACAGACCTTCCGCTTACCGGGCGGACGCTCTACCACTGAGCTATTGTGACAAACTGCCAGAATGGCATTATATTCTCAAACCAGTTCGTATTTCTCCTGGTAAACCACAAAGGCAGTCTCACATCAGAGACAAATTACCCCAATGGTGACTTACTATTGTAAGTACTTTATATCCCAGGATTAATATGCCTTATGTTTGATTACAAGCAGAAAGAAGAAGTGAGAAAATACTTTGTATAGAAAATGCGAGGTTGCCAAATTGATAACTTCGGGACATGCAAATGTTACATGTTAAAAAGAAGATAATTTTTTAAAGTGTCTAAACAAATGATAATAAAGTTGGATTCACAAAAAAAAAAAAAAAAAAAAAACATGATTCTCATCAAAAGCAATAACATCACACCAGAATTTGTCCACTCACACCCATAACGCCCTTGATAAAACTCATAGCTCGACAACGCAGCCACAATGTTCCGTTACCTTAACAATAAAAACCGCTACACTTCTATTGACATTTTTCCCAATATATAAGAAATGTAACATAGATGTTTGTTCCTGCACATGCTTCAATTAATAATATACTACTGCTATTAATTTTGAAGCTAGAAGTTTGGGAACAGCAAAGTGAAACAATTACTATAGTGCTGTGTTTTTAAAAAAATTATTGCTTCGCGTTGAGCTATGAGATTCTTTTCTTTCTCTCAGGGCATGGTACTGGGTGAAATGAATGAACACTCAATGTAACTTCACTATATATCACTTTATTAACACTTTTTTCCCTTATTACACTTGTTATAATTGAATTGACTTTTGTTGCACCTATTTGTATTTTATTGACAGTCCTTTCACTTTATTAAGTCTTTTAGACCCATGTGTACGTGCGTTACCAAAAACGTTTCTTCGCCTTTCAAATACAGAGACGCTACTGACTAAAAATTGGCGCCTCTTTACATGACGCTCTTTTTATATTCATGCACATATGCACTCATTTTATCTTTCCTACGCTAAATAGTTCCTATAATGTTAGGGAAGCGATCTTTATCTATCCTCCCTACACTTTGGAACGATTTTTTGCGTGTAGGAACTGGGGCTGGAGGTTCCACAACATTCACGACGACTCTTTACATGTTGGTCCATTTGCCCCGCGTAATTACCATTTTGTAGCTATGGGACTCTAAGTGCTTTTCATCGAAGTTCTCGATGAACCTCAGGGCGTAGTACGGGCCTGCGTCTTACCAAGAAGATTAAATTTCCTTTTATCTTTTAAATATACTTATTTAATGTTCCTTCAAGTCACAAACAACAATACAACTTTTCAGGATTGGCGTCCTTTTTCACAAGCCCTGCGGGGTTCACACAACCCGAACACGGACTGCGTAATTTTGCTTGGAACGTTTATTCATAATCTTCTTCTATTTGTCGATGCAGCCTTACTAATTGTATATCAGTTCTCTGCACTCTTACTCCTGTTGACTGTTAAAACGCAATGTTCTTCCAATAAACACTATGTCGATCACTTTTACAATTGTTCGCGGACTATGCGATTTTCGCATGATGCCAATCCCAACAATACATGAACAAGAACAAGCTAAGACAATTGAAAATCTCTATCATTGCCCACTAGGACAATGATTCACAATTCTAGGGGGCTTTTTCTGCCACCACTATGAACACAAATTTTAACTATTTTCGGAGGCTTCTTCTAAAAATATCGCCTCAACTTTTAACATTAAATATATATGGTTCTTATATTTATACATATTAAATTTAAACATGAAACTTAACATTTATGACGTTTTTAAACAATTCTATTTTTCGTAACAATGAAAAAAATAGCAACACGTTTTCATTACTCAACTAATCCTTACCAACATGAAAAATAAATTACATTTGCAATAAATATTTACATGAATGATTTCCTTTTGGGGTCTAACCATTATATTCTGTCTCAACTATAAGGGTTGTTCAGTCAGTTTATTACACTAACTTCACCTACTCAAATTCCAAATGCCAAAGATAAAAAATGGATTACACTACTTTCCAATCCAGATATAATCCCCCAGAGACCAAGGAAAACAGCTGTTGCAGCCTTCCGACTATTGACAAATCATGACTGCTTAGCAAGTCATCTCTACAGAATAGGTATCTCAGCTTCACCAATCTGTGTCCTGTGTAACGATCCAGCAGAAATGAATGAAGAACACTTGAAGACCTGTGAAGCATTAAGATCAGAAGAAACTACAGTTCAAAAGTATTGGAAAGCACGAATGCTAATGGCTTCATTGCCAGATGCAAGGCACTAGAAAACAACAACAACAATAATTCCAAACGTGTTTCAGAAGCTACTGTTTCCATTTTCAGCCTTGGTCTGACTGGCAACTATTTCTACAGTTTTAAATAGACTCCAAAAATGCCATGACCTTTCCTACCAGGGGTCCCATCACAGAACTATAAAGAATGGTTCACCACCACCCGGTAACAAAAACAATGACAACAGGAATAGCATGACAATTTTGGTTCCTAACAGCCCGCTAATGACAACAGGCATAGATAGTGGATATTGCACACTGGGATGTCATTCATTTATTTTTGATCAATAAAAAATGTTAACCTGCTCTCCAATTCAGCCAACATAAAAACAGCTTAACCAGCACCAAATTTCAATAAAGTGAAGATCTAAACACGAAGCTATTGCATATTTCCGATTCTGAGCAAACAGGAGGCATCAGTCATAATTCTGATTCTGAGAAATCAGCAAGCATTAGTCTAATATACCGTGCCTGTTAATGGGAACACCAAAGTTGAATCTTGGCCAAATCTTGCTTGTCGTTGCCAGACCCCGTAAAGGCTTGCCGTTGGTTGTGAACACTCCCATTTAAATACACATATTTCAAGTCTCTTGTTCTGATTATGATTACCATTGTTGTTGGTTGTAAACCAACCTTTAATGTAAATAAGTGATGTGTATAAATGAGATTTCAAAGGGTTGACAAGGAAGGATGACTCCCATCCACTAGATGTCTGAGATGACTGGCAAACTATGTAACATAATTATAGTTAATTATGTTATTTAATTATGTTAAATCCTTTTAATGTGTGAAAATAGTCTTACTAAGCAGCAATAAAGAAAAAGTTTAAACTTAAGATTCAGAAACTTCCTGAAACTGGAGTGAAGTGATTCATTTCAGCATAAGCCTCTTTAAAAAGAGGCAGAAATAGTACAACAATGCTCACAGATATTGAACCACAATCATGTCTCCACATAGCTCCTGGGAACCAGTTGTGGAGTATTGCTGAAAATCTTTTTATGTGATTTGCTTAAAAGCTGATAATTAACATCTTTTTAAATAACATCAGTATGCAATTTTACTTGCTGCTCTTAGCACTTACTTATCACAATACTTTTATGCCCATATTAAAATACCTATTTTATTTACTGAAAATTAAAAGTTCCTAGAATGGTTTGTGCTCATGGTGAAGGGCAAGTTTATCAAAGACTAAGACAATTAAGAACTTACTAAATTAATTTACAAGTTTCCCTTCATATCAACTTATCAACTATTAATGCTAAGGTTCTTATTAAAACCTTACAGATAAAAATGAAACTATTAACTTACTTCAGCTGAGAGAACTTTGCTTTTCCAAGTATAACCATCCAATGCCTTTAAAGCTTTCTGTCTATCTTCTTCTGAGCGGAAGCAAACATAAACCCAATAGCTTCCTTTGCCTGGAGGTTTCACTTTTGTTGATCCTAGCTTTAGCTTTTCATTCAGCAGCTTCTTTAATTCCTATAACAGTGCACACTGATTTTGACGAGCAATTATGTAATTTAACATTTTTTTTAGATGGTATGGATATTGTTTCTTTTGTGACATGTTTATTCACAGAAGTTACTAACATAAAGTTAGGGTTAATAAATGAAATGAGCCAGGGTATTGACACATTAGTCACTTAAATATTTTGGTACAAATATCTAAGTAGTCTGTCAAGTATTTTCCAGTTTACTGTGGTTAATTCTTTTTGGATTTGATGCAGCTTAATTGGTATAAAAACAACTGGAGTTCAAACGGAACAGTACACCAAAAATTTGATAAAAATTATGACACATCCATTACACCTACAACACATCTGTTACCATGTTTGAAATAAAATGATCAATGATAATTACCTAAAACATTGTGGTAAATATCTTCCTTTCATAGAAGTTTGAAAACAGTGTTGTAATTAATTTAATTTAAAAGGTGAGTTAATTAATAACACTGAACAACACTTACAAAATATTTTTCCGGGACGCGTTTGAAAGGTTAGCTTTCCTCCATTATCAACCGGGCAACAACTGGGTTTCCATAGTGTTTCATGGTGCGGATGGTGATGCTTCTTCTGATGTTTCTTCTGGTAATGGTTCAATGAACTAACTGAAAATGTCCCTCTGAGGAATGTGGAAATTAAATACTCAATTTCTATTTTTTTAAATAAAGATTTGTTCCCATGTGGACAGTTCTTGTTTTCCGGTTATGTGTTTGAGAAGTTTCGGTTCTAGCTTTATGTCATGATTTTTTGTCCAAAAGTGAAATGCAACTGCTGATTTTTCTAATTGTTCCTAACGTGTTCCTTGGATCTGATTTCTAAATTTCTTTTGGTTTTTCCTATATATATTTCATTACAATCACTGCATTCAATTTGGTATATGCCAGATTTATTGTTAGGTGGAATAGCATCTTTGATGTTTGAAAGTAGTAGGTTTTTTATGGAGTAATGGTTTACTGGTGCTAGCTGAATGTTGTATTCCTTGAACACTTTTTTAAATTTATCAAAGGCCCATGGATGATATGTGAATTTTTTTAATATCAATTTTGGTTTTGAAGTATACAGTGATACGTAGATGACATATTCGCAATAGTTCCAAAAAGACACATCAGTGGCACTTTAAAACTTCTGGATATTGTTTAGAAAAGCTTACGCAAGCACTTGGTCAGAATTTCGGCAAAGTCCCACTCGGCAGTGTGTACGAATGGTCATGAAAGTTGCCGAAGTTGCTGTGTTAATGCAGCGCTGCCAACAGCAGAATGTCCCTAGGAGTTTGTTGCCAATAGTAAGTTTGAATGTTTTTGCGGGAGTCAGCAGTATGCTGCTGACCTTCTTAGAAGCAACTAGTGCAACGGATCACTTTATCAGTATATTAGATTTGGCGCCTCTGTGCTTTAATGAGGAGTCATGCATGCAGTTCCTGTAGGACAAGGGCCTGCTGAGGACTCGAATGCTATGCAGGGAATGTGATGTGCCCTAGGGCGAAGCCTACAGTCCCCCATCTGTGCCATCCCAGCGCATGGGGCTCCGTAAATGGATTTTTTTCTCCACTCGAAAATTAAAAAATAAATAAAAAAAAAAGAACGATAATTAATAAAAATAATATAAATATAATAATATAAATATAATAATATAATACTATTAAATATAATATTATATATAAATAATATATATAATATAATATTAAATAATAATAATACAATAAAATAATATGTTGTTTTCTAGTGCCTTGCATCTGGCAATGAAGCCATTAGCATTATATTATAATATAATATAAAATAAATAAAAAAGAACGATAAATAATAAAAATAATATAAAGATGATATATATAATATAAATCTAATAACATTAAAAATAATAAAATAAAATAAATAAACAAAAAAGAATGATAAATAGTAAACATAATAAAAATATAATAATATTAAATATAATAAATATAATGTATATATAAATATATATAATAAATATAATAACATTAAATAATAAAATAATAATAATAATAATAATAAATATAAGTATAATATATAGTATTATATATAAATAATATATATAATATAAATGTAATAATCATCATCATACGTGACAGCATATGTCTGTGGCGGCAACGACGCGAGTGAGTGCATTTGTGTTTAATGTGTTGGCAATGAAAACTAGTGTAGTGTAAAAAGCAATGTTGGCAGATGTGAAAATCGTCTGCTAGTCATGCAGTGAAATCTAGTGGGCGATTGTGAAACTACTGTCGGTGCATGCGCAGTAAGTAAGTTCGGACTTAGAATCTGGCTGGCAAGTGGAAAGTGAGCTGTTCTAAACTTGAGTCAAACTTCTGAACATACAGGACAAAAGTATAAATTTCACAGTGGAAGTAGAAAAAGATAATAAATTACCATTTTTAGATCTAAAATTAATCAAAAACAAGGATAGAATAAATTTCGGTATTCACAGAAAACCAACGCAGACAGACAACTACATAAAAGCTAATAGTTACAATCCAAGAAGCCACAAACAAGCAATTTTTAATAGTTTAACACAGATTGGTGAACATCCCTCTTTCAGCAGAAGAATATAAAACAGAATATTACAGTTGTTCAGTGTTATTAATTAACTCACCTTTTAAATTAAATTGTGGTAAATATTTACTTTAGTGCTCAGAGAATATTTTAAGGAAAATTTTATTTTTATAGACATTACACAAGGAGCACAAAATGAAGGTTAGAATCTTTTCTGGTGGTCAAGACTAGTTTTCAGTTACATGGATATTGTCTTATTTTTATTTCTTCTTTACTTTCTCTTCAACATACAGTAAATAGAGGAAGTATTATATTCCATCCAAAAAATACAACATTGATAGCCAACAGGACACAACCCATACCGTAAGCCAAGAAAGAAGTAATGGACAAAGGTTGTGGAATCCTGCATAATCATTCAACTGAAAAATACTTATGGCTGCTGTTAAAAACTTTCCTAATGACCCTTGTATATGTAATATCAAAAGCATTATACCCACTGTAAAACAATGTCATCATGGAGCATTAGCAACTAAAATATTTACCAACATTTCAACACAAGTCAAATCAATGGATTCAGGGGTAAGAAAGAAATTTTAAAATGATAAGAATAGCATGAACTTAATTCAAAGGACAAAACTTGGTAAAAAAGCAGTGAATATGCTATACTTGTTACAATTCTAGTTTCTAAATTTCATTGCAATACTTTGATTACATGCTAGAACTTGTATTAATCTTTTAAATTACTCTCCCATCTCTTTTATTCTATTTTATTGCTCAGAGAGATAAATATTTAAGGATAACATATTAGATAATGCATGTATTAAATGCATGAAATGAATAAACACGCAATTTGTTACAGATAAGAACATCAAATTCAATAAAATGGCAACCTTACTCCAATTCCATAAAATTTTGGAAGACCACGTATTTCAATCTTAAATTTCTCTGAAGTGAAGTCCTTTCTCTCCAAATAGGCATATGGGTCATCATCTGCAGCATGTTCATTTGACTCTTCTGTGACACCTTCATCTGCAACCTGTTCATTTGACACTTCTGCAACGTTAATTTCAGTCACTAGTTTTTCTGGTTTTTGGTGCAGTTCATCAGTCACTGTTCTGTTTTCTTCCATTTCCTAAAGCAGAATTTGAAATAACGTGCAAGATAAAAAGTATTCAATGGCTATTATTTAAAGTTATCGCTATTACAACTTACATGCCATTTAGTATCCCGTTCTATGTTGATAGATGTACTTATTTACATTTTTGATACAGCAGTAACTTACTAAATCTCTAGTATATGTACAAATTAATACTTGTTTAAACTGGTTCTATACTGATATTAAAAACAAAACCTTGTTTGGATAAGTGTGCTTTGTCTACATGTGACAACCTATTTTCCCTCCTATTATTTCGGAATTATAAAACACTCGTGTTTGAACATGTATGGTGTAAAACAGTCCATGGTTCATAGAAAAATGCTTTAATTTCAACAAAATATTCCAATCAGCAGAATTTTATAAATTGGTGCTAAAATATAAAATATGTATTTTGTGCACCATCCTGCATGTGACATGTTACAGTCGACTTCCAGAACATGTAAAAGTTTAAAAGGAATATTCTTCCATTACAAAATCAATACTACAGCATTATTTCCCTGTTTTTAAAATTTAAACACCTATAGTCATCGAGAACTAACCTGTCACTTGATGGCTATGTGATTCACTTACTTGCAAACAAGGCTGTTGCTATCTCATCCAATTGTGTTACAAACACATCGCACAACAATTAGTTGATTGGATGAGATAGCACTAGCCTCATTCGGAGGTAAGTGAATCATCTAGCTGTCATGTGCCTGGTTATTTCTTGCCATCCATAGTCAGTGATATGCCTCCATTATGAATACAAATGTGTATGACTGCCAAATTGTCCATTTGTACAATATAAAATAAACACCCTGGTCTACCATTAGCAGATAATGTATAGTAATACATCTTACCGCACTTTTAACACAATATTGCACTACTTTATTGCACAAGTATTAAGAATAAACCTTCAGGAATAATAACTGGCACACATAATATGTAACTTATTTATGTAAATATGTGTAAACTGCACTTTAGAGAGATAAGGTGCAGAAAGTGACAAAAATCTACATGCACTTCACCCAAGGCATCATGGGAGCTTTCCTATCTGCTGCATCCCTTCACTCTCCTGTCCAGATGTTGCCAATATCAGCACTTGAAACACAAGCCATTTCCTACATATGTAGCTGATATAGTTCCTACGTTTCATATAAAAAAGGTTATTTGCATGTTTTTAAGAGTTTCAGTAGCCAATATAATTAACTTAAAACAATAATAATGTACTGATGTTATTTATTTATGCCAACAAACTTACTGTTGGTGTTTTTAAACACACAAGCCGTGTGTGGGCAAAGTTTAAGAGGTAGAACTGGAACTTAAAAATTCAATGCCACAACTGTTTGTCACAATAGCTCAGTGGTAGAGCGTCTGCCCGGCAAGTGGAAGGTCTGTGGTTCAAATCCCAGTTGTGGCATTGAATTTTTAAGTTCCAGTTCTACCTCTTAATGTACTGATGTTATTTATCAAGGCACCCAACATTCCCTAACATAAATATTTGTGACGAAAATTGGGTTTTCCTCAATGCTATACACTATCCTGATTAACTCATAATATATTTTTCTCCTTAAATGAATACTTTGAGAGTGAATGTTTCCAACTTGAGCCCTAAAATCAAATATAATAAAAAATAGTAAAATGAATGAGCTTATATCAGAAATTGCATAAGATTTTACCACTTTCGAACCCTGTAACCCAACCACCTTATTTGAGAGCTTGGGCCAGGAGCTTTTCTTACAAAACAACACATCATTTACACAATACTAGGCATACTGGGATGAAAAGTGCCAACTTAAAGGAGGGAATAAATTCTGCTGGCTTGGTGAGATTTGAACCATCGCCTTCTTACCGATGATGCTGGATAATAAAGGTTTAGCTACACTGCTGTTTCAGTTTTACCTTGTTGTCCTCACCGTCCTCTTATAAAAATGATTCCATGCCTATTCTTTACGGCTTAGGGCCCTCAACCCCTCGGTTGTGCTTTGCAACTTAGGGATGGTGGTGTTTGTTAATGTCATATAGCCAACGCCATAAACAAAGGATCATTTTTACTTTCTCTACTATTAAGTAGAGGAAGTATTGTATTCAACCCAAAAATTTGATGTCCAGATTTCACCGGAAATATATGTTTTGAGGCACCCTGATTAAAAAGCATTTTCAGAAAAAGGTCCATGTGTGTGTGTATGTGTGTGAACAGCATAACTCAAAAACGAAAAGTTGGTTAAAAACCAAAGTTAGTAGTTGAGTTTAATGTCTTTCAACGATGTGACACAAAGATTTTGAACAAAATTCCTTCACCCTAAACTACCCTTTACATGGAAAATTTTTCGAAAATTTTAATTTTTTTGAAAATGGTTCCAACGATTTTGATTAAAATGCCATATGTTTGAGATATTTTGATGACAAATGAAATGCATATTTTCAATTTTCTGGCTATAGCCTATGTAGTCCTACTTACTCTGGATGACTTTTGAATAATCGTAAACCCTAAGAGATAGACAAAGTCTTACTATACAAAACATGTAGATCTCTCTAAACAGACAATTTATAGTAATAAAAACTTCCGGGAAAGACTGCAACAACATAAACAAGACGCAGTCTTTCCCAGAAGATTTTATTACTATGGACACCTGCCGCCGAAGCCTACGTAATTTACAGACAATTGATGTCCTAATAAATTTGTTTGTTGTTAGCTAATGCTGGATTTCTGACAATGAAGTCATTAATCCTCTTGCTCTCCAATATTTTTCACTGATGGATGGGGCACTAGAAGTGGCCGGGCATATTTGAAGGTGGTCTCGATCCATTTCCTCTTGCAGATCACACAGAGGACAGAGTGGTGAAGAATATATCCCAATTCTGTTTAAATGTTTTGCCAGACAATCATGTCCTGTAATCAACCTGAAGGTTGCAACTGCTGTTTTTCGAGGATACTCAGGAATTACTGTTTGAATGTTTGGTAGTTCCCATCTTTTAATTTTTTATTTTTCATAGTAATATTTTGCAATAATTTTTTTTGAATTCAGAGTTGACTAATCTTTTAGCTGCATAAAATTTGAATGTTTGGTAGTTCCAATCTTTTATTTTTTTATTTTTCATAGTAATATTTTGCAATAATTTTTTTTTAATTCAGAGTTGGCTAACTTTTAGCTGCATAAAATGGTAAATTTGCTTGTAGAGTGAAACATTTTGGAGATATTCCTTGTTATTTGTGTAAGTTTTGGAGAACTTATACTTCTGTCAAATGGAACATCACTATTCATTGTTTTATATGTTAGGCATACAAAGAGAATGGAATTTGAAAGCTTTAAAAGATTTGACTCGCTCAAAGCTTATACCCATATTCCCGTTTCACGTGCAAGAAAACGAGCAATAAGATACATTTCTGCAAATGTTCATCTCAACTAACACACAAGATAGAAGAATAAGAGTTTGTAAGAATGGTTATACAAGAGTAGTGAAAGTCATGTAAGTGCAACATGTCGCATTTTTTTAAAATTGAGTTTTAATTATAAATGTTCGTTTACTGCTCCGATTCTCACTGTCCCATTGAGCATGAAAGACAGCTAAGTTTGTTCAGAAGCCTGTTTATAAGGTTTGAGGTTCTTTATGTGTAAGGTTACCAGATTTTACGCAAATGTAGCACACAATGGTAAAAAATGAAGGACATTTTCGGTCAAATATATATTCCTACAGGCATATGCCCATATACTTTCTTAATATACTGAAACATACAATGTTAAATGTGATCAGCAATAGTCATACTTCTCCAAAGAACTAATCTTGCATTAAACATCTAGCTTGTTTGAAAATAATGTTGCAAATACCTACACGACCTAACCTTGTGAGTTGTCGGTGCAGTGGCCGAGCGGTTAGACCGTGCACCTACCACCTAGGTGACGTGGATGCGATCCCAGGGACCCCTAAGTGGAATTCTGGTGTCTCCGGGTTTTCCGGTTTTCCCACACAACTGAAGTTTTTAAAATTATACTTCATTAAAACAATACCCTTTACCAAATCAATAATCTGTTCCTTCCATCTGTTCATCTTGCTCTTGTAGTGAAAATACTCTTTCAATGTTAGATTTGTGTGCAGAAACATGTTTCCATTTTCCTGCCTTGACATTTATACTTTATAATGACAATGCTTCATTGAATTTGCATTTTCGTTTTGGCATTTTGACTTGTAACAAAAGCATTGTGAATTATAACTGTTAACTTTCCATTTCCTTACACTTCGATAACTAAAATGCAAGCGGAAGAATGATAGTAATGCATTGCTTTGCTTTGCCTCCACAGAACATCACCCATTTGCCCCAGAGAGCAAATGCTACGCTGTCAATCTCTCGTTCAATGTTACTAATTCACGAGTATATTCTTTGACTATAGCTGGTATAGCCATATTCTGGATATTCTCGGGCTTCAAGCCAGGTGCAGTGATGAAGAACCATCGATGTTTCAGGAGTGTGCATCTTTCCCATCATTAGGATGATGAATGACTGACAAGAGTGAAAGGACCAGTATATATATTGTCCGCTAGTATGGACCTTGCAGAAAACATGTCTATCCTGAAGGTTCAACATTCCGACTGAATCTGTTTCCTGAACCAGTCGATCTCCAACTTTAAGGCCAGTTTCCAGGAGGAACTGAACTGCAATCCAGCATGCTGGTTCAGTGTGCTCTTCTCGGAGGAGATGGCCAGAGTCACCTTAACCCTCCATTCCCAGAAACCACTACGATGGTCGTTTTCTTGAAGTTGGCTCTATGGTCTTTTTCAAAGCAGTGTTCTGCCAACTGACTTTTCAGGCTGCATTAAGCATATGGACCGTTCATGCTTCTTGATTGTTAGTAATGGTCCTGCCGGTTTGCCCTATCTACAGGGTCCCGCCCTCACTGTGGATGCGGTATATACCCAGTACACTGAGGTCTAGTTTATCCTTTAGCGGTCTCACCAGGTGTTTGATCTTCACAGGTGGTTTGTGGACGGTCCTGACATTGTGTTTAGCGAGAATTCTACTGATTCTGCCAGATAGATTGCCGGTATTTGGGATGCAGGCAGTGATGGTTGGCTTGTCTGTTGTTTGGTGCATTTGTGGTTTTTCTTTCTTGGCCCTGGTGACTGAGGATTCAATATCATATACAGAGTAACCGTTTTGTCGGAAAGTGTTCCTCAGGTGTTGTAGTTCTTGTTTTAGGTGGCTGGATCGGAGATAGACACAGTTCTGTGGGTCAGTGTTGAGAACTGCGACCCAATGTGACTTGTGATGGAAACTGCAAGCATTCAAATAGAGGTCTGTATGTGTTGGTCTGCAGTACACTGACCGTTGTTGTTTCTAGAGACCAGAATGTCAAAAATAAAAGAGTTCCATTCTAAAGTAAGAACAAATTGGAAACTAAAAACTTCACTTATCTTAGTAATACTGCAAGTTTTTGGTGCAAAGCTGACTGAAGTTTTGAGTTGACTCCAACTCATTCTCAAAGCTATACAAACAAATTTGTTACCAAAGCTACAGATGTTCATTTTAATCACTAATCTCTGAAAACAAAAAACATACATACTGATGCTCATTTTAATTATCAATCTCTGAAAACAAAAATCTATAAATACAATCTATAGAAGGAGTTTCAAAATTCATAACATGGTTCCTGTTTTTTAAAATAAATATTTTTTCCCAAACCATTAAATCTATAGGTCCATTTAATTGTTTTAATAATTTAACTTCTGAATTAATTTCATGATTAAATGTCCAAAAATTATCTGCCACAGCTGATTTCTCAGTTTGTTTATATTTAATATTTCTAAAATGCTCTTTTATTCTGGTTTCTAAATGTCATTTAGTTTTACCAATATAAACCTTATCACAATCCAAATAGCTAAATTGATAAATGTCAGATTTTTTATAATTTGGTATTTTATCTTTTTTAGAAAAATTTAGAAAATTTTGTATATCAAATTTATTTTGAGGGACCAAATTTATTCCATTTTCTTTAAAAATCGTTGTAAATTCTTCTTTATTAAGGGGTATATTTATTAACCTATAAATTAAACTATTGAAAACAGCAGATTTATGTGCAAATGGATTAAAACTTTCATTTTTTATGTAATTATCAGTGTGAGTAGTTTTTCTATAAATCCAAAATTCAATTTATTGTTATGTTTTTAATTTGAAGTCCAGGAACGGAAAGCATCCATTATTTTCGGCTTCCAAAGTGAATTGTATAGATTTATCTTGTAAATTTAAAAGTTTTAAAGCATAATTTATCTGTTTTTTAGGGACAACAGCAAAACGTCATCCACATATCTATACCATATTTTAAAAATTAGAGGGAATGATTTTATAATTTAAGTTTCAAAAAAGCTCATGAAAAGATTAGCAAGAAATGGCGAAAGTGGACTACCCATTGCCAAGCCAGAAGTTTGTTGAAAAAAATTACCATTAAAACTAAAGAAATTTTGATCTAAACAAAGATTTGTAAGTTTTACAAACTCATCTATTAATTTTTTGTTTAATTCTAAAGAATTTAACCATTTTTTTAAAATGGTAATTAAAATGAGCATCAGTATCTACGTTTTTTGTTTTCAGAGATTAGTGATTAAAATGAACATCTGTAGCTTTGGTAACAAATTTGTTTGTATGGCTTTGAGAATGAGTTGGAGTCAACTCAAAACTTTAGTCAGCTTTGCACCAAGAACTTGCAATATTACTAAGATAAGAGTAGTTTTTAGTTTCTAATTTGTTCTTACTTTAGAATCTTGTTGCTTCACTGTTAATAACTTCAATTTCCTTAATTAAAAGAGTTCCATTCTTCTCCACTTCCATGGTAAACTGAATGTGGGGTCCGAGGCTGTTGAGGTGTGTGAGGAAGCTCGGCAAAGTGTCTAGTCCATGTAGCCACATAACGAAGAACGTGCCGTCAATGCATTGGTAGAAATGAGATGGCTTGAGTGGAGCTGTGGCAAGTATTTCGTGTTCCAGGTGTTCTATGTAGCAATTTGCTATTGCTGGTGACAATGGGGAGCCCATTGCCACACCATCTACTTGTTCGTAGAATCTTCCACCAAACAGGAACAAAGTGGACGTCAGAGTGTGCCGGAAGAGCTCAGTGATGTCAGTCAGCAAGTGTTCCATCAGAAGCTGGATCAGAAGATGGTGTAGCATGCTACCAGAAATCATTGCAGCTGTGGCTAGTAAGAAATTACTCAATTTTATTTTGCCAGTTCATTTTCTAACTACCGCTGTTTATTTCTGAAAGTGTAGGACAGAGATTTATTCAAAATCCCCCACACCCTGGACACCGAACAAATGCTTAAAATGTGAGCCAAATCAGAGAATTTCCAAACGTCTGGTAACCCTATTTATGTGTCGCAAAGTTGTAACGAGGCCACCGGCTTTACTTTCCTTCCTAAGGAAAGCCATGTTAAGGATTTTACGACCGAAGAAATTCCAACAGCCTTCACCGGGTTTGAGCCTGCGATCTTGGGAACAACAGGTCCACATTAACCCTAGTAGTCCATGAAGGACGTCGTAAACAAAGGTGATTGCCGATGAAGCAAGCGATTGAGTTTTAGGATTCAAGTAGGAGATTCACTCAGAGTGCACATTTTGGCCACTAGTTAGCATATTATGGCTATTCAGTTTATCCTGAAAAGCTCATATTCCACCATACTGTCAACTGCTTACGATTTGTTCACTATAACCCAAAAAGCTTATTTCAGCCCTGATGTTACATGCCTCAACCTGCTTGATGTAATATGGCATTCTTTACCACTTAATTAGATTCTCACAATACGTACTTAACCACCTGGATATTATAATTATCGATACACGCCTTATTTTACTGAGTTTTATGAACAGACATGTGAACTATGAGGAGATACGGCGTTCGCCATGCCATCAACTACAACCAGGGTTGCCAATCATTAAAGGTAAGATAAAACTACTATCGTACCAATCACACAAAACTGTAGACTTGGATTCAAAATTGTCGTACATCATAAATAAAATGATACAATAAAAATATAAACATAACACTTAGGGAAATGTAATAGTATGGATGTTTATGATATCCACTTACAAGATTCATGATCTCAACCACTATTATAACTAGCAGTTACGTTTCTCGCACTATTGATCTGAAACCTAATCATCTTGCTCAACTCTTGCAGCATTGTACAAATTTGTTGTTGATATAAACTTTTTACATCTTCTCGGTGACTTGCAGATTTTCGGACCCACCACATTCTTTCATAACCTGAGACGACAGAATAAGTCAATTTACCGTAATTTACTGGCGCTAATCTGTTTCTAATTTTGGTTTTCTTAAACCCGGTTTAGAATAAACCGTCTGTGGGGCAACGAAATCACTGATAATGCAAATTCCGCCAGTTCTTTTAAATCAGTATTTCCACCATGTTGACAAGTGTTTCACAGCACTCCAGAAACTGTCAGCTTCAGGTATGATCTTTATTTCACACGAAATATCCAAGGTAAGTAGAGTAGAAAGATCACTTATTCCAGGTTTTCTCTTTGATTATTAATTTTCTGAGCGGTGCCTTCTTCAGCACAGTTCTTCAGTGTGCTTACCAGATCTGGACACACACTGGAAATAAGTGTGTAAAGTGTAAACGCACAGAAAGCATAAAAGTTAGGAGGTTTAGTAGGATATGAACTGGTTGCCTTTAAGAGCGGTAGATTCAGGCCATAAGGGCAAAAATTGTGTTGCTATTTGTACTTAATTTAATTTCCCTAGTGAGCCAAACCAGTAAATATAATATTTCATCGGTATCGAACTATCATACATTCAAATGATCGTTCACACCCATAATTATCGTACGGGTTGCCAACCTTGATTACAAACATTCATTTATTAATTGTAGCGTGATTGTAGCTAACACGATAAACCAAAACATCCGCCTGAATGATACTGCCTACAAATATACCTATTCAAGCAGAAATTACGCAAATTTAAGATTACGGAACTTTTTTTTTTTTAATCAAAATCCAAGATGGTTCGTTTGTTGTTATTACCATCACTCAGTTCGTATACCAAGGCCATCTCTAAGTACAACAGGTCTGGATATGCGATTCGTGACGTCACAACGCGAGGCCGACGTTCCAAGCAATGCATACGGAATAAACACTTGTTTTACAGCATTTCTGCGCTGGAACAAGCGTGCATTCATTTATATTTCCACATTTCGCATTAAAAGTTAATGTGTGTTAGTATGTTAGTGGAAAACATGTTTTGTATAGTTGTTAATGGCAGAGCATGCTTCTTACCTTCTCAATACGAATTTATCTCTAGCTGCTGCTTCTTCTTTTTTTGCCTGTAGATAATACCAAACTGTCTTGTTTTCAAGAGGATGTTGGTTATTGCTTTTATTATTTTCCTCGTCAAGCTAGCAGACCGGTAACTCTCAATCACTAGCATTGCAGTCAGCAGCGATATTATCAACGTCACATGTCTCAGCACCTAAATGTAGAATTAAGTTTCTCTGGTTTTCTACTTTAAGAAATTCTTGTTCATATGTCTCAACAAATTTACTACTTTTTCGTGATCACCCAGCATTTTCACCTTCTCTGATAAATATTTTAAATGCAAGAGTTTCTATCAGGACTGAGGGGTTGAAAACGTTGTCTGAGGTAATCAGAATGAGGTAAAGAAGGAACATTGGAATCACGTAATTGTCTGTAAGCTGCTGGGTGAGAAAAATAAATTGAGCATGCCCATAACAGGGTATCGGGCATATATTTAATAATCTTTTGACTGACCCAATTTTACGTGCCCTTCTAGGAATTTAGTTTTTAGATATTCTGTGGAATCTTCATTCATGTCCTCCCAACTTTCCTTTGAAATGTTGGAGGTTTGAAGTAGTTTATGTTCTGTTTGTTCACTTGCTGTTATGAACACATTCACATGACTTAAATTTAGACCATTTATCCAATATAATTTATTTGTCGAGAATCTATTTAAGCTTGCTATTGGGTATTACAATCTTATCCTATAGAACCTAAATAATATATATAATAAAATTAGAATTAATTTTTAATGCTACTGCAATTTTAGGAATTTCTTCAGTATCAATGTTCACAAAAATTACATCGTTTTCTTTTATGATGCCGGTGAATCCCTCTAATTTCATGTCACTAATTCTATTTTTAAAGCTCTGAAAATCAACAACTTTGTCATCTTCGAGTCATTTACGAAATGCCGCTGCATCCCCTTCCAACATTTCCCTTCTTCTTTCTTCTGGATCCCTACGTTTGGGTTCTAGTTCGTAAGTCAGGTAGGATGGTAAATTAGGAAATAGCGGAGGGGCATGGATTTTCAGTAAGTTTAGGAGTTGTTCTGGGTACTACAAGAATTCTTCCATCATTTCGCGTAGCAGTAAATTCCTTCACTATGTGCTGTTCAGAAAAATGTTTAATACATACCACAGCAGCGACACCTGCATCATAATTATCCCTGTGAATTGCACGTAACCACGGCTCTCTCCTGTATGGATCCTTTGGAAACGAAAACACTGTAACATACTCTTCAATACTTGTTTTATAGTTTGAGATACAACCCGGCACACAACACTTCCTAGGCATTTTGTATTAAAAACTACACCACTTTGTAATTCGATTTTTCGCTCACTTAATTGTTTATTGACACGTTGTAAGACACAAGCAACTTCTTAGCGTTCCAACTCTGTGGTTCCAACCACGCACTGATATGTTGCATTCCCGTATTAACCAAAGGTGATAAATGTGAGCCCCCGATGATGACGTCATTAACTCTCTTTCCATCTTCAGGCCTGTTTAGATAAAGATGGCCTTGGTTACACATTTTAAAACACACACCAATCAGATTATCGCATTTTCCTTACTTTACTGACCCACAATGTTCATTTGGCAGTAAATGCATCGTGTTGCCTGTTTCTTAATCTAGCTTTCGCCCGCGTAAAGCCACTGGATGTCAAGATACTTCATGTTTAAGAAATTGAGCGCAAGCAAAGCCGACACCAATTGCCCAATAGCAAAGGTGCGCACAAAGTAATTATAATGCGCTTTTCGC
Source organism: Tenodera sinensis (assembly GCA_030765045.1). NCBI lineage: Eukaryota > Metazoa > Arthropoda > Insecta > Mantodea > Mantidae > Tenodera > Tenodera sinensis. The sequence continues at coordinate 27,593,818 of CM060965.1, forward strand.
AGACTTCACGTGCACTGGCACGAATATTAATTTGTTGTTCTTTGTTTCAAGGGAAAACGAATACATTTTGCCTTCATATTTAGACATCCGTGTCCATAAAAGTTGTTGTTGTTTTCTAGTGCCTTGCATCTGGCAATGAAGCCATTAGCATTCGTGCTTTCCAATACTTTTGAACTGTAGTTTCTTCTGATCTTAATGCTTCACAGGTCTTCAAGTGTTCTTCATTCATTTCTGCTGGATCGTTACACAGGACACATATTGGTGAGGCTGAGATACCTATTCTGTAGAGATGACTTGCCAAGCAGTCATGATTTGTCAATAGTCGGAAGGCTGCAACAGCTGTTTTCCTTGGTCTCTGGGGGATTATATCTGGATTGGAAAGTAGTGTAATCCATTTTTTATCTTTGGCATTTGTTTCTATTTCTTGTAGGTATGAATGACAAAAATTTTTAATGATCAAGCGTTTTATTGAGGAATATGAGAAATTGAATTTAGACTTTTGTTTTATTGTTGTGCCTTTCTTTGCAAGTGAGTCTGCAGCTTGGTTCCCCATGACTCCACAGTGTGCTGGAATCCATTGGAGATGAACAGTCTTATTAACTTTTTGGAGTTGTGTTAACATTTTGTAGCATTCTCTAATTTTTGTTGACTTCTTTGTAGTATTTGAACATATTCCTTGAATTGCAGCTTTAGAATCTGAAAGAATTACTGCTTTGTTAAATTTATTTAAGGGAAGATTTAATAATTGTCGGAGAGCAATGTTGTTGTTGTTGTTGTTGTTGTTAGCCAATGCTGGATTTCTGACAGTGAAGCCATTAATCCTCTTGCTCTCCAATATTTAATATATTGATAGAGCAATAGCAGTATAGTAACCGATTTTTAGAGAGCACCATATTTTTATGTTTTGGCGGTCACATCGCTCTCTCACAACCCCCAGAATGTCTGGAGGACCACACCTGTCGTTGGTTTACGGGTCTCACCGACCTGACCGGGAGAATTAACAAAATAAATTCACCGACCATATCCTCTGATTACCAATCAGAGGACGTATTACATGCCATGACAGGTCAGCATGTTAGGGGTTAAGAGTTTATAGAGAAATTAGAGAAATGGAGAGGTTGGATGTAGAGAGAGCAATGTATATAGCCTCTATTTCTCCATCATAATTTGTTGTGTCTCTGCCAACAGAATGATAAAAGGAAAAATGTGAACATGTAACTCCAGCTCCAGTAAGGTTCTCCTTGGAGGATCTATCAGTATATATGTGCAGCCATTCTTCTGTGGGATACCTAGTATTGATTGTGTCCAGAGCTAGAAGTTTTGGTATTTCTTTTGGTGTGCCTGATTTACTTATTTCCTCTATTAATTCCAAATTGAAGGTAGGTTGCAATAATTCCAATGGATTTTCTCTTATAAGTAGATTTTCTCTGGTGTTAGGAATGTTCAATTTGGATTTAATCTGTGTTACCTTTTCTAGGAAACTACTATGAGTTTTAAGGATTGAAGGGGGGAGGTTCTCTTCTGTCCATTTAGAGTTTGGCAGTCGTAACATTTTCTCGTGTTGGAGCAATGCTTGTTCTTCTATTTTTGTTGTTATTGATGGGGTCCGTGTTAAGGCAAGCATGGCATCAATAGGTGTGGATTTAACTGCTCCAGTGATTAGGCGAAGAGCCTGATTTTGTATTTGTTCAAGCTTATTGATGTTAGCATTTGCTGCTGTTATTAAAGCTTCAGAACAGTACAAGAGGTTTGGTTTAATATACATTTTGTATGTTGTGTTAAGGACTCTCCTTGAGCAGCCCCATTTAGCACCAGCTAACCCTTTCAGGATTTGCAATTTCTTTTCAACCTTTTCTGAGATGTTTGTTATATGCTTTTTCCAACTTAGCTTTCTGTCGAAAGTGATGCCTAAGTATTTGGCATCATCAACTGCTTTGAGTGGTTTACCATTATAATTTATGCTAATATTAACTGGTTTGTATTTTAGTGTAAATAATTCATAATTTGTTTTTTCCACATTGATAGTCATGAGGTTTTTGGAGCTCCATTCATGTACTTTGTTTAGGGCTGTTTCTATTCTGTCTTTAATTAATTCAGGTTTTTTTGAAGAGCCTGAAGTCCAAATGACTACATCGTCAGCAAATAAAGCAATTTTGGTTTCTAAAGTTTTTATTATTGATGGAAGGTCATTTATATATATGTTAAAGAGTGTTGTGCTCAGAACAGCACCTTGTGGAAGTCCTCGGTGTGTTTGTTTATATTTGGAAATGTATGTATTATATTTTGTGGCACAAAATCTTTGTGAAATAAACTGAGTTATCCACTTAAGCATGTTACTTTTCACACCTATTGATTGCAACTTCTCAACTAATTTATTTCTCCAGACTGAGTCATATGCTGATTTAAAATCAATGAATACTGCCAAGGTATCCTCCTTTCTATTGAAAGCTGCCTTGATGTCTTGGCTTAGTAAGAGTACATTTTCTGTCTGAATGATTCTGTCTGACGCCGGTCTGTGAACTATTAAGTTGTAATATTCTAGGAACCAGTTAAGTCTAGATGCCACCATTCTTTCCATCACTTTTGCAATAACACTGGTCAAAGATATTGGTCTGAAACTATTAATATTGTTTGAGGGTTTGTTTTTCTTTAAAATCGGGATGATAATGGCTTTTTTCCAGTAGGAAGGTACAGTCATTCTCCAACACGTGTTATACAGTTTAAGTAGGATTTCTTTTCCTTTCCTGCCAAGGTGTTTAATAAACTCTGGGTGGATCTTGTCAGGTCCAGGAGATTTTTTTGTTCTGTAATTGTTATATTGCTAAATCCAGTTCTGTTTCATTAAAATCCTGAATAAAAATATCATTTCGTATACCTTTTGGCTTACTAGTTTCTCTGATAGTTTTTTGGATAGCCTTATCTTGTTTTTTATACGCTTGGGGTATTCTTTGTGACTGAGCATAAAACTTGTTAAGGGATTCTGCTATTTCCCTATCTGTAGTTAAGCTTTTGTTATTATGTTTTAATGGTTCAGTTGTATTTTTTGATAATTTTGTTTTATTAAGGAATTTGTATATTTTATTTCCATCTTTCCTATAGTCCATATGTTCTACAAAATTTGTGAAACTGGCCCTTTTTGCTGTAATTAATTCTTTCTTAAAAATGGCTGCTTTTCTTCTCCAGTTTTGTACATCTTCTGGACACTTGGTTCTTTCGGCTTTGACTCTTGCTATATTTCTTTCGTGTTTTAACTTAGATAAAGATGGAGACCAAAAGTAGCTATATTTCTTTAACTTTCCTTTGGGGATATGTGTTTTGGCTGCTGTCAATAATATTTCACAAATTTTTTTATTCATTTCATCTGTTGACTTGAACTCTGATTCTAACAGTATATTACACTTCCCTTCTATCTCATTTTGGAAACTGAACCAATCTGCGTTTTTAAAATTCCAAGAAGTTTTAACTTTTGGTTTGTTACTTTTATTTATTAGACCTCTTATGGAGTTTATGGTGATTCTGTGGCCTGAACCTGGGTCTTCTATTATTTCTCTTTTTGTATTGTCAATTATGTCAGATGACACCATCAGAAGGTCAGGATTTGTACCCGAACCATTATAATGAAGGTAAGTGGGTGGATCATTTGGATTAAATATTAATTCCATTGTTGACGAGTTTAATAGGTCTTCTATGACTCTTACTGCTGAATTTATATCTCTGTAGCCCCACCTAGGGGAGTGTGCATTAAAATCACCTATTAAAATACTTTTGGGTTCTATGGGAATAGAATTTAGATCTAGTGTATTGTCTGGAGGATTGTAGATACTGTAAATTCTATAGTGGTAGTTACTTTTCCATACTTCAATTTTAACTATTTCTGATTTATCTTGTTCTTCCATTGTTTTTTGGATTTGGACAGTAGCTTTCATATTTCTTTTAATTCCTGTAAGAATACCACTTGCTATTTGACGAGCCTTTGGAAGTATATGTGTAGTGTACTGATCCATTTCAAAGTATATTTCCTGTTCTTGTGATATATTGGCTTCTTGTACTGTGAAGACATCTATATCTTGGTCTTTCAATATTTTCATTAGCTCTTGTTTTTTAGGCTGGGACATGCCTCCTGCATTCCATTGTAGAATTCTTAAAGTATTGGAATTGTTGTGATGAAATTTGCCTAAAGATGTCCCCACCCGGAGATCCGATTGGGGGACAGTTTTAACTCCGGAATGTTTATCTTTAGGACTCATATTCATGTATGTGGCTTTCATGTAACTGTTTTCTTAACGGGCACCAGTTTTACAATTTGGCAGTTACATCACCCGACTTAAACCCCCATTTTGCAAGGGGGACCACACCTATCGTTGGTCAACGGGTCCATCGGACCTAGCCGGGAGGACTAAATAGATGATATTTAGATCCACCGACCTTCCCCTCATGTGCCTCTGAGGGACGCTGTTGTGCTGTGATAGGCTAGCACATATGTAAATGACATTTCCTCCATTTTAGATGAAACAGTTATATCGCTGTGATTCGGTCCCCAGAGCCTCATCTGTTAAAAGCAGGGTGCACCACGGGCAGGATGAGGATGGGAATTGGGTAGGAGAGGCTATAGGAGGCGCATCACTACCCCTTACTACCCCGTGTCCATAAAAGTCATACACACAGGTTACCCACATTTGGCGATATAGGTGTTCTGTGGGCCTTTTGGGCTACTGGAAATGACGCGACGGCTTTTTTTTTCTCTACTACGTATAATAAAAGTAGAGAAAGTATTATATTCCACCTAAAAAATCGATGTCGAGATTTCACCGGAAATATATGTTTTGAGACCCCCTGAATCCTGTGAACAGCATAACTCAAAAACGAAAAGTAGGTTATGAACCAAAGTTGATATTTAAGTTTAATGTCCTTCAAGGATGCGACCCGAAGATTGAAGAAAATAGCCCCACTAAAATTTTTTGTTGTTCTTGTTTTTAGTATTACCACTATCATCATCATCATCATCATCATCATCATCATCATCATCATCATCATCATTATTATTATTATTATTATTATTATTATTATTATTATTATTATTATTATTATTATTATTATTATTATTATTATTATCATTACTATCATCATTATTCTTATTGTTATTACTAATATTATCATTGTTGTTCTTACTACTATTGTTATTGTCATTATTATTAATTATTAAAAATTTTGTTGATTAACGACGCTGTTAATTGCCATATAACATAAAAAATGAACAACGATGTTCCATTTCACGGAAGTTTTAAGTTTTCAGAAACTCACACACATAATAAGAAATATCTCCGAAATGGTTCACCCTACAAGAAAATTTATTTAGACAAATTATGTATTTTAGCAAGGTCCACATGTTTTGTATAGTATGATTTCGTCTATCTCTAACGGTTTGTCAGTTATGCAAAAGTCGTCCAGAGTAAATGCGACTACAGGGGCTATACCCAGAAAATTAAAGATATACATTTCATTTTTCATAAAAGTATCTCAAACATATAGCATTTTAATCAAAATCGTTAGAGCCATTTTCAAGAAAATCAAAATTTTCGAAAAATGTTCCATGTAAAGGGTAGTTTAGGGTGGTGCTATTTTCTTCAAAATATTCGAGTCGCATCCTTGAATGACATTAAACTTAAATACCAACTTTGGTTTTTAACAGACTTTTCGTTTTTGAGTTATGCTGCCCACACACAGACACACAGGGGCCTTTTCCTAAAAATGCTTTTTTTTTGGTTCAGGGATCCTCAAAACACATATTTCCGGTGAAATCTCAACATCGAATTTTTGGGTGGAATACAATACTTCCCCTACTTACCAGTAGAGAAAGTAAAAGAGCTTTCAGTAAGAGCTGTGCAACTCTGAATTTGTTTTGTGATTTTACACTATGCGCAAGATGTTTTCAGTGTTGCAACATGGATATAACGTTGAATTATTTTCTAGTAGTTTTGCTTGTATTTGTATTGTTTCAAATTGGATCTCGCGGGAAACCTCAAATCAGATGCTAGGGAAGTGTAATTAAAGTTCATAGTTTCTTCAGTGAAACGTCACACCTTGAAATGTTGAAAGCCGATTATTTCAGTAACGAGTGTACTTGAGGGAATTGCTGCTACAGTATTTCTTACCGTTCTGTGCTACGAATTTTAAAAGAACATAAAAACACAGAACCTGGTGGCGGTGCATTGCAAACTCCAGGGAAGAGGCGCCTGAATAGATCACGAAAGACAGAAATAGACTCATTCGCTGTTATAAAGCGAACAATCTATTCGCTATATCGTACTGATTTATCTACCTAGTTTGCAGGACACATATGAGTCTTGGAAAGCTCAAGACTTACTGAAAGGAAGCGTGTGGTCATTAAGAAAAATTCTTAAAAGCTTCGTTTTACTTACAGTAAAAATTCGCAAGGAAGGTTTTTTTTAATGGAACGAATGAATAATATTTCTAAAGGATTTAAATTTTTAAGACGAATGAAAGACCTGAGGACTACTGGACTACTATAGTGTACCTTGACGAAATATGAGTAAATATAAATCATACGAGAAATAAGGCGTGGAAGTGTGAAAATGAAAGTGATTTCGTTCTTAAAACACCAATAGGCAAGGGACAGCGATTGTTCAGCGGGGTTCATTCATAGTGGTTTGCTAACTTTTAAGTCAAAATTCAGTGAAGACTACCATGAAGTAATGGATAATAACATTTTCAAAGATTGATTTGACAATAAATTGCTACCTAATTCTAATAGTGTCATCGTTATGGACAATGCCCCATATCATCGCGTAGAAATTAATAAAGCATCCACTTCGTCTTCACATAAACTCCATATGCAGGAAAGGCTCTGTAATAGGAATACTGACTTTGCAGGGATATGCCGTAGTACGGCACCTTATCATTGTGATTTTAGCGCTATAGAACTTAGGATATTTCCACACAAAATATCTCATTTAAAAGTGATGATGTAAAAGCCTTGTTTGAGACTGTGATTACAAAAGTTACTCCAGAGAACTGAAGAGGGCGTGTGAGCATGTACAAAACACTGAACAGTTTTACTGCGAGAAAGATGGTTTGATAGATGAAATTACCAACACATTACTGATAGATTAGAAGTATCGGAATTGGAAGCTGAAAGCGAAGATTCGTTTGAAATTTCTGACGGTGAATCGGGGAATAAGCAACAATCGAACGAAGAGGAGAGGCACTCCGGCACTGATGTATGTTTGGCTGGAGTATCTGCGTCACGATAGAGTGAGTTGGTGAGTACCGTACTTCTTTCTCAGTCTAAGAGAAGCATGACAACTTAAACCTCACAGCGAAATACGAGAACACTGAGCATATAGGCACTGATGTCCAAATAATTGAACAAACGAAGCATATGGGAAGGTGAGTATTGGATGCACCGTGATAACAGAGAACACGTGACCGTTTCAACCAGTAGTTGCCAGCATCGCCAATGAGTGCACATCATGTGTCACAGTTTGCTATACGTGTGGAAACAACAGGATAGCCAACCGGAGCTGAGAGTGTCTCTGCAGCGATCCGCCCCAAGGTTGCCAACATTTAAAAGTAAAATTATCGTACCGGCCACTCAAAATTGTAGATTTGGATTCAAAATTATCGTACATCTTAAATTAAATGCTACAACAATAAAAATATCAGCGTAACACTTATGAAAATGTAGGTAATAGTAATGATGTTTATGATATTCACTTACAAGATTGATGACCTCAACCAGTATTGCAACTTTAGAACTTATGTTTCTCGCATTATTTATCTGAAAGTTGATCTTCCTCAACCGTTGCAGCATTATACAAATTTGTTGTTGAGATAAACCTTAACATCTTCTCGGTGACTTGCAGATTTTCGGATCTACCACATTATTTCAAAAATAAGGCGACAGAATAAGTTAATTTACCGTATATAGTGCCAATCTGCTTCTAACTTTAGTTTTTATTAAGCTCAATTTAGAAAAAACCCTTTCACAAGAAGCTTTTCTGTGGGGAAACGAAATCACTAATAATGCAAGGGCTGCTAGTTCTTTGAAATCAGTATTTCCACCAAGGTGGCATGTTACCTGTTAGGTTCAGGCATGTCCTTTATTGCACACGGAATATCACTTATTCAGAGTTTTCTCCATTGATCATCAATTTTCGGAACAGCGTCTTCTTCATTGAGATTACCAGATCTGGGCACACTGGCAACAAGAGGATAAAGGGTAGAAGGATTAGTACGGTATGAAATGGTGGCCTTAGAGGGGTGGAGACAGGCCATGAGGGCATTTGTAATTAGTTTCATTTCGCTGGTGTGATATTTCTCCGGTATCAAACACATTCAAATTATCGTACACCCCAATAATTATCGTACGGGTTATCAACCATGTGTACAAACATTAAAATTATCGTATGCCCCCATAATTATCGTACGAGTTGGCAACCCTGATCCGCCCTCTACAACTTGACGCACGGTAAGTGTGCAACACAACATATGAAAGGTTAGATAATTAATTATTACTATTCTTTCCTTGTTAAATAACTTATGTTAACTATAGGAACCGCGTGGTAATATAACTTTAATTTTCGGAAGTGCGATCAAACTATACACTCAGTTGTTATTAGTGTCAGTACTTTATACACACTAGTGACTTCTGTAACGGTCAATCTACTTGCATTAGCTGTGGTGGCGTCTTGTACGACAATGCATGTACATCACCTCCAAGTTGTGTTAACTACAGCCATGAACATAAATCAAGTTTCCGAGAATGTCCCCGTTTTCCAGAGAAAATAGCAAACCAGGAGATCTGAATAAGGGAGGAAGCGTCCTTGGAACCCCGGAAACTCTTACGCATATGGCAAACCCCTGCCCCGAAGTCTGGTTCTCATAGTTCAGTTGCGGTACCAAGTTGGAAAATCGCAACTCAAACCTGCGATATAAATGGGACCACAATTTCAGAAAGATTCCCGTAACTAGATCAATTCCAAAACCTTCAACATCGACACTTAAGTCTGCATCAATATCTATCGAGGCTAAAATTCTAAAGAACATCTCAACAAGGTCACCACCGAAAGCATCAACCTCGACAAATGAGACTGGAAAGCTCGTAATATATGATGCTTCACGACAAAGATCAAGTTCAATTATAATACATTCGACTTCCTAAAAGAATAAGTCTGCTCTCAGTATATCAAACACAAGTTCACATACACCTCGAAGATTCTCTTCTTAGGAATCTTCTGGGGTGGACTTGAATCAGTGACGTTGATCTTCGTTGATCTCCATCTCCAATCGACTCGAAGTCAGCTATGTCACACCACCAGGGTCCAATATGGTTGGGAAATTAGAACTACTGGTACTCAACTACTTGTTTAAAATTTTCCATGCTGACCGTGAGAGATGTCATGCAGTCACTCTTCTTTTATGGCAGGAGATTCGTTTTGCTGATCACACCCCAATTAAGAGCCAAAATGTCACATGACATGGCATTGGATCAAATTCAGAAGGAGATCCAGTTAAATCAATTGATTTATCTAAAACTTTTTGGCAGGTGTTCTTTGGTTCTTTGGAAATTGGTGGTATAGATCATTTTGCCTTTTATGAATATCTGAAAGTGATATATTACATGGAGTAATTCACAGCAAGCGCTTGTCTGTGGTTAAAGCAACCCCAAATTATGATAGACGTAAAAACTATTGAAGTTGCACCCCCACAACTGTGCCTAATGTTGCTGAGGCACCGTTACATGACAATATGAGACATTTTAAAAACTCTTCGACACAAAATTTTACCCTTAATGTTGCTGGCCCAAGTGGCCGACGACAATTGTTAATTCAGGTGGGTAAAACTAACTCATTGTCTTTCTTTCTACTGTTTTACCTACAAGTGCAGCAAAAACAAATATATTTCTGCAATAATATCGTGTCGCTTCCATTAGATATCATATGTTATTTCCTGACCAGTAAATTATTAGCATTTTATCCAAAGTATTGAACGCGCATTGCATATTGCAATTCTTGTAAGATGAACGCGCATTGCATATTTCAGAACTTCCGTGCTCACTTTGGATAATTCTATAACTACCGGTGTACCGGCCCAAATAAAGCCCTGCACACTACTGCGTTGCTCCGTAACACGCGACCAGAGTGGGTTAGCACAAAGGCTTTTTCCACACAGTTCTAGAAGCTTCGAGTGCAGGGTCTACTACGAGAAGCTTTGCGAAACGTGGATTTCCAGAAAAATCGCCTGTAAAAAAAAAGTAAGAAACTATAGTAGCAGTCTTTCAGGGCTGTCCTTTATCTGTGAAGAAATTTTCGAAAAATATCGTAAATCAAGTAAATGCTGTGTAATTTACTATAAAGATTACGCAAATATATTTTTGACATTTATTGAACTGATGGTGAATACTAATGCTAAATTTAATTTGGTTATAATTAATTAATGAGTGTTAATTAGTATTTAGTGCATTTCATCTTATATTTTTATTATTGTTCTGTATTGTATTATGATTGTATTACTGTTGTTTGTGCACTTTGTTTGTAACCTTAATTTGTACATTTAACTCTGCCACCGGGTAATACCCATTCGCAGAAAATATATACATACATACATACATATAAGCCAGGCGGCGTTTGACATAGTTGTATACAGTTAAGCAGTTTTGTGAAGTCTGTGTCCAGGTTGCGATACAACAGATTAGTTAAGTTACAAGGTCTCGAATTGCGATTCAGAGGAAATAAAGTGACAATAAGCAACTGAACTTCTCATTTGTCGCACACCACAGTGTATAGTTTAGTTCCATATCACATCACTACTTACTCCGCCGTCGCCTTTGTGTTGCCAACGTTTAACATATGAGTAGCACATCTGAGAGGTGGGCATTCTCTGGTGCTTAGCAGGAAGGAGAGGGTGCTTACTTCTAAGTGCAAGAGTTCAACAAAGACAGGGCATTTTTATTTATACAAACCACGAGCTAATGCTCATTCTCCATTTGCTTGCGAGCTGGGTTGGAGCTCACAAGCACTTGGTGGTTTTTATTCATATCATTCACATCACTCCTTGGAATCAAAAATGTAAAAGTGAAGTAAATATACTTTATCACGCACTGTATGATCAAAATACGTGGGTTTTCACGACCGGCGTAAGCTGAAATATCTTTCGGGCTTTTTGCGTGGTGTGCTGGAGATTGGTCACAGATTATACTGGTATTGGTATTCCAGAGCTCTTCCAGAGAATTTACTATTATAGGTATGCTGTGAGAGTCAGTGTATGTTATTTGTTCTCCTGTTGGTACTTGGTGGGCATGTTGGTGATGTTGGCCATCCTGTGGCTTGGAAAACGTGAGGAAAACAAATGTAGGGTAGTTTCAAGAGAGCGTTACTTTGCCATTGTGGAGAAACGTTTTCATAATGTCGAGCACAGATTTCTACATTAGATATTACGTGGGCCATAAAGGAAAATTTGGTCATGAATTTTTGGAATTCGAATTTCGTCCAGATGGGAAATTGCGATATGCAAACAACTCCAATTACAAGAATGACACTATGATCCGCAAAGAAGCTTACGTTCATAATTGTGTGATGGAAGAACTAAAGCGAATTATCCATGATTCAGAAATAATGCAGGAAGATGATTCTTTGTGGCCTCAGCCAGATCGCGTTGGACGGCAGGAGCTGGAAATAGTGATTGGTGACGAACACATTTCTTTTACTACTTCGAAAACTGGCTCTCTTGTGGACGTCAATCAGTCGAGAGATCCTGAAGGTTTGCGATGTTTCTACTACCTAGTGCAGGACTTAAAGTGTTTAGTGTTTTCTCTTATTGGATTGCACTTCAAGATAAAGCCCATTTAAGCAGCTGCTTGGACTTTTGAGACATTTTAATCCCATGGTGATTGTGGACATTTAACACTAGTACAAAATATAAAACATGCATTTGGACCTCCAGCAGTATAATTGTATCATTTGTATTAGTGTGTTTAAAGTCAAATGAAAACATTAAGTGCATAATCAATAACATGGAATACTTCTGAAATAAAAAATTATAATACATGAAATGCATTATGTGATTGTCACCTGCAGTAGTATAATTTGGATTGCTCACAATTGAGTGCTAATGTGTGAACAAAATTAAAACTACAGTAATAATAAAGAATACCTTTAAAGTTTGAGAAAACAGTTATTGCAATTGGTGAGTTGTGAACTCATATTTAACCCAATTCCGTCCAAAGTGAAACCAATATGGAATAAATCTGGGGAAAACTTTAATACCTGCATTAAATCTTATGTCTATTCGTAGATGACCATATCAAGATGATACAATATCTGGTTATTGTAGGGTCCTGTGTTGTTCAAACTTTGGCCCAAGTTAGGTTATGATGCTTAGGTTATTGTTTATATGAATGGAATTACTGTTCTGTGTTACTAAAATTGTGCTGTGTTAGGCTATAAGGCATGGGTTAGTATGTATATCTGAAAAGGATGACAAGTCCTGTGTTAACTAAATTTAGCCAATGTTAGGTTATGGCTAGGGCCCAGACTTTTCAAATATGCATGTGCAAATGCATATTTTGAGGGTTAATGCATATTTAAAGGATATATGCATATTTTGACATTTATTTACCTTGTGTAAGGTCGATTACCAGAAATGTATGAAGAGTTTAATGAATCTATATGCTGGACACATCTTGGCACCACAATAGCATTGCTATTTTTAAGCCAAGTGGTAACGGGACCATACTTTCAGCTTGACAATACATGCAGGTAGTTGGGTGCTGCAGTGTCATTCTACCAGGAGAACTTCAATCAATTGAAAGCCATAGTCACAAGTATTGATGTGTTCATGAAGCAAAGGGTGCATTTGAATGTGAAACTGCATATCAAAATTAAATTTTATCCATGCACATTATTCTTCTCTTTCAAAGGTTATTAGGGTCTAGAAACTAGCATGTACTAATAATTCAATTGATTGACAAAACAATTTCTTCTTCAAGTGCCATCCCTGGTGAAACTGGGAAAAAGTTCAAAATAAACTGAATGCGGTATTGGACTCAAACCCAGGACTAAAGAAGATTCAAGATATTAACAAGCACATAAGTGGAATCAGACAGTCTTTGCCAGGTGACTGTTCTGAGAGGTCACTACCAGTCTATAAGTATTGCCTAACCACATCTGAAGATGTGGAACGATCATTTTCAGTGTATAAACTTACTCTGTCTGACAACAGAAAATCCTTAACATTCTTAGTGCATATAGATCCAGGCCCTAGTTATGACCCATAGTGTGGTATATGAATGGGATGTTAGTGCCTATGTATTCAGAGAGGCAAGATCTACCATCAATGACCACACATTTATAGCACCATATCTCTACTCTTTCTCCACTTTTACAAATTGATGCAGGCATAAAAGAACTGCAGGACTAAATTCCAGCATGCTGGCAAGGTTGATAATGTGACTTTTGACAGCATCATTAACGAAGTATTTTAACATTTCATCATTCGATACTCTTGGAAAATTATTCTTATAAACGCTTATTCCTCTATCTATTTCAAGTTAAACAAGATAAACATTTACAGAAATTATCATATTGCTAATTTTCTTGCAGGTGTAAGTGGAATATAGTAGGCTCTAAGTGACAGTGAAACCTTTTAAAGAACTGGTTCCAGTGTGATGCCTTTGAAATTCTGTTCTCTTTGCATGGCCAATAGATAAAAAAGACAAATGACTTCCCATTTGAGAAAATTCAAAGATGTAACGAAGATCTAGAAATGGTTCATTGCACAAAAAATATATATTGATGTCAAATATATGTGTGTTTTAACGAGATCCACATTATTTGTGGAGTAAGATTTTGTCCAGCACTTATGCTTTATGAGTTATGCAGTCACCCAGAATGGAGAGAACTTCTGGGGATGTTCTCAGTAAATTCAAGATACAAGTTTCATTTGTCATAAAAATACCTTAAATATATGGTATTTTAATCAAATCAGAATTTGCCATTTTTGAAAAATGTTTCACCTAAAGGGGCAGTCTGGGGTAAGTTTTTTTTTTTAAATTGAAAATTGTGTTGCACCCTTGGAAGATGCTGAACTTAAATACCATTTTTGGTTTGAGAGGTAGAATCAGGAATGAAAAATTCAAAGTCATAGCCGGAATTTGAACCATAGATCTTCCGCTTCACATGCGGCTACTCTAACCACTGAGCTATCATTAAAACTTATCAGTATGACATTTTATTTCCTGGTAGACCACGAGGGAATCTCACACCTGAGATAGTAATCCAAGGGCAACTTATTTATTTCAACCATAAAAACATATACATGTTGTGGTTGTGTCACTAAAAAAACTACTTACAAAATATAGTACTTACATAATATTCACAGGCACAATCTATCTACAAACCCTCATCTAAAACTCAAGCTCAAAATCCTCCAGACTACAAAGGACACCTTGTACCAGATACTGTTTCACCGCTTACATCCTTAGATCTGCATTTACCTCAACAATGCAAAAACTCATCAGTTGAATAATAACACTTTTCCATCAAAAATTGCTTGAGATGTTTTTTGAAACGGTGAATGGAATTTATAATTTTTACTTCAATGGGTAATTTGTTGTAATATTTAATGCCTCTGTAGTGAAAACTATTTTCAAACAATTTTTTGTTATGTGGGGTTAGATGTACAGTCATAAATTCTTTATGTCCTTGGTTTAATTAAATAACCTTTAGATGGTAATTGTTATTTTATGCCAATCAGCTTACTTGTGGTTTTAAACACAATTTTTCATCCTGATTCTACCTCTCAAACATTGCTCACATTCAGCTTGTATGTGTTTAAAATGATCAGTAAGTTGGTTGGCATAAAATAATTACCAACCAAGTTTGATATTTAACTCAGTCTTTTAATTATGCTTTTCATACACACACACACACACACACACACATATAACGACCTTTCTGTAAAAAGTATGATTTTTTATTCAGGAACCTTAAAACGTCATTCCAGTGAAATCTTAACATAGGATTTTTGGGTGAAATACAATACTTCCCTTACTTATATGTAGTAGAGCAAGTAAAAATTAAGAAACCACACTTGTGCGGTATCAAAGGAAAGGTTGAAATACATGGATAATGTAGCGTATTTACCAAACTCCAATTTTTGTCACAAATACTTGATTAGAGAATGTTGGGTACCGTGATAAATAAGATCACTACTATATTATTTTTTAAGATCATAATATTGCCTCCCAATCGGATCTCCAGGTGGGGACATCTTTAGGCAAATTTCATCACAATTCCAATACTTTAAGAATTCTACAATGGAATGCAGGAGGCATGTCCCAGCCTAAAAAACAAGAGCTAATGAAAATATTAAAAGACCAAGATATAGATGTCTTCACAGTACAAGAAGCCAATATATCAGAAGAACAGGAAATATACTTTGAAATGGATCAGTACACTACACATATACTTCCAAAGGCTCATCAAATAGGTATCTCAGCCTCACCAATATGTGTCCTGTGTAACGATCCAGCAGAAATGAACGAAGACCACTTGACCTGTGAAGCATTAAGATCAGAAGAAACTACAGTTCAAAAGTATTGGAAAGCACGAATGCTAATGGCTTCATTGCCAGATGCAAGGCACTAGAAAACAACAACAACATATTGCCTCCTGAAACTGTTAATAACTTTCTTCAAACCTTGTGAGAAAGCAGACACTATAAACAGAAAGCACATAGAAGGGGTATAAGCAAGGTAGGGATAGGTGGGGAAAGTGGTATGGCCAACATATGAAAGAAAGGAACTGTTGGCAACATATGCAGGAAATGGTGCACACAACACCATGTGCTTGCGTTTGAAGTGCTGATGTTTGCAACATCTCCTCTGGAGAGGGCCTAGTGTGAAAGAACAATTTCTATTAATTGACCTTATACAGAGAGACCCAAAAACATACGAACCACTGCGTGCTGTTTTTCCACTATGCAAGTGGAAACACCATAACATTGCTGTTGTACACAAGGTCATGCAGTTGACTGTTTTTCTCTGCTCTGAAACTGCCGTGTTGAGCTGAGGCACTATAGCGTGGTGAAGTTATTACCAGTGTACTTTATAATTTTGTCCTGTACATAAGTCACAAAGTGTGTTATGACCCAGCGTTTGCTTTCTACTGCACAGCGTACATTTCTGACTCGTATGCATTAACTCAGCTCGCCAAGTAGCAACCTGCATTGTAATTTGCCTGTACACATCCTTGGTGCTCTTCGCCGACTGCTGCTGTCATAGAACAGCACGGATGAAACCATACATTTTAAAAACTACTTTTAAAAGGCTTCACTTACCAATGTTATAAAAGGAGATGCTGAAACTGGCCACCGTCATTGTCCATACATTTTTGGCACCTCTTCAGGAAATCACTTGCTGTGGTTCACATTGAGTAATGCTGGCAATTTCCTGGCAGATATTTTGTTTTAATTCTTCCAGGGTGTGTGGATTTGTCTTGTATGCTTTATGCTTTCAGCTACCCCAAAGAGAAATTGGAGATGATCTGGAAATCTTTCTGCAAATCGCACTTTTACTTGGCGAGCTGACTGAGTTAACACACATGAATCATAAATAAATGCTGTACAGTAGAAAATAAATGCTGAGCCATAATACACTTTGAGACTAAGTGCAGGATGAAATAATAAAGCACACTGGTAATAACTCAACCATACGATAGTGCGTCAGCTCACTACTGCAGTTTCAGAGCAGAGAAAAACAAGCCAACCACATGACCTTGTGTACAACAGCTGTGTTATCATGTTTCCACTTGTGCAGTGGAAAAACACTGTGCAATGGTTCGTATGTTTTGGGGTATCTGTAGTTGAAGCACATAGTGTTTGGCTGACCACATGTTGAGGAGCCAACTATGAGGCAGTTGTAATCTGGGTAGCCAGTTATGAAGTAGTTGGTTGGCTAGTCTGCTTGAGTCTTATCTAAGGGGCATACGGATGAAGAGGAAATGCAAAGATTAGCTTTTTAAAGAACATTTTATTTATTGATTAATGTTTAATCTTATTTTTTTAGTTTAATCTAACACAATACTTATGCTATCGATATTTAAAAGCTCCTGAATACAGATTCCCAAACCCAATATTCTCTTCACTTGCGTAACTCATCACATCTCCACTAGAATATTTTATAAATGGAAGTATTTATATGTCCATCACTTAATCTTCAAAACTTTGCTATAGCACTCATTTTTCTGCACTGAGAATACATCTCTACACATCAGAATCTGCTTGATGATCACCATACTCCATTGCAGTTGTAGATAAACAATTGAAGTTAGCGCCTTAAGTCTGTTTTGCCTGTTATTATTTTAGAGGGTTTAGGGAAGAAGCTGCTTCATGCTGGCATTTTGCCATGGTAGTTCAGTGGTTAGAGCATCCATATGAAGACCGAAAGATCTATGGTTCAAATTGGGCTATGGCATTGAATTTTTCAGTCCGATTCTACCCTTTCCAGTCTTGTCCTGCACATAGCAGGTGTGTGTGTATATCAATTTCCGATATACACTTTGCTATAGAAAAGAAGCTTGTTTTGTAATATTAAACAGGAAAATTTTATAGTGCCCAAAACACCAGTCTTCAAAGAATGAAAGCACTGGTATAACATAACTGGTTACTTCTGTTTTTGAAGTAACAAATCAAAATAAGCACACACTTAGAATCACATTTTTATTTTTCAATGTCTCACACTTGTTAACAGTTAGACCACCTTTGTGGTTTGGGGGTAGCATGTCTGCTTCACATTCAAGAGGTCCAAAGTTTGAGTCTCGGTTAGCATGAGTTGCCCAGATAAGGTTTTTTTTTCTGGGACGTTCCCTTATCTGAGAAGACAAATGTCAGGTAACTAAGCTCTATGAATCCAGGCTCTCTTGAGCATTATTATCCCCTATTTCATTCATCTTTCTATATGACCTAACCAGTTAAGAATGTTAAGCTGTAAACAAATTTAAAAATTGGCAAAATAATTGTTTTAAGATTTTATTATATTTATATATGGCCTATAGTAGCATTATTTTTTCATTCTATGCTGTAAGTTACACCAGAAACTAGTTTTACAGAAAAACTGATGTAAACGCTATATTTTACATTAAATTAATATAACATTTATGGTGCTTTTTTAGTTCATCTTGTGCAACATATAGGTAATTTTATTACATTTTTAACTTTAGCTGATCTGTCAGAAACCATGTTACTGATGTAATACTTCAGTGGCTGTTTTCTTTAAAAAATGATTTTAAAAATGAAGACTGAGGGATTTTTTTTGCATTAAAGAAAAATCTTGATTTTCTTTCTTTTGGCAACTTGTATATTCTACCGGAGGCTTTTTACAGCTCTTTGTTGTGTATGAGAAAGTTTAACTAAAAGAGTACAATATACATATCCGAGTTCAGTGGTAAGTATAAACTGATGTGTGTTGTGACTTGGTAGTAGTTTAGTATAGTAGGACAACTGAGTGTTACTTATGTCATTTTTGCACTCTATTGCACGCATCTAAGTAGCCTTGTGTACATTAATAAAAACTTGCTTTGCTCACATCTCTTAATTCTTAGAGGGCTGTAGTATATAAAACCAGTCTTAAGAAAATTGTGTATGTAAAACTGTTTATGTGACGATAATCTGCAGGTGGTTTGTTATTTCATCAAAAGCTTCAACTGGATTGTTTGAATAGAGCATCTTAGGTAATGCCCCTCTCCCATGATGAAATTCTGGTCTTTCATAAATAATTGAAAGCTCTGATTTTACTTTGTTCCTGTTTAACATGGTATGTGTCATTACAGCCTAGTCTAGAATATGCTCCGGAACATTTCTGGAATATTCTTCAAAATTTTCTATGTCTAAGGGCTTACAAACATCATGATGAGATAATGGCTCAAACCGATATTTCATCTCTATTGTGATGCAATCGCACACCTCTCTAGCTTCAGCAATTTTGTTGCAGTCCCATCGCTTCCGCTTATTTCCATGTTGATCTTTGGTAGAGCAGTATTCAAGTTCTTGCATAGTCCATCGATCATCTACACAAAGTGTTTCACCAAATAGCTATCTTTAATGCAATCAATTTTCCTCAGCTGCAGTTGGTTGTAGAGGATATTAACATGAGACACTAAACAGTGAAAGAATTCTAGCCAGAACAGAAACTCGCTGTTTTGCAAGTCTTCCCATGTCCTTTGAAAATGAAGCCTCAAGTTCAAGAAAACATTCAATAAGTGCTTCTCTATTTTCAAAAATACAATTCACTTTCCAGGACTTAAAATTCCATCTAGTGGCAGAACCGGCAGCAATATGACATTCACAGATTTTTTCAAGAACTGACATGCTGGGGCGAGTATGAGAAGAAAGTAGGGAATCCTGATAAATTGGAGAAAAACACTTGCTGATTTATTTTGCAAAGCAGCTTTCTCCATTAAGAGATTTAACTGATGGGCGTAACAGTGTACATGGTGTGCCACAGGATAATGTTTTCTTACTTTAGATTGTACACCATTTGTTATTCCCACATGACAGCATCAAATGTTTGTGCAATGATTTTATTTGTTATTGACTTGAAATGACTGTTTAACTCCGTAAGCAGATACTAGGATAATTCTATGGCAGTCTGTCCATTAGGCTAAAAAAACCAAAACCTTTTGTAGATGTCACCGTTAAGTCTCGTATTGATACATGAGAACCAACTGCTGACGCTCTGACACATCTGTAGTCTCATCTGGCATTAAAGCTACAAATTTTGTCTCCTTAAGTTCTTTTATTTTGTTGTGACTGATGTCCAGCATACATTGTAATAGTTCATTTTGTGTTGTTTTTGACGTCCATTTAGAAATTTGTCTTCATGTGATTTTTCACAGCACCATTGACGCTGTGAAAAATATTCCATAATTTTCAGATTCTTTTATCTTATTATGTCCCTTTAATGCCAATTCAAATGCACCACACAGCTTAATGCACTCTATTATTTTCATGAAATATACCTATCGATTTCCTCCTTTTTTAGTTTAAGAGAAATGGCCTAGGTCCTTTATGCCACTTTTTGACCGGGAATCATTACTTTCGAACAACAGGCAAGGAAAGTAAAAAAGGGCATTTTGAATTTCACAACCGCACATCCATGAATATTTCTCAAAAATGTCACTATGAAAACATCTAATGTAAGTACCAGTAGCTTTTCTTTCCTTGGCTGTCTGAACATTGGTAATATCAGGAATAGGTCTTCCAAGTGTTTTAACATGAATTTGTTCTTCAAAAGACCGAGTAGAGAATGGATTCTTCAACAGAGAGTCCACCGAATTCATTTCCATGAGTTTTATTTAACATGGGTGCTTGAAAGTATAACAGTGCACACGCACAAGCAAGGTAACTAGCGGAATGTGCGTCACTGATTGCAGTATTTCAACCCTTTTCTTTGTGCATCCAGAAAAAAGACGAAGATGAGATTAAGGAATATCTCTATACTCCATTTCAAATGGCACTTCCAATTCTGCCTATATTATATAGAGAGACAAGAACAGTTATAAACCAGTTAAATGCAAAAAAGACCCCAGGATATGATCTCATCACTGGACGAATGCTTCAGGAGCTACCATTTAAAGCAGTCATATTCATAAATTGTATGTTTAATGCTATATTAAGGACTGGTTACTTCCCTGGAGCTTGGAAAATAGCACAGATCATAGTCATTCTAAAGCCAGGAAAACCTCCACATGAAGTAAAATCTTACCGACCAACTAGTTTGCTCCCAGTGCGTTCTAAATTATTTGAGAAGTTACTTCTCATTAACTGAAACCTCACTTATCTTCACTGATTCCCAGCTTCCAGTTTGGATTCCAACCTCAACACTCCACAGTTGAATAAATACATCGAATAACTGAAGTGATTAGCCACGCATTTGAACGATGACTGTACTGCTCAGGAGTATTTCTTGATGTTAGTCAGGCATTTGATAAAGTTTGGCATATTGGACTAAAGTTTAAGCTGAAGAAATCTTTGCCACATCATTTTTATGTATTATTAAAACCTTACATAGGAAACAGATATTTTCATGTAAAATTCCAAGATAGCCTTACAGAGCTTCATGCTATTAAGTCAGGCATACCACAAGGTAGTGTACTAGGACCAATTCTATACATATTGTATACTGCTCACCTACCAACAAAATAAAACACAAATATAGCAACTTTTGTAGATGATACAGCCATTCTGTCAGCTCATGAAGATCCTACTACTGCTACCCAAATTGTACAAGACCATCTTTCTGACTTTGAAATCTGGCTTAAGAAGTGGAGAGTTAAAGTTAATGAATTTAAAAGTCACCATGTAACATTTACACTCCGTAAACACTCATGTCCACCTGTTACTCTTAACAGATTATTCCAGAAGCACAAGACGTGAAATATCTAGGGATGTACATTGACAGACGACTCACCTGGAAAATACACATATGCACCAAACGCAAAACAGCTAAATTTAAAATACTCCAAAATGCACTGGCTTCTTGGGCCTAAATCACAACTCTCAGTGACAAGCAAACTATTCATCTACAAAACTATACTGAAACCAATTTGGACATATGGAATTCAACTATGGGGTACAGCAAGCAACTCAAACATTGAAATACTAGAACGTTTTCAATCCAAAACTCTGCGAACCATTGGTAACATCCCCTGGCACATCGGTAATAAGTACATCTACCATGATTTTAAACTCCCAACAGTCAAACAGGAAATCGAAGCATACAGCCTGTCCTACCAAAAGTGTCTCAAACAGTCATCCCAATACACTGGCAATAAATCTACTTGACAACAGCAGCAGCACAACAAGCCGACTACAGAGAAACCAAGTCTTGGAATTGCAGTACAGATTTGCACCCAAATTATAAGCAAATTTATGGCCAATGGGCCATAGTTTGTAAAAGTAATATGTTATCATTGTTACTTATTGTTCAACTATTGAACAGATTGTAATTTTGCAAATGTTTAAATAAAAAAAAAACATTGCAGTACGGTACAGCGTTAATTACTGGGAATGCAGAGTAGGTGGGGAAAGGGAGAGGAGGGGTGAACCTATAACATTGCTATCTTACAGCGCTCTTTCATGCTGCTGTGGACGATGCACGCTGAGTCTGTCCAGCACATATTAACTCATATTATACATTATCAAAGCTCATTTACAACCAAAGTGTTGTAAAATATTTAAAGTTGGTTATTTCTGAAATTGTTTAACGCGCTGCTGTAGCCCCTGAGTATAAAATATTAAGAAAGTTAAACACAATAAAAAAATTGTTTAATATCACAGAATGAATGGATAGACCATTGTATGAAATTATGGTACAACCCAAAAATTAAAAACGCTAATGTCAGAGGAAATTGAAACAAAAATTGATTTAATAACTTGGGAAGAATTAGATTCTGTACTCAAAAGACAGAAAAGTAAGAAGTTTCCAGGATCTGCAGGAATTAATATTGAATTAATAAAATATGAAGGCTTATTATTAAAATTGCATCTCCTTCACTTTATAAATAAATGTTGGATTACTACAAAAATTCCAGTTATTAGCTAATATATCATGTATATTTAAAAAAGGAGAATGGAATAACCCTGACAATTCTGCTAGCAGCTTTAATCTATTGTTCAGTATTCCTGCATGTAACTTATATGTTGAGTTCAGTTTACTTATCCTCCTTTTTACTGCAGGAAGAATAAAGTGGGTTCAGGATTGGCAGATTGTGTGCTGACAATGTATTTACCATCAGGCTTTTGATAGAAAAAAGAAGAGAATATGACCTACCTATATATATGGCATTTATTGATTTGGAGAAAGCCTTTGATAAAATTGAGAAAAAAATTATGTGAAATAATAGAGCAGTATCGATATCCTACCTACTTAATAAAATGTATACAAAGTGTGTATAATGGCATGCGGTTTAAACTCAACTCCCCTAATAATTTGGATGGAAATATACTAATAAATCAAGATGTAAGACAAGGGTGTATACTATCACCCACTATTTTTAACACTTATTTAGACGATATCTTAAATAGATGGAAAGCGGAAGTACGATCAGGTGTTGTTGTTGTTGTAGTTGTAGTGTTTAACGCCCGCTTTTACTACTACGGCACCACAGGCGGTGACACTGATGATACATGAAGATGGAGCACCGGTGGAATGAGATGGCGGGGGAAACTGGAGTACCCGGAGAAAACCCGCCCTGACGCCGCTTCGTCCACCACGAATACCACATGCGGGTCCCTGGGATCGAACCCGGGCCGCCTAGGTGGTAGGCAAGCGCACTAACCACTCGGCCACGGCGCCGCCCGATCAGGTGTTCATAGTGGAGGAACTGAAATAAAAATGTTAGAATATGCATACAACCTCCTAATTATACAGAGATCCAAATACATGTGAACCACTACACAGTATATTTCCACTGCAAATGCAGAAATACGATAACAGCAGCTGATATACACAAGGTCATGAGCATCACTTGTTTTTCTATGCTCTGCTCACAATCAGTTCTGAGTTGATGCAATATCGTGCGGCTGCATTATTACCAGTGTGCTTTATTATTTAGCCCTATACTTAGTCACAAATTGTATTATGGCTCAGCATTTGTTTTCTTCTGGACAGCGTGTGTTTATTATGATTTTTTTCAAGTCAACAGTTGTCAACCATACATACATGAATACAGTTTTGCGCTCCTTTTTTTAGAGAATTAACTGACAGGGAGCATTATTTTGCCTTTTTTCGACAAGACTGCAACAGCTCATACAACTTATCGTTCGATGAGAACAATTGAAAGTGTGTTTCAGGACAGGATTATTAGTAGAAATTTGTGACCCTCTCGGTCCCCCGACCTAACCCCCTGTGATTTCTATCTCTGGGGTAACTTAAAGCATAAAGTGTACAAGACAAACCCACACACCCTGGAAGAATTAAAACAAAGTCAGGAAATTGCCAGCATTTCTCAATGTGAACTACAGCGAGTGATGGATAATTTCCTAAAGAGGTGCCAAAAATGTATGGACGACAGTGGCCAGTTTCAGCATCTGCCATAATTATATTGGTAAGTAAAGCCTTTAAAAGCAGTTTTAAAAATGTTGTATCGTTTTATCCATGCTATTCTATGACAGCGGCAGTTGTTGAGCACAGAGGACCCATACAGACAAAACACTGCGCAGCCGATTCAGCCTTTTGATCACCTGTTACAAGATTCAGAGAAAAAGCTTCAAAAATCTGTTTTACTTGTTATATCAAATTGTAAAGAAATATAACTTTAAAATCTCTGGAACAAGTACAACATCTTAATTATTTAGGCTACGATATTACTTATGATTTTGACCAACATATTTCAAATAAATTAAACAGATATCAATTAATGTGTGGAACAATAAAAAGAATATTAAGAACAACTTGAAAAGACACTAAGATCAAGTTTTATAAAGTAATGGCAGTACCAGCCTTGCTCTATGGCTGTGAGTCCTGGACATTAAAAAAAAGATTACAGTAGTATTCAGGCATCGGAAATGAGATTTCTTAGAACAGTGTTAAGATATACAAAACTGGATAAAATAAAAATTCAAGAAGTTGGTAATAGATTGAATATACATGCAATACATGAAAAAAAAAATGAATACAAGTTTAAATGGAAGGAACACCTGAGTATTCTATTCAGGATGATAGGTGAATGCCAAAAATAATCCTTATAAATCTAGAGGACGATGTGATCCTGGATGACCATGGCAGAGAGGGGATGAGGCCAGAACAGGTCACTTGGCCTAAACCATGAACGGAAGGGGGGGGGGTCTTCATTGTGTAAAACAATTAAGGTTTTAATTGAGAAAAGTAAATGCCCAAAAACTGCTGATGGAAAAACCTGACATCTGTGTTTTGTGCTGTAGATTCCTTCAGGAAATTCTTACATACGATTTTAAACACATTGTTTGCCATGATGGAACATGGGTTAATGCCAATCATTCGGTCAGTAATGCCTGGATGGAAAATACACTGGAAGGCATAGTGAATATACAGTGAGACATAGGAGGCAGAATAACACTTCTCCATGCTGGAACTTTATTAGGTTTCATTCCCAATTGTTGCCTTTTTTTTTAAAACCAAAGAGAACCGTCAATTATTATGAACTGAATCAGAACACATTCCTTAAATAGTTCAAAGAACAGTTTATTCCAAATTTACTGGACCATCTTAATAGTAATGGGCAGTGCAAAATACCACTCCTTAACTGTGCTTGTACTTGAAAGCTACATGTCAGTAGATTTACTGGCATTAAAAGATCCCTGCAGGACGAAATTGCACTGATGTGATCCTGTCAATGTCAATTACAAAGTACTTTTAAATATTTGAAACGTAGAATCAGAACTGAAAAATTTAATGCCATAGCTGGAATTTGAACCACGAATCTTCTACTCTATGTGCAGCTGCTCTTAATCACTGAGCTACTATGACCACCATTGGTTTACCAGTTATACATAATTGATACCAAACTTACATGGACCAAACAAATAGAAAATGTAATACAAAGAGCAGAAAGGTGCCTTTCACTATTAAAACGTCTAACAGGAATGAAGTGGGGATGTTCCAGAGCAACTCTTAACACAACATACAATGTACATATAAAGCCATTATTTACTTACTGCAGCGAAGTCCTTGTAACAGCAAATACAAAAAAAATTCAAATCGTTCAAAACCAAAGTCTGAGATTAATTACAGGTGCTATCAAAGCCACACCAATAGCAGCTATGGAAATACTAACCAACCAATACCTCCATTGAATATGAAATAGAAAAAGCGGCTCTTATTCAACACGAAAAGTTGATCAGACTCCCATTCAATACATGGCACAAGAGAAATTTTACACATACACTAAAGACTCAGGAGAGCTTTCTTTTCAAAATTCAAGACATCAAGAAGAATGTATACCTTCCTAATTCAAAGGAAAGCTTCATATCTAAAGTCAATCTGACACAAACATTAGATATGACATATTATTTACATCTGACAGAAAAAGTTAAGAAAAGTGATACTCCAACTAGTGTTCTAAAATTATTGGCATTAGAGACAATCCATACTAGATTTCCAGAACACGAATGGCTCCATATTTATACTGATGGATCATTGATATCAAACCAAGATGGAGCAGGGGTTGGAGTCATGTGTCACCTCTTTTCCTATTACAAATCTTTAAGTTATGGAACTACAAACTTTGATGGAGAAATCGAAGCAATTCGAATGGTCCTACAAAATCTTTTGTATAGAGTTTCACATTTTCATCAAGCAGTTATTCTCTCAGATTCCAGGGCAGCAATTATAGCAATTACTTCCAAGTTGTCACCAAAAAACCAAACAATTATAGAATGTTGGAAAATCCTTACCCATCTAACCGCACTTCAAAACACCTAGTCTTCCAATGGATACCAGCTCACTGTGGACTGAGTGGTATGATTTTCTTGCAAAAAAGGGTACTGGCAGTGTACAGAAATCTATAGTTAATTTACCATTTTATGCAGCTAAAAGATTAGTCAACTCTGAATTAAAAAAAAATTATTGCAAAATATTACTATGAAAAATCAAAAAATAAAAGATGGGAACTACCAAACATTCAAACAGTAATTCCTGAGTATCCTCGAAAAACGGCAGTTGCAACCTTCAGGTTGATTACAGGACATGATTGTCTGGCAAAACATTTAAACAGAATTGGGATATATTCTTCACCACTGTCCTCTATGTGATCTGCAAGAGGAAATGGACTGAGACCACCTTCAAATATGCCCAGCCACTTCTAGTGCCCCATCCACCAGTGAAAAATATTGGAGAGCAAGAGGATTAATGACTTCATTGTCAGAAATCCAGCATTAGCTAAGAACAACAACATAATTCTAAAAGAGTCTTCCGGGCTGATTTGCCGTGGTCTGCTGGAGTAACTTGGTCCAGACGTTTCGTCGACTACTGCGGTGGACATCATTGGTGGCGTGGTCGAAGTCTTCTTGGTGAAGGCACAGTTGTGTCTGAGGCGTTGACTGTCTGGGATGCAGTATTTATACACGGGGGGGGGTCTTCTCTGATTGGCTCAGGGGTCGCTGAGGCAGTGCGTTTGGTGGGAGGGGCCTAGCTGTATCTCGGGCACTACTAGATTCTGATTGGTTTGTGTTGCTTGACTGTCTGTGTTGTTTAATGTCATCGATGATGGGGTACCAACTTTTGTTGAGCTTAAGGGCTTCTTCCTTTCTATTGAAGTTGTTGGAATGCTTATAAATTTCTATGGCTTCGCGCTGTAATCGAGCATGGTAGTGTGAGATGTGAGATAGAATGCTGGTGTCCTGAAACTTGATGACATGCTCCCCTCCACTTCTTAGCATGTTCAGTGACTGCTGACTTTTCAAATTGTCCAAGATGGCAGCATCTCTTGTGTTCGTTTAGTCTGGTGTTGATATTACATAGCGTCGTGCCAATATATACTGCACCACAGGAGCAGGGGATCCGGTATACGCCAGCCGAGGAGAGGGGGTCCCTCGGGTCCTTGGCTGAGCGTAGTAAGCTGTTGAGCTTTCTTGTAGGCTTGAAAACTATCTTGATATTATGGCGTAGCAGGAGGTGTTCAATTCTGTCAGTGACGTTTTGAACATAGGGAAGGAATGCCGTGCCTTTGCTCATAGGTGGGGTCGGTTTAGCAGAGATTGGCTGATGTCTGGGTGGTCAGAAGTCTCTCTTTATTTCTTGTGTAGAATAGCCATTGGCCTGTAAGGCTTGTTCCAGATGGTGCACCACTTGTGGTAGTAGATGAGACTCACAAATGCGGGAAGCATGGTGTAGAAGAGTTTGAATCATAGCCCGTTTCTGTCTCGGATGGTGGTTGGAGGTTTTGTTGAGATAACGGTCTGTGTGAGTAGGCTTGCGGTATACTGTGCGTCCAAGTTTGCCGTTGTCTTTTCTGCTGATCAGCACGTCCAGGAAGACCAGCTGACCGTCCTTTTCTTTTTCCATCTGTGGATTGAGGCTGTTGAGGTGTTGAAGAAAACCCAGCAGAGGCTGCTCACCGTGGCTCCATACGACGAAAGTGTCATCTACGTAGCGGAACCAAGCAGATGGTTTGTAAGATGTGGTGTTTAGAGCTGTAGCTTCAAAGGATTCCATAAAGAAGTTGGCTACTACTGGACTGAGTGGGCTGCCCATGGCCACGCCATCAATTTGTTCGTAGTAAGAATGATTTCACTGGAAGTAGGTGGTGGTAAGAACGTGATAAAAGAGACCTACAATGTCGTCAGTAAAAATTTGCTTCAATTGAGTGATGGCGTCGTTGACGGGGACCATGGTGAAGAGAGAGATGAGAGTATGTCTTGAGGCTGCAAAGTGAGATTTTGGAGTTTCTGGATGAAGTGTGAAGAGTCCATTATGTAGGTATCAGTGTTGCCTACATGCGATTGCAGCAGATTGGCTAGATATTTTGCGATGCTGTATGTAGGAGATCCAATACCGCTGACAATAGGTCTGAGTGGTACATCTGGCTTGTGGATCTTGGGTAGGCCATACAGTCTGGGAGGCAGGGCTTCGGATTTTGTGATGCGTCACTTGTCTTGCTCTGGTAGAGATGACTTCTTGATCAGAAGGTTGGTACTACATACTATGCATGCTGTCGGATCACACTGTATCTCGCAATATGTATCTGGTTTCAGAAGATCCTTAATTTTTTGCACATAGTCCCTCTGGTTGAGGATGACGGTAGCATTGCCTTTATCTGCTGAACAGATGATGATGTCTGTGTTGGTGTTCAGGTTTTTATAGCTGTTTTTTCCTGTTTTGAGAGGTTGCTGGGTGGAACCTTGGTACGTTGAAGAATCCTGGCAGTTTCACGGCGGATCTCTTCGCCTGCGGATGTGGGAAGTGTGCGGATACCAGATTCAATATTGGAGATGATATCCTCGGCTGGTAGAGAAGATGTGGTAACTGTGTAATTGCCCCCTTTGGCAAGCAGTGAAGTCTCTGCAGGTGATAATTGGTGATCTGACAGATTTACCACCATCCAACTGATGTCCAAGGTAGTAGGCAGTTTGGTAGTGGATGCAAGTCGTTCAAATTTCCTCTTGTGACGTGTAGTGGTGGTATTCTGGTTGATGATCATGGAGCTGTACGTGAGCCTATCAGGTGGTCCCAATCATGTTTTTGGAGAGAGTTGCTCAGCTTGAGGTGCAAGGCTAGTAGCTCATGGTTGTTGGCAACGAGTTCTCGGCTGGTTTGGTGAATGCGTTCTCGGAGGAGTTCACGCTCAGAGCGATTGTAGATGCGGTGTGTTGCAGCAGTTAAAAAGTGTCGTTTCAGTCTAAGGAATTTTGGAGTTATACCATTGTCTCGGCAATGCAGTAAGAAAGATAAAGAGCAAAGAAGTGATGATTTCTGCTTGCGCAGCCCTTCCAGTTGACGAGTCAGACGATATGTCTCCTCCCCATAGAGGCGAGTCATGAGTAAGCGTAGGATTTTATGGCCTACACCAGACTAGTTGACCAGTCTGGTCAACACCAGGCTAAACGAACACAAGAGATGCTGCCGTCTTGGACAATTTGAAAAGTCAGCGGTCGCTGAACATGCTATAGAGAGGGGGAGCATGTCATCAAGTTTCAGGACACCAGCATTCTATCTCACATCTCACACTACCATGCTCGACTACAGCGCGAAGCCATAGAAATTTATAAGCATTCCATCAACTTCAATAGGAAGGAAGAAGCCCTCAAGCTCAACAATACTTGGTACCCCATCATTGATGATATTAAACAACACAGACAGTCAAGCAACACCAACCAATCAGAATGTAGTAGTGCCCGAGATGCAGCTAGGCCCCTCCCACCAACTGCACTGCCTCAGCGAGCCCCGAGCCAATCAGAGAAGCCCGCCCCGTGTATAAATACTGCATCCCAGGCAGTCAACGCCTCAGACGCAACTGTACCTTCACCAAGAAGACTTCGACCACGCCGCCGATGATGTCCACCGCAGTAGTGGACGAAACGTCTGGACCAAGTTACTCCAGCAGACCACGGCAAATCAGCCCAGAAGACTCTTTTGGAATTACAAGCACCGGCCGTGAAAGCCTACGCTTACTCAACAACATAATTATATACAATTTCTTTGGAATCAAGAGGCCTTCAGAGCAATCCAGAAAATTCAAGGTATATATTTTATTGTGTAAACATTCTAAACATATGGTATTTTAATCAGTCATGAAGTCATTTCTGAGAAAAATGAAAATCTCAAAAAATTCTTCCCTGTAAAGAGTAATTGGAGGTAAAGAACTTTTCTTGAAAACCATTGTTGCATCTTTGATAGATGCTAATAACAGATTTATCTCATTGCACTCCAAACAAAAATTCAATATGAAGATTTCACTAGAAATGTTTTGAGGCCCTCCACATTGAAAAACAAAAGTAATTAAAATTTTCAAGAAAATCCTCCACCTGCCATGCTACCCTAGACATGGAAAATTTTTAATTTAAGACATTTATATATCAAGTTAAAAGCATATTTTGAATTTTCTATTTTGTTTCAAAATATTCTGTGTTGTAATTTTATGCTTTTGGCAATATTGTGTCACGTAACAGATATGCTTGAAGGTTTGGGATCCTCCTTTTTTTTCTTTGTTGTTTTAATCTTGCTTTTCATTGCAAACTCTTGTTACTCTGAAAGACACATTTCATTGCAGCTTTTGCATATTTTAAGTATGCACTTGTTTATATGGAGAAAAGAATTTACTACTCTGATTTTACGAACAAATACAAATATCTGTGGTAACAATTATTTATTTATGCCAACAAACTTACTGTTGGTGTTTTTAAACACACAAGCCGTGTGAAGGTTATTTAATCCTGGGATATAAAGTACTTGCAATAGTAAGTCACCATTGGGGTAATTGTCTCTGATGTGAGACTGCCTTTGTGGTTTACCAGGAAAAATACGAACTAACTTGAGAATTTAATGCCATTCTGGCAGTTTGTCACAATAGCTCAGTGGTAGAGCGTCCGCCCGGCAAGCGGAAGGTCTGTGGTTCAAATCCCAGTTGTGGCATTGAATTTTTAAGTTCCAGTTCTACCTCTTAAAATCTGTGATAACATTTTTATTTCAGCATCTTTTCTTCAAATAAGCTTTGATTGAACCAGTTTTGTGACACTTTCATTTTTACTTTGCCTACTATGTGTAGCAAGCAGGGGAAGTGTATTCCACCCAAAATTTCGAAATTTCCCCAGAAACATGTTTTTGAGGTCTCCTGAATCCAAGAAAAGCATTTTAGAAAAAGGTCTGTGTATATGTCATATACAGCTTAATTCATAGGAAAAGTTGGTTAAAAACCAAATTTGGTATTTATGTTTCAAGGATGTGATACAAAGATTTAGAAGAAAATTCCTTCACCCTAAACTAGCCTTTACATGGAAAATCTATCCAAAATTTTGATTTTCTCAAAAATGGCTATAGCAATTTTGATTAAAATGCCATATGTTAGATATTTTCATGGCAAATGAAATGTATATTTTAAATTTTCTGGCTATAGCCCATATAGTCCTATTTACTCTTGATGACTTTTGTAAAACTGGTAAACCATAAGTGATAGGCAAATCTTAGGATACAGAAAATGCAGAACTCGTTAAAACACACAATTTATGTCCAAATGCAAATTTTTTTTTTTGGGGGGTGGGGGGGTGAACCATTTTGGAGATATTCCTTGTTATTTGTGTGAATTTTGCAATACTTGAACTTTTCTCAAGTGGGAGGTTGTTATTCACTTTTTTGATCTCTTGGCCATCCAAAGAGAATGGAAAATCAAAGCCTTCATATAGCAACCAGCTTTAAAAGATTTGAATATCGCTCAAAGCCTACTCTATTTCCCTTGCACCTAGAAGAAAATTAGCAATAATATAATTTGTACAAATTTTTATCTCGGCTAACATGAAGATACAGGAATAAGAGTTTGTAAGAATAGTTAGTACAACAGTGGAGAAAGTCATATGAGTGCAACACATCAAATTTTTATTGTTTTAGTACCATTTTCAAGTGTTCCTTCTTTTTATACATACTAAGGCTTTCACGGCCAGCGTTAATCCAATGGATGGTAGTATTCGGGTTTGTAGGCCGGGGTCCAACCAATAAATTGTCTGACGTTTCGCCCAAGACTGCATTGGTCATCTTCAGAGTGACTCCTGGCTGGTTAACAACTAATTGGACCACGGCCTACAAACCTGAAAACTACTATCCATTGGTTCCTTCTTTTTGTTTTTGTTCTTTCACTATCCTTGTTTACATTCTAAGTTTTCATAATGCCTAGTAAGAAGTGACCAGTTTTAATTTTAATATTGTGACAAGGTTATCAGGAGATGAGCACTGGGCAGTTGGATCTGTAAACAGATAAGTGACCTATTTGCCCATCGTAAACACAATAAGAACTGTCATCAGACAACTAGATCCTTCTAGAAGTTTCACCTTCTCAAACATTGTAAACTGTGTGGAAACACCTACTAGCTTTATAAGTGTATGCTCTGGCAAAGTCAGTGAGTAGTACAGAGTACATTAGTGAGTGAGCTAGTCAGTGAGTACAATTCTGTTGTGATGAAAAGTGCTGTTCTCTGAGCAATTTTGTAATGTCTGTGGTGACATGCCATGAGCACTGTTACAGAAGGGATTGGAGACATCTTGTGTTTGACTCCCCCCGTGATTGTACCATTCGTAAGGAGGCTATGTTCATTACACTGACATGAATAAAGTGAAGTTACAGTTTAAAAACTGGACCAAAATCACAATGTCAAGTGCAGTGTTTTTCCATGAAAGCAATCAAAGTGATTGCTTTTTGTAGCCAAATAATATTTTGTGAGATTAAAATCAGGCAGCACCGTGGCAGTGGTTAGACTGTTCGCCTACCACCTAGGCAGCCCAGTTTTGATCCCAGGGACTAGCATGTGGTATTCGTGGTAGACAAAGTGGCATCTAGATGGGTTTTCTCTGGATTCTCCAGTTTTCCCTGCCCCTCATTCCACCAATTGCTCCATCATCACCTTTGCATTCATCAATTTCGCCTGCATTTCATATCATCCTCTTCCTCTTTTCATACTGGTGCTTGGCTGACCACCGGCTTCCAGGTCTTCATTCTGTCCGGTCCATAGGTTCCTCTGCTCCCCAACAGGCATCTAACCCTAGGCACTGGCTTGTAAATCCTACATAAGGGGAGGGTAATTAGGTAAAGAAAGAAGAGATTAAAATCACACAGTGTATAAGAACTCAGTTTGGCATATGTTTATCAATTAAAAAGTGTTAACCCTAGCATTACCAAGGGGGTGGGGTTACTTTATGCCCAAGTTCTACAATTCTTTAAATTCAGTCTTTTAATTTTTTGATTAAAGACATGTAGTTCATAGTTATTGTCAATCACTGTTTCTAATACTGAATTGCATAAGTGTTTCAAAGTTTTTCATTGTTGGTATTTATGGTAAACAATGGAATGTCAAGGGGTCATAAAGTACTGCCCCGTTGCTATAATGTGTTCATGTAAAAAAGGAATAGTTAAACGTGTTAAATAATATCTTTATAAACATGACAAGACATAATACCCAATTTTAAAATAAATTTGTTTTAATTGCTCAGACATTTTGTTACCAGTGGTGGTCACAAAGTATCCCCAGTATAAGTAGTAGTGTAAATTCTGGAATAAGGTTGACAGAATATGTAATGTGATTCATGTACTACTCAGCCACGATATGAATTCACTCAAAGGAGGGTGCCAAAGGTTTGTTTACTATCTTAAGTCTAGGTATCTGTGCGGAGCGAGGGGATGCGAGGGGAAAGGCAATACTGGGAATATACAGTGGCACAACGAAAACAGTACTCACCTGCTGATGTCTTCACATTAGCAACTTATCCTTTCTTTCCCAGCACAATAAATATTATGCGAAAGAACATCATCAAAGGTAAGATTTTTTTAGTGGTAATTATTTAAAAAATTCACATTAATAATTTAAATTAGTGGTGTTTTCTGTTGATTATTATACTAAAAATTCACATTAATTATGCACAAATATTCGGTTAAAATTAATACACATAGACAGTTCTGAAATTAAAATTAATATACTAGTAATGTTACTGGAGCACTATTGTTCGAAATTTCTCCAAATCTATACATCTATTTTATTATAATCATAACACGAATCACTACATATATCACGCATCAGACATCAGGGCCATTGCCCATCAGTCAGCATCACCAAATTGCAACATACAAGTTGTGACACTTTCATTTTTCATAGTTGTCCTGTGTGTTTCAACAAATTTATATTTAGAAAAAAAATATCTCACTTGTCAGCATTTGATGCTGGTAACCAAAGACATTGAAGAGACTTTTCATAGGAAAAGTGGTAACATTCACCTTTTGCTCTAAGTGCTAAGAGTGCTGTTACTATATCAAATTTATTACTATGGTCCAACTGTTCAACAATGGCACAAAGTTCTCTGTGCTTTAAGTTTATTGTGGGGGTTTTGATAACACAGGATGTGACCTTATGTGCCCGCCTCGGTAGTGTGATGGTTAGTGTGTCTGCCTCATGTTCAAGAGATCGCGAGTTCGAATCTCGCTTAGGGTAAGTTATCCAGGTAAGGTTTTTTTCCGAGGTTTTCCCTACCCTGAGAAGACGAATGTCGGGTAACTTAGAGCTCCATGGACCTCTGGCTCATTTGAGCATCATTTCACCCATTTCATTTCATTCATTCGTCCGATATGACACAATGTTGGGAGGAAGTTAATTCAAAAAAAAAAAAAAAAAGTGACCTTATGAGATAAACCTTTTATTGTAGTCTCACCGATTGCGTTGTCGGGAAACTTTCTTTGTCTCTGCCAATAATATTTATTTTGTTGTATTGTTAGAAGTTGATCTCAAAAGAAGCGGGGTTCAATAATTCATAAGAATTAAATGTGAATTCTTTCATTGTTATTAAAATCAAAACAAAACACCAGAAACAATGAGTCAATGATTAAAAAAAAATCATATTTATAAGCAAAATTTTAAAATAGTTATACAAAATACTACTGCATAAAACAAAGCAATTATGATCATACTTTCAGTAATATCACTAATGAATTATGTTTTTTAGAGACTCTAGAAACCATATGATATAATATTGTGGCAACACTGACTCTGCTAACAGTCCAACTGTCTTGTAGACAGTAATTTTGAACTGCTGGTGTTACTGCTTATATTATTAGCACGCTCATTGCAAGCCTCTTGGTATTGGTGATGTTTTCTTTACGCAACTGTACCTCCGAAACTCTGCCTGCTTGTGACGTATATGTGTAGTAATTCTTCTCACAGAGTGCACTCATATTGTGCCTGAGTTAAACAGTGTTAAATATTACCTTTGTAAACATCACCAATTTTACCCAATTTTAAAGTAAATTTGTTTTAAAAATTGCTGACATTTTGTTACAAGTAATGATCACAAGATATGGAGAGGTGCTTTATTGGTAGTATAAGTTCTGGAATAAGGCTTGGCATTGCTAAAGTTAATGCCTGGAGTTCTGAGATAATTCATAAAATCTTTATTCTCGTATTCATGGTAAAGAGCATAGAATTTCAAAGTCATCATATAGTGGTGGATTTAACTTATTAAAGCCTACTGAATTCCCCTTGTACCTGCAATGGAATGTCTAATAAAACCATTTTTGCAAATATTTGTTTTGATTAACATGAATCAGATGGAAGATAAGCTTTTGTAAGAGTACTTTGCAAAGAGTGGGTAGAATCATGCGAGTGTAACACATCATTTGGTTTTATTTTTTATGTTATTTAAAAGAAATCTAGATAAGATAAATAATTGTGGAAAGGTTATATTTCGCTTTGTTTTTTTTTTTTTTTTTTTTTTTTTTTTGATGGCAAGTTAATGTTTGATACCCTATAACTTTGGTTCAGCCATGTGATTATTCTGAAATAGGCATAACATTAGTAGGTAAGTTGCAGGTAAACGGTAATGAAAATCAGGCTGACTGCTGGTAAGAAACAGGGAGGGAGGGGAGAGAAAGATTGGCACTGTGAGTCATCTTTCATTAGATCATTGTTACAGTGGATAAGAATGAAGGTTGAAAGAGTAGGTAATTGGTAGAAATTATGGTAGCCATAGGAAACTTGCTCTATGTGGCAAGGAATGACATTGGGTGGTATAAATAAAAACTAGCTAGTTCTTGTTAGCTGCAGCTGGTAGCAAGCTTAGAATCAAGCAACAGGTCATGATTTGGTATAAATAAAAACTTATCCTCTTCATACAGCTCTGGCTATCAACACTAAGCTTTAGCTCGGGAATCTTCATCATGCCACGCCAGCTGAGTAACAAACATTCTTATTTTTCTGTCTGTAGGTGATTTAAATATTCATATACTTATTCACATTAAACATATCTCCTTTAATGAACCTAATAGAGATACTGATTTTAAATAATGAAAATATAAGTAAAGATTTGGCAAATTAAATAGAAATTGCGATTTATCTGACATTCCACCATTCATACACTTTCTAAATTCAATCTGTGATTTTCTTAATTTTATAGTAATGTAAGATGGGGAAATATCGAACTTCGGGGTAAATTCAGACAGAAGTGGTAAATTTTGTTTCTTACATTTGTAGTACTGAATCCCAACTGCTATAGCACACACACATTTTTCTGCTTACACCTTGCACATTGTTGAGCAAATTTATACATACACTGTCACACTTGGAAGTTCAAAGTGTGGTGTAGAACAATTGTATGCACCACTGAATCCTCATGAATATTTTTGTCATTGTACTAGAAGAGAAAAAAGAGGTTGGCATAATTTCCTTATAGTTTACTTATTTGAATGTTAAGAAAGAAATGTGAATGTAGTTCTTCCACAATCTCACTTGTACTAATGTACAGCAAACTATATACAGTTATGTATATACGTTGGGGGAATATCGGATAATGCTGCAAACTTATAAAAGGAAGCTTGGTGCTCTTCCGAGGTGTAATTATGACCCTCAAAATCTTGAGAAAACAGTTGATGCTATAAGATCAGGAACCGTCTTAAAGAAAGGCATCAAGTAAATTTAACATTCCACGTTGAATCTTAGGAAATAAAATTAATAATGCAAATCTTGGACTGATTGGAAGACCTTCGGTCTGAAGCACCACTGAAGAGAACCCAGCTGTCCATTGTATTCTAAGGGTTGCACATTGGGGTTTTCCTTTTGCCTCAGATGATTTAAAATACATAGTGAAAGGATATCTTGGTGAATGTGGATGAAGAGAAAAATGCAGAAAATTGCCTGATGGAAAAAATTCTCGAAACAATTCTCTGGAAGCCTGGTCTTCGAGTCCAGAAGAGATATATAAGGAAAAATTGAAGCTATTAACAGTGAAGCAACAAGATTCTAAAGTAAGAACAAATTAGAAACTAAAAACTTCACTTATCTTATTGTTTTGGTGCTAACCCTGGGGTTTCAAGCTATGTCCAGCTCATTCTCAAAGCTTTCTAATTTGTTCTTACTTTAGATTCAGAAGAGATGCTTCAGAATGTTCAACATGGAGCAACAAATGAAGTAAATATCCAACGAAAGCTAATCCATTTTGGGCACCAATGTAAGAGATAGAGATAATGCTGAATCAGTGCCTGAATTGCCTATGAATAATGATGTATTTCCCACTGGTAAAGAAATGGCCTGAGCAGAGGAAGGAGTTCTAGAAGTGGAAGCTTCTGTTCTTGTTGATTATCCATACATGACTAGAGGGAAAGCTAAACAGTTTGTCGGAACTGTAACAGAAGTGGTTGCAAAAGAGGTGGAAGTCAGATTTCTGCATCCATGTCAAGGCAGCAAATCTATGTTTATTTTACCTGAGATTCCAGATGATGATACTGTAGATTTAAGATTTATGCTATGAGGAGATTGTCATTAACAATAAAATATTTCCTGAATATGTGTGTCAAAGTTTTTCTAAACACATGTCAAATGTCTGCTGAAGTGTAAATATTTTGTAAGAATGTGTAAAATTTTTTCTAAACATGTAAAAAGAATTTCTACATGTGTTTATTTTGTTAAAAAGATTGTGTGTGTCCAAAATTACCCCATTAGAGGGAACTATGGGACTTTTGAATTGAAATTCAATGGGCATCTGAATTTACTCCATCGCAGGGGTAACAATGAACAGTTTTAATCATTAGGACACCTTGTTGCTTATATCAAATTTTCGATTCGTGATCTTTGATCAGATTATTCTTCAATGTCATCACAAATATGTCATGCTTTTTGCTGCATGAATTGAATATTCCTTGCGAAAGTACCTTAAAGAATAATAAAAGTCCCTCGGATATTGCCCCATCTTATGGTATTCAGAACTTATCAACTGATATATTGTCCCTTTCATGTTTCATTTCCCTCTGGAAGAAAGTGCTGCAGAAGTAAGTCTACATTTTCTTTGTCAAACCAGTATAATTGTATCTACTCACCTGAGAGTCTCTATTTTCCACTGAGGAACCACCATCATGAACTCTGCCATGGTAATAACTGTGATTGAGCAAGCTCAGGTACTTATGTAGGTATCTCAAAAAATAGCCACCAAAAGCTTCCCAACAACGACCAAGGCTTTTTATTTATGCCACTTTGTGAGCAATAGCTCAGTGGTGAAGGTTAGCAAGCTTTAGCTTGCAAGGAGGTTGAGGAGAAAATGTTCATTTGTACAAAACCAAACACTTGCTTGGAGTTAGTGAGAAAAAACTAATGCTTGCTTTTATTTATACCACCCATTGTTAGTTTAAGATGACAGTGCACTTAAAAGAGCCTTGCATAGCTTTTAATGAAAGAGCTCATTTTATAGCAAAAGCATTCTGTAAGCAAATTATGAACATTAAGTTAATTGGAACAAATCTTTACTACAAATAATGAACTGATATTCTTAATGAAAAATAGAGAATAGGGTTGTAAATGTGTCAACATAAAGGTAATAATGGATAGGTAAACTCCAATTATTGATGGTTTGACTCATAATAAGGCGAGTACATATTTAACTCATTGAAAGAGTTGTTTACAGCAGGAAATGGTATGTTACCCCAGTTATTCACAGCTGGTGAAGGGGTTATAACTCTGGTGCTTCGTTTCAAACTTCCCAATGCTGCTTCATACACAACTTGATGAATTAGCTTCTCTGCAATAATACTTTGCTCAAAAGGGAGGCGGCGTAATTTAGCAGCAATGTTGTGACCAATGTTGTCATACTCATCATTCTTCGGAATTAGCTTCACGGTACCAAAGGCAGATGTGTGACTTCCATCCTGTGAATGAATAAGCAGTTGTTAACCACCAGAATAGATTTATCATTTCTATGTAAAATAATTCATGCAATATATTGAGTCATTTGTGCTTGAGTAATCACATTTCTCCAAGCAATAATTCATTCCATTTATAAATGTCCTAAAGTTTTGAATGCTGCATAGCATTGCATAGTCTTCCATTTATATAGCTTTGGATTGAATGCAATAAGCAAGTTAGAGCATTCATTGTATTATGTAGGGTGGTGCATGGGAATGGGCACTTTTAATATGGCTGTAATGCAATCTGAACTGAGTTTTATACATGTAAACACAGTCATCTGGAAGTTAAAACTTTGCCACTTATTATATAGTAATAACAATCATTTCTTGAAGATAATGTCCTGTAAATGAGCCCCTTTTCTGCATACACATTCCTGCAGTCATTAACACAAGCTTAACATAACTCTCTACAACATCTCAATGCTGATTGATGCAATGTTGTCACGAATCCTAGCCTTTAGTTCATTTATGTTTTTAGGATGACTAGCACATAGTCTAGCTTTTAAAAAACCCCATTGGAAATAATTGCACATTGAATGATCAGGCGACTGGGTGGGCCAATTGATGTTGCCGTTCTTTGAAATGAGGCACTCTCCAAAGAGCTGTCATAATGCAATGAAAGATATTCTTGCTGTGTGAGCCATGTTGTTTAGGAACATTTCATCATCTTCACAATTTGCTAAAAACTGTTCAGCAAACAA
This sequence comes from Tenodera sinensis, assembly GCA_030765045.1. Classification (NCBI taxonomy): domain Eukaryota; kingdom Metazoa; phylum Arthropoda; class Insecta; order Mantodea; family Mantidae; genus Tenodera; species Tenodera sinensis. Next base: position 27,633,926 of record CM060965.1, read on the forward strand.
TAATCATCTGTTGGCATCACCAGCTTCCAATTTTTGGATGATCTGAAGCTTGTGCAGATGCAGTTGAGATCTGAAAATAATGTTCTGCCCAAAGTGCTGCAAGATAAGTCTAATGAAACAGAATGTTGTCGTGCAGAACATTGTGAATTTTGCTGAATGGCAACATTGATTTTTCAATGGCATTCAAAAAGTTCTTCTTGGTCCCAGATGCTTCTTGTTCAAGGCAGAACCTGTTGATTCAAATTTTCCAACCCATATCTTCACAGCATGGACTGAAGGAACAGGATCATGATGCCCAAGCTGAAAATGGCACCAAAGTTCTCGTCTTATAATTTAGTGCTAATCAATCTAAAATTGTTTGTTCCAGCGTGCCACTCTGCAGAAAATGCCATTCTATGCGATATGCTGAAGATTTATATATGTTGCATAATATGCATGTACTACTTACACACTTTATTTTGAGCTCTTAGATGGCATTGTCAAAGATGGCAACACGATTTGATTTTATGCAGTTGTACGTTAAATTATATCATAATAGGCTATGGGTTGTAGTTTCTGCAATTGTTATTATTTTCTTTTAGCCAACACTTTTACAGATTATGGTGTTAAAGTTGGATCTGCTTCAGGCATTTAGTACTTAAAGTTACTGTTCGAGTTGATTAAACACAAAAGTAAACCAGTAAGATAACGCAAGAAAACACCAACAAAGGTAATGTGATACAGTGAAATGCACAAGTGGTATAACACTAGAGTATGGCAACAATGCTCAGTTGGTACTTTGGTAAGGATAGGCCTTCTTGACTTAGACCGTTCATAACACTAGATGCCAGGGCTCAAGGTAATTTGTATGAATAGTTACTATACATTAAAAATGTTGAAATTAAGCAGAGTTGTATTAAACCAGGGGTGTAGAAATTACTAGACTTTAAAGGCTGTGTCAAGTTTTGAATCTGAGTGGGGGCCGGATAACACATTTTCTCAGAAATTAAAGAAAACAATTATAACAGAATTTATTGTTGCTTAACACAAACACAACATTCAATGGAAACTTTTGGTACATTTCATTACTCTTTAGTACACTTAGTGAGAGGTATGGAATTTGTCTTTTGAATCCAAAATGTTCTCAAACTGTGGCTCTACTTCGGCTATTGTATGAGCAAACCATATTTTACATGTTCATCACTCAGGTTATTTCTGTATTTCGATTTTATAAATTGCAGCAAAGAAAATGTTTGATCACATCAATAGGTAGTGCTAAATACAGTAGAATCCTGAGAACTCAACATTCTATGTAACTCGGTGACCTTTTTTTATTGTTATCCTTTTATTGTTAAACTTGATTATAATAATTTCTATAATCTACTATGGGGTATAAACATATAAACGTTGTCATATCCGAAGTTTGCCACTAATAATGAGGATACACAGCACAAACCCTTGTTTGGAAGGTTTGAAAGTTTATTGCTTTACCCAGTACAGAGCTGTTTTTAAGACGTGACGAAGAATGTAGTGGTTTATGATCGAGCTTTTGTATTTACCTATAAGACCGTAGGGGTATCAGGTTATCTTTCCAATTTCCATGTGGTACGCAAACATCGCAGACCATGTGTGATTAAGTGCTGTGCCTGCTTGGATTATCAGTAGTGTCTTGTTCATTTCAAGGAAGAAAACAAAGATGTTATCCCATCAGCAGTTTGCATGTCACTCACGCAGATCCTAGCAAGGTCATTCGCCACATTTAAGAAATACTTCTGTCCATGGTAAGATAAACCTTCAGTTACACATTTCTGATTACAGTGCAGCTTCCAAGATTTCAGCCTTACTGTTAGTGTTGTGTTTGTGCCGCTGAAAATGTTGAACGAGAAGAAAAGATGACAAGTTAACACGACAACTGGATACATTAAAGAGACTGGACAAAGGGGAATATATCAATAAAATTGCCATGGATTTAAGAGTTGGACAAAGTACAATAATAGGGTGGGAAAAGAAGAGGTCTCAAATTGAGTCTTAGTGTGTGAAAAAGTGTGTACTGATAGTTTAAAGGAAAGGAAGAGTATGAAAGCTGGTGAATATGAGAAAGTTAGTGAGGCACTTTATTTGTGGTTTTGGCAGCAAAAAGAAAAAGGAATACCCATTTCTGGACTCATTTTGCAAGAGAAAGGCCTCAAATCCTATGAAGAATTTCAAGGAGAGCCTGGATATATTGCTAGTGCTGGCTGGCCAGATGGAAGAAGTGGTACGGCATCAGACTATTAAAAGTTTGTGGCAGAAAACTATCTGCTGACATGGAAAGTGTAAATAAATACAAGGAAAATTTCCATGCACTAATTGAAGAGGATCTACCTGGAGAACAAATTTACAACTGTGATGAGATTTGTCTGAATTTTCGAATGCTGCCTCCCTAAACACTTGCACCCAGGGATGAAAAATTGGCCCAGACCACGCCCAGGCTATAGCAGAAATAAGGAGAGAGTTATGGTCTTGGCCTGAAGGAATGCAACAGGCAATCATAAGCTAAAACTAGCACTAAAATCTTCAAGGTTTAAAAACAAAAAACTGTACTAATGGGACTGACACCAATTACAATCTCCCTCTTTGGTACAGAAATCAAGCAAATGCATGGATGAATAGAGCCATTTTTAAGGACTGATTTTTCCAGTAGTTCGTTTCTTCAGTAGAAATGTTTCTAAAATCAAAAAACTGGCCAAGGAAAGCACTTCTCTTTCTGGACAACGCTTCATCCCATCCTGGTGTGAAACATTTACAAGACGAAGACATAAGAATCCTGTTTCTCTCTCCTTGTGTGACTTCAGCATGTCAACCAATAGACCAAGGAATTTTAGCAGGACTGAAGAAGAGATACAGACACAAACTTCTTTCATCTCTTGTTTTAGCCATGGGGACTGGAGTCACACGATTAACAAACTAAAGAAATTAGCTATGCTGGACGGAGTAAGCTGAATATTTGAATCTTGGAATGAAATCAAGCAAATAAGCCTAGTTTCTTCCTGGAGAAAGCTGCTGGACCATTCAGGAGACAATTTCAAAAAAGTAGGATCAAGTCAAAAAGTTGTGAATTTATTGAAGAAAATTACAGGCTGCAAAGACATTACTAATGCTGTTGGAGAATGGATGTGGCAAGATGAAAACCCTGAACTTTTAGGAGATTCTGAAAGAGCTGCACCAGTGAAAGAGAACAAAGTGGACTCAGATGAAGAAAAAGAAAATGGAAAAAGTAAAAAGATCAGATGAAGAAGAAGAAAATGGTAAAATAAAAAGATGTCTCACAATGAAGGACTTGAGGCATCTGTGAAAATTAAAAAATCCAGTTTTCTTCTGATTGCTTTGAAATTTTTTCTACATACCCAGAACATAAAGTAAATAGTATACACAACATTTCAATGTCACATGTCAAACCATTTTTAAATTATTAATGTATTTATTAATAATAAATCACTTTTTGATATGCTCCTAACTAGCACAAGACAAATTTTAATACCTTAATCTCTGAAGGTCTCCTGAAAATTTCAAGCTGGTAAGTTATAAACTAGGGTCCAAGGAGCATTTGGAATAGTGGAAAATGATGAAAAAAATTAATTTTACAGTTTAGCAGCATGTTTTTCCACTTTACCAACTTAAAATTCCCCAGCACTATATGTGGGATCCTCTGTTGCTTATTTTCTTGGCCTCCAGTAGGATTTTTTGAGAATTAAGTTTGTTTGGTTGTTTCTTAATATGAAAACTTCTCTTTCGCCTTTGCATTGTTCACAAAATTTAGAAATTTATTGTTCTTAGTTAACCTCTACACTATGCACTTTCGCAAATTTATAAACAAAATTCATAAAATATCTGCTTGTTACAACTCTACTATAGACTAACAAATAACTTGAAATCTATGAACTACCTAAACAATATCTAATATATAGCGGGAACACTGAAATAATCTGGCAAGAATACTGAATTACAGAACACTGACGGCATTTCTCTGTTTGGAAGCAAAACATGTGTCAGATTCGCTGCATCTCAGTTCAATATATCAAATTCATTTCAGCACAGCCAACTCACAACCTCTCTGAAGCAAAATTCCCTACAAGAGACTAAAATCAAAGCCAGTGAAAACGAAAAATGGTAGCGACAAAGTTTAGCGAGGAACACTCACCCGCACTGTGACATTTAAATGCCCTCCTGGAGCTTTAAAAATGGCTGATGTTGAGAAAACTAAAGTGTGCTGTTAAAGTACAAAGTATAAGCATAATAAAAAATGCAAAAAGTAAAAACCAAAATTTTCGGCAATTTTTACCAAATTTCACAGATACCGATACAGATAAGGCCGCTGAAGCAATGCTCTGTCATCTGGAGGAACAATGTGCATCTGCTATGGACATTTTCTTTCTTGCTCCCCTATGCGAGATGACTATGTGATGAAGCTGCATGGTGATGAAATGAGTGTGAGAGACAGTCTATCATCATAAGATCTTTTTATCTACAAAGAACATACAAGAGGCAAATAAACAAACAAAACTTAGACAAATTTAAGGACTTCTTCTCACATGTAAGTTGGGATGATATATATAGGACCAAGGACATTAATGATAAATACAATATCTTTAATAATATATTGCAGCATGGTCTAAATGCTAGTGCACCTCTTAAAAAGATTAAAATAAAGTCAGTCACAAAACATCTTAAAGACGCAAAATGGATGACAAAAGACATAAAAAAGTCATGGGAGAGAATGCGATTTCTAAATTCGATAAAAAGTCCACATATGGGTGAGGAATCATTAAAATATATAGAGAAATATAATATAACACTTAGAAATGTAATAGAAAAGGCTAAAATGTTATACAATAGGAAATTAGTGGTAAAGCAGAAAATAAGACAAAAGTAATCTGAAAAATAGTAAATAATATTCATAAGCAAGGGAAAGGTCAATATGATGAAAATATTGTTAATAAAAGTGGAAAAACAGAAATTAACAATCCAAACAAGATATGCAACTTGTTTAACAGCTACTGCATTAATATAGTGAGTCATCTAAACACATCAAAATCAACAAGCAGTTCCCCAAATTTAATGAAACCCTTGGGACAAATGCACTCTATGGGAATATTTGAAGTAACATGAGAAAATGTAATTCAGGAAATAAAAAAACTAAAAACAAAAATATCCAGTGGTATGGATGAAATATCTAATGAAATTCTAAAGCACCTTAAATATGAGATGGCAAATGTCTTAACTCATATTGCAAATTTCCGGAGGTATTAAAAAATGTAATAGTGAGATATAGCGAGTGTAGAAAATTATAGACCAATTACATTATGTTCTACCTTTTCCAAAATTAGAGAAGGTGTGTATTTAAAGCAACTTCAAGCCTTTCTTAAAAATTTGAATATTATATCACAGTGGCAATTTGGCTTTCAAGGAAAAAAGTCAACGATAAATGCAATTAATAAGGTAAATGATATTATAATAACAGCACTGAATAATGATGAAAAGGTAATTGCCATATTTTTAGATCTGTCAAAAGCGTTTGATTGTGTAAATATAGATATGTTGTTAAATAAATTAGAAAATTATGGAGTCAGGGGATTAGCAAAGAATTGGATCAGTTCATATCTAAAAAACAGAAATCAATGTGTTGAAATAAACTACAAAAACAAAGACGGAACCATTGGTAAACTAAAATCAGGCTATGAAACTATTCAACATGGGGTTCCGCAAGGTTTGAAATTGGATCCTTATTTATTTTTGTTGTATGTGAATGACATATTTGAATTGCTTCAAAGAAATGGAGCATTAGCCATTGGGTACACAGACAACATGACTATAATAATTAAAGCCAAAACAAGTACGGAGGTGGAAGAAAAAGCAAATTTACTGCTTAAAATAATGCAAGAGTATTACTCTAGTTTAGATATGGTATTGAATATTAAAAAAAACCTCTATAATCAATTTTGAATTGAAAAAGAACTCAACCAATAGTAATAAAATAGAAATAAATGGAGAAATTATATCGGAAACAGATCATAGTAATTTTCTAGGAGTGGTTGTTGATAAACAACTAAACTGGAAATCATACATTAAACTTATCTCTAAAAAATAAACAAAGGTATATATAATGAAACAGGCTAGAAACATAATGGATAAAGAAACTGTCAAGCAGATTTACTTCACTTTCATTTATTCCCACATAAAATATGGAATTACTCTTTGGGGAAATGTCACAGAAACAGACATAAAAAGGTATTCACGTTGGTGCGGTTTTTATAATGATTCTTTACATAGCATACCGGAGATAATGCTCTTAGAACAGAAAGATGAAATACTTTGATAGCAGACGCGACTCTTATCTACAGGGTTGTGGTAACAGAATGGAATGCATAAATCAATGTTCCTTTATCACAACATATTTATTCGTTATTTTACACTCTCAGCACCATATTAATTAATCAACAACTTTCACAATTAGGTAGAATCTACACTGGATAAAAGTTTGGGTGAAAGTTACATGTTCACACGCTACCAAAAAAAAACACATCCTTTCATCTTGAGCACACAGACGCTAATGAATATAGTCCTTGGCGTCTCCCTGACGCAACACCGCCATTCTTTTGTATTCATCCGCGCAAATAGTTTTTTATTGGTTGAACACAAAGTGACAAGAAAACATTGGCTATCTTGAATATTAAAAATAAGTCCCTGATACACCCAAACAAGAACTAGAAATTTATACACTCTTAAAAAAATATTTACATGAACGATTTTCTATTGGTCAATATTCTGTCTCAACATTACAAAAAAAGGCACTCAGAATAATGGAGAGAGCGGATAAGCGGCATTCGTGTACACAAATTTTCAAAAACCATATGATATTAACTATAAATATGAAAGCATAAAAAACATTGTATTGGACAAAGAGGAGCAAACAAATAACAATTGGCTTGACAATTTAATGCCATTCTGGCAGTTTGTCACAATAGCTCAGTGGTTAGAGCGTCCGCCCGGCAAGCGGAAGGTCTGTGGTTCAAATCCCAGTTGTGGCATTGAATTTTTAAGTTCCAGTTCTACCTCTTAAACTTTGCCCACACACGGCTTGTGTGTTTAAAAACACCAACAGTAAGTTTGTTGGCATAAATAAATAATAAATAAAAATGTTCATCAAGTATGGATTAAGAAATAATAATGAATATTTTAGATCTACATTAAGGGGTACTTTAAATAATCGAGATGTAAGAAGTGTGGGGAAACAATTATTTAATAAGCTACCTAAAGAAATACAAATCATTGAAAATAACAAATGTACATTAAGAATGATAAAAAAATATTTAATAGAAAATGCTTTTTATAGTCTAGAAGAATATAAATCAATTAAGACAAAGAAAATCAAGGTGTAAATATACTGGGTGTTAATGAACTACACCGAAATAACTCGAGAGATTGTTGTTGTTGTTGTTGTTGTTGTTAGCTAATGCTGGATTTCTGACAATGAAGTCATTAATCCTCTTGCTCTCCAATATGAAGAGAGCAATAGCAGTAATAGTAACCGCTTTTAAGAGAGCACCATATTTTTATGTTTTGGTGGTTACATCACTCTCTCACAACCCCCAGAATGTCTGGAGGACCACACCTGTCGTTGGTTTATGGGTCTCACTGACCTGACCGGGAGAATTATCAAAATAAATTCACCGACCATATCCTCTGATTACCAATCAGAGGACGTATTAGATGCCATGACAGGTCAGCATGTTAGGGGTTAATATTTTAGAGAATTAGAGAGGTTGGAAAAATAAAGACTCCCTAGCCCTCAGGAACCCTAATAGCATCGGGGTCGGAAGAGAACAAGAGATGACCAAGGTAAGGTCAGATAGAAAAGTTACAGTGAGATAGATTGTAGATGTGACTGATATAAATAATTTGAGATAGGCAATGTATGGTCCGCGACAAAATATAACACAGTTTTATTGTGTTACACATATTAATATAAGATGCTCATAAGTCGGTGTTAAAGCAAAGCCTGGTGAAAAATTGCTTTAGAATGTCTTTAAAACTGCCACCCGAGTATAGAGATATCGATGTTCAGCGGCCCCTTATCAGCTTTCTCAAGATTTAATGCCACAAAGGTCTCTCCAATCTCGGACTAATTACCTGACAGTGTGACACTGAACAAGGTTAGCTGCCTTCTTGCGTTGTGAAACCTACTTCAGAGACGTTTCGTTGATTGCTCTTGCGGCTCAACTTGTAACGTCAAAGGCTGTAGTCACGAAGGTCGTGGGTTCGTTTCCTATCATGCAGATACTAATTTTGCTTTATTTTTTATTCCATATGAAGATACTATCATTTCCTTATTCGGCTCACAGCAGAAATCTTGAATAGAGTACGACAATCCTTCCTTCGGCGCTGTCAATTTTGCCATGAAAATTCAGGTCACAGTTTCGAGCAGTTCCTATAAAACACAAATTCTGAGATTTTTTATCCTTTTACTCTTTCTGTGACCTTTAAAGTACTTTCCATTCTGAAGTGCAGCATATTAACATATTAAGCAGGTTTCAACCTTTTGTTAGCTGGAATTGTATTAATTGTACTGGCATGTTGGAACAAATTGCATACATTGAAACATAATTTAAAATCTGGATGAAAACAGCATTAACATGCTCTATTCAGAGTAAAGAAAATAAATATAAGCAATGAAAGACGCGAACGAGGCGCGAACACAATGAGGACCTTATGCTCGAACGCTAATATCATAATCATTGTGCCAGAGAGGCACGCTCTAAGACGTCCCTTCCTATTTGTGCATTGCGCTCTTGAATGGTCGAAGTTAGTCAGTGGCGTACTGGCACTTTAGACACTTATAGCCGTAACTTCGAAATTTGAATGATCAGGTCATAAGTCTCCTATCTCAAATTACTTGTTTAAGACATCTTCATATCCTCTAAAAATATTTCGGTGTAGTTCATTAACACCCTGTATATGTAAATATAAAGATGTATGTATACTTTCTGACATGTCCTTTAATTCATGTACTTAAAGGATGAATAAAATGAGTTATGAGTTAACTAGCAATTTCTTCTCTATTCTATGTAAACACATACATCTTTTTAAATTTGCTTTTATAGTAATTTTTGGGATGTTATACTTTTCTGCTTTCTATATTGTGCTAAAACATACATTTATGTAATTTGCAGTATTATGTTGTAACAGACTTATTCCATAAAACTAGACATTTCAGTAATACAACAACCTCCCAGTTCACATTAGGTCGAGCTATCAGGATTCCACTATATGGATAATAAACATCAGGCAAAGTCTTTGATCTTGGGATAATTTTCTTCTGGAACAAATTGTAAAACTAAACAAGGCTTCTTTCTTTAAAATTGTAGATCAGTGATTTCCATTTGCAGTGCTGCCTGAAGATCTTCTACTTCACAAGAAAATGGGTTCTGGAATATTTTGATCTCCTTGGAATGAGCATTTAAATCTGAGAACCTGGAAGAGAATTCTTTCTTCAGATCATCAAGAAATTCCATTGCAAACAATAATGGGAAGTTTGAACCATGTTCATCCTTCAACAACTGGCAATTAGCGAAGTGTGAGAAAATGTTCTGTTTGCAGCAGTGTTCAAAAACTATTAGTTTCTGTCTGAAAACTTTAATATGTTTGTAAAGGTCACAAATAGCATTGTCTTCCCCTTTATATGTTATTCAAATAGAGAGAACATCACCAAAAAAGCAAATTTCCATAGGCATTTTTGTGCAACAGGACTTCCAAAGGATTGTTTTTCTCACTCAGATATATTTCAATCTCTGTCCTCACAAAAAGAAGCTTGACAACTTTTTACCATGGATTAAACACCTTACTGCCATGTGATACGAGATCACTTGATAAAGATTCTTGTAAGAAAGATTTGAATCGACGATGTTTGAGTCCATGACATCAAATGAAATTGACAACAAAAATTACAGACTTCATCATACAGGACATATCCACTGACTTTGCATAAAGTGCTTCTGATGAAGAGTCCAGTGCATCGTCAAGGGTTTGCTAACACTATTGACTGCCCATTCTGAATTTAGTCTTGCAACAAAACCTGCGTATTTCTCCTCCATCGTTTTTATTTATTGTACATATAACAACATGCTCCATTACATAGTAATATTACATGCTTTAGTTTTCTTTTAGTTTTCAGTTTCTCTTGTATCAGGTGAGCTTTTAGAATGCATAATGCTGCTACTATGGCAGTGAGGACTAGAATCTATGTGTAGTTAATCGTATTCCCTAAAAGATAATGATTGCATATTATTTACAAGGTTTCATGGAAGTTAAATTTACATTTTATAATTTATACTATTTTGTTAATCATCGTGCTATTTTAGTTCATCATAGCCTATTGATTTCACAAATCTGGAGAATACCTTGGTGCATTTCATTATTAGTGTGTTGTCGGTAGTTGGCCATCTCTCTCCAGCTCAGATTGCTTCTTGTTTGAGCATTTTGCATTCTCCTTCTAGTAGTTTGCAGTCATATATCAGGTGATCTCTTATCTGTTCTCCTAGTTTGCAGATACACGTTGAGTCGTCAATTATTTTTAACCTGTGGAGGTAAGCTTTTGTTATGCCGTGGCCAGTTAGTGCTGCTGAAATTTCTGATACTATCGGAATGTTGAGTTTTAATCACTGTTCTATACTTGGAAAAATGAACTTGATTTAGCCTTTTTTTTTAGCTCTCCCACTGTTCTTGCCATTTTTCTTGAGCTGTTCTCTTCAGTTTGGAGGCTATTGATGTTGTAGGTACTTTATTGTATATTGTGGGTAGATCATTGTCTTGGGCTGCTTCTTTGGCAAGGCAGTCGGCTTGTTCATTTCCTTTTATCCCTACATGTGCCTTTACCCATCTGAAATCTATAAACCAGCTTTCCACTGTTAGTTGGCAGAATTTATTTCTTATTTCTTCTATGACTGAGGAATGTATGGTGTTGTTTCTGTTGTAACACATTTCAGCTGAGAAAGAGGAAGGTTTTACTTTTCAGCCAAAGTTAACTGTACCCCTTGAAAGATATCCTCAGCTGCTGTTGTACGATGCAAAGAAATCAGATCTGCTAGTTCTTCAGTAACTTTGAAGTCTATGTTAATATGTCTAAAAAATAACAGGACTTGAACAATGTCATAGATGTCTGTAAACTCGTCCAGGACTGTTGAGTACCAAGCAAACTTGATGTCCTTTCTTATAACTGATTTGATAAATTACAAGCAATATTTCCTCAATTCAAAGAGTTATTGCAGTTGCTGAAAGAGCAACTACTTTATTTGTTAGGTTTTGTCAGAAAACAGTCCCCAAGTTGTAATTAAAATGCACCATTGAGTATAACCATTGTCAGAATGCCTTGCCTTGTTTGGCAATTTCATTGGTGATTTGTAACATTACTTTCATAATGGCTTCACTTTCCTCATCACGTTTCTCAAAAATATTTTGCTGAAAACATAGTCCACATTTCAATGTTTGAAATTTATGTTGATGTACCTTGTCCTCAAATTTATCAAACTGTGCACCATGTATATTTTTTGTAGTGGCCAGTGTTATTCCTTAAGAATAACAACTTTGTTACAAATAATACACAATGCTTTGTTGTCTTTCTCTGTAGTGAAATATTTCATGACCCATGTTGTATTAAAGTTAGGACAATCACTATCCACTTTTGTCTTTTCATGAGGTGCATCCAGAAATTATGTTTCCCTTGGGCCATTTACAGAAACAAAATACCATTATGACAGCCTAGTTCTTTTAACTCATCTATTATCATACCAGTATCACATGAAGGATGTAACCTTCTGATTACTACCCTAAAGTTGAGAGTAATGTAAGAAATTAACTATTTATACACAGAAAACAACAAAAAGCTTATTTAAAACATACAATAAAACAAAACCTTGCTGCAGGAGTTAAATGATTTAATCAAAAAGCAAAATAAAGTACAACATATTTACTTCCATGGCCTCCTCAAAACCTACACATCTTTTGAGTTGATTAAATAAGTTGATAATAACATTTTTAAACTAAGCAAAGCTTTTAACATTTTTTTTTAAATTTATTTATTATTTGAAGTCGCTTCAACATAAATGTCATATCGCGACTAAACGTTGAGGAAAAAAAGGAGGAAACAAATCATGAAGTTTACATTGAATTTAAACATTAACTTTGCATGCTTTGATGAACTTTATGATTTTCTTGTGATATTGTTGATCACCCAAAGCTAGCTGAAGGTTCTCAGGAACTCCATATTGAAGTTGCTGGTGAGTGTATCTTGGGCAAACAGTGAGCAGATGCTGAACGGTAAGAGTAGAATCACACAGAGTACATCAGGAAAGTAAAAGTAAAACATTGGACTCATCAAATGAGCAATTGTTTTAAGTTTCTTTCCACCCTCTCATTTCTAGATTTAACATAAAATGCTTATTCTCATTGCAGAAGCATTTCTGAATGTAAATATTAATTCTTTAAACTAATAAACGAGTGCTATTAAGGGTCAGCTACAATTTAAGAGACTGATGAGTTAGTGATGCTTAATTTTTTTTCTCAATATTCAACACCGACTTCCCATTTGTCATTTAAAATAATATTTCTCTTGAGCATTACATGTCTTGATTTTCATTTTCCATAATTAAACTCAATGCCTGGTTTAGCTATTGAAAATGGCAGCTCCTTTCTGTGCTAAAATTAACACATGAAAGCCTAAGTTAAGCTTTCTCTCTTTCATTTTAATTTGAAAGCTTAAGTTTAATTTCAGAGGAATAGTCAAAATCATAATTCTATCTACATAACCAATTTTATAGATTTATTTTAAAATTAGCAAGGCAGAATTTTCTAGGTTTTCCTGCTATAAAAGTCTTGTTATGCTAGCAAAAAGAACAGAAAACAGCAGTAAAACAAACAACCAGATTCATGAATAAAACACTAGGGGTAACGGATTTTCATATTAATTCCCATAGACTAGAAATTTACAAACCAAACCATCAGTAGCTGCATGTTTGCTATGTAACAAACTACCACAAAATATAAAAGAAATAAAATGTATACATAAATTTAAAGTAGAATTGAAAAAGTATTACATAGATGGGAGTTTTTACTCAGTAGAAGAATTTCTAAATAGGGCATAAGCCATAGCTGTAAGATAATAAATACGTGTTAGTTGGTAGATGTATATATTAATATAGATGTATATAAATAACTATCTTTGTAAAAGTTCTTTATACGTAATTATGTATAACCATATGTATTCTGACACTATGAATTACATTGTAATCTCTACAGCTGATAACAATCAGCAAACTATATACATGTACAAAAAAGAAGAAACTAAGCCATTATGGCAGAGGCATGAGGAACTTCTCTGAAGTATTTGCACATTGCTTGGATGAGAATCTTCACTTCCAAACAAACTCAAGTTGAAATTGAAAGTATACTGAATCCAATAACAAATATTTTAAAGGTTTTAAGCTGTACTTACCTCCTTAAATGATGCTTGGAAGAGAACTTCCAAACAGTACCATGGGCATCGGCAAACTTTTTTCAGGGGGGAGCTGCATGTTGGAAGTTTGCAATTAAACCATATGAATTCACTATTGTGTTGTCAAAAGTTATAGTATTTGTTGCTGAATAAAAAGGTTTCTTTACATCAAAATTAAAACAATAGTTTAATATAAGATTTGAAGCTTTTGCAGTGATGATTAGTAATTAAAGCTTTCTTGCCAATGTGGAAAGACATATATAGGACAGATGTACGAGGGTTGTCCATAAAATAAGGTTCCCAATTTTTTTTTTGCAGAATGAAAAACATATTTATTGGCATTGAATGATACATTTTTGGAAAGCTTAGATTTTATCCTATTTTTCAACATAACTGCCGTTCTGATCAATGCATTTTCACATGTGGTGTACCATCTTTTGTATGTCTGCATCCTAGAACTCTCCCGCAGCATGGCGAACATAGCTTAAAACAGTTTCTTTCAGTTCCTCTCTGGTTCTGAAATGCGTCCCACGCAGGTGTTTCTTCAAGTCAGGAAAGAGGTGGTAGTTACTTGGGGCTAGGTCTGGGCTGTAAGGAGAGTGTGTGACGGTATCTGATCCAAATTTGTTGATGAGATTGGCTGTCACATGGGCAATGTGCGGACGGGCGTTGTCCTGGTGGAAATGCACTCCCTTCGTGAGCATGCCTCCACCCACCTTGGTATACCATAAATGTTGTGAATGTAGGTCTTACTCACACTAGGGATCATCTCACAGGCCTCCCAAACCATCTCCCTTCAATCTTTCAGCATTGCTTTTTCCACTTTCACAATTGTTTTGTCTGAAACTGATGGCTATCCAGAACGCTGGTCATCCTGGACATCTGTACATCCATCTTTGAATTCTCTGCTCCATTTGCTCTCCGTACACTACACACAATTGGGAATGAATGTCCACCGTAACAGTGTTTTTGCATGCAAAAATCGCATCACGAAGTGTAATTTGCACCTGGCAGGAGAAGTGAGTGGAAGCTCCATTTCTAACAGCTGCCAGCCAAGACTGAGCGTTGCAGACAGCCCGCAGGTTGGAGTACTGGGAGGAGAACCAAGCTTCACGCAGTGTTGCCAGATCTCCTGAAACACCGTTCCTCGCGACTGCAGATCCTTGGGAACCTTATTTTATGGACTATCCTCGTATGATTGAAGAGAGATGTGAGGAACACAAGCACAATCTACGGCTACTATAACCAAAAAATCAGCAATAGCACAGCATAGTCTCCACAATAATCATAGAATTTCATTTGATAAGGTCACTGTTTTACACTGCAGTAACCAACATTATGACAGACTTGTCAAAGAGGCAATTGAAATTAAATTTGAGCCAAATAATTTTAATAGAGACAATGGCCTACGACTGAGCACAGCTTGGACAGAAACACTTAAAAGAAAGCCATGATTTTGAGATGGCCATTGAAGCAATAATTCCAACGGTACAAAAATAACTCATTAAATATCAATAATGAAATAGTTATGGATAATTAATTAAGAAAGGATTTAATTAAAACTTATAATATTTGTCCGAGGCAAACAAAATTAATATTGTTGGAAAGCCCTGAAAGAATCATTTTTTTATATAAACACAGAAAAATAAATAACACTTTAAAATGCACTGAGATTCTTGAAAGATTTTGTAAGAACATGTAAACAAAGGCAGTCATTGAAACCGTTGAGTTTTTAAACATGTGGGCAAGGAAGTCATGTGATTCCTTTGTGTTCTAACAGTTGGATTTTCAATTCACAAGACAGTATTTGAATGGACTCAGTTGTATTAAGACCATTGTATGGATGACTCGTTCGAAGCATATTGTTGACGCCCATATATATGTATGTACCTAATAAATAAGTGATACGCGTAACACAATAAATGTAAAGAATTATGTGTTACAAATACTAAATGAAACCACACAGCTGAAGAATTGAGACAGAACACTTAAAAATAATGTTAATTAATTTACACAGGCTGGCAATTTACATGAATTACTAAATCACACGGACCTTTAAAAAAAGTGCAGGAAAAAGAAGTGTGGTGACAGTTTATTAAAAAATATCTTGCAGAGATTTCGGTGTGTGCAGACTGAAGAAATTCAAAAGACAAGCATGTATTAGTGAATACCCAAATGCCTCCATCCTGCCTTCTGCACCTACGTTCCCATACCATCTCTACAGCTAGCCAGGAGGATCAATGCTAAGACACGTGTAAAGTAACCCAGGTCCTACAATGACGAACAAGGTGAGAGGCTGCTAGGCATAACAATGAAGAGACATCATGACAACATAGATCAAGAACAAGAAGAGGTAAGGATACTGCTTCATTGTTTATTTCTTATGCGGTTCTGATGAAGGCCATGAGTTTGAGATGGTAATTTATTAATTATTCATTTTTTGATGATGGTTGTGGAGTTTGAAATGGTTGAAAGCTCAAACAGTTTTATAGATATTATATGACTGGTAACCTGAAAAGCTTTAATTAATAGATCAATAGTCAGTAACTGGCTACACATAAAAATCCATTAATTTCTAAGGGGAAACCACAGTCCCCCCCTTTCACAATGCCCATGAACAGAGCCCTACTTTTACTAAGTTTTCTAAGATTCACAGCTACTCCTACTATTCTACTGTATAAGAAAATTTCTTGTACAGAAATTTCTCTAAAGAAAAGCATTATCCAATAATTTCATTATTACCTTGGTGCTACCAGATTTTACAACAACTCTTAGTGTCTCCCCATTGCGACCTCTTTGTGAAAATAGTTTTCCTGCGAGAATGTTAGACCTTCGTAATGGTAGGCTAGATGGAACTGAAGCTACATGATTCTGCCTTTCATTCAGTATAGGGTCTGAGAGAAGTGGAGTATCCCTTTCATGTATTTTTATAGGTTTGGCAGCAGCTGTTTCTGAAGAGGAAGCTGCTCCATTCTGCTCAACTGCATAAAAACTGGCATCCTTTCCCTGCATATTTTTGGCTTTTATGTGTTCCTCTTGCTGTACAACAAAGAGATTGCCATCAGCATTTTTTTTGCAGAATTTCTGAGTGAAAGCTTTCATGTCTACACACTCAAAAATAACGGAGTACTGCTTGCTCTCTGCTTGTTCCTCTTCTGCAGGCAATGACACTTCCTTATTCTGGTCTCCTGTGGAAGTGTGGGGAATTGAAGGACATGTTGTGCCATCTGGATGTAGCTTTCTCTTGATACATCTGCGATTGTTGTACAAGGGCTCAGAATTGTTTTGGATGGTGACAGAAGGGCTTTTAATATCATTGGGCATGCTGCTGCTCTGAAAGTAAAGAAAGAAAGAAAGAAAGAAAGAAAGAAAATCTTGAAAATCTTGAAAATGCTGAGTTATTTGAATTTATGTGGTGAACAACAATGCAGTTACAGCATTTTTAAGCAGAACAAAGATCTTGAGTTCTTTGTCAAGCAGCACAGTAATATGAATATTGTATATGCAGAGTAATCAAAATATTATTAAATAGCTTTACTTTGTCTAGAAACAAAGCTAAAATAAAAAAAAGGTACAGAGGTATTTTTTAGAGGTGGCGCGTGACTTTGTCACTCGCGCATATCCGAGCATCACACAAAGCGATGGTGGGGGTAAGTTTCCACCAGCAGCCTGCTGGCTATTGGGCTAGAAGTCGAAGAGATACTAACCAGACACCCCTTTTATCTTGCAATAGACAAGTGGACTCAACCATGAACTGCTGCACAACATTACGACACACGCCACCTCTAAAAAATACCTCTGTATATATATGTAAATGAATAACACCGCACAAATTTTTCTGGCAAGAGAGGGTTCATAGACAATCAATTTGAGATAGGAAACCAATGGTCTACGACGTCAAGTTAATAAGTTATATGTATTCAAAGTAATTCGAGATTGTGACCAATAAATCATAACCAGAAAGAAATATATCAATATTATCCACTGGAATCAAAATAGTGCTTATTAGGAACTTAGTGAAGCCTGTCTGCTGTCTCTGAAGAAGCACTTTTAAATTGTAGCACTACAAAAAGTGCTTAAACTGGACACTTAACATGTGTCTGCAAGCCACTGTAATGGATAATCGCTTGTGACAAATGGCTACAGAAATATAGGGCACTTCTAAAACATGTGCTTTGCCTGCACGGTTAAGCCGACTGACTGTGGACCTCATGAAACCGAGAAAACGAGTTCAAACCCGAGAGGTTATAAGTTTTTGTTTTTTTTTCCTCCTTATTTTGAGAGAAATGTTGTGTGTTTGGTTTAAAGTAGCAAAATACGACCATGATATACAATGTACAGAGTACTGTTTACTTTTACTTCTTCTTACAACTGATGACTTAGGCTGGAGGGTTATGTATTGCCATTTGTCTGAAGCTGACTGTAGGCTATTTGTCCATGTCAATAACAGAAATGTTCCTTCCAACAGTTGACCTACTGCAAACAGTTCACAAAATGTTGAACCAGTAATAGCACAAAGTACTACAACTCCCCAAAGAGATGCTGAATACCTAGTATTAACATGACAAATGTCTAATACTGCCAATAGGTGACCTTAATAACCCTGGAAGACACTAACACCACCATGTGGTGACTGCTTCCTACTCGAGTCACCCAGGTCTCATTTCCTATTTCCTTCAGCACACAATAACAGTGTGTTAGGCTTGAACCATCTCATTTAAGTGAAAACAAAATTCTCAGTGTGTCAGTTTATATCATCCTCTTCCTCACTATCATACCTGGTGCTTGGCTGACCTCCTGCTTCCAGGTCTTCACTCTGCCCAGTCCAGAGGTTCCTCTACTCCCCGACAGGCGTCTGATCCTAGGCATTGGCTTACAAGTCCTAGGGGGTGTAAGTCCTACATAAGGGGAGGGTAACCAGGAAAAGAAGAAGTATTTCAGCTTATCATTATAATTAACTACACTTCTTGCTAATAAAAAGTTGAATCCTGTTAGTACGTTCATACACTGTACTTCATAATGGGAAGTGGTTTAAAGGGTGAAGAAAATATAAAAACATATATGTCATTACATCAATTTCTAGGAAGCGCTCAAAATGGTGCCCTGAATTTTCAAGGCAAAGTTGACGTTGGCGAAGGAACAGCTGTACTTTATCCAAGATTTCGGGTCTGAGCTGAATCAAGAAATAATAGTGTTGGTGCTCTTCTTCACATCAGATAAAAGGATAAAAAAACTAGTAATTGCATAACAGGAAGGGAACCCACGCCATTTGGGACGTCTTTTGACTTACAAATTAAGTACAAGTGCAGTTAAAGTCATCTCTACAGTAGGCTATATAACGCAAGAAGACAGTTAATCATTGTTCAGTGTTGCATTGTCAAGTGATTAGTTCAGAATTTGAGAGATCTTTGTGACATTTAATCTTGAGGAGAGACATTTTTGAGAAAATAAAAAATAAGTTTTTACCATGTAAAGAGTGGCTTACTATGGATATTTTATAGAAACCTTCGTGCCCTCCTTAGAAGCTGAATTTAAATACAAAGTTTGCTATTTTGAGTTATGTTCAAACACATAAACATCCTTTTAAAAATTTCTTAAATTGAGGAACTTCACATTATATATTACAGGTGAAATTTCTGTATCAACTTTTTGAGTGGAATGCAATATTTTATCTACCTGCCATAACTAGATGTCTGAAAAAAAGAAAATGTTCACGCTTGAACAGTATGAAGATGCTGAAAGCTCAGTAAACAGATTACTTGTTTTAAAAATCTGATGTGTTGCACTCACATAACATTCTCCACTATTACATAAACTATTCTTACACTTATTCCTCTATCTACTTCATGTTAATTGAAGTAAACATTTGTAGAAATTATCTTATTGCTAACTTTCTTGTAAGTGCAAGGTGAATAGAGTAGGCTTTAAGATATAGTCAAATGTCTTAAACATGGTCGCTATATTATGATGTGGAAATTCCAGTCTCTTTGTCTAACCAAGAGTTAAAAATGAATAACGACCTCCCATTTGAGAACGGTCTATAAGTATTAGAAAATTCTGACAAATAATAAGGAATATCTCCAAAATGGACAAGAGATTATTTGATGTAAGTGCTGTGTATTACAAGATCTACATTTTATGTACAGTAAAGTTTGGTCCGTCTCTTACTGTTTACCAGTTGCAAAAGTCATCAAGAATAAATGGACTACATGGGCTATTACAAGAAAATTTGAAATATGTATTTCATTTGCCATAAAAATAGTTTAAACATTGACATTTTAATCAATTTTGTTAGTGCCATTTAAGAGAGAATTAAAATTTTCAAAACATTTTCCATGTAAGGGATAGATTAGGGTGGAGGAATTTTCTTCAAAATCTTTGTCGCATCCTTGAAAGATATTAATCTTTAATACCAACTTTGGTTTTTACCCTACTTTTCATTTTTGAGCTATGCTGTTCAGACATACACACACCAGACCTTTTTCTAAAAATGTGTTTGCTTTTTTTTTTAATTCAGAGGGCCTCAAGAAATTTCTGGTGAAATATCAACATTAAATTTTTGGGCTGAATACATTCCCTACTTACTACACGTAATAGAGAAAGTAAAAATGTGTTACATACAAGTATGAATTTATGCTGTGCAGCAACTGGATTTGAAAAAGCATTTAAAATGGATTTTTGCAGCCACTGCTGTCCAGTTTAGATTATCCTGGTGGTATATAGTTTTGCATCTTCCCAGAATGCGACACAAAGCATTTCAAGAAAATCCCCTGTCTCAGATTACCCTTTACATGGAACTTGTTTCAAAATGTTCATTTTCTCAAAAATGTCTAACAATTTTAATTATGATACCATAGGTTTAAGGCATTTTCAGGACAAGTGAAATGTATATGTTGAATTTCCTGTGAATAAACTCTGAAATGCTCTTTATTCTGAATGACTTTTGTACAATTGTCGAGTTGGAAGTGATGCACGAAATATTACTACAGAAAAAGTGTAGGTCTCGTTAAAGTACACATTTTATATCAAATACTTTTTTGGTGGAGTTAACTATTTCCCAGATATTCAATTTATTGGTTTGCATTACATTTATTTCCGTTGAGAACTTGGTATGAAAGTTTTGGTTGGAATAAAGCACTTCTACCTATTACATGTTGAATCATTATGCACGTGCAATGAGAATTCGCTGGGTACTGACACGATTTTCGAAGTTTTAGCACATGCGCAATGACAATTCGCTGGGTACTGACACTAGACTTCACAATCAGCTCGGGAAATATTTTTGAAGTCTTGGTGCATGCGCATTGAGAATTCGCTGGGTACTGACGGTATTTAACCGACGTTTTGTTTATGTGTTATATTGTTCACTCCATCCACAAACGTACTTTTTTTTCCTTCGAAAAATACCTTTTACATTCAGAAATAATTAATTATCAACCGTATATTTTCAATGAAATCTAGATGTCGATTGTTTTTTATTTATTTAGGAGAGCTCTTAACGTGTATTTCCACCCGAATGCCAGTCATACGTTGCGGTACGTGTTTAAGGTGTTGAATAACAGTTATAATACTAACATATCACTATCCAAATTACTAATACACGCATAAATACACGATTGCTAAACTGGTTACGTTTATGCAACGTTGGCGCTACTGTCGTTGCATGCAAGGCTTGCTATCTGGCTTTGAATCTTCGGTTGGCAATAACCCCTCCATCCCTTCGACTAGCCAATCCACGCATGCGCCAATACTTGATTGTTTCGCGTAGACGGCCAGGTACAAACGACCTACACTTACCCTATTTTCTGCTGTTTAGTCTTGTACGTGAAGTTTTGCGATCAATTTGAAGATTTATAACCCTGCACAGAATGTCCTGAAAGTTTGTGGTTGTTAATGACATCAATGTAAGATTTAAAAAGAAAAAGTGGGACGCATGCCTAAATAAGAGAATACTTGCTAACAAATAAATGCCAATTTTCTGGTTTCAGTAAATGCATTCTCCTGAGTTTGCACAGGAGCTAAAAACAAAGTCATTGACCTAAGAATGACGGTAAATTCATGACGGAACGACTTTTGGACATATGCCGCAACAATTGGTGTAGTCGTCACCATACTCTCTTGGTTTCTTTATATCTTGAAATTGTTGCCGTGTAAAAAGGTAATTTGGGGTGCGGGATTTTCTTAAAAGCGACTTAATATTGCATTATCATCCAGTTCTGAGGTACCTTTAAAGTTTCAAATCTCTAGCTCATCGTGAAGTTTGTTTAAAATTGGTTGCAAAATTTGTACCGAAGAGACAAACAAGACGGAGAAGAGAGCGAGTTAATAAAAACGTGGTAAAATAGACGCTCACAAGCCAAGTACCCAAACTGGTAGGATAAATCTCTCACTCACGTCTCAAAATACTTAACGACGAAGACAAGTTCCACGAATTGCCTCTTTTTCCAAAATTAAGTACCTACACTATAATATAACATAACTAGTTGGGATACTTTGCCGTTCCCTAAATGTGCCACCATGATCCCGGGTCCTTTTAGCCCGCTAAATGCGGCTCTGAAATTGACTACGGCACCTACAAGAAGTACCTATGTAATAAAATAATTTTAATATCAAGTAGATAAAAGAATAAGCGCTTGTAAGAAGTTTGCACACGAGTAAAGAAAGTCATGTGAATGCAACACATGAGATTTTCTCTTTGTCCATGTGATAAAATAATACTAAAAGAACTGCGGCCAATAGTTCATTATCGATAAACACGTTCTCCAAATACGTACATAAATAAAATTGCTAGAAAAGCATTACAACACGAGGTATTTCAATGGAGACGTAGTTCATGTTTAGTTTCTACATCCAGCAAAGTGCTGCAGTGGAATTAAGTCAATTACACTATCTTTATTTACTAAACGAGTTTGTTCGCAACAAGGCCATATTGTCAAGCGGATTTAACTATTAAATATCTATCTACGACATTTTTAAAATATTAATTGAAGTTTGGCTTACCATAAATATGTCCGTATCTCTTGTCATAGCTCAAAGTGAACACCACGCGAACACACAGTGAACAGAACTGCTTGCAACTGAGCCAGCCGAGTGGTCAACAATGTTGCTTTGCTCACGAGTGACGCCAAGCAACTTACGAAGAGAAAAAAATCGCGGGAGAATATCATAATTAACAATTTTATTTTCTGCATATATAAATGGGAAAATGGCAGTACACGTTCAAGCGCTTAGGGCTAACTATATATCTCTTTTCTATAACAAGAAAGATATCTTTACGAGATTACAGAGCTGCTGCTACAATTTTAACTTGAGTTTTTAAATGACAGAAATAATAATGGTAGTGGTAGTTCCTAATAGACCACAAACGACCTCTGGAATTCTGGATTTAATATCTTTAATAATGATGATGATAATCACAATAATAATAATAATAATAATAATAATAATAATAATAATAATAATAATAATAATAATAATAATAATAATAATAATAATAATAATAATAATAATAATAATAGATAATCAAAATGATAATGTGTGAAATGAGTTTGTTGCCTTTGAATTATCTATAGTGCCTCTCAAATGGGAAGGGTTCTGATATGCAGCCAATGAGATACGTTTACATGCACAGCGTTGCAAGCTCATTAACCCCACTCTTCATATTTCTTGGCGCGCGTCAAGCCTAGCTTAAGGGGAAAGCAATATGGCAGCACAGCAGGACTCCACTATTTGTTTACCACTAGGCGCTTAGCGTAGCACAAATGCTGTTATATTCCACACCATGTAATTTGTGCGTTACACTTAAGACACTGTTGCACTCACCCAAAACAAAAGACAATTGATCCGTCTAATAGAATCGCAACTGAATTGAACTTTCACTGATATCTGTCTACCGAAAAATTGAATTGTCCGGTCATTAGACAGCCTAGGCCTCAAACATAAAGGGAACGCTCTAGAAAAGCAAACTACTGAAAACAAGCAAAAGATTTGAACAGGAGGATCAATTACTGCCGCGAATGTCCTTCTTTAGGATAGGTGACTTAGCACTTCCCGGCCAGATTCGAAGACCGAAGTTACTTAATGCGCATGCAATGTTGCCAATAGAGGATCAAGAAAAATAACCAGACAAAAATAAGAAATCCACTAAATTTCTGTGTTGTCAATGTTAAAAACATTTCTGTCCAACAAAATGCAGTTTATCAAACAACTAAATCCCTATACTAGCAATGCTAAATTTATAAATTTTGACAACTAAAGATCTTCCCAAAAAGACCAGATTTAGTTTAAAAACAACTAAATTGGCATCCTTGTGCGCATGCGCCGATAGTGGTTATCGGAATCGCCACTAGGTTTTGCTGCATGCGCTAGCTGTCACTAGCAGACGATTTTCACATCTGCCAACATTGCTTTTTCAGCTACACGACTTTTGGTTGCCAACACATTAAACACAAATGCAATCTCGCGTCGTTGCCGCCACAAACATACCGCCAGCGCGACTCCATACTATTTTTGTGGAAATTATTGTGTACATTGTTTTGCTCACAGATATATCGCTAGTGCGACTCCATACTATTGTTGTGGAAATTATTGTTTACATTACCGTTATTGACTTGTTACTGGGTCCACGAAACGCTGGCTCGTTCTTTTATTTTATATATATTTAATATTATTATATTTATATTATTTTTATTATTTATTGTTTTTTTTAATTTATTTATTTTAAGAGTGGAGAAAAAATCCATTTACGGAGCCCCATGCGCTAGGATTTTATATTATATAGCATTCGAGTTCTCAGCAGGCTCTCGTCGTAAACAAATTGCATACATCCCTCCTCATTATAGCACAGAGATCCTAATTCTACTATGCTAATGAAGCAAGTCATTGCACTGTCACAACTTGCTTCGAACAAGGTCACTAGCATACTGCCGGGTCCCGCTATAACATTCAAACTTGGCAACAACTTGGGGAAATAGTGCTGTTGGCAGCGCTGAATTATCACTGCAATAACACAGCAACTTCGGCAACTTTCGTTAGAATTCGTACACACTGCCGAGTTGGACTTAACCGAAATTGTGACCAAGTGCTCGCGTCACCCAATCTAAAGAATATCCAGTTTCCATAACTGGCAAATGCTAGACAAGTTTACCCGAACGACTCGATTAAAAAAAAAAATATATATATATTTTGTTGCTTAACGACGCTGTCAATTGCTAAGATCACATCAGCGTCGCCGGTGTGCCGGAGTTTTGTCACGCAGGAGTTCTTTTACATGCCAGTAAATCTACTGATTTACTGATTACTGGAGCTGTCGCTTTTAGCACACTTAAAAACCATCGGTCTGGGCCGAATTTGAACCCGCGACCTTGGGATCAGTAGGCCAGCGTCTAACCAGAGAACTTGCGGAGGAGACTGAGCACCTCGACCGAAAGGCGATCTTTTGTGCCTATGTCCCTGACAGGGCACCCTGGAGAGGACGGATGAGGTGAATGGATACGAAGGGCGGTCGGAAAGTTGCCTCGACAGAGTAGAGGTCAGGGTCCCTACATTTTCCCAGTTAGAAGCACTCCGGCGGAGGCTGGCTCAGCCCGGTTCCTTTCCCACCCCTTCGAATTTGTATTCCTAAGGGGAATGCACGACTCGGAAACCAGCTTTCCCCCTTGGGCATGTACCATGCCATGGGGGTGGGGGGCAGAAACCAGTAGGCTCACTTTCGAAGCTAGAGGACGAGATTTCTATAGCGCATTTGTTTCCCCTGCTGTGATGCTGCCGTGACGCTTGACGGCGCTTCCAACCCTGAAAGAAACCTAATGTGATGAAGGGCAAAATGAAATGATTAATGAAATGAAATGAGGAGGATTGGAAATCCTTCCCAGCATTCACCTGGAGACCCGGGAGAACCTCAGAAAAGAACCATGGGTCAGAAAGGTCGACATGCCATCAAACGAGCGACCTCCTGAATGGGGGCCACAGACCTCACCGCCTGTGCCATCTGGCTCAGTTTCCCAACTACTAATAATTTAGTGTGTAATCAGTGTCCACAGCCTGTGGACCTGTATGGAGTAAGAGTAGGCATTAACCACAGACCTCTAATGACACTGAGAAGTGAATTTCAGCGAAAATATAGATTTTTACCTTCTCTACTGGTAAATAGAGGAAGTATTGTATTCCACCTAAAAATTCGATGTCGACATTTCACTGTTAACATGTTTTGAGACTCCCTGAACCAAAAAAAAAGAAGAAAAACACTTTTTTAGTAAAAGGTGTGTGTGTGTGTGTGTGTGTGTTACAAAATGCTAGCCAATACACCCATTGTGTGTTTATCTAATGCTCAGAAGTAAATAACAAAATCATTCTCCTTCTTGCTTTCCAATATTTTGATGTCAGTGTTTCAAAAGCTATAATTAATTCACAATTGTTTAAATGCTCCATGTCCATCTCTTCTTCTTTGGAGCACAATAAACAATTTGGAGATGCCACCATTCCAATTCTGAAAATATGTTTATTCAGGCAATCATGTCCTGTGATCAGTCAAAATGCAGCAACAGAGGATTTTCTTGGTAAATCTGGAACTATTGATGGATCATCCAAAATATTCTCCCATTTTGACAGTTCATTTTGAAGTGTTATCTGTTGATTATAATTTGAAGTTATTTTTTTTATATACTCAAATATGGTTGTACAAGTATGGGATTAGGAATTAGTTGGCGGCAACAAATTGTTTGTATACATCAAAAGGACACAAAAATGACTATTTTCAGAATATTGTGACGTTGATAATTTTGGTAAACATTTATTAAAGTTCGGACAGGCCATTTACTCTTCACACACGCAGAAGCATGTTCTAAAAGCATACGTTGCAGAGTAAGGTTATGAACTAGCCATTGTTCTGGTCTTTAACCCATCAGCTGTGCTGACAAATGACTAGGTAAGCACTGAGTAAGCTGGCTTGAAGGATTTAAACTAATTCTGACCACTTGGGGGTCGATTTTGCTTTGCTACCTGAACCTGTGACACCCAGATTTGCGAAGACATCTTTGGAGAATGGAGTTCGTAATGTCAACAACTTTTATCCAGTAACAACTACAGCTGGTTCTCTTTAGTCTTTCTCTGTAGTTTATAATTTAAAGCATTTTTGAGTCTAATGTACCTCTTTCTTACTTTTGGAAAATATACTTCTTAAAAGATATACTTCTTAAACCCTAGAACTACATGTCAGTAACCTTCACCACTCCAGCCCACTTAACACCTAATGCCTCTGAGCGTCCCTTAATATCACTATGTATTAGGGGATGCCACGTAATCGTTCACAAGTGAACGTTACAATATAATAATTAAATGCATGAAAAACTGATGTATTTTAAATTTATAATGCTGAAAATAGATAGGATTGCATTTTATTCAAAAAGAACCTTCCAATTACTCTCTGAATATCAGTTCATTTATTGCTATCCTAAACACTTGAATGGATGAATTTATTAAGGTTAAAGGGATACAGGGATATGGAAAAAAATGTATATTTCAAAATAGTTTTCATTAACAATGACAAAAGTCTGTTTAATCATTATTTTCTTGAACAGGGTAGTGCTGATAAAGATTTGCATAAGAAAGAAGTGAGCTTCTTTTGCATTATCACAAATATAATTATACGATATTAATAATAATCTAATTAGGTTAACATTAGGAATATCTTAAATCATTCTCTTCATCTTTCTACAAATATACAGTGCTAAAATGAGCCACAGCCCATTTCAGCATAACATATGTTTTAACGGAGTATATTTGGACCCTTGAAATACATCCCCTTCTATCTTGAGCTTATGCCTTGCAATAAAACTGTAGTCCAAAAGATAGCTTTAATGCTTAAAGTTTTGCAGTGAAAATTAAAGCAAGCAGCAGTTAAAAAATGAAAACAAATTATAAACCCTGTGCAGTTTGTATTCTTCTCTTGTTTGATGCATTTCCATGCCTTCAATGGTATATATGGGATACTATGCCTACCTTCCCTGTCAAGCAAAACGTATAAGGAGTATGTGCAAACACATTTAGAGATAAAGTTGTAGGCATCCTTCCCTTACCAAGTATGTAATGGGCATAGTGTTGCAATGAATGTGATGGTGAATAGATTATTCAGATAAAATGAATGCAAGTATTGACAGCGTAAAGCTCATATCGATCTCATGGAGCATGTAAAATGGGGAAAGGGGAAAAAAAAAATACAAATAATTAAAAAATATGGAAGTGAATAAAACATCACATCCATTTAGTACATTTTTTCCTAGCATAATATACCCAAATGTTTTTCTTTTCGCTGTATATTCTATTATCTAGCTTATAAATGACACCTGTAAGTATCCCATAAAATAATAAATGTACAAAGGAATAGATGTCAATTTAGATCAACAGTTAAGCAGAACCACAAGGGTGCAATCACTGAAGTTTCACCAATGTGGTTCAGAGACGCAGATCATCTCATTTCTCTACCATCCTTCTTATTCTAGTATCATTTTATGAATACGAGACTTCCTTTGGTAAAAGAGAATTACATCTCCTTAATAGATTTACAATCTACTACCTATTTAACCTCAGCCATTTTACCTTATGACTTCTATTTGCAATGATGCAACAAATGCGCCCAGCATCCCTTGATGGAATGAGGTTTCCCTGAAGGCCATAGTATATGGAAAGAACTGAAACAATGTAATAGAAATGGGTGAGTTAAAAAGTAACCTTATAGGGTTCCCAGTGACCTGCAAAGTCAGGGAAGGTCAGGGGAGTATTTAAAAAATTGTTATATGTGTGTGTGTGTGTCACAGAAAGAGAAATTAATTCAAAGTTATCACATGTTTGGTAATTCATACTGATGAAAAACTGCATATGAAAGACGAGTACATTTTTAGCTCCTTAAAATCCCCTCTCAACCTATATATGTGGTTCCACTTTCAACAATCAGTGGCTGGATTCATTGCTTAATCCAGTTTCTACTTGTAGAATAGCTTGGTGTTGTGTCAGACAGTCAATTTGAAGCCTACTGTAAAGTGTGCAGAAAGAAGTTTATATTGTTTAGAGATGTGCTGATAGGTAATAAAGGTGGACGAGGCTCTTAATTTGTGTACAAATAAAAATTATGCAGGGAAAAGTCAGGGAAGTTAGGTTCACATTTCTGTTACAAACACTACCCTAAATTACCAATCAAATCTTTTAACTATGCAGCAGAGTACAATATTATATGACAAATATTTATTGCTGAAAGGACAAGCATGCACAACCCCTTGAAACAGGTGACATGATTGATCATTTCAAGATGGCAGCCCTCGTGAAAACATGTGAGAAATTGTTTTTTTGGGCAGTGAGAGTGAGAAACCAACAGAAATTCAGTGAATAAAGATGTCACATGGAAATTCCTCTGCCTCTGTAATAAGTCTATTAGAAGCACAGACAATTTAAAACCAGATTGGCAACTGTGAGTGTTACAGGTTGCTCTGGGCAACCTTATATTGCAATTGTGCTAGACATGGAACACGTGAACAAGTCAACTGGTAAGGTGGCTGTAGAGTTAAACTGGTCATGGCTCTGAGCATCACATTATTCATGACGTTCTGCTGTACTGTAAAATCTCTACTACCTGGTTACCAAAACAATTCACCCCTGAACTGAAAGAACATTTGTCATGTTTGTAAAAAATGATGAAGTCGAAGAAGATGGTTTCCTAAAGTATATAGTCACTGTGTGAATACTGGGTCCACTGTTTTCAGCCAGAAACCAAGTGAGCCAGCAAAGATGCGACAGTCATCAATCATCAAATCAAATAAGTCCCATATAGCTGCATTAGCCAGTAAAATTAGCCTCGTGTTCTCTACAATTTTAAACATTGTCATGAACATTACATGCTTAGAGGATACAAGGTTAACAGCAAGTTATCTGCTTGATAAAGATTTAAAATCTGCAATCAGGTTGAAACATCAAAGTTTGTTCACATCTGGTGTGCTCTTACAGTATTATAAAGCAAACCTCAGATAACTGGTGCAGTGGCTCAGAAAATGAGAATCTTTATTTAAATGTGTACTACATGGACTAATTTATCACATGTGGTACCTTGGGAGTACCATAAGTATGGATGTGTCACTGAAGAGACATCAAGGTTTGCTGTGATGACGCAAGATGCAGCCCATGAGTAGTCACAAAGTAAATCAGAAAACTCAAGAATCCAGGTATTATAGGTATACACGCTAGAAAAGAACCTGCGCAGAAACCATGTTTCTTTGCTGCGCATGGTGCTAGTGGTGGGGGTCAGTTCTGTTTCGGCAGCGCACGGTGCAGATCGGCACCCTATAAGCACATGTTACACTTGCAGTTATTGTGCGTTCCGTGTAAAACTTTATAACAAGTTTTTGTAAGTATTTTTGTGGCTAATAGCGAAAGTGCTTAACATGACTAGTAAAACAAGCGTATCTGGTCGGTCGTTGAAAAGTGATGCTCGCAATAGTGTTTACAATGTTGCTAATTACTTGAAAGATAAAAAGAGTGAATTGAAATTGAGCATCGACAAGTGAAGCTACAGGAGTTTCCATTAGTTTAGTGAAACGCATCATAAAGGAAGGGACTACGTGTTTATCTACCACTGGTCAGGTCAAATTCTCAACGCCGAAAGGGAAGGCTAGAGAAAGGAAAAAGAAAGTGGAAGTCGATACATTTACTGAGGGTATAGTTTGAAGGAAAATACACGAATATTATACAGTAAGAAAGCAGTGCCAACGATACAGAAGCTCAAGCATGATTTGCAGAGTGATGGGAGTTTGGTATGCAGCAGGGAATACCTGAGGAAACTGGTTTTGCGATTAGACTTTAAATGGAAAAAATGTGCTTCTAAACGGCAGCTCCTAATCGAAAAGCCTGAAATTGTGTCCTGGTGTGCTAATTACCTGCGAAGTATTCGTAGGTACCGTGAAAGAAGAGGAATATTGTGTATTTAGACGAAACATATATAAATGCTTGTCATACCGTCAGTTCTTGTTGGCAGTCTCCAAATGAGTTAGGGGTTACAAATCCTATGGGTAAAGGACCCAGACTGATAATTGCCCATGCGGGAGGAGAAAACGGGTTTGTGCACAATGCTTTGCTGATGTTCAAATCTAAACAAAAAACGGGCGATTATCACGGCTATATGAATGCTGTACATTTTACAAATGGTTAGAAACGTAAGTTATTCCTAATTTGCCCAGTAACTCTGTTGTCGTGATGGACAATTCTAACTATCACAGTGTTCAGAAAAATAAAAGGCCAACAATGACGACGCTGAAAAAGGATGTAATGCAGTGGTTAAAGGACAACAATGTGTCGTTCAGCAGCAATATGCATAAACCAGAGTTTTTGCAGTTAGTGACGTCAGTGCCCAAAGAAAAGACGTAGGTACGTAATCGATCAGACCCTCAATGCACGTGGCCATGAGGTATTGCGTCTTCCACCATATCACGCCGATCTAAATCCAATAGAGTTGGTATGGGGATAAAGGGAGAAGCTGCACAAGATTTGTCCAATGCAACTTTAAGTGCAGGGCAAACGCTCTGCGAGGAGCTTTTCCGTGAATATTCCAGAATAAGTGGAGAAAGTGCTCTGATCAAGTACGAAAAGTGGAAGCAAAATACTGGGAATCAGATGGACTAACGGATGTCATCGACAGTTTCATCATTAATGGCTGAGACCACTCAGGCTCAGAAGAATCTGTTACAGACACAGCTTCTGAATTAGATTCAGAATCGGAAATGGAAGCGGACTAGTGTAACTCGGCCAGCGGACTGCTGCTGCCTGCTGCTTACCCCTCCCAGTTCAGTCACGTGACTACCAACACCTTCCGAGGTTCTTTTCTAACTTGTAGACCTATAGTGAAGTACTGGAGCACTTGTGTTGAACATGGTATGGACTATGTTGAAAACAAAGAAGTTTTTGATTCCAAAGATATATTTTATAAATTAAAAACTATGTATAAGGGCTGATCAACAAAGACAGACTAATTTTTTCTTGTGTCTTGCTTAGTACAGTTATTCAATTCTTAATTTGGCTCAAGTAGTGAAACGACAGTGCACCACACCAGGAATCAGTGGCAGGAGAATGGAGAGAGGATAGTAATATCCATAGCCCTCGTACTCACATTCACCATTTTAACCCTTTGCCCCACATATCGTAGTAAAGAGTAATAAGGGTGTACTTGTCTTCTGATGACCTCTAACAGTGTGCATGTTAGCTTTCTTGAATGTTATCATTTATTTCTTTGAAAGGAGAACCTGAGATGCACTTCTATGCTCTTCCAGTCATCATGTCAAGACTGAAAATAAACAGATACATTTCTGGCTTCAGGTGGTCACTTTGCTAGGCAGTTTTACTGTATCTACAGCCATGGAAGGTCACGCAGGAAATTCAGGGTGTAAACAGTATGTTTTTAAACAGAAAATGACAACAGACAAAGAGATACAAGCCACTATTTTAGAAGAATTAGTGTATGAAAGTGATAACTCTGGCACATCATGGTTGGTCCACTCAGCACAAGATAGCGATATGGAACAGTGCATTAGTGATACTGATGATGATGTGCACGGCAGTGATACTTTGGTTCCGCTAAGTGTATGAACTTTCACCCCTTAAATGACCATCTGAGCCATCTTTTACAGAAATTGAACCTTTTACATGCCCTGTAGGAACCTACCACAATATAGAAGTGGGTCATGAAGAAATTGAGAACTTCACTCTTTTTGTGGACAGCAAATTTTTGCATTTTATTGCATTATAGACAAATAAATATGCACAGCTTATTCAGATCAATAAACCAGATTTGCGATGGGAAGACAAATGAGAGCGAAATTACGGCATATTTGGTATTTCAATCTATTTCGGAATGGAAGATCTGCTCGATACTAAAGATTATTTTACAGATGATTTTTGTTTCTGTCCTATTATAAAGCAGGCAATGACACTCCGTAGTTTTGAAAATCTCTCAGTATTTTCATATAAATGATGGAGAGACCAGGATTTTGATTATCTATACAAAGTTTGGCCTGTGCTTGATATTATAACGAAATTTAAAATCAGATTAAAAAAGCCCTGAATATTGGATTGGCAATAGTAAGGACAATTCCTAAAGAACAACTTCATCTCAGGGAGCTCTGCAGTTGTGGGATCCCTAACACCCTCACAAATGAGCAGAAACAGGCATGGTGCCAGGAAATGATAGAAAATGTGATGGGGAAAGATCCAAAAGCACATTTAATACCATAATAAGTGACAAAAGCTGAATATACAAATATGATCAGGAAACCAAGCAACAGTCATCAATATAAGTCTTCCCAGAAGCAGATCTCCCCAACAAAAGTGAGGTGAGCAAGAAGTGTTGGCAAGAAGATGATTTGTTCATTCTTTGCAGCCAGCAACCATATTGTGACAATTCTGCTTGTGAGACAAAAGACTGTCACTGCCAGATGGCACACCACAAAATGTCAAACACAGATCTTCAATGAACTGAGAACTAAGTATCCTAAGACTAGACTTCTTGGAATTTTGTTACACCATGACAATGCCTCCACCCACACTACACAAGAAACAACTCATTTCTGCAGGAGTTGGGAAATAAATATTTTGTTGTTTAACGACGCTGTCAATTGCCAGGATCACATCAGCATCGCCGGCGTGCCGGAATTTCATCTTGCAGGAGTTCTTTTACATGCCAGTAAATCAACTGACATGGAGCTGTCGTTTTTAAGCACACTTAAAAATCATCGGTCTGGGCCAGGTTTGAACCTGCGACCTTGGGATCAGTAGGCCAGCGTCTAACCAACTGAGCCACTCAGACCAACGCAGGAGTTGGGGGTCAAATACTTGTCCCACTCTCCCAACAGTCCAGATCTGGCTCCATGTGACTTTCTTCTATAACCAAAATAAAAGAAAAAATTTGAGGTCAAGATTTTAATAATCTAAACTGCAGTAGTTGGTTACAAAGAATGAATTTACACTCTCTCTAAAGAAGAACAGCATTCAGCATTTGAAAAATGTTTGAAAGGATGAAATACTGTATATAAGGCAATGGAGAATACTTAAAAAAAATACAATGATCAGATCTAAAGTTTTAAAATGTTATCGTGTTTATTCTCCAGACATTCAGAGTGACCCTCATATTAATCACTAATTGGGTTCACAAATAAAGATTGCTTCATTATAAATCCAATTCCAAGTTATTCTTACGATGAAGAAAATATTCTTTGCTAGTTCTTTCCAAACATATTATATAACAACCTGTAGTAAAACTAAGACCTAGTAATATCCCAATACTACAAATACTGGTTGAAAGAATATTTCTATATGAAATTTTATTCAGTCTTCCCATCACTAACCCAGAAAGCAAATGGTAGTACTCATTACTCCCCTTGTGTTGACCTGCAACAATTTCATCTATGCATTTCTGGATATACATGCACATACAAGCTCTTGCTAGAGAGATAGCAGGTTCCAGTTTTACTGCCTATGGGATACCAGGAAATTTACATCTGCTTGGTTAAGTTATTAAGTTTTAAGATTTATAATAAGGATCCTGTAATTACCTGGAATATACAAATTGAAAAGAAAGACCGGCTTAACTCCAGGTTATGTTTGATGCTGGTAATGTATGCTAAGATAAAAGGCATACCACTGTAAGCTTTATCACAATGTAACACAGCAAAACTTTAAAAATGCTAAAACAATCCCTTGGACCAGTAATGTGCACAGTTAAGATAGCACTTCCTGAGATACACTTATGCAGTCTCACAGATAAGTTATGTTAATGTGGTTACAAAGATTATTCTCAAACATGGCTTTTTTGTTGCATATTATAAACTTGTAATAGTTTTCAACATTTTCATTATGAAAATTGATGTACTAAGGCGAGGTTATGAACATGGGAAACAACTTATTTCTCTGGCATTATATCTTCTCAAGCAATGAAAGTGATGTCCCAATGTTCAACACCGAGGAGATATTATAGCAGAAATAATAATTCTGGCATAGCAAAGCATACTCTCAGTAATCTTGTTGATAATGCAAGTCTTACTTCTGAGTTGCACTGAGTTTCCAAAACACTGAAAAACAATGAGAGCCAAAAACAAAGATGGGTCACTTTATAAATCATTGTGCAAACAAAGAACACATGCGCACAGCCCATTATCTTATCACTGCACTAATATTTCTTGGCATTCTGTGCTGACAAATGCACTGCTACGTCCTTCCTTGAGCGGTAGTCATAACTTCCATATCATCACGGCATCTTGGGATATACAGAGTAACACAAGTATGTTCCCAAATGTCCTGTGGGTATTTTTCTCCTGTAGTCCACGAATCTGTCTCCAGGTCGTAACATTCTATGGCAGCTATAAAATATCAAAGATAAGGTTCCACTTAAAAATGATGTATCCTGGGATGACATGCAATTTAACAGATAGTAAAATGTCCATTAAGAAAATTTTCATTTTTTACTCTCCAGTGCACCTATCAAATTCTTTGAAGTTTCATTTTGAACTCATATTTTATGAATGTTAAAGTGAAGCGCTCAACATACTAATATAAAGGTCCTCTTATACATTAATAAAACAAAGAATCTACTAAAAATATTTTATTTGCAATTTTTCTATTCATAATACTGTATAATCAAGACTTTTCTGTTTCTGACATCAAATGAAACCACACATTATTCTGAGTTGATTCTAATATCTTTCAGTTTTTCTACTTCATTACAAGAATTTCTGATATTTTACTTTCAAATTTTGGTAAAGAATTAAATTTAACTAGCCATTTTGACAATTTCTACATGGGAGTCTATATAATTATAGTCTATACAGATTCTTCCTCTTCAAACATCAGTTGACAAAGCACTGTTAATGAAGACAATAGTCTTTGAAACATGTCCAGTTATGAAGTAAGTTAAGTGAAACTAAAAGTATCTATAAGTTGACTCTAATTCTACAAATCATTTGAAAAATTTCATACTATCTGAATCTAGCCTTAATATTGCTTGTTTCAAGTAGAAGACACAAAACTTTAATTCTCTGTGATTCAGGCCACATAGAATTATTACTTTTTCCTTCTGTATGCTTCTGAAATATTTTAAAGAGTCTCAGTGAAGTATAGTTACCTGTAGCTCGATCAAACATTGCATCACTGTGGAATCCTCCAATGAAATATATCTTGGTGTCAACAGCTACAATTCCAGCGTGGTACCTTGGTGTTGGCACATGCGTGACCACTTCCCAGCAATCAGCTGCCACGTCATAAGCATCTACTGTGTCTACCAGCACACGGTTGCCTGTATCTGCATCTTCAAACCAGCCTCCACATACATACAATCTGTTTCCAACCACCAGCATCACATGATCAGCTCGTGGTGTCAGCATTGGTGCTCTGTGTTCCCATACATCCGTGATCACATTATAACAACACACTGATCCTAGTACTAGATCCCTGTGGAAATACAGAACAACTGACTTTAAAAGCAGTGAAACAACAATAACATAATTTATTAAAATTGTGAGTGGAGTGGTTTCATTTACTAAGTTTTCACTCAGAACATCTTTCAAACATGTGTCTCCATTGTATGCTGGCATCTGGAAGGGAATTCCCTAATTTAGTCTTGGTTGTACTGACATCTAGCTATCTAGTGGAAAACTCCACTATATCATCTATAAACAAGATTTCAAAATGCATTATTAGACAAATCCACACTTTTGACAAATTTTTATATTTTTGGCAATGTGGATTTTTTCCTTATACAGTGTAGTCTGTTACTTTTTGCCAATTAGCCTTTTCCCACATTTACTGTTGTATTAGTACAAAGCTACTATGGTAAAGTAATTTAAATATGGAGGATTATCTTATGCTGTTTAAATCTCTAAGTGTATTTTAAATAAATTTATTCTTTCAGTGATTTAAATGCTGCTTTGGCAACAGAAACTGAAATCTTTAAATACATTTTAAATACATAAAAACATAACAACAATACTATAATTCTAACTTCATGTTAATTGATTAATTCAGTCCTACCTGTCCAGTCCACCTGATACATAAAGGCAGTGTCCCCATGCAGCTCCTGCATGCTGTGTACGATAACCTGGAAGATGTCTGACACTTTCCCAGCTATCAGTCTCAGGGTCATAGCGCTCACAAGCACTTACTTCTCCCTCTTCTCCCACTGCCTCAATATCGTCCATTTCACTAGCACCTCCAATGGCATATAATCGACCTGATACAACATTTAATGAAAAACGACACCTTTCCCTTTGCATGGGTGCCATCGTGGTCCACTTATTGTAACGTGGGCTGTATCGGAAACCAAAAGGATGGATATTCTCCTGAAATAATAATTAGCATTTACAACTAGCTGTGTTAAAAACAGTATGCAGTAGTTCTTTATTTTTATGTTTCAAAAACCTCTTTGCCACTTCATGTGGAATCCAAACAGAATAATCCATCACAGAAATGATGAGTATCAGAAGTCAAAGCAGAGAGGTATTTACAAAAATTGCATTACTAATTAATTATAATGATTAACGGGGAATATACAAGGGTTGGAACTTAAATAGTGGCAACACTGCCGCAGAGTCGCTATGCAATGGAGCGTAATATTGTCGCTGACCGCACATGTTAGTTACATACCTACCTTACCTCTGAGCAAATAGACTCTCCTTTACCACATTATGTGCATGTGCAATGGTGAGAGAAAGTCTTGTATAAGCTAGTGGTCTAATGTAATGTCATGATACTTTCGAAGCAGGAACAACAGAATTGGATAAAGATTGAATGTGCCACAGGTTGTACAGCATGATAGTGTCATCAAGGTCTTTAAGAGGCTTGTAGAGAATCTGTGCACTTCGTGGCACTTGGTTCAAAACTGTTCCAGAGATTTGTCAGGTAGTAGACCGCTCCATTCAAACTATGAACAGAACCGGCGCTGCTGAGGGTATCCTACAACTTCCACAGCGCTGGCATCAGGTTATACACAACACTGGTGATTACTTTGAATGACAGCAAAACTTGGTAACATGTTTAAGAGGTAGAACTGGAACTTAAAAATTCAATGCCACAACTGGGATTTGAACCACAGACCTTCCGCTTGCCGGGCGGACGCTCTACCACTGAGCTATTGTGACAAACTGCCAGAATGGCATTAAATTCTCAAGTTAGTTCGTATTTTTTCCTGGTAAACCACAAAGGCAGTCTCACATCAGAGACAATTACCCCAATGGTGACTTACTATTGCAAGTACTTTGTATCCCAGGATTAAATAACCTTCACATGGTAATTATTATTTATTTATGCCAACAAACTTACTGTTGGTGTTTTTAAACACACAAGCCGTGTGTGGGCAAAGTTTAAGAGGTAGAACTGGAACTTAAAAATTCAATGCCACAACTGGGATTTGAACCACAGACCTTCCGTTGTTCAAATCCCAGTTGTGGCATTGAATTTTTAAGTTCCAGTTCTACCTCTTAAACTTTGCCCACACACGGCTTGTGTGTTTAAAAACACCAACAGTAAGTTTGTTGGCATAAATAAATAATAATTACCATGTGAAGGTTATTTAATCCTGGGATACAAAGTACTTGCAATAGTAAGTCACCATTGGGGTAATTGTCTCTGATGTGAGACTGCCTTTGTGGTTTACCAGGAAAAAATACGAACTAACTTGAGAATTTAATGCCATTCTGGCAGTTTGTCACAATAGCTCAGTGGTAGAGCGTCCGCCCGGCAAGCGGAAGGTCTGTGGTTCAAATCCCAGTTGTGGCATTGAATTTTTAAGTTCCAGTTCTACCTCTTAAACTTTGCCCACACACGGCTTGTGTGTTTAAAAACACCAACAGTAAGTTTGTTGGCATAAATAAATAATAATTGGTAACATGTATCTCTTTTGTATCAGTTGGAAATAAATGTTGTTGTTGTTAGCTAATGCTGGATTTCTGACAATGAAGTCATTAATCCTCTTGCTCTCCAATAGCAGTAATATTAACTGCTTTTTAGTTGCCACTATTAAAGTTCCAACCCTCGTACTACCCATTTATGAAATATAAGCATTTCTTTCCTATTGCAAAAATGTTTTCCCCTTTTGTCAAGCAACACCAGCTTCATATTGTACATATGTTGTAGCTTATTACCGTCTCCTTTTATTTTTACTCTTAAAAACCATTTCAGCACCAACCAAAATGTATATGCAAATTAGAAATTAATAATAACTTTATATTACTTTTAAAATACTATACATGTATGCTGTTAAGTACATTGTTTTCCTTGTTTTATGCTATACATTCTTGAGTCCTTTTCCTTCTATGCTGAGTGGGATTTGAGCTTGGTTCATTAAGACAATGCAGTGGTTGTTCATATAAGGGATTA
The DNA here is from genome assembly GCA_030765045.1 of Tenodera sinensis. Lineage (NCBI taxonomy): Eukaryota > Metazoa > Arthropoda > Insecta > Mantodea > Mantidae > Tenodera > Tenodera sinensis. The sequence continues at coordinate 27,672,825 of CM060965.1, forward strand.
CTAATTACACATGGAGAAGATACAAATCTTATAGTTTTAGGCTTTGAATTACCTATAATTTATAAAAAATTATGCAAATTAAATTTCCTTTGTTTCTAAGCCATTTGTTTTGCATGAACTTCCATGCATTACATAGAAATTTTTACGTAATTTTCCTTCAGTACATTTCTTAGCATGTGTTGCAAACTTGATTACAACTAGACAAATACTTCCATTGGGTGCTTCTGTATCAACAAATATTAAAATACAAATGGGATAAAACTGGTGTCAGTTACAATAGCGACCAGTATAAACAAATATGACACCAATGATAGGAATGAATATTCCAGAAACTGCAGTCTGCCTTTGATTTCAAGAACTTGCAGCAGATACTAAGATAAATGAAGCTTGTAGTCTCTAAGTTATTATTACATTTATAGATTTACATTGATCCACTGTTAATAGCTTCAGTTTTTTCATTACACTTATTTATTGTCTGCCAGGACCTCTACTAGACTAACCAGCAGTTGCAGAGAGTGCCGAAGAAGTGCAAGGGAAACACACTCTAGCAATACATGACAGACCAACACTTGTTTGTCATACAGCAAACAGGAGCAGAGTGCATAAAATTACAGTCAATATGCAACCAAGGCAAAATCATCTCTCTTGGGAACATCATTGCTAATGAGCTGTGAGATGTTAAAGGCGATACATGGAGCAAAGGGAGTAAAGCAATTATTTTGTTGTTGTTGTTGTTAGCTAATGCTGAATTTCTGACAATGAAGTCATTAATCCTCTTGCTCTACAACATTTTTCAGTCATAGAGCAATAGCAGTATAGTAACCGCTTTTAAGAGAGCACCATATTTTTATGTTTTGGCAGTCACATCGCTCTCTCACAACCCCCAGAATGTCTGGAGGACCACACCTGTCGTTGGTTTACGGGTCTCACTGACCTAACCGGGAGACTTATCAAAATAAATTCACCGACCATATCCTCTGATTACCAATCAGAGGACGCATTACATGCCATGACAGGTCAGCATGTTAGGGGTTAAGATTTTATAGAGAAATGGAGAGGTTGGAAAAATAAAGACTCCCTAGCCCTCGGGAACCCTAATAGCATCAGGGTCGGAAGAGAACAAGAGATGACCAAGGTAAGGTCAGATAGAAAAGTTACAGTGAGAAGCAAAACACCAGTAAGTGAAAGTAATGTTCTGCTCAGCTTGGGTACTAATGTATTTTGTATGCACCTGTAATTGGGGTAGCTTGTTTGTCTCACACTCATAGGTCCCAAGTTTGGCACCAGGTTACAGTGGGTTATCTGGGTGGGGTATTTCCTTTGTCTCAGAAGATGAATGTTGGAGAGCTCTGAGCCCTAGGGTCCCTTTTGTGCATCATTTCAAGTGTTTAATTCACCATCCAATATTACCTACCTGGTTAAAGGACATTAAACACAAAAACAAAAATAAAAATAAAAATAAAAACAAACTTAAGGACTAAAAACTTCACTTATCTTGGTAATGCTGTAAGTAAATTGAAAAATATGTCAATATTTCTAAACACATTCTACTCCAATTTACTTGTAATGAGTTTTGACTAGTTTTGAAGAGGGTCCTCTCCATCATTCACCTGTTGATTGACTGGTTCAACATCAGATAACTGCCCGGTATGCTGTTCTTCCTATTGGCTAGTCATAAGACATTGTCTATGATTAGTATGTTGAAATTCATCAGCCAATCTCGATGCTTAATAATGTAAATATTTTCCCACACTGTTAACTCCCAATAATTTTTTGCTGGTTTTAAAAGTTGGATATTTAGGTTGATATTATGATTGCAAGGCCAAAAGTGGTGAGCTATTATTTATTTATGCCAACAAACTTACTGTTGGTGTTTTTAAACACACAAGCCGTTTGTGGGCAAAGTTTGAGAAGTAGAACTGGAACTTAAAAATTCAATGCTACAACTGGGATTTGAACCACAGACCTTCCGCTTACCAGGTGGCTGCTCTAACCATTCAGCTATTGTGACAAACTGCCAGAATGGCATTAAATTCTCAAACCAGTTCGTATTTCTACCTCTCAAGTGGTGAGCTAGCTATAAAAGATCATTAATAACTATGAATTTGAATTTACTTAGTTCCAATCTTATACATTTTGAGTAATCCTTGAACTTGGGCCCCAACCCTTCACAATATATTTTACACAATTACATTTTGTTGTGGATGTGTTTGGATCGTGCTCATCTTTACTATTGTTCTTTATTTATAGCCTTTCTCTTTTATTTTAATTTGCCTTAAATCCTTTTATTCTTTATCTGCATATATCCCCTTTCTTTATAATTTTTCTTTTCTCTGTCTTTTTATCTTGTTCCCTAATATTTTGTATCATCACTTGCTATTTAACATGTTTCTACTTTTCTTTCCTTCTACCTATGTATCCTACTTCATGGATGCTTCCTTGGTTTTACTTTTACAATCACACATTAATTTGACTAATTATCTTCCCCAACCCTTTCATGCCTAACTGCAAGTTTCAAAATCATTTGCTCTGCCTTGTATTAATAACTACCAAACTATGAGTTGTAACAAAACTGATAAACTAATTGCACCTCTTAATTTCTATATAATACATATTAAAAGGTTTATATTACACTGCATGAAATTTTTGTCTTATATTGTTCCAAAGATATGACTTCTGCTCCAGCTTTTACATAAACATAGTTATCACTCCATCCCCATCTGTAAACTTATTGTACCTTGATATACACTTGTTTATAAATTAGGAATATAAAAATGTTCTGTCCATTCACAGGAGGAAATAAGCATTCAAGATAAACTAAAATAATGAGGTGACTAAATTTATTGAAATATATACACTTTTCTACAATAAGACTTTATGCCACAGATTACACACTGTTTGTTGGATGGATCCAAGCTATTAAAAACATGTGGCATCAAAATGGAACAAAAATGAATCTGTGTATATAATTTTATTACCTGAAGAGATTGATTGAAGCAACCACCCACAACATACAGATCGTTATCCAATACAGCAGTGCCAAAATTGCACTGTTCAACATGAGGAATGGATGTTAGATGGCGCCATTTGCCCACACTTGGTAAAAAGTACGTTATCTCATTAGTAATTCCACCAATGCCAAACCCACCAACTTTCACCACTGCCAGCTCCATTCCTCTTGAGTTCACTAAGGGTGAAGTTGCTTTCGATGATACTGTAGCAACAGCAACTGCAGAACGCAGCCTGCTTTGTCGATATGTCTCTGATAGCATTAAGCGATACAACTGTTGGTCCTGCATTTAAAAGACACAATAAATCAAAGATATGTAATTCAGTGTATATTTTCCTGAAGATAAAGCCTCGACCAGGAGCTTCATAAAACATGAGTATGAAACTGTAAAGTTTGCAAATTTGAGTTTTAGCATTTTAGCATTCAGTGTTTTCTTAAATAACAGATATATTTTTGTGCTTACACTGAATTTTAAATGTAAACAAACTAAACATTTGGTCTGAAGGACACAAACTCAATTTATACCATTTCTTAAAGACCAGTCAACAGCAGGAAAATACTTCAATTGAAGCACATACAAGAAAACTTCACACAAAAAAGTTAATTGAACAGAGTGGACACATTGTCCAGCTACTTGCTTGAAACATATGATATACGAGTTGTGATCAAAAACTAATGAGAATTTTTATTTTTCTTAAAGAACATTTATTTATTCATCAACTTTGTCCCCTTCAAAGTAATCCCCCTCAGATATAATAAAACTGTGCCAGCACTTTTTCCAATCTTGGAAGCACTTCTGGAACTCACTTTTTGTTATGATGCTCAGCTCCTTCAGTGATTGTTTTTATTTCCTCAATGGTTACAAAACGGCGTCCCTTCATGGTTCCCTTTAGCCTTGTAAATAGAAAGAAGTCGAGGGGGTCATGTCTGGTGAATATGGTGGCTGAGGCAACATAACAGTTTTGTTTTTTGCCAGAAAATCACAAACAAGCATTGAGGTGTAAGTGGGAGCATTATTGTGATGCAATTTCCATGAATAGTTTTGACACAATTCTTGTGCTTTTTTTTTTTTTTTTATTTTTTTTATTGCTTCACACAAATGGCACATAACTTCCACGTAGTATTCCTCATTGACCATATGACCATAAGGCAGGAACTCATGATGTACTACATCTTTGTAATTGAAGAAAACAGAAGAACCTTCACGTGTGATCAAACTTGTCACACTTTTTTCCATCTTGGCTCTTCAGGCAGTTTCCACTGGGACCATTGGGCCTTGGTTTCAATGCCTACACATATACCAATATTTTGTCACCTGTCATAACCTTCTTTAGACTGTAATTAATGTTCTTCCACACAACAGCTGTGTGTAGGACAGAATTGGAAAGGGTCATGGCATTGCATGACCTTCTTTAAAAGTTCTGGGTCATTGTTGACTTCATTCAGCAATTCCTGACACCGTTTTTGGTTGAAATTCAACAGTTTCGGAACAAACTTTGCTGCAACACGTTTCATGCTCAAAATATCTAAAAAAATTGCTTGACATGAGTCAAAGGATACGCAGACATCATCAGCAATCTCTCTGATGACAATTCACTGATTTTCCAGAAGCACTTTTTTTACTTCATCCACATTCTCATCTTGATGTGTTAGAGCATCTAGGGTGGTTGTCTTCAACATTTCAACCCTCTTAGAAGTACCTATACTACATGTAAACTCTTGCCTTACTCATAGTAGATTCTGCAAAAGCCATAGTCAACATTTCAAATGCAGTGCTGCACTTTATTCCATTTTAAAGCAAAATTTAATGCAAATTCTTTGATCCATCCTTTACGAAAGCAAAAATTTAACAAAATTTGCAAAACACTCACAGACACATATGATCTTTTTGGCTGTGAACAATAAACTATATTTTTAAAACAGCAAAAATATGTACATCAGAAACGTGTGTATGAACAAGATAAAAAAATTGTTTTGAAAATCATAAAGAGATGTATAAAGCCTGCAAAATTTAAACATTCCTGTTACTTTTGATCACACCTTGTACATGCTGTTGCGGGAAAAGCATATATAACAAACAGCCCCAGTTCCATTATATAACAGAATGATTCAAATTAATACCATCTTATGCAGATATTGAAAATATCTCATACATCATTTTAACAAACAAAACAGGTCAAAATTAACAACATATAATAGGAGAGTCAATAACCTAAGAACCGTCCGAGTGTTTTTCTACCCACCACCCCTCCACACACACCCACACCCACACACAGACAGACAGACAGACAGACACAGACACACACTTCTTATGCATCTGTGCGAAGAGCTACTAAATTCTCAAGTTAAAACCACATAAAATAACCGTGGCACTTGCTCTTCAACCAGGCACACATTTTGTGAGTGGAATCTCAGTAGTGTATATAATGGCAAAATAATATTTTTCACAGACAAGGCTTGGTTCTATTTTCATGGATATGTATGTACACAAAATAATCATTATTGGAGCTCTGGCAAACCTAATATTGTTCATGAAGTACCCCTCCATCATGAAAAAAATTGGTATATGCTGCGCCATAAGCAAAGAAAAATTGGTGGTAGTAGTAGTAGTCTAATGCCCTGTTGCTTGGATATATTGTATAGCTCCATTAGTGATCCAAAGGTTATCTAGAGAGTCATACAAGGGGGAGATGAACGAAGAAAAAGTTATAGGGCCAATTCTTTTGAGTCAACAGTTAATGACTGTACATATGTGAATACAATTTTGCTTCCTCCCTCCTTTTTTAAAGAGAATTAACAGACAGGGGGCATAATTTTGCCTTTTTTCAACAAGACTCTGCAACAGCTCATATGGCCAATATTTGAATGAGAATAATTGAAAGAGTAATTATTATTTATTTATGCCAACAAACTTACTGTTGGTGTTTTTAAACACACAAGCCGTGTGTGGGCAAAGTTTGAGGTAGAACTGGAACTTAAAAATTCAAGTTAGAGCAGCCGCCTGCTAAGCGGAAGGTCTGTGGTTCAAATCCCAGCTGTGGCATTGAATTTTTAAGTTCCAGTTCTACCTCTCAAAAATTAAAAGAGTGTTTGAGGACAGAATTATTAGTAGAGATTTGTGGCCCCCTCAGTCATCAGAGTTAACTCCCTGGATTTCTATCTCTGAGGTAACTTACAGCTTGAATTATACAAGATAAACCCACATACCCTGGAAGAATTAAAACAAAATATCCCCTAGGAAATTGCCAGCATTTGTCAGTGTGAACTATGGCAAGTGATGGATAGTTTCCTAAGAAGGTGCCAAAAATGTATGGACAATGGTGGTGGCAAGTTTTAGCATTTCCTTTCATAAAATTGGTTACTAAAGCCTTTAAAAATATTTTTAAAAATGTTGAATGGTTGCACTCATACCATTCTATGATAGCAGCAGATGGCAATGAATAAGATGACATGGACAGGAAAAACATTGCACAGCCAGTTAATAGTTCACTAATATCATTGATATTTTCTCTGTCTGTAGTATGCATTACATATGAATGCAAATGTTCATCTTACATATTTCTTTGAAAGAACATTAATCAACTCTCTATCTGGACAAGCTGCATACTTGGTGCACATGCCTAGTGGATAATCTAGGATCAAGGAGGAACACTGGTTAAAGCAGGTTGAGGCACCTGCTTAATGTTTTTGGTCCATTTATATCTGATTGAGGTATTTCCACAATCCTGTTTATTTGTCACCCTGCTTAGTATTTCACATGATCATAAGCAGGGCCCAGATGTTTATGACCTAAAAATGTTAGAAATACGCAAGTACTTATGACTGAAAAAATTAGAAAATATGACAATAAATATGACCTAAAATTTTTTGGGTGCATTTTTGAGATCTTCAAAATTTTAATGCTGTTTAAATTAACATTATATTGAAAATCTACTTTAAAAATCTAGCATACTCAATAATAAATAAATAAATATTATTAATTTTATTCTTGAAGGAGCATAAACTTTCACGGCCAGAGTCAATATATCTAGGAGGTATTTCCGGGCTGTTATGCCGTGGTCTGCTGGAGTTTAAGTACCCAGACGTTTCGTCCACAACTGCGGCAGACATCTTCAGTGACACGATCGTAGTCCCTTCAGAGAAGTTAATGTGCTGTCTGAGGTGTGGACTGTCTGAGCTACTGTACTGAGCAGAGGCCACTCAAGGGAAAAATACAGTAACTCAGACAGTCCACACCTAAGATGCCATGTTAACTTCTCTGAGGAGACTACGATCGCGCTACTGAAGATGTCTGCCGCAGTTGTGGACGAAACGTCTGGGTACTTAAACTCCAGCAGTCCACGGCATAATAGCCCGGAAATAACTCCTAGATATATTTATTCTTGAACTTTGCACAGAATGAAATAAATGAAACGTTTTGAAGGGCGATCAGAAAGAAGAACTACAGTAGCAAATTACACAGATTTTAAAGTTTTCAAAACGGAACAATTTGCATGCAACATTGTAACAGAAAAAATCCTCCTAATATTACAGACAGAATTAGGAGATGTAAAAGATTGTCTTTGGGATGACTGCAAGCATATGTGCAAAACTGGAATAGAAGTATAAAAATATGACGAAAATACAAAAATTTAAGAGAAAATAAGATAGCATGAAAAATGACAAGAAAATGACAACAATAAAAAAGCCAAAATATGAGTTTATATGACCCATGAGAATTGCATAATTTTAATTGCCATTGATAAAATCATGCTTTGCTTATATTTTCCATAGCTAAAACTATGGCATGTCATAAACATCCAGGCTGTGGTTATAAGAAAGCCAGATATTTCTTTTTTCTAAAAATGCTCGTTTTGGATCCAGGAGACCTCAAGATGAGTATTTCCATTCAAATTTGAATGTCTAACTTTTGGGTTACATTGGCTAAATGGTGGCAGAAGTACTTTATAGAAATCAAATTCTAATGCAGCGTGCTACTAAGGAATGAAATATGGGTTTATTTTCTAGCCTATAAAAGTATGTGTATTTTAAATTTTTCACTTAAACTTCAAGTACCTGATAGCATCCTAGTACAGCATCCAACTCCCAAGGCAAGATTTCATTGAAGTGTATCCTGCGAAGGAGCCTCTGTGCAATGGAATGAGGCAGGTTTCGTGATGATTGTGACAGCCACCGCAGGACAATTCGTAAAACCTCAGCTTCAGGACAATCTACAGGGAAATCACAGGCCAGAAGATGCTCCAATTGCTGAGGAGCAAGTCGCTGGAACTCTGCTGAGCGAGAAAACTCCCTTAGGTGTCCACTCATCAGCCGATAAACTCTTCGACGCAGCTGAGGCAGAGAGTATGTTTCTGCAATTGTTGCTATATCTACACAGTTTTCCAGGTCTAGCTGAGCCTGCAAAAAATTAAATTCATCATGGCTTACAAAAAGAAAAGCTTAATTGCAATTACAATTTTGTGTTTAGCTAACCAAATTTAGGATAGTTATCACAAAAAGCCTTCAAATTTAAATTACTCTTTTAATTTATTTAAAAACAATTTCATAGTACATGTTAAAATACTATTTTCCTCAAATTAAAAAAAGGAAGGAATTAAGGGCCTTGAGAGGTAGAATGGGAATTGAAAAACTGAAAAATTCAACAGCTGTGATCTGAACCACAGATCCTCCATTTAAATTATAATAACCAAGGGTCTCTCCTATTTTGTGATAAAATGATAAAATTTAATTCTGGATAATATACACTATGGTTAGTTCAGAAATACATAAAAAAAATGAAACTTCAGAATCATGCATACTTATTTTCTGCCTGTAAAATAAAAAAAATGTATGTTTTGCTATATTATCCATTTGCATACAATAATTGAAATTGCTCTGATAGTTTCTCTGTCCCCATATAACTTGCACCAAGTTAAATCTCATATAAACCTTCTTAAATTTTTGATACAATCATATTCAGAATTAATGTCCATCACCTTAAAAATGTACCACATGGCTATGCATTACACATATAATAATTGTTTTTAGCCAGATTACTTGCACAAATGGTTCCAGGAATTATTCTATTTCCATGTTAGGTAGTTTTCCAGGTTAGAGTATAATTCAACAGAAATAGCTCTGCTTCAAGATTTATTTTCCATTTATCTAGATTTCTGCTATATAGGGGATCCAGTTGAGGCAAGTTTTACTGTACTAGCTGCTTTAAATCTTAGAACACAATTTAATTAATTTCTTCCCTTCAGTACTCTTTATGAAATGATTGCACAGTGATTTAGACATTTTTATGATGAATCATGTCCTTTTCCTCGTATACTCATAATTTTGTAAAGTCCTTGTGATATTCCCAATAAACAAAAAACTGTGTATGAAATATATAGAATGATTTATTTCTTATATCTTTGAGTCTTCCAAATTCTGGAAATGTTCTATAAGAATATTATAGCAGTGAAAAAATAACGAGAATAGATAAATAATTTTTAAAGTAATCATGGTAGATTTTATTTTAAACTTGTGTATCTTCTGTTTGGTACTTAAGTTATTTAATAGTATAAAAGACTAAATAGTTTTCACATGATATAGCAACTGTGAAATACATTCAATGAAACTGGTACAAAACTGGTGATTCCCCATCCCAACAACTAAAATATTTTGGAAATGACATATACTGTGTAATCAGATATAATTCGCTGTTAATTATATATTAGTTGAATAACTTATAATATTACTCGTAAATAATGCTCTCCATTTATATAATTATTTAGCACATACTGTAAATGAACTTTATTACAACATGCTGAGGAAATATCAAAACCTTCTTAAACAAGGACTATTAAAAGGTTTTGACATTCAACAATTTAATTACGTAATCTGTATAATTACGATGCTAAATCCTACACACCCTTGCGCACACCCTGAATAAAATGTAAACAAAAAAATAAGTACAATTTGTATTGATATAAGCAGGATATGATTGATTATTTATTTATGCCAACAAACTTACTGTTGGTGTTTTTAAACAACACTGGTTTGAGAATTTAATGCCATTCTGGCAGTTTGTCACAACAGCTCAATGGTTAGAGCAGCTGCCTGGTAAGCGGAAAGTCTGTGGTTCAAATCCTAGTTGTGGCATTGAATTTTTAAGTTCCAGTTCTACCTCTTAAAAGGATATGATTGATTTAATTTAAAAGGTGAGTCAATTAACCATGGAAACCCAGTTATTGTCCGGTTGATAATGGAGGAAAGTTAACCTTCAAAACACGTCCCGGAAAACTATGTTGTAAGTGTTGTTCAGTGTTATTAATTGACTCACCTTTTAAATTAAATTAATTACAACAACACTGTTTTCAAACTTCTATGAAAGGAAGATAAGGATATGATTGTTTTATCTCTTCAGTTTTCTTAGTTGCTATATCAAGTCGATCTACATTTATATTGCTAGGAATAAAGTATCTGCAGTTTTGTCTTTTCTTTTTTAGACATTTTCTATGGATTGACAATACAAATAGAGAATTACCAAAAGTTCCAAGATTAACCTACAACACACGTAAGCACAAACTTTCTCTTTTTACAATGTTAGTAAAATTAGCTGAAATAGTATCACTGAAACTCGAGAATAAGCAACTATGTGAATGTTTACCTGCAGATAATTTGAACAAGCTTCTACAACAGCTACAACTTGTACATGACTAGCTGCAGACAGGACATCCTGGATATTGGCAAGATTAAGGGCTAGGCGAGAAGTGTATGCATAATCCAGGAGTAGACGCATGCCTGCTGCAGTCACTCCATTTAAACAGATCTCACTTTGACGGGACTCTCGCATCGCATCCGTAAACATGGCTCGGAAATAATCACTGCATGAGGCCAGTACTGCTCGGTGTGCCTTTGGAAAATTACACAACATGTGTGACATTAAAAACAGAAAACATTATTGTAATTCATACAGGATGGAAAAAGTTTTCCAGCAACAATTGTCCATCATAGAGAAAATCCTCCTTGTCTATGGATTAAAACTTAATTATACATATATTGGGGATGATGAGAAGCAAAGTGATGGCAGTGAAAGTTCCAAGAAAAACTGATTTCGCTATTTGAAACAAACCTTGAAAATCATTTATGAAACAATTTTACTGTAATATTACAACTGCTCCAGTGATGAACATTTCAGGAGTACAACAAAATGGCTTCCTAAATCGGTTTGTTTCCTTTTTGAACTTAAATGCTACTTATTTTAAGACAACATTTGCTTTTGAACCTCTCATTACAACAAACTGCAGGGACAAAGAGAGGTTGGTGGAACTTTTTACTTTCTCTACTGGTAAGTAGGGGAAGTATTGTATTTCACCCAAAAATTCGATGTCGAAATTTCACTGGAAATATATGTTTTGAGACCCCTTGAATCCAAAAAAAGCATTTTTAGAAAAAGGTCCGTGTGTGTGTCTGTGTGTCTGTCAGTCTGTGGACAGCATAACTCAAAAACGAAAAGGCGGTTAAAAGCCAAACTTGGTATTTAAGTTTAATGTCTTTCAAGGATGTGACACGAAGATTTTGAAGAAAATAGCCCCACCCTACACTACCCTTTACATGGAAGATTTTTCGAAAATTTTGATTTTCTTGAAAATGGCTCTAACGATTTTGATTAAAATTTCATATGTTTGAGATATTTTGATGACAAATGAAATGTATATCTTGAATTTTCTGGCTACAGCCCCTGTAGTCGTATTTACTTTGGACGACTTTTGCATAACTGGTAAACCGTTAGAGATAGACCAAATTATACTATACAAAAAATTTAGATCTTGCTAAAATACACAATTTATGCCTCAATAAATTTTCTTGTAGGGTCAACCATTTCGGAGATATTTCTTGTTATGTGTGTGAGTTTCGGAAAACTTGGAACTTCCATGAAATGGATCATCGTTCATTTTTATATGTTAAGTGTGCAATATCAAGAGAATCTCAAACCTTTAAAACATTTGACTATCGCACAAAGCCTACTGTATTCTAAGTTCCTGTTGCACCTACAAGGAAATAAACAATAAGATAATTTGTAGAAATGTTTATCTTAGCTAACACGAAGAAGATATAGGAATATGAGTTTGTAAGAATGGTTAGTACAAGAGTAGAGAAAGTCATGTGAGTGTAACACATCAATTTTTTTTTTGTTGTATTTTAACATCCTCCAACAGTGTCATATCATTGTTGTTGTAGTGTTTAACGCCCGCTTTTACTACTACGGCACCGCAGGCGGTGACACTGATGATACATGGAATGAAGATGGAGCACCGGTGGAATGAGATGGCGGGGGAAACCGGAGCACCCGGAGAAAACCCGCCCTGACGCCGCTTCGTCCACCACGAATACCACATGCGGGTCCCTGGGATCGAACCCGGGCCGCCTAGGTGGTAGGCGAGCGCGCTAACCGCAGTGTCATATCAGAGATGAATGAATGAAATTAGTGAAATGATGCTCAAACGAGTCCAAGGTTCATAGAGTTTAAAGTTACCTGACATTCATCTTCTAAGGCTAAGGGAAAACCTCCAGATAAGTCACTGTAACAGAGGTTTGATCTCTGGATCTCTTGGATTTGAGGCAGAGATGCTACCACCATGCCACAGAGGCGTGAAATGGTGCACTGCACTTGAGGCCCCTGAAGTCTAGAGCCTAAAATAGCTCTTATCTAATACAATATCATATCTAACTGGTTACACAAGTACTCCCAAATCAGTGCCAAATTTCTACATTAATACCAATTTACAAACCTGATACTGACAGAAGTACACCAGAACCATTGTTTCAATCTGCACAATGTGTAAGTTACTTGAAAAATAATGAACAAATGCCTAAGATGGATCCTTGAATAGCGAAATTTCTTTAGTGCTGAACACACTGCTTTCAGACAGAGTCAGTCCACAAATGACACTTGATCACACTAGACACAAGGGAAAATGATTCACTTTATTCACAACTTTCTACGAAGTCAAATAGTAGAAGTGCAGGGAAATAATAGAAGATCAAAAAAACTAAAAACACAGAAAGAAGTCCCCCTAACTTTTGTTATCAGCATTACCCTCTTCCTGTTACTAACAGTATACTAACCATGTAAAAGCACCACTTCGTCTCCTCCTTGTCTTTTCACAGAGGATCTTATTATTTATCTTACTGCAAAGCTAAAAAAATTTTAATAACACAAGGTATTATTCAACCCTGTTTAGAAATTACAAAATTAGTCTAAGGAAACCAGATTTAAATTCTCAGGCACTAAAACTAAATATTTTCAAAGCAAAAGATACTCAATTGGCAGCCAAAAATTATTTAAGTGATAACATTCTAGCAGTGGTAGAAACAGTGAAACAATTAAGAGTTATATTTGACCAGAAGTTAACATGGGCTCCTCAATATAACCACTTTCATGATTGCAGAATATGTTGTTAGCTAATGCTGGATTTCTGACAATGAAGTCATTAATCCTATTGCTCTCCAATATTTTTCACTGATGATATTGAAGAGAGCAATCGCAGTAATAGTAACCACTTTTTAGAGAGCACCATATTTTTATGTTTTGGCGGTCACATCGCTCTCTCACAACTCCCAGAATGTCTGGAGGACCGTGCAGAATATGAACAGCTGAAAATACTTGCAGCAAATAATTGGAAAAACATAGTATTTTACTGAAAACTTAGAGAATCCAAACTGGATTATGTAGCATAATATATAATCATTTGCATTAAATAAGTTCAGCACAATTCAGACAACAGCATTTCAAATTATTTTAGGGGCATTACAAAACAATCCCTAATGCTAGTTTACAAATAGAAGCTAGTGGGCCCCACCCCCTTATAATGTGAAGGAAACAGTTGAGTACTTCTTATGGAATTAAAGTAGCATCCTCATCTGGTTCTAAAATGTTGTTGTTGTTGTTGTTGTTGTTAGCTAATGCTGGATTTCTGACAATGAAGTCATTAATCCTCTTGCTCTCCAATATTTTTCACTGATGGATGGGGCATTAGAAGTGGCCGGGCATATTTGAAGGTGGTCTCGATCCATTTCCTCTTGCAGATCACATAGAGGACAGAGTGGTGAAAAATATATCCCAATTCTGTTTAAAGCTGTTTAAACTGGTTCTAAAATAAAAACCTATTTCTAAAATAAAAAAAATAAAAAAAAATATATATATATATTTCTGAAAGACCATTCACAAAAGGTACATCCAGTGTCTTCTAAGACTGAAACTGTACTAATGAAAGAAATTTGCCGTTTTCCTACATCTCCACCCCTAATCAAAATGCACATACACATTCAAAATTATTAGAGAATGAACATTACATTGGAGAATTATGCTTCTTGAAATTAACATGAAAATGTCCTGTCTAGTTAAAAACCAAACTAATAATCTTACATACAAACAGTAACGGAAAGAATAATGGCAGTGTTATACAAATTATTTTCACATACCTATATACACAATGGATCACAGATTGAAAATGGTTGTGGATGTACTGTGGTTTACCTAGATCATACAGTACTATACACACTACCATCTCTTTACTTCGTATACAGCTGTGGGTTATATGCCATCAACAAAACATTACACCACATATTGAAGAACAACACAAATGAATCTTACCTAATAAACACATGCACGCACACACACCAATTCTAAATCAGTATACAAACTCTACAGATACCGTTTCTGCAAATGAATTAATCCAAGAAATTCACAAATTTTCTATATTTGTAATGAAACAAGGGTGAAGATAAGTAATGTGAATACCACCACTTAAGAGTATTTCATGCAATGAACATGCAGGCTGCTTAGCAAGGGAAGCCACAAGGCTACCAACACATGAACAGATATTCTTACCTCACAAAGATGCTACAAAGTATGGTATGTGCCAAAAAATACAGTAGTGGTTTTCGTGCAGCCCTAGTGCGCATGCCTGTGGAAACTGCAGCGTGTGATGACTTGGTGTGCAAGGTCTGTATTTCATTGAGGATGATGTTGCTGTTAACCAATATTAAAGGAGAAAGTTTTCATCTGTCCAAATCCACCCCAAACTGTGCCTGCATTGCTTCAGAGATTTGTCTCATTTTTGAGGACTCTGAAGCAATGTAAGTAACAGAATATGTTTCAAAATCTCCATGATCATTATGAACACTGTCTACAGTGCAATGGAACATATTTTGAACATTTAAATTACCATCGCAATAACTAGATAATAAAAATAACATAATTTTCCAGTACTATATAGTTTGGCGCACACTGTATGTATCCAAAAGATTAAACCACCTCTGGTAAACAACTTCGACACAATCACCTCCTAGCAAACTACAGAAAATTAAACACAAGATCACTGTAGAAATTGAGACAGAAAGACTAGGTTTTCATCACCAGAGTATGAATTGAACATAAAACATTAACTTATCCTCAATGCAACATCTCCTCCAAGAAAGCCTCAACAATCCATTACATGGTAAAGTACTCAAAATAATTCTTAAAAGTAGTAAATCTGTATAATGAAATATAACATAACATTACCTCACTGAAATTCATGAAACTATATTATATTAACATTATATTGTTTTTACACATGTAAATACCATCATCACTATTTTGTTGCAATATGACTGCTTTACTGCAAGCTGTCACTAAAAAGAAAAATCAAGCATCTTTAGATTAGTTTTTCATTCACCATTTTCGTAATTCTAGGGTCACTGAATATTCATGCCATTATTTAGCATATCTAGTTTATATGAATGATTTCAACAAAGCAGAAAAAACTCAACTTTGATGCTAGTTTTTGCTGTAATAACGTAAACAAATTACCAGCTATTATGGAAACCAGCACATGAATGTATAATATTTACAATGGAACTTGGATATTTAAAGCTGAAGGGACAAGAACAAAGTTTCAAATATCCAAAAATTAGAATTACAAAAGTTAAGTCTAAAATTGACATTTTAGCAATGCAGATACATATATCCTTCACGATTTTCTGGTTGTCTCACTCTTTTATGACTCTTTCCATTTTCACTTAAGGTACTGCTTAAAATTTTCTCCTTATTCTTCAGGTGAATTGACAAAGTGTGTGGCGGTACCCAGTATTCTTTTGTGATTTCAGATTTTTTTCTGCAAACCTTTCTCAATTTCTCAAATGACAGCAACTTTTCCCACAATAGTTACGTTCTTGTACTGGACATGCAGTTCGCTAAGTGACATAATGGCATTAATTTACAACAAACTGAACTGTAGGAAGCTCATGCAACAACCAAAGGCACATGTGTTTTAAACAAGGGGATATGGGAGCAGGTATAGGAGCTCAAGGCTGGTAGCTAGGAAAGCTATTGCACCCCCCAAACTGCATTCCAACAAAACAAACAACTCTGGAGAGATGCTCTCTTTTGCGGAAGCACATGGACTCATTAAATTTCCGTATTTAGATTAATTTTTGACTGATATTCTGATTTATGACTGTTTGGATTATTCGAGTTGCACTGTATATACTATATACACTCTAACTTCTTTAACTGATTATATCAGATGGTAGAGTTTCTTACTGATTAAGTTTATCTGAAAATACAAAAATCTGTCTTCAGAATTAGCTTTCTTCCTTAGGTTATTCCAATTTATGTATTTGTGTTTGTCTTTCTGAACTCACAAACTGTGATAAAAAAAAAAAAGCTTTAGTTTATCTGTCTCACTGCTCTTGTCAGACATAGTAAAACACAACATATATAAAAGTTTCTATTGTTGCTATAGTTAAATGATCCATTTGCCAAGAGTTACATACCTGGAATGCCTCACCTTCTGCTACCAGGGTCACATCAAGCAGCAAGCCCTTTGTACGAAGTGTATTAAGACCACAGAGCAGAGTACTGGTGTGGGATGGGGACTCAAAGTGGACCGTGTTAAGGGGCCGGTCCTGCAGGCCCCACTCCCTCACCCGTGTCATGCCCCCCTGCGTCTCATCTATTGCTCACCCTGCAATAGAAAGCCAATGCATTACAGAATTAGGAATGGGAAACTCTGCAGTGCAAATTACACTTAATACAAACAGCAACACATATCCTAAACAGTATAAAGATTACAAAGCTGTTAAAATATAACTATGTAAAGCAGTCATCTGTGTAAATTAAAAAAAATGTGCCAATGTTTCAATGTTCAATAAGCATACCAACATTACAGCATTTTTTATGATTCCAAGTTTAATATTAGACAAATGTAAATAAACAAATGCTTTAAATATATTTTCTATTGTGCTTAAACCTAATGAAGTCTTGGGGACTAATTGAATACTTCACACAAATTTGGCACCTTAGTCTTGGAAACTACCCAAATGCCATCTCCATTACTGCACTCTATCCTTGTGTTCTGTGTGGTTGTGAAATAACCATTGGAACACAAGAGCTGTAGTATCAGGAATTTAAGTTTTTGCTCCTGACAAGAATTTCAGCACTTTTATTTATGATGAGGATTACAACATTATAATCCAACATGAAAAAATAGAAAAATAACAAGAAATCTCTCTCCTAACTATGAAATGCAAGACAAAAATACCTCCCTAATGCTGGCTGCAATTGCTATTTTGGGTCAGCCCATAAAATGGTGCTGATGGGCTGCGAATTCAACTGCAGTGATTAATTTCTATGCCAACACAAGTAAGGCAAATTCACTGCATTGTTAAGAAGATGGTTGTTAGTTTTTTTTCTTTTTCACTTTTTCAGTTTTTCAACATCAGATGAATCAGTGGTACATTAATAGAAACCTGGTTTCTAAAGTGTCTCAGAAGAGTAGCATCATTGCTTTAAGGATTGGTTCATCAAATGCAAAAGATGTGATGTTGAAAGGGAATATTTTGAAAAACAATAAGGTAATTTCATTTTTTAAAAATTAACCCTGGATTGATTTTGTACAGCTGTTCAGTGTCACTCTCATAAAATTATAAAATGTGCACATCTGAGGTGTGGTTAATTTGAATGTTGTGTGAAAGAATGGTCAGAAAGTTGACATTAAATAAAACAGAAAATGTGCTAGTGTGACAAAGAGATAAGTATTATTTAGGAACTGATTTTAACACATTTTTGTGTAATGTGATCATGATTATATTTAAGTGCAAAATTATATCCATTC
Organism: Tenodera sinensis; assembly: GCA_030765045.1. Taxonomy (NCBI): domain Eukaryota; kingdom Metazoa; phylum Arthropoda; class Insecta; order Mantodea; family Mantidae; genus Tenodera; species Tenodera sinensis. Next base: position 27,690,966 of record CM060965.1, read on the forward strand.
ATATTGGACATGCACTTTCACAGAAGTGCAACAATTTAAACTCTATATCGCAGAAAAGCCTTCTGAAACAAATATAATAGAAAGTACGCCACTCTGTATCAGTTGCCAAACTTTTCATAACAGAAGCCACATTAACAATCAGAGAAGAGCTTGCGGGCAAAGCCAATTAAATTTAAGATAGGAACCATAAACTCACAGGCACAATGTGTGCAGATCACATTAGTTTTCAAACACAGTATTTTCACTAAAATCTACAGTTACATATTCACCGTCATTACATCCTGTTCTTCCACTGTTTGGAGCATAGGGCCTTAATGAAGCGTTTCCATTCAGGTCTATTTCTATTTCATTCTCTTTATTTCATTCCATCTCTTTCCCATTTCCTGCAATTCACTTTCCACTGTTCTATAAGTTATCCTTGGTCTACTTGTTTTCCTCATCAAGCCTTGCGGGTTCCAATCCAGAGCTTGTCTTTCAATAGAAGATTAAGGTTTACTTATAGTGTGTCCTAACCATTGTCAGTTCCTGTTTTATTTGTAGTTGTATGAGTATTTGCTTTGATTTCAACCACAGCTTTTGATTTGTTACTCCTCAGTCCATCTGATGCTTAATATTGCCACAAACAATTTATAAATGTTTCTAATTTATTATTTATTTGTGCAGGTATTTTCCATGTTTCATATCCATATAACAACACTGATTTTACATTTCTATTGAACAGATGTAATTACGTTTTTACAAATATATTCTTAGTCTTCCACATTTGGTGTAACGGCACAAAGGACACATAAGCTTTTTGGAAACCCTCACACTTACATATCCCCCCCCCACACACACACACAAACACATCATCCTCCATGGCCATTAGGGTACACTGAGTGAGTGTGTAGGGCTTAAGGACCCGTCGACAACTAGGTCATTAGGGTACACTGAGTGAGGTGTAGGGTTTAAGGGCCCGTTGACAACGAGGCCATTAGGGTACACAGAGTGAGGTGTAGGGTTTAAGGACCTGTCGACAACTAGGCCAATAGGGTACACAGAGTGAGGTGTAGGGTTTAAGGGCCCGTCGACAGCTACGCCATTAGGGTACACAGTGTGAAGTGTTTAAGTGCCTGTCGACAGCAAGGCTATTAGGGTACACATAGTGTGTAGGGTTTAAGGGCCCGTCGATACCAAGGCTATTAGGGTACACATAGTGTGTAGGGTTTAAGGGCCTGTCGACAGCTAGGCCATTAGGATACACAGTGTGAAGTGTTTAAGTGCCTGTCGACAGCAAGGCTATTAGGGTACACATAGTGTGTAGGGTTTAAGGGCCCGTTGATACCAAGGCTATTAGGGTACACATAGTGTGTAGGGTTTAAGGGCCTGTCGACAGCTAGGCCATTAGGATACACATAGTGTGTAGGGTTTAAGAGCCCGTCGACAGCAAGGCCATTAGGATACACAGTGTGTAGGGTTTAAGGGCCCGTTGACAGCAAGGCCATTAGGATACACAGTGTGTAGGGTTTAAGGGCCCGTCAACAGCAAGGCCATTAGGATACACAGTGTGTAGGGTTTAAGGGCCCGTCGACAGCTAGGCCATTAGGGTACAAAGACTAAGGTGTAGGGTTTAAGGGCCCGTTGACGAGGCCATTAAGGTACGTAGTGAGGTGTAGGGTTTAAGGGCCCGTCAACAGCTACGTCATTAGGGTGCACAGAGTGAGGTCTAGGGTTTAAGGGCCCGTTGACAACGAGGCCATTAGGGTACACAGAGTGAGTGTGTAGGGTTTAAGGCCCCGTCGACAGCTAGGCCATTGGAGTACACAGAGTGAGTGTTTAGGGTTTAAGGGCCCGTTGACAACTAGGTCATTAGGGTACACATAGTGTGTAGGGTTTAAGGGCCCGTCGACAACTAAGTCATTACGGTACAGAGTGAGTGTGTAGGGTTTAAGGGCCCGTCGACAACTAAGTCATTACGGTACAGAGTGAGTGTGTAGGGTTTAAGGGCCCGTTGACAACTAGGTCATTAGGGTACACATAGTGTGTAGGGTTTAAGGGCCCGTTGACAACCAGGCCATTACGGTACACATAGTGTGTAGGGTGTAAGGACCCGTTGACTACCAGGCCATTACGGTACAGAGTGAGTGTGTAGGGTGTAAGGACCCGTTGACAACCAGACCATTACGGTACAGAGTGAGTGTGTAGGGTTTACGGGCCCGTCGACAACTAGGTCATTAGGGTACAGAGTGGGTGTGTAGGGTTTACGGGCCCATCGACACCTAGGTCATTACGGTACAGAGTGAGTGTGTAGGGTTTACGGGCCCGTCGACAACTAGGTCATTAGGGTACACATAGTGTGTAGGGTTTACGGGCCCGTTGACACCTAGGTCATTACGGTACAGAGTGAGTGTGTAGGGTTTAAGGGCCCGTTGACACCTAGGTCATTACGGTACAGAGTGAGTGTGTAGGGTTTACGGGCCCGTCGACAACTAGGTCATTAGGGTACACATAGTGTGTAGGGTTTACGGGCCCGTTGACACCTAGATCATTACGGTACAGAGTGAGTGTGTAGGGTTTAAGGGCCCGTTGACACCTAGGTTATTACGGTACAGAGTGAGTGTGTAGGGTTTAAGGGCCCGTTGACACCTAGGTCATTAGGGTACACATAGTGTGTAGGGTTTAAGGACCCGTCGACAACTAGGTCATTAGGGTACACAGAGTGTGTAGGGTTTAAGGACCCGTCGACAACTAGGTCATTAGGGTACACAGAGTGTGTAGGGTTTACGGGCCCGTCGACAACTAGGACATTAGGGTACACAGAGTGTGTAGGGTTTAAGGGCCCGTTGATACCTAGGTCATTAGGGTACACATAGTGTGTAGGGTTTAAGGACCCGTCGACAACTAGGTCATTAGGGTACACATAGTGTGTAGGGTTTACGGGCCCGTTGACACCTAGGTCATTACGGTACAGAGTGAGTGTGTAGGGTTTAAGGGCCCGTTGACAACTAGGCCATTAGGGTACACAGAGTGACTGTTAAGAGCAGTCACTCAAGCTGCAGAGAGATTTAATTCCAAATCGCCTTATTAGGAATAGACAATACAAATTAATGTTTTCATCGTGGAATTTCAGATGAACTTGAGCAGTATTAATTATACACACTTTACCAACCATGTGCAACAGAGAAAGCAACGAGTGTATACATATGATCGTGGGAGTCCAAAAAGGTTAGCACAAACGGAGAAAGTGTTTATGCCACAGTAATGGTACATTTACACAACTTCCTTCTCGCTGCAATGGAACCATACACTCCAACTTTTTCTACAAAAGCGAAAACGCAGTTAATCACTTTTACTTTACACGTATAATAAACAAAGTATTGTATTCGACCCATAAATTCGATGTTGAGATTTTATCGGAAATATGTGTGTGCATCTGTGAACAGCATAACTCGAAAACGAAAAGTCTGTTGAAAACCAAAGTTGCTATTTAATATTTTCAAGGATGGGAGACGAGAAATTTCCTCCACCCTGAACTACCCTTTACAGGAAAATGTATGGAAAATATGATTTTCTAAAAAAATGGCTCTAACGATTTTGATTAAAATGTCATATGTTTAACATACTTTTATGGTAAATTAAATGTATATTTTGAATTTTCCGGCAATAGCCCATATAGTCCTGCTTACTCTTGATGACTTCTGCATAACTGGTAAACCGTAAGAGATAGACCAAATCTTATTGCACAAAAACTGTAAATTTCGTCAAAACACACCATCTATGTCAAATGATCTTTCTTGTGGGGTGAACTATTTCGGAGATGTTCCTTTTTATTTGTCAGATTTTTGCAACACTTAAATACCATTCTCAAATGGGAGGTCGTTATTCATTTATCTCTTGGTCTTGCAAAGAGAAAGGAATTTCAGTCATATAGCGGCCACTTTTCGGCCCCCCCCCCCTCCCAAACGGTTACTACTATTTTGATAAAAATGCCATAGATCCTAAAAGGTTCACATGGCAAATAAAACGTATGTATTGAATTTTCTGGGAGTAGTCTGGTAAGTTCTCTTCATTGGGAAGGAATTTTACACAACCACTAAACCATAAGATGTAGAAAAAGTACCACATAAAAACTTAGATCTCTTATCCCTTCTGGGAGGTATGGCACAGGGTGCACTCAACCTCGTTAAGTCCCGGGGGGACCAATTGAGTAGCTACTTGATGGAGAAGTAGCGGCCCCAGGAGAAGACCGTATAACTGGCCGAGAGGGCTCGGAGTGCTGACCACGTTCACCCTCCAGTACTGCACCCCACCAATGACGCCTGTAGTGGGCAGAGGTGGGGGACGCAGCTGCTGGGCGGTAAGCCTTGGTCCTTCATGGGCTATTGCGCTAGAGGTTTCATACAAGTTTTTGTAGCATTAGTCATTTCCGAGGTGTCCATTATTACTTTCTCTACTGGTAAGTAGGGGAAGTATTGTATTCCACCCAAAAATTCGATGTCGAGATTTCACCGGAAATATATGTTTAGAGGCCCCCTGAATCCAAAACAAAAGAATTTTTAGAAAAAGGTCCGTGTGTGTGTGTGTGTCTGTGTGTCAGTCTGTGGACAGCACAACTCAAAAACGAAAAGTCGGTTAAAAAAGCAAAGTTGGTATTTAAGTTTAATGTCTTTCAAGGATGCGACACGAAGATTTTGAAGAAAATAGCCCCACCATAAACTAACTTTTACATGGAAAATTTTTCGAAAATTTTGATTTTCTTGAAAATGGCTCTAACGATTTTGATTAAAATGTCATATGTTTGAGATATTTTTATGACAAATGAAATGTATATCTGGAATTTTCTGGCTATAGCCCCTGTAGCCGTATTTACTCTGGACGGCTTTTGCATAACTGGTAAACCGTAGAGATAGACCAAATCATGCTATACAAAAATGTAGATCTTGCTAAAATACACAGTTTATGTCTCAATAAATTCTCTTGTAGGGTGAACCATTTCGGGGATATTCCTTGTTATGTGTGTGAGTTTCGGAAAACTTAGAACTTACGTGAAATGGATAATCGTTGTTCATTTTTTATACGTTAAGTGTGCAAAGACAACAGAATCTCAAAGCTTTAAAACATTTGACTATCGCACTATTCTAACATTCCCCTTACACCTACAAGGAAATAAGCAATAAGGTAAGTTGTACAAATGTTTATCTTAACTAACACGAAGAAGATATAGGAATAAGAGTTTGTAAGAATGGTGCGTACAAGAGTAGAGAAAGTCATGTGAGTGCAACACATCAGATTTTTTTCATACTGTTGTCATTTTCATGGTGCTATCGGTGTTAAGTTGTTTCCGCCATAACATACAAAGTGCACGGAATTTAAAAGCTATTACTGGGCGAACGGTTCTTAAACATTCGAGTATCACTACTGTCTTTGTATCTATAACGAAACGTGTACCAAAACTATTTATGCAAACGTTTATGTCAAGTAACTTTAAATAGATAGATGAATGAGCTTTGCAAGGAGAGTTTGTAGAAGCTAAATAAAATGAACAATAGTAGGCACAGAAAGTCATGTGATTGTAACATGAATGTGAACTGCAATGTTAACATTTCCTAAACAATTATACAGGGCGGTCCATGTGGAACTGGACTAACAATTTTCCTCTGGAAGGTAATAAAACTTTTAAATTGAATTTTATTATCTCAGTGGCTATGGAAGAATCTATATTGGTAACCTTTTTTATTAAGTTTAATGTCTTTTGACTGGATAGTTCACATCGGACGATGAATGTATATGTTTAAATTGTGTTCAAATGTGTTCGGAGTCCATAGATTTTAAAGTTACCCGGTATTCTTTTCTCACGATAAGGAAAACACGCAGCCAAACTGAGACAAATGCAAACTAAGGCAGACACAAAATTTAATGGCAGCTGATAGATGACCACTTTATTATCAGATTATTCTCTTTCTTGTTGCGCAAATAAATTTTGTAGGTGCAAATGATATTTAGACCAATGGATTTACAGCGTGATTTCACAGCGCGTTTAATTATACAACACCGCAATGTGTGACAAGTTTCTGATTGATGTGTTGACAAACTACTATTGCCTCTAGTCTACTATAATTACCAATAGACAATAAGTCATAAGGCAAGGATGGATGATAGACCATGTTGCCCGCCTCTGGTGTGGGCACGCCTGTGTCTGCCTCATGTCATAGGTCCTGAGTGCAAACATAGGTTAGGGTGAGTTAATCAGGTACATTTTTTCCGGGGCTTTTCCTTATCCTAAAAAGACAACATTTAACTTTAAGTTCTATGGACCCAGGGCTCGTTTGAGCACCCTTTTACACATTTAATTCATTCATCGTCCGATATAACCTACTCAGTTGAAGTTAAACAAAAAGTATAGCAATATTGATCATCACAGAACCATTGTGATAATAAAACTAAATGTTAATTTTTAAATATTTTCCAGAGGGAAAGTATGTCTTCAAATGTATTAGTTTTATATGGATCGCCTTATAACTTCAAAATCTGCCACTTATCTGCATTACCTACTGTATATTCTGAACAAAAATTTACCTTTGAAGACGCCTCGGAAAAAAAAAAGTGTAAATTACATGACTACAAACTATTCTTACTCTCTCTCTCAAAAAGCTTAACGTTCTTTAACCGATAGATGATATCGAACTGCTTCTTTTTTATCTGATTACCCTCCCCTTATACAGGACTTAGAAGCCATTGCCTAGAGTCAGACGCCTGTCGGGGAGCAAATGAACCTATGGACCGGACAGAGTGAAGATCTGGAAGCGGGTGGTCAGCCAAGCACCAGGTATGGGTTTGGGGAAGAGGATGATATGAAATGCAGGCGAAATGGATGATTTGAAAGGTGATGATGGAGCAGTTGGTAGAATTAGTGACGGGGGGAAACCGGAGAATTTGGAGAAAACCCGCCCAGACGTAGCTTTCATTATAAAAACTATCGCTATCCTTGGGAGAGGCATTTTTAAATAAATAAAATCGATATAAATTAACACCTGAAAATGTAATGCAATTGCACAACTATAATTTTATAAACACACAATTCTTTAATTGGTACTCTGCAAAAACTAGATTCTCTAGCTTGAGTAATTCAGAAAATTGCTTCTGCACTTCATTGTCCCTTTAGAGAGCAATAATTTTAGCTTTATGTCAAGACGAATGAAAACAAAGAAATGCGCAAATTATTTTAAAAAGCTTCAATAGAGCGCAAGGATATCAGAAGCTCTTATGTCTTATATACAGTGCAAAAACCTCACAGATGCCTTTTATTGGCCGTCGTGGCCGGCCCTTTGTGTTTAACCTTTGATTGCAACTGCAATTCAGTGGCACAGCTGCTGACGTCATACCATCGCTTTATTGCAAATCACGGCAACCATTAAGTCGAAGGAGAACCAGCGAAGCAGCCAACATCTACCTCACGAACGCCCTGGATTTCTGCCCTAGGGTCTCCATTCCTTTCTGCTCCAGCAGCTGCTGCTAAGCTGCTATCAGATTGTGCCACATTTCCACCGAAAAGCCCAACTCAAAACTTCTTTACAACATTCTATACACCTTCATTTCACTCTGCAGGACTCAAGCTTACTAAAATACAAGGAAGACAGCCAAAGGACACGAGCTCTCATGACAAACATACGATGGGACACTTGCAACGCTACGTTCAATCCAAAAACGGGAGGGGGGGGGGGGAGATATTTCAACATTATTTGCACTTGCTTTTATATGTCAATATTCATATGCCAAAACCTTTTTTGGTTGCATTTATATGCCGCCTTTAACATCTGAGATCATGCGCGCGCATGTACGAGTACACTCATATTTTCAGACTCTAGAGAATATAGAGAATAATCCTGCTAAAGAAAGGAATCCAACCCAGGGCCTCTGATGCCAAAGCTTTTTGTTGAAATTTCAACTCAAACTATGGTTTTCACTTTCTCTTCCATCCACCTACTGTGGGTAAAGCATTGTATTGGACACAAAAGTTTAAGATTTCACGTTTTAAGGTCCATCGAACCGATATAAAGGGGGAGAGAGAAAGGGGGAGAGAGAAAGGGGGAGAGAGAAAGGGGGAGAGAGAAAGGGGGAGAGGGAAAGGGGGAGAGAAAGGGGAGAGGGAAAGGGGGATGAAATTAAAATTAGTTTGTTGTTTAACGACGCTGTCAATTGCTAGGATGTGCCGGAATTTTGTCCCGCAGGAGTTCTTTTACATGTCAGTAAACCTACTGGCATGGAGCTGTCGTTTTTAAGCACACTTAAAAACCATCGGTTCTGGGCCGGATTTGAACCCGCGACCTTGGGATCAGCAGGCCAGCGTCTAACCAACTGAGCCACCCAGACCGACAAAGAGAAAGGGGGGAGAGCAGCTTAATTCAAAAATGAAAATTGTGATAATTGATAATTGTAACATTTTTGAGTTAGACATTGAGGCGGAGATTTTCAAGCAAATGCTGCCAACCGAAACTATCCTAACACTTTTGGTTAAATATATTACATTGGTATCCCAACATAGTTTGTATTTTTTTTAAATTTTTCTTTCAATGTCCCTTGAAATCATTTTCATGGAGAACTGAATTTCGTATACCTACCTAATTTTGTAAAATTGGAAAATCGTGGATACGTAGACAAAACATACTACACGAAAAATGTAGATCATATTACAACGCACAATTCGTATAAATTTATTTTTTAGCTGTGTTAACCGTTTTCGAAATATTCTGTGCTGTATGTTCATACTTTATCAAGTAATTCAAGAGATGACGCGATTGGAAGTTGGCGATTCTTTCTTTTACCTCACATTGCAAGAGCTCGTTGCCTCAGCAACATGTTTGGTAGCTATTTCCACACATTAAGTTAACATCCTTAATTTAAAACCATTCCTAGCAAACCACATGCCGTGAATTGCGTAACGTGATACAAGAACTGTTTTTATATATAAAAATATAATATTTAACTGCTCTACAAGAATTTGCCACGGGTAGTCTGTTGTGTACCATCTAGGTGTTAAAGGTAATTTTAAATGTCTGCAAGAGGCGCGAAGCTCCAACCACTGTAAAAATGTATTGCTTCAAATTACTCTGTTTAGTTCCAAATTTGAGTGACTTTCGGTTCTGTAATAGATCACCAACCGCAAGTGGGATCTATTGGAAAATAATTACAACATACATACGCAGTTCGTGGTTGGAAGAACACAATTTAATTTTTGCTTGTTGTTTATTTGTTTATTTATTTTAGAGTTTGTTGTATATTTTATGTATCTAACACAATTTTATTGTATCAATTTGTACAATTTTTCATTCATGCTATTGTTTTGTATTTATTTTAGTTGACATTTGTGTAGTATACAGACGCAATTTAGTGCTTATAGCCTATAACATATGCATACATTATCAGCAACTTGTAAAAACTTAATCTTTAAAAACTGTTTTTAAAATAAGTTCAGAATGTAGAGAAGAGAAATTAAAACAATTCTTAGACAAAGAAGGTTCTAAAGAAAAGGATTTACATCTTTAAGCGCATTTTCCCGAGATCCAATCTTTTTACTCAGATTTCACTTGTTATAAATACCAACTGCTTGATTATTATTATTTATTTTTATTTTATTTATTTATTTTTGTTTGTTATTAACGTCCTCCAACGTTGTGTCATATAGCACGGTGAATGACTGAAATGGGTGAAATGATTCTCAAATGAGCTCGAGGTCCATAGAGCTTTAAGTTACCCGACATTCGTCTTCTCAGGATAAGGGAAAACCTCGGTAAAAACCTTATCCGGATAACTCACCCTAAGCGAGATGTGAACTCGCGATCTCTTGGACGTTAGGCAGACACGCTACCACCATGCTACAGAGGCGGGCAACTGCTTGATTAAGATCTTATTTTGCGTATTTCAGTACTTATCTTAAATTTCTGTGAAATGGGTTTTACGACTGAGTTTAAGTCTACGGCTTTTCATTTTAATACCAGAATTGCAACACTTTTAAAAATGTATCTATGTAATTATTTCTTCAACAACAAAACCTCTGCATAAGTGAGGCTTTTTAGGAACACGAAGCAACCCAACATTGCTAGCTCCCCCCCGCCACACACACACAAAAACTACAATCCTAATTCTATTCATTTCCAGCAATGTTGAATGCTGTAACTCATTAAGTCAAATTAATGTGTCTTTGACGTTTTTTCACAGACCTCGAGGAAAGCATCTTTCGTTATGGTATCAACCCACTGGAATATAGTTGGACAAAATGTGCTGCATTGTTACGATTAAGCTAAAAACTAAAGCCTATTTTGAAGAAAACAGGAGCTATTTTTCATTGTTAGGTTAATCAACCAATATCCTGCTTAGATATCCTGCATACAAAATGCTGCATCTGCGAAAGTGACTTCAAAGGCATTTATGGCAAATACGAGGGTCACTATGCACGGAAAATCGGCCACCCCGAGAAGCATTGTTGTTTTGTCAAAATAGCTGATTCATTGGTAATGGAATGGTAGCAAGTAGACCATTGTTGCATCATTCACTTTGTGTTTGAAGTCTGGAAAGTGTGAACGTTTTTTCAAGTGCAATGAAGATTGAGAGAGCATTTTCGTGCAACAATTTTGTACGACTTCAAATGTGGCTTAAATGAAACGCAGTGACTCGAGTGTTTGGGGGGAGCGTGCAAATGTCTTCTACTGGCTTGCACAATTTAAGAGATGGCGGAAATCCTTTAAAAATGAAGAGGAGAGAGGCAGATCAGCAACAGTGGTGAACTGACAAAATCGTGGAAACAATGTTTACTGAAGATACAAGGACATTGAGCTGGCATTAGGGATTAGTTTGCCGAGTGTTTGAACAATCCTTCATCAACACCTTTGTGTAAGGGACACTCATCCTATAGTCCCGATTTGGACCATGTGATTTCTTCCTGTTCCCTATGGTGAAGAACCGATTTTCTAGCCTGAAGAAGCAGTTTCTGCATACGAAGAGAAGAGGAGTGGCGTGAATACAGTGCCAGGGAGAATACTGGGATAAACAAAATGTTTCCGTGACTATTCATATTTTGCTATCGAGTGACCCTTGTACATTTACAGTGGTCACAAGAGAAAGTGTATAAGAAATTACGTTCTATAAGTATACAAATAATCTAACGTAGGTAGGTATAAGGAATACTGTGAAATAGCAATACATAGAGTAGGTCGTGAGAGTGTAACCGAATTTTTTTTATCGTTGATTTCATATTCTGCCAAATTTCTTCACGGTTTTCAATACTCTCAGGGATTATTGTGTCAGTTGGCTTTCAAATTTGATGGAATAAAAAATCTGATGTGTTGCACTCACATGACTTTCTCTACTCTTGTACTAACCATTCTAACACAGTAGACTTTGTGCGACAGTCAAATCTTATTGATCTTTGAGATTCCGTTCTCTTTGCACGATTAACATATAAAAAAATGAACAACGTTGTTGCATTTCGCTAAATTCTGTTTTCCGAAACTCACACACATAACAAGGAATATCTCCGAAATGGTTCACCCTACAAGAAAATTTATTGAGACACAAATTGTGTATTTTAGCAAGATCTACATTTTTTGTGCAGTATAATTTGGTCTATCTCTAACGGTTTACCAGTTATGCAAAAGTCGTCCAGAGTAAATACGACTACAGGGGCTATAGCCAGAAAATTCAAGATATACATTTCATTTGTCATCAAAATATCTCAAACATATGACATTTTAATCAAAATCGTTTGAGCCATTTTCAAGAAAATCAAAATTTTCGAAAAATCTTCCATGTAAAGGCTAGTTTAGGGTGAGACTATTTTCTTCAAAATCTTCGTGTCGCATCCTTGAAAGACATTAAACTTAAATACCAAGTTTGGCTTTTAACCGGCTTTTCGTTTTTGAGTTATGCTGTCCACAGACTGACAGACACACACACGGACCTTTTTCTAAAAATGCTTTTTTTGGATTCAGGGGGCCTCAAAACATATATTTCCGGTGAAATCTCGACATCGAATTTTTGGGTGGAATACAACACTTCCTCTACTTACCAGTAGAGAAAGTAAAAATTAATCACACTGTTTTATGTTTTCAGTCATAACAGCGCACGAAGCTCCTGCAGAAATTACGTAAGATGTACTTCAATTTGGATAGAGGGATAATCCAATCGTTCAGTATTTACCGTCGTCATTGAACGAATGATTCGGCTTCCGCTTCCTGTTTACGTGGTTTGAACGTTCTTATACCAGATGAAAGCTGTTGTTCTCTGTCCTTTTAGATAGTGTTCCCTTTATTTCCTTTTCTAAACTCAAGATTTGTGCTGATAGCTGATGATCAGACAAAACAAAAGAACAAAAAACTGCGTGAGCAGTGTTAACGAGTTGTATTTGGGAGAGACCAAACCACAGACCGCGGTGATGAGGCAATAAAAAGCGCCATGTTTTTCCGCAAGAAGTTGGGCACAATCCGAGCAGCTTACATTTAGACATTCTAACATATTACTTCTCTGTGGTCACATGTAAGATGCAAAAATCACAACCAACTGTTAATACCACAAATCAGATCTTTACCATGGGCTCACGAGGTGAGGCAGACCCGCTCAAGTTCAAAATCTAACGATCAATCTAGGGTTCAGGCCGAAAAACTTCAACTTAAAACAAATAATATATCGAAAACAGCTAATGCTACATTTAAAGTTCATACTTCAATGAACTTCGCATTCTTCCTGTAAAAGTTTCTGTGTCTCTTGTGGTCTCTGAGGTTGCAAAATTCTACAAAATTAAATGAAAATGAACGGGATTTCAGTTCATTCACGGAAACTTCAGGTATATATAGTATTTTTCGTGTCAATATCTGAATCCTACGATATTTTAATCAAAATAGTTTGAATTATATTTGAAAAAATGAAGAATAAACGAATAATTTACCTGTCAATGATTGGGATTACGCGGAATTTCATGAAAAGCTTCGCCTTGCATCACTCAAAACTGGAGATAAGTAGGTACCGATAGTTCACTATCTATTTTTCGTTTTTTAATTGTATTGTTCTCTCTCTCTCTCTCTCTCTCTCTCTCTCTCTCTCTCTCTCTCTCTCTCTCTATTTTTGGGCTGAGCACTTTCTCTTAATGTCGGTCTGGGTGGCTCAGTTGGTTAGACGCTGGCCTACGGATCCCAAGGTCGCGGGTTCAAACCCGGCCCAGGTCGATGGTTTTTAAGTGTGCTTAAAAACGACAGCTCCATGTCAGTAGATTTACTGGCACGTAAAAGAACTCCTGCGGGACAAAATTCCGGCACACCGGCGACGCTGATGTGATCCTGGCAATTGACAGCGTCGTTAAACAAGAAAATATTAAATTACTTTCTCTTAACAGCAGACAAAGTGAAAACAAGTGCAGTACTAAAGAAACGATGTATTAAAAAATTAAAGACAAATCTGATATGTTGCCCTCACGTGACTTTACTCTTGCAAAAACTACTCTTACAAACACTTACACCTCTGTCTACTTCGTGCTAATCGAGATAAACACTAAACATTTGGAAAAATTATCTTGTTGCTAATTTTCTTGTAGGTGCAAGGGGAATATAGGAATATATCGTTAGTCGCTATGTGACGCCTTTGAAATTCCGCTCTCTTTGCATGGCCAAAAGAAAACAAAATGAATGACTTCCCATTTGAAAAAAGTAGACGCATTGAAAATGTTACACATTTAACAAGTAATATTTCGGAAATAGTTCACTCCACGAAAACGTTATTTCACATAAACTGTGTCTTTTAACCAGATCTAATTTTTTGTGTACAAGATTTTGTCTATCTCTCTTATCTCAAAAGTCATTTAGAATGAAGAGGACTTCTGAGAACATTCCTAGAACATTTACGATATTCATTTCATTACTATAGTTACGAAAATATCTTAAACATATATTTTAATCAAAGTGTTAATAAATCACTTCTTAGAAAATCAAAATTCTTTAAAAACGTTCTATACGAAAGGGTAGTCTGGGCTGAGGATTTTCTTGAAGATCCTTGGAAGATGCTGAACTTAAATACCAAATTTGGTATTTAACAGACTATTCGTTTTTTTTTTTTTAATATAGTTATGCTGTTATAATAAAGCACTTCTTACGAAAACCGCACTTCTTGCTACACCATATTAAAACCAAATTTTATCTTTTAATCTGAGGGTTAAAACGATGGTCGTATTAGTCAGGAAACGGCAGTTAAGCAAATTACAGTTTATATTGCTACATTAAGTTTATAAAGTCAAATTCAAATATACATTATCTACTCGTACATTGCAGTTCTGCTAGTAGTGCTATAAAAATGATACAATCACAGGCAAACGTACTGATTGGGATACTATATTTTAAACCCTGGGAAGTAATAAATGAAATGCAAGACATATCAACTTGATATGGATTGTATAGGTAAAACTCTAAATCTGTATCGCCCAAGTTTCCTGGAAACGAAGGCCGAGCTACATTTCTGGAACCTGCAAGCAATCACGCCTTTCTCCATGACTCATTGTCCTTGGAACAACAATGAGTAAGACGTGACTGTAAAGCACTCAAATCGGACAGAATGTCTACGGTTTCTTTTTGGATGTCTGCAAGAAGCCTGAAGTTCACAGTTGACATCTGATGCTGCAACTTACATTATTGTTGGAATTAACTGAGCAAATAGGGCAGCTTGCAATGAAGAAAATAAATGTCATTGAGAACTAAATAAATGCACGTAAATGGTAACAACTTATCAAATCAGTATAAGTAACGATATTTAAATGTTATTGAGTATAAGCGTGAGGAGTGACTACTCAAACAGACTGCAAAAGCATCTTCCTCCATTTGAATGCAGAGCACTTGAGGTGGACTACATGTCCTGGACGGATGATCCAACACCTCACTGCGATCCTATTCACTCTTGTTTAAGAAAAATATTCAAGACAGAGATTGTTGTTGTCAGTGAATTGTTAGCTTCTACTGATCAATCTACAGTCTACACAGACGTTGTTCCAACACAGCACATTTCTTCACGTCGTCACTAGTACTACGAGAAAACGAGACATCCCAAAGGAAATGCAGGCCCTGAGCTCATCCGGAATTATGATCCCATTGTCCTGGTACTGTAGTAATGTCAAAGTTCAAAATGGCGTCGGCGGAAAAAGACAGTTGTTCCCATTGTAAACGTTCTAATTTACAGAGGAATAGGGGGTGAAGGAGATAACGGGGAAACCCGCCCCTGCGCCGCTTGTCCACCACAAATCCAACATGTGGTCGCCTGGGATCGAACCCGGGTCCCTTTGGTGAGAAGCGAATGGTCTAACCACTCGGCCACTGTGCGGCCGCAAATTTGACTTGCGATTCAGTTACATTGTTCATCTATTCTTTTGGGGAAAATACTTTCTTCACAGCTACAAAGGCTGTTAAATATTCCTTCTCTTTATATGAGTTCAACAATTTCATTTCTTGCTGGCTGATTTTCCCGCGTAGGCGAACGTGATCATTTGGCAGCCTATCTATTCCTCGTGTCTTTTCACACGTGGGACACGTATGTACATTATGAACACCAGTCTGCGTTTTTAAGCTTAGTACAAACTCCATTTTAAGACTTAAAATACAAGAAGAGAATTTCCACAACAATTCCCCTTGCTTCTTTAACAAGATAAGTTTACATCAAAACGGAATGTTGCGGCCAAATGAAAGCATGAATGAACCAGCTAGATGCACTTTCGTGACGAATTCAATGAAAGACTTCATGGTTTGGACACGAAAGCGAGTTACGCTAGAATGCCTCATTGTTGCGTTACTGCTGAAGAAAATGAAGCGTTTAGGAGGACGTGAAATTGTTTACAGGTAACCAAAATGGGTGGCGAACATGCTCCAGTAGTCACCAGAATGGTTTACAGCCGTCTCCTCGTACCTGCTAATCCGTATCTTCGTTATACAATTTTCTAGCTATGTATCAGGGTGTCTTGCACCTATGTATATCAAGTAATTCATAAAAACTCAAAAAATTAATTCTGTACTGGAGGTACTGTTAATTTTGTTTCAAAGCAAGGAAATTTCTCTTGAGGTAAGATTGATAATCATTGTTCTTTGGGACAGCGGAGAAGTACCGCGCAGGGGTCAATAAAAAGGACGATTGTACTGAAGAAATAGAAAAAACTGGGCTCAAGGGAGTGTAATACGAGGTGCCCATTTTCAAACCTCGTCAAACCAACCTATTGTTACACAATCCACAAATAACTGATCAGAAATGAGAAAATGGCTACAAATACTGTTACTTGTATAAAACATATTGTTTCATAGCCTGGTACAAAGCATATTACTTACTGATACTATGAGACAGCCACAGTTTCTTTTTAATATAATTTTGCAACTACAAATTTGCAGACATACCTTGTTATATTACAGTATTCAATTTTGTTCACTACAAAGATAAGGCTACGGACGACACATTTTGACCTAGAAATGATATTAAATCGTTGTCGTCGTAGCGGTGGCAAATGCAGAGGACTTGGTTTAGCAGCTTGTTAGGCCCCATTTATGTATGCGACTTCATCCCGTGCGATAAGGAACGATACGATGCGATGCGACAGAATTTTTAGTGGTCTATAAACTTATTTATGTATGCGATGTATCGCACTATGTATTTCTGGGAAACTACTTCTACAAGCCCTTTCTACAGTTAGCAGACATTTAACTCGCTATATGACATGCTTTAAAGGATCTACAGTTATAACGGTGGTATGCAACTGAAGAGAAGGTTTGTAGAGTTTAATAATGATAAAATCCATAGCTAGAATGTTGACGGTTTTTTGCCTTTTTCACATATGTGTGTCTTTAAGCTTTAGAACACTAAACTGATACCACAAGTACTTCTTCGCTCCGTTTACTCCTGGGGTCAGACGCCAGTCAAGTAGCAGACAAACTTTTGGATCAGAGAGAATAGCTAGAAGCGGTATTAGAGTGAGGAAGATATCAACTAAGGGCGAAATGAACGATGGAGCATCTGGTAGAATTAATGGCGGGAAAACCGGGAAAAAACCTGTCCAGACGTCGCTTTGTCCATCACATTTCCCATTAAGGTCGATCCCAGCCTTCCTTGGTGAGAGGATAAGGAAAATCTCCGGGAAAATGCCTAATTCGGGTAAGTCATCCCAACTGAAATTAGAACAACGGCCCCCATACGCAACCCATACATCGCGGGGGTTATTTCACGTATATGTCAAGTTCACATTACAAGGTGATAGTAGAGATTTTGACTTTGGAAACGAGGCTTATCAGCAGACAAGGGCTATTCTAAGCATTAAGCCAGGACGGAAAGAAATAAGGAGTATAGGCAACCACAAGGGCGCCATAGATAACAAACCAGCCTCATCCCTCGTACTCGTAAATTCGTTTGGTACTGGGATCTGTTTTTATCTGCCCGTGACTAACCTTGGTCTCTCTTGTTCTGCATTCTGTGTGTAAAGCTTTGAGTGTAGATAACAGCCAACTAAGAATTCCTATGCCTACTCATTAGCAATGATTCCACCCTCTGAACTTTTGCTTGATCTTTTATCTTTATTATTATTATTATTATTATTATTATTATTATTATTATTATTATTATTATTATTATTAAATTTGCACATCAATGCTGTGTATGTTTACTGCAATACATAATTAGCATGAAGCATGCGTTTGGGTTGTTACTCGCTATAATTCCAATGTGTGTGTAGTAGGTATTATGAAATAGGTATACTGGTCTTTTTATTTTCAGTCTTGTCTCGCCAAACCTAGGTGCTGGTATATTTAGTAGTAAGGGGATGGTGTGTATACACTGGATTCTAATTTTTAAATATTAAACGATAAGCATATTTCTAATTGACACTTCCAGAATCCTGGGAGGATGAGCAATAATCATATCTAACATTTCTAATTGATACTTCCAGAATCCTGCGAGGATAACCAATAATCCCACCTAACATTTCTGTTACTTCTAGAATCCTGGGAGGATAAGGAAGAATCCTAATTAAAGGAAAATGATTGCCCCTCCAGTCAAGAAACAGGAGCTGGGATTAGAGGCCAGCATACTTAACCAATGCAGAACCACCTTCGCCAGTGCTCTCATAATGCACAGTATCACCATGTTCGGGGTTGTTGCTGAAAGGATTAGAGAACTTTCGCGGATTTTTCCTCTGGCAATGACATAGGAATATTCTATGTGTAAGTAGGCAATTTGTGCCCCCCTCGATGCTCTAATTCTATAATCCTTAACTTCTCCAATAACTGGGAAAGTCCTAACAAAATGATACTATTACATTATTTATGACATTTCACGTTTTAAGATAAAGTAGATTGAGAATTTTGGTTTTTTTATTAATAATATGCCGTAGAGCTATGAAAATAAAGCTTGAGTTGTGCCGCTGGAGCTACCTGCAGCTGCCTCTACACACGAACTTACACTAGTCAATGTGTTGTGCAG
This sequence comes from Tenodera sinensis, assembly GCA_030765045.1. Classification (NCBI taxonomy): domain Eukaryota; kingdom Metazoa; phylum Arthropoda; class Insecta; order Mantodea; family Mantidae; genus Tenodera; species Tenodera sinensis. The sequence continues at coordinate 27,709,422 of CM060965.1, forward strand.
CACTGGTGCAACACGTGAAAGGTGTTGCCGAACGTACAGAGCGAGGTAAGTATGCCAAATGGCGAACCTGTTCCTCCTTTGTTCCTTCCACCTTTTGCCTGAGCAGGCTCGCTGCAACTTCAAATGTCATGCACAGATGAGAGAAGATAGGCGTGCGAAGGACTTCTTCTCAGTTAACCAAAGAGACACTTACCCTAAAACCCTAAAACGATAGACGTTTAATTTAATAAAAGTAAATTAAAATGAGGGCTGACAATATCAAGTAATTGTTTACAAGTAGCTGCATTTACCTTATGAAGAAGCCTCTCATTCGATAGCGAGCATCTGCTATTTGTTGACTATATTCACGCAGCGACCCCAAATTTTGTTCCTCTTTTACACTTTCTACCACATACCTAATCGATCCAAAAATGCTACTGGAAATGTCCCCTGAATAAATAAACAAATACATTGAATTTTAGTAACATTTCTGACTGTTTGTGAAGAGCACAGATCACACACACAAGAAAAGATCCATCATTTTAAGAATTTTCAAGATATTCGTTTTATGGGAAATTTATCTCTTTTTATATCTTTGACTTCTGCTTGTAAAGAATGAGTTTTTAACCAGTTAGGATTTAAAGTTAACCCGGTAAATAAAGGATGTCAATGGACAAATCATGCTATAATAGCAAAATCTGCTTAAAAAAGAAACTTCAGATAAATACCAATCTTGATATTGAAAATTCCCCATTCCAAACTACTTTTAAATGGACATTCTCTCAAAATTGCTTATTTTCTCAAAAAAATGTTCTAACGATTTTTATTTCAATGTCACGTATTTAGGATATTTACAAATAACATGTTCGTCTTGAATTTTCTGGGAATCGCATGCAAAGTCCTCTTCATTTGGAAATAAGTTTTATATAATTTGATATAATGGCTAAACCATTAAGTTGTACGCGGAACGTTAGTGCACAAAAATGTACATTTCTTTAAAATATCGCTTAATTCAAATTACTTTTTTCTGTGGCATCAACCATATCCGACGTATCCATTATTATTAATTTGAATTGTTCAATACTTTTATCATTTTTGAAGCGTGTTCAGTTGTTTCTCGCGATGTCATGGAAAGGGCAAACAGCGACATCTCACTATCGATTCTCTTTTCTCTATCACCCTATAATGAAATGTGTACTGAATTACAGATTACTTCAAATGTTTATCTCTGTTTACATAAACTAGAAAGAAAAAGAAGCTTTTGTAAGAATAATTGTACAAACTGCATAAAAATAAACGACAGTCGGTAGAGAAGGTCATGTGAATGTACCATCAGATTTTCCTGTTAGCATTTTCCCGCAACTTTTGTCTACTCGGGTACTGTCAACCGAAGAGAAATTTAACAGCTAAGAACATCATCCTACTTGGAATCGGGAAAATTCTGCAGAGCTGAATGTGTCAAATAGTATCAGCTATTGCTTTTCATTAACGTCACTAGTCCTCCTCTTCTTCCGTTTTTTTTTTTATTTTTATTTTTATTTTTTATTTCCCAAAGGGTAGAACACAGTTCCTGCTTTCCAGTTTTAGTGTTGGTCGCCGCATATTTACTAGCCTCAACACTTTATCATCTGGTATTTTCGTCCACGTCTACCCCAAAGGTTTTACCAATTCATCTTTCCTTCCAGTATATTTCTTAGCTGTTTCGTCTCATTCAGTCTTCCAACCATCCCTCCCCCCCCCCCCTCTTTCTGATTAGTTTCAGGATGTCCATTCCTTTGCCCACTATTTCCTTATGTATGCTTCCTTTTCCTCGTATACACACTTCAAACGTTTCTAATCTCTTTTCTCCCAACACTAAGTCCAAGACTGCGATTATACTACACAAAGAACTCACTCTCGTCTACATACATTCTTTCTTTATTATAAGCACAAAATAAAATCCTTTACAATAAAGACTACATTAACCACTCTTATTCTGTTTTAGTCCTTGAACTCACGCTGCCTTGTGGTACAGTCCAAGTATCTGAAGGTGCACTATTTAATCACGGATCATCCTTGCCATTCTTCCGATAATGATTGCGTTGTCTTTTTGCAAACACTGCATCTTGAACAGTTGAATCAGAGTGACAAAATCAATGCCAGAGCCGAGACTGGAAACATGGATCTTCGACTCAAGTGTATGATCGCGCCTCTTGAGGTACCATGGCGAGACACAAGTGCACGCATTCAATTTTTTCATCTGATTCAAATATCCGGGTAAACTTTCACGATGATTTCGCTTATTCGAGATATATGTCATAGACGACTTATAATTTGACAAGTGCTCTTTTGATTTGCGAACTTTGTTAACATCTACAGGTACAACATATTACGTAAGGCTGAAGATCCGTACTGTGGCAGAGAATTTAAGTGTAATTCCATTTTCCAATTTGCTGCTTACATACAGCAGAGAATTCACGTTGCACCTTGTTTTTCCTCTCCCTACTTTGATTAGTGCTAATTGCTTGTTCTGGAAACCATTCCTAAAATTCTTCCAGTGGATGACGAGTATCCATGACCTATTTGTTCTTCCTTATTCTATTACACCCCTTTGGCATATGTTCTTCTCAAGCCCGTGGTGCGGGGATCGTGATTCTGCTTCTGATCCGAAGGGGCTGTTTTTGAATCTCGATTGGGTTGAATTGAATGGATAACATTTCCCGCTCCCTTATGTTGAGAAGACGAATGCTGGGCAACTCTCTTTGGATGCAGAGCTCATTCCGTCGTCTATGCATACCCGAGTTGCTATAAATCCATTCTCACCCGTTCCTATACACATATACAGCTTGTAGAAAAACGTCTTGACACTCCATGTGAAATGAGAAGTGATAAGAGTAGTGCGGGGAGCAATAGTGCAGTCACATGCACATGACGCTTTACTATCACATAGCAGGCGGAACACTTTTGTTATTATGCAAGTGGGCTGGGCAGTGCTATTGCAGATCTGTGCTTCAGGAGCGAGGGGTTGTCGTGACATTTTACACAAGCTGTACTATGTTATTCTGGTTTATTTATTATACCTACGGGCAAAAGCCTTACCACGAAAATGAAAATTTCTAACAGACAACCACCATCATGACTCGTTTCCACGTTCGGGCCCTAATGACCTAGTTGTCGACGGGCCCGTAAACCCCACTACTCACTCACTCGTTTCCACGTGAACCAAACTATACTTTTATAGACTAGTGGAAACAAACGACAGTGGCGTCCCAAGGAAATTAGTTTCTGCTTTGGCCTTGCTAACTTTAAGGAGAATTTCTAGGACGAAGCCCGTCTGAGGTTTCCTTCGAACTTTGAGCTCTACTTTAGTGGGGATGAGGGAATGGGATTGGAAACTCGGCTTCGCAGACTGCCTGGAACATATGGATGAGGGAACTCATGTTGTATTTTAACATCTTAGATCCCTGGAGGGATAAAGTGGTATATGATCGGTCATGTCGTTTTACGATGCAGTATAATAATAAATTCCGCATAGATAGGGATTTTCAAAGCATTTTAAGAAATATTTTAGTTTGCAAGCATTTGAAGTATAAAACACTGCAGACTTCGCCTTAGAAATACGGTCTTAAACTTTTGCGCATTGCTACACCGACACCTCGTTGATAATGTGTGTACTTTTTTTCTGAATTCTTGATGACACCACTTTTGTAACCTTCCTCCTTAAAACTGCGTATCCCAAGCTGGAATCTATAATATGCCACAGCCTCTCATGCAGGCAGCGATGGCCAACTTTGCATTTAGATGTGCGCCAGAAGAACTTGGCGGAATGCTGATTATGATAATGGCATAATGTTAACCGGATTCTGGTCCAGGCTGAGGTCACTGGCACACACTGGTCGACCTCCTATCTGAGCATGCGCAGAGGCTGAGGTTCTTCAGCATCTCCTGTCCCGATTTAACAAATCTTGAGCATCCATTTACCAGGTTCTTTCAATTAATACGACATAAATAAGCAATTAGACAACATGTAATTGGAAACCAATAGTTCTGATATAGACTTAGACGTATGTATCTTCTGGAGGAAAAATTAACACGCGGTACTTGCTATGAAATATCTAATCGGCGTAGGAAGTTCATCTTATTTTGGCACTTCTATAATAAAGTGTCGCATTTAACTCAAACATGCTGGCAGTTAACTGAAAATATGGGGTTTTCAAGTCACCGAATTAAAAAGAAAACAAGAAAAATAATTCTAATGTTACATGGACACGATTTTCTCTGGCCACTGTCGTGTAATTTCGTATAGTTTCTACCAACTTCTACAAGAGTTCATTTTCTACTGCTTGCAGAAATGTTTTCATAATGGGATATAGGAGGTTGAAGCGACAGTTAAATATTTAAAAATCTGACGAGTTGCACTCACATGACTTTCTCAATTCTTGTACAAGCTATTGTTACAAAAACTTATTCCCACATCCACTACATGTTAATCGAGATAAACCTTTGCAGAAATTATCTTATTGATAATTTTTTGTTGATGTAACGCTTTAAGTAATAGTCAAATCTTTTAGCAGTTGGTCGTTATGTGATGTCTTTGAAATTCCATTCTCTTTGCAATGGCCAAGAGATTAAAAAATCTGATGTGTTGCACTCACATGACTTTCTCTACAAACTATTCTTACAAACTCTTATATCTTCATGTTAGTCGAGATCAACGTTTGTAGAAATTATCTTAATCTTCTTGTAGGTGCAAGAGGAATATGGGAAACAGTAGGCTTGAGCGATGGTCAAATCTTTTAAATCTTACAGATTCCGCTCTCTTTGCACGGCTAAGATATAAAAATGAATAACGATCTTCCATTTGACGAAAGCTTAAGTATTCCAAAACTCACACAAATAACAAGGAATATTTTCGAAACGGTTCATTCCACCAAAAAAAAAAAAAAAAAAAAAAAGGATATATATCCGTTGGACACAAAGAGCGAGCAGTATTCTGTTGCAAACAAAACAACCAGGTCTCGTTACGGGTGCGAGCGAGCTCCTCGCTTTTCCTCTGAGACGTTCATTAGCGTCAAGATCGTCATCAGATTTAATTAGCAAGCTGCTCTATTTGCGACCAAGTAGGAAGTGAAGTGATGGATGCGCGCCGTAGCCATGTCAGAAATAACACTTTCTGCTTTTACTTACTGCGCTTCCATGGGAAATTGAAACGGACGAGTCCTATCCCGTTCTCAATGCAATCTGCATTTCTATGTCGAATTCATTTCGAAATGAGATCGATTTGGATACGCAAGGTTCAAATTTTTTAACAGTGTCATCGGATGGTGAATGAATGACGATGCCCAAATGAGCCCGAGGTCATATAGCTTTAAGTTGCCCGACATTCATCTTCTCGGGATAAGGGAAAACCTCGGGCACAAACAATATCCGGATAACTCGAACTCGGCAGACACGCTACAGGGGCAGGCGCACAGCTTCAAGCCCTGCTGTTGCTCACTTGGTTTATGTTGGCGAACCTGTAAAAACGTGTCTTCTGCGTATCTTCGGTAGGTTTTGAGGTTAGTAAATGATGTTTTTGAGAATAATATGTTGCAAGATTATAGAAATAGACGTGGTTTTGGAGTTGTGTTTCATTCTACCACTTTAGCTAAGAAAACAAAATGACGAGCGTACAGCGTGTTACGAGTACAGTAGAAGTTAACATTGGCGGATTCAAATCGATTTGAATCCGGTGCGTGTGTCCATGCAGCAAAATATCGATCCGATCCACTTCTAGGAGGATCCGATCCAAGGATTCAGATCTGAATCCGCGTTTCCATGCAGTATTCAATCCGGAACAAGAACTCAAATAGATTTGAATTCCCCACGGAAACGCAATAACTGCCTCGTTCGCAATGGCCAAATACAATTAAGACAAAATAATTGTCTTGTCAAACTACTCTCTCTCTCTCTCAGGCTCGAATATTGGATGACACAATAACTCGTGAAGAATACTGAAGAAACACATTCGAAGTTCACTCTATAATATTTCCTACACGGTGTTACCGAATCGCCGCTCATTTAGGCAACCCAAATGACATCAGGAATGGGGAAAAAATATCACGTGTTGCACTCACATGACTTTCTACTCTTGTACTAACCATTCTTACAAACTCTTATTGTTCTATCTTCTTCGTGTTAGTTGCAGAACCTATCTTATTGCCTATTTCCTTGTAGGTGCAAGGGGAATATGGGGATACAGCAGGCTATAAGCGATAGTAAATCTAAGCTTTCAACTTTCGTTCCCTTTGCACAACTAACAGAAAAATGAAATACGATGTTCCATTTGACACAAGTATAAGTTTTCCAAAACTCACGCAAATAACAACGCGTATCTCCGAAATGGTCCACTCTAAAAAAATAAAAAGAGAGAAAAGAAGAAGAAACAACCTTAATTAGGCATGAATTGGGTAGTTTAGCAAAATCTACATTTTTTGCATAGTAAGATATTGCCTATCTCTTACCGTTTAGCAGTTATGTAAAAGTCATCCACGGAGAGTAAATGTGACTACAGGGACTATAGCCAGAAAATTCAAGATATACATTTCATTTGTCATAAAAATATCTCAAACATATGACATTTTAATCAGAATCGTTAAGAGCCATTTTCAAGAAAATCAAAATTTTCGAAAAGTTTTCCATGTAAAAGGTAGTTTAGGGTGGAGCAATTTTCTTCAAAATCTTCGTGTCGCATCATTGAAAGACATTAAACTTAAATACCAACTTTGGTTTTTAACCGACTTTTCGTTTTTAAGTCATGCTGTCCACGTACTGACACACAAGGACCTTTTTCTAAAAATGTGCTGCTTTTTTTTTTTTATTCATGAGGCCTTAGAACATATATTTCCAGAAATCTCGACATCGAAATTTTGGGTGGAATGCAATACTTCCTCTACTTTACACAGTAGATGAAGTAAAAATAACTCGACTGTTTCTATCATAATACTAGCTGATCCGACAGAAGTCGTTCTGTCAAAAGCCATTGCACTGTGTCAGTTTAGTCCCACAAACTTATATTCCTTGGTCAAAGTCTGTTGATGGCGTCGCATACAGGATGAAAGTGAAATGATCCGTCAGACTTTAACAGCGAATTTCTCATGTTGTGAATAACAAGAAAGTCTAATACCAAAATGTTGAAAAGTTTATACTTTTCTAGAAAAAATATTTTTGTCAAAAAAATTTATCATCACCTGGCTGAATTATTATTGGTTGAAGTTTCTTGATTTATGGCTATATTCATAGAAAACAGAATAAATGACAACTTTTTCCTTTGGCGTATTTCAATAGATTCAACGGTTTCTGTGTAAATTTTAAAAAAAAACCCACAATTTGTTGCAACAAAAGGGCACACAATTTTCCAATTTTTCTCTTCATAATAACCTTCCTCGCACTTAAACGAATATTTGGAAGAGGAAGAAGAAGAAGAAGAAGAAGAAGAAGAAGAAGAAGAAGAAGAAGAAGAAGAAGAATTAGCCAAATTGGTCCAGCTGTTTCGAGGTTTTGTGGTTACGAAGATTTACAAATTCATTTTTATTATATAGAAGATTACGTGGAATTGCTTACTTCTGTTTCATTTATTTTATTTAAAGGTGTTCTGCTACCGCGTACAACGCACATGTATTTTTTTCTCCTCACCATATTTTCTTCTAAAACTTTTGCACAACGCAATTCTCTTTTTCTGCGGTTAAAATACACTAGTCTTTCGTGATATAACAACTTATCTGTTATCTTCTCGCAACCTCGTCTCACTCCATTCTGTCTTTCTTCAGTTTCTCTGTTTCTCAAATAGCTAAGTTTGGCGATACAATCACTCAACGCTCATTAGCTGCTTCTATCTTCCTTTCGATGCGACCGTACACATGCAGTTGACAAGCACACTGAGAATACTGATTCCTAACTAACCAACTACTGCTTGTTGCCTCCCGCCTTATATAGCGAGGATGATGTAACATGAACCTTTCTCGAACTTCGGCAAATAAGCCGGCCGTCGGACAGTTCTCGAACAATCTCGAAAAACCCTTTTTGTTCTGCCACTGTTCACAAAAGTTGCGCGAGGCAGTCTGGCCTTGCATGCACTGCCAGTGCTGTGAGGCAGCAGCTGTTGCCGCTGTTATCCGCCGGCTAACTACAATAATTACACTGGCATCACAACAAAGGTTTCTGATTGGCTCAAGTTAGATATGAAACGATTTCTGCTGGATGGATACGTGGTAGCAACGAACTCGACTCCAGCCAATGAAGGATTCATTAAAGGGCATTCCAATACATTCACACAACTTTCTCTACCAATCACAGATTCGCACATGTGATATGAACAATTGTATGATATTCGTGATAGATTATAGCATTCAGATAAAAAGCAAATCTTCTGTTCACGTTAGGCTAGCCACGATACAGTCTTGCCAAACAATTATTTCAAATGAATCAAGAATGCAGTGGAAAGTAAGGAATAACTGAGAAGGCCCAAAATTGCGCGAGGGATTACTTTGAAAACAGCCGGTGCGAAAAAGAAACGGACACTATTTGCGGGTTTTTACGAGTCTATAGCTTACAGTAGGTGCGAATTTGCCTTATATTATGATTTACCAACTTTACAGAACTATAGAAAATAGGTCTAAATGTAGAGGACTTCACAGGCTAATTGCAGAAAATTCAAGACATTTTATTAATCACACAGATATCTTAAACATACAGCATTTCAACCAACTTCTTTAGAGCACTTTTTGATGGAAATTAGAAGTACCTAATGAAAGATTGTCCACGTTACGGATACTTTGAAAATGTTGGTATCGCATGCATCCTCGAAAGATACTCACAACTATGGTATTCATCAGACCACACCTCAACACATACAGCCGCTAAACATTTTCCACAATTGCCGAATATTCGCCAAAATATAAAACATACATTTTGGTGAAATCTCGATAGTGGATTTTTGGGTAAAATACAATATATTTCCTACTATAGGTAGGTTATAGAAAAAGTAAAACTATGACTGACACAAAATTAAATGACGGGTGGCTCCACACAACATGTAATCAAAGGTTTGCCAGCCTTGTTGTATTGTATAGTTAACGCGCTGTGAAATCAGATTGTGAAGTCGGTGATATAAATATCATTTATGCCCACAAAATTTGTTTGCACAACAGGACAGAGAATAATAATGGTCAGCTATCACCCACCGTTAAATTTTGTCTGCCATATATAATATTTGATTTTAAATTTTTCCTCGTGTGCGATTTATTTCTAAGAAAGCTATTAACTGTTAACTTTCTCCTCGCGTTGTCCTGCTGGAATGTACCATTAGAGTAGAACAGCATAAAATGCTCAATTTCACAAAAAATGTTGACTGCTTTTCCTTTTACTCATTTGTATGTACGTGGGCATCTTCTACAGTTAACACAATTTTTACTGAAGTGTAAGTTTTCTTAAGCATATGTTTCTTCTTGGCGGCATCGTGCCCGAGCAGTTAGGCCGCTCGCCTGTCACCAAGGCAATCTGGGTTCGATCCCAGGGACCCGCATGTGGGTGCTCCGGTTTCCCCGCCACTCATTCCAGCAACCGCTCCATCATCACCTTTCCAATCATCCACTTCACCTGCACTTCATATCCTCTTCCTCACTATCATCTTCACTCTGTCCGGTCTGACCCTAAGCACAGGCTTGTAAGTCCTCCTCCATGCGGAGAGGCTAATCAGATAAAGAAGTGTTTCTTCTTTGTGAATTACAGCTATCAAACATTTACAATATTGTTTAAATGAGAAGATTAAACGTACAACTTTTTGTTGCCAATGTTTCCCGTTTCTGATATCAAGAGGGGCATTGGTAAATTGCGTCTTAAGGACTATCTCCAATTAACTCGCTGTTGCTATTAAGGCGGCCTGTGGATGCCGAAATTTGACATCAAACAGACACTAATGTTAATCTAAATCCCAGGTTAAAGCTAGCTCGTCGTTTTGCTGCGGCTTGCAACGGTCTGACCATATCTGCTCGTCTATTTGGTTTTAGGGCATGCGGCCTGCGTGCCTTGATCTTGTTGAAATACATATTTATAGTCGTATATACCATTATACCATACCAGATTTTTAATCTGGCAGCTCTAGATCTGAAAGTAGCGAGAAAAAAATTTCATTTTGTTTATTACTTTCTCTACTGGTAAGTAGGGGAAGTATTGTATTCCACCCAAAAATTCGATGTCGAGATTTCACCGGAAATATATGTTTTGAGACCCCCTGAATCAAAAAAAAAAATTTTTTTAGAAAAAGGTCCTTGTGTGTGTCAGTCTGTGGACAGCATAACTCAAAAACGAAAGTCGGTTAAAAACCAAAGTTGGTACTTAAGTTTAACGTCTTTCAAGGATCCGACACGAAGATTTTGAAGAAAATAGCCCCACCCTAAACTACCCTTTACATGGAAAATTTTGATTTTCTTGAAAATGGCTCTAACGATTTTGATTAAAATGTCATATGTTTGAGATATTTTTATGAAAAATGAAATGTATATCTTGAATTTTCTGGCTATAGCCCCTGTAGTCGTATTTACTCTGGACGACTTTTGCATAACTGGTAAACCGTTAGATAGACCAAATTATACTATACAAAAATGTAGATCTTGCTAAAATACACAATTTATGTCTCAATAAATTTTCTTGTAGGGTGAACCATTTCGAAGATATTCCTTGTTATGTGTGTGAGTTTCGGAAAACTTATAACTTTCGTGAAATGGATCATCGTTGTTCATTTTTTTATATGTTAAGTGTGCAAAGTAAACATAATCTCAAACATTTGACTATCGCACAAAGCTTACTGTATTCTAACATTCCCCTTGCACCTACAAGGAAATAAGCAATAAGTTGTAAAAATGTTTATCTTAACTAGCACGAAGAAGATATAGGAATAAGAGTTTGTAAGAATGGTTAGTACAAGAGTAGAGAAAGCCATGTGAGTGCAACACATCAGATTTTTTAAAGCTAAAATTTGGTTTGTCCAAAAACAACTTTGGAACTTACAGAATAACAAGGAAATTAAATATTTTGACAGCAACTAACACTTTTATTGAAAATTATGTTAGATTAACACGGTACCTACCACAAGTTTCTTTACCCATTACCACTCCAAATAACTTGTTATATACTACAATATCCATATAAAAATTGATTCTTCAATTACAATAATACTTTGGTAATAATCCCCAATTAAGCAATACGTACAACCACTCGCGTACCCATCGTAAATCAATTTTTTGTTACTGATGAACCAATGCAGGGAGAACAAAAGAATCGCTTAATAGATGCCGCGCGACAACTCAACCAGTAAAAACTTAAAAGATCAACGAAAAATTGCCAATGTTTTATCATTTGAAGTATCAATATTTTAAGACATAGTCGCTCGTCTCTTTGCGTGGCCAGATCATAAAAAGAAAAAGAATAACAACTATTTCAGGAAAGTATAATTATTTGAAAACTCAAACCAATAACCAGGAATATCTCGAAAATGGTAATATATACAAAAATTGTAGTTGCACAAATTGTGTGGTTTAACGGATCTACATTGTTTGTGTAGTAAGATTTTATCTCTATCTTAGGGCTCACCAGTTTTGCAAAGGCCATTCAGAATGAAGAGGAATTCAGAGGCTATTTCAAGCAAAGTTGGGATACACATTTCATTTAACATAAAAATATCTTAAACATACGGTATTTCAATCAAACCCGAGTATTCCTTTTGGAGTTATACTATTCCCCCCCCCCTCCTCGCGCCGCCCACAAACACACACTCACATTTTTGGATTTTCAAAACGTGTATTTTCGATGAAATCTCTATATCGATTTTTTGATGGAATGCTATACCTTCTCTCCCTTGTGGTTAGACGTTAGACCTGGAAAAGCGAAATAAGCAACTGGGCTGGTCACAAATAGGTTTGAATTTAAGGCAATTGCAATAAATGCTGCGAAAATAAACCAATTATATTTGACTGCTCGCTTCCAGTTTCTGTATACGAAAGCTTCCGCTGGAACAAACCTAAGTAACCCGCCTTTCAGTGCTTATAAGGAGCACCCCTAGTGCGTTGTAGCAGATGTGTCACAGCTGTTCTGGCAGGTGCATTTTTTCCTGTCTTTTTACCACTACACATTCCTCAATTCAAGACAAAAAGGGCCATAAGACATCCCCAAAAGTTGCCGAAGAACAATGAAATAAATAAAACGCATAACAATAACCGTCAAACATACGTTTTAGAGAAAATAGGACAATCAAATAATTCCTCAGTTCTGTCTAACACAAAGGAATTACCTACATGATATAGTTTTTTTTAAGGGGTTGAATAAAATAATCGCCTAGAACAGTGATGCCCAGACTTATGGGAAAGAGGGAAGGGCGAATATCCTCTCACCTACTTTTCGCCGTGCTATGATGCATTCATGGGGCTCAAATAAAAATAATAATAAAAAAAAAAAAAAAAAACCTACCTAACGCTCGGTTACCTGAGCGAAGGGGAAATGGTTAATGCATAAAACCAAGGAGGGTTTGGAGGGTGACGCATGAGCACTCAGAGTCAAGGTTAGGCATCGCTTCTCTAGTGGATGATTGAGTAGAGTTTAAGGGCCCGTCGACGTCTAGGTCATTTGGCCCCGTCGCTGCTAGACCATTGTTCAGCCAGCTCCAAATGTTTTCCGATAGACGAGAGGGTGCAAGGGCAAGAGACGAAGAATTTTATGAATTAGTAACGCCATGGTTATTCCATCCAAACCAAAGAAATCAGCATTTCTTTTCTGCACGTATTTAAACAATATTGTTTTTGTGGCAGCGTTAATGGCGTTTAAGAAACATGTTTAGACAATTATTTAAACAAAGATGATGATGATGATGATGATGATGATGATGATGATAATAATAATAATAATAATAATAATAATAATAATAATAATAATAATAATAATAATAATAATACGTTTTTCGTTCTACATTTTACAAGTATTTTCATGGGTATTAAGAATTTACGATCACAAATTTTCAGGACATTATATGGAGTTAGGAGAAATCATTTTATATTGAAAGTCCGTTTTAAAAACGTGGTATATTAAAATTGTTTAAACTTTGAGAGGTAGAACTGGAACTTAAAAATTCAATGCCACAACTGGGATTTGAACCACAAAATTTTTAAGTTCCAGTTCTACCTCTCAAACTTTGCCCACACACGGCTTGTGTGTTTAAAAACACCAACAGTAAGTTTGTTGGCATAAATAAATGTTTAAACTTTTTAAAATTTGATTTCATTATAGAGTGATATGATGTGTCTAATGCCGAATATTTAGTCTCCATCCTCACGATTGCTTTCCTACGACCAAGTCTAACTTACAAATGCATTACATCCCTCAGCATTGTAGACAGGTATGAGCTAGCAACTTGCCGATAAGCCATCCTGCCTGTGGCTAACGAAAAAGACAGGCTGCGGCGCGAATCGGAGTTACGTAGTACCACCATGGCAAAACTTTATCTTCTGTATGCATTCAACGAGCAATTTGTTTGTTGTTGTTTAGAATGTGGATGTATTAGGTGATTGTGGATTTACTTCATTGGGCCATGACTGGACTAGGAGAATTACGTCACTGCAGTTCGCGCCGTAGCCTTTCTTTTTCGTTAGCCACAGTCCTCCCCTACCGGCGCGGCTAGGAACACGTTTTGCCTTACTTTCACTTATGCCGCCCCCCACATCTTCGGGAGGTATTCCACTGAGCTTCACAGGTAGCGTATGTAGGTATATCAAGGTGTGTTAATCTGTTTACCGTTCCACGCATGCCGTGATTTTAGATTATTATTCACATATGAATATAGGTATAATTTCGAGCAATTGGCTCCCCACATCCCACAATTCTTCCTCGATGCACCTACACAATATTTGCATATATCGTGTCAGCTACAATGGAGTCCTGCTGTGTTGTCATATTGCTTTCCCCTTATGTGGGGCTTGACACGCGCCAAGAAATATGAAAAGAATGGGTATGAGCTTGCAGCGCTGTGCACGAAAATGTATCTCATTGGCTGCAGATCAGAACTCTCCCCATTTGAAAAGCACAGTAGGGTTCCTAACATACACCACTGCTTGGTCGAATAACAAAGGCAGAACCTCGCCTCCCTGCTATGTATGCAATGGCCGAGAAGGTTGGTAAAATGCCCCTTGAAGCAGCAGGGAAGGCACATATATATGGAACCTAGGGTACTATAAGTTAATAAAGAATGGAGGTAAATGAGTTTAATTCGTCATGAGTTCAAAAAGTCGAAAGTGCAGTGTGGCAAGTTAGCTGTTCTTTATAACCATTAGAAAATGGCTCGATACTGTATGAAGACTTTTAAATTACATTCTCTTTGCATGGCTAAGAGATAAAAAAGTCAATAAGGACCTCCTATTTGAGAAAAGTTCAATATTGTAAAATTCACACAAATAACAAGGAATATCTCCTAAATGGTTCACTCCACAAAAAATGCATTTGGACATAAACTGTGTTTTAACGATTCCTGCATTTTTGTATCCTAAGATTTTGTCTATCACTTATGGTTTACCAGTTATGCGAAAGTCATCAAGAGTAAATAGGACTATATGGGCTATAGCGAGAAAATTCCAAATATACATTTCATTTGCCATGAAAGTATCTCTAACATATGTTATTTTATTCAAAACCGTTAGTCATTTTCGAGAAAATCAAAATTTTCAAAAGATTTTCCATGTAAAGGGTAGTTTAAGGTGGAGGAATTTCCTTCAAAATCTTCGTGTCGCCTCCTTGAATGAATTAAACTTAAATACCAACTTCGGTTTTTAACCTAGTTTTCGTTTTTGAGTTATGGTGTTCACAGACATACTAACGGACCTTTTTCGTAACAAATGCTTTTTTTAATTCAGGGGACCTCAAAACATGTATTTCCGGTGAAATCTATACATGGAATTTTTGAGTGGAATACAATACTTACTATACGTAGTAAAACAACAGCTCTGGTGTCCTCCTGGTGAAATGTCAGAAAGCGACAACACACAGTTAAAACAGTGTGGCCCTTCACCGTTACGTAATAAGCTCTATACAGTTGGCATCTTCCGGGTTCATCTCAAGGATTACACGACCTGCTTCCTCAACATTTGCAGCAAGAGATGAAAGAGGAAGCCAGGTTAATGAAGGTCGACGTTCCACACTGGCGCTGCTTCTAAAGAAAAGGGCCAACATTTCTTTTCAACAAACTCATTTCGTAAAGTGATACCTCCATTGTTTACACATACATAGCTGGGTGTTCACTTCTACTGATTAAACACGGCATCAAACGGAGAATACATCATGGACCCCACGTTTTAATAAGACATGACACCTTTTCCATCAACATAGCGTAACTCTCACGAGAATGTTCCTGTAAGGAATGTGTTTGAATCAACAACTCCAGTGTTTTTTGAGAAAGATTGCGGCTATATTTTCAACATTTCAACAAGGCGTAAGCCTCTTAAGAAACCATACACTACACAGTAGCTGGCGTACAGTGAGTAAAAAATCTGATGTGTTGCACTCACATGACTTTCTCTACTCTTGTACTAACCATTCTAACAAAGTCTTATTCCTATATTTCCATGTTAGTTAAGATAAGCATTCGTACAAATTATCTTATTGCTTATGTCCTTGTAGGTACAAGGGACATATTAGAATACAGAAGGTTTTGTGCGACAGTCAAATCTTTTTGACCTTTGAGATTCCGTTCTCTTTGCACGATTAACATATAAAAAAATGAACAACATTGTTGCATTTCGCTAAAGTTCTAAGTTTTCCGAAACTCACACATGTAACAAGGAATATCTCCGAAATGGTTCACCCTACAAGAAAATTTATTGAGGCATAAATTGTGCATTTTAGCAAGATCTGCATTTTTTGTATAGTATGATTTGGTCTATCTCTAACGGTGTACGAGTTATGCAAAAATCGTCCAGAGTAAATACGACTACAGGGGCTATAGCCAGAAAATTCAAGATATACATTTCATTTGTCATAAAAATATCTCAAACATATGGCATTTTAATAAAAATCGTTAGAGCCATTTTCAAGAAAATAAAAATTTTCGAAAAATTTTTCATGTAAAGGGTAATTTAGGGTCACATCCTTGAACGACATTAGACTTAAATACCAACTTTGGATTTTAACCTAATTTTCGTTTTTGAGTTATACTGTCCACAGACTGACAGACTGACACAGACACACACACGGACCTTTTTCTAAAAATGCTTTTTTTGGATTCAGGGGTCCTCAAAACATATATTTCCGGTGAAATTTCGACATCGAATTTTTGGGTGGAATACAATACTTCCCCTACTTACCAGTAGAGAAATTAAAAAACCATTTGGACACCTTCAAATTCTAAGATCTTTTCTCAATAACATCACAATGTATAACGAGAATTTATTTATAATGCATAACAAGGTATTTACAAGCAATAAAAACACAAAATAACATTTATTTTCTGATATCCTTACGACCAATAAATATAAAAACAAAACATTACATATTTCTCTGCGCAAAATAAATATTGGGACACCTGAAGAAAATAATCTTGTGCACCAAAACAGAAGTTTCAATATCTTGTTGGATTTCTTCTGCGTTTGATGGCCTCTCTCAGACGATTGAGCATGCTGCTTACAAGGTTAGCAATACATGCAGCTGAAAATTTAGCCCACTCTTCATTGCGTCTTTTTTTTCGAATGCTTCTTTGAAGATATTGGCTCATTATCAACTCTAATACCCAATACATGCCAGAAATTCTCAACTGGATATGAGTGCGTTATTGTGGAGGGGGACGAAGGGCATGTGCACAGTTGTAGACTAGCCATTCCTGCGCAACCCCGGAATTATGTTTTGGGTCATTATCTTGATACAACTTAAAACTAGCACTGATATACCAATTTTGTCTGCATTCCTGCGTAGGTTCAAGTATTTCATTTTATCCATTTTTCCCTCAATAAAAACCAATTCTCCAACTCCAGATGCTGCCGTGCAACCCTAAACCATCACACTCCAAAACCATGTTTAGGCCGAATGAAATGAAATGAAAAATGTTTATTTGGGCATGTTTACAACATGCCCGGGCTGTTTAGGCAAATCCCTCTTCAGCCTAGTGTGGTATTTGTTTTTTGTTCGGGTTGGGATTTCCCTCGACGTTGGTGCGTATTTGTGTTTATTGTGTTTTTGTTGACATTGTGTAGTAGTGTAGTGTGTTGTGATTTGTGTATTATATGTATCTGTGTCAGTTCCCGTGTTCCACATCCATGGCTCCATTCATATGGTTCTGCCCAAAAAGACCTTAAGTTTTGTTGCTTGTTGTTATTTTTATTTTGTGCTCTGCAAGGCTCAAGATTTGTTTTCTTCCATTTATGTACTACGTTTCCTCCAGGCCACTGTTCTTCCATTCGATCCAAAAACATTATATTTGCTTTTATCTGCAAAAAGAGTTAACTATATTCCTTTTCAAATTTTAGTATTTTCCTTCTGTTATTTTCATTTACACAAGGCTTCTTCCTCGCCACACGACCATGAATCCCTTTCTTTTCAGTACATTCCTAATCGTCTGGGGGTTACTTTATTGCCAGTAGTACAGTCTACCTTGGCATACAGTTTAAAAGCACTCAATTTAGGATATTTCTTCACACTCCTAACAATTTTTGTTTCCTCTCGATTAGTAAATGTTTTTGGATGACCAGTTTGAGGTATCAGGTCGATTCTGTCCTCATTTACGTATGCGTTAATTATATTTCCAGCTGTGTTTTTCTTCATTTGTAACATATTGGCAACCATTCTGTAGTTTTTACATTTTTCCTAATGGAAGATGAGATGCCTTTGCCTCTACGCCCCATTTCGTGTAACTGAATGGGTTGTTTTGATTACATATGTAGGTAAGACCGTTTACCTGTTGTATTCCCCCAGTGAGCACGTGAAGTGTATAACAGGGCGTATAAAAGAGGTGTCCCGATATTTATTTTGCCTATAAGTATGTGAATATTCGAATATACAGTTCTCATAGTTAATGCAATAATACGTATAACAATTATAAATCCCTTTTCCGAGATTACTGGGCTTAGACCGCTGAGAGCGTTGCATCACAGAATCTGTCTCTGTCTTCCTTTCCATATGCTTACAACATAATCGTTCTATAATTGCTACGGTTATAGTAGATCTATTTGTGACACTATCGTAAGCTGCCCCTCTTTACCCTTTCCCCTCCAGAGAGCAGAACAAACCTCATTTTCTCATCAGAAGCCTACGGTATGATAAGAAAATCCTGTTTATCAAACTATTTTAACGAAAGCTATTTTTGTATATACTTCATTTTAAATTAGACAAACACAATGCAGTCGTAGCTTTATTACACGCTTCGTTACAGATACAAAGGAAATAGTGATAATAAAAATGTTAAGGAACTATACTCTGTGTGCTCACCTAAAAAGTCCACTCTTTGCATGCAATCGCGAGAAACAACTAAATATCGACAGGAGTTAAAAAGAATAACAAAAATATTGAACAGTTCCAAGCCTTAATGTCGCATATCTCAAAATTGGGGTATGTCACAAAGTTGTATGAAATTGTTTTAAGGAGATGTACCTACATTTTTCCATCGTTCAATGTTTACCTGTTATATAGGATTATACAAAGTTCTTTACGACGCTTTTACAGGCTATTCTTACAACATAAAGATATACCTACATCTCTTTCAAAATCGTTAGGTATTTTCGACAACATTAAACATTTCGAAAAATTGTCCATGTAAAGGGCAGTTTGGGGTGGGAGGATTACCTTGCAAATCTTTGTGTTGCATCTTGGGTTTTTGGGTTATGCTATTTAAACTGATCTTTTTCTTAAATAGTTGGTTTTGTTCAGGGAATGCCAAAACTATTTTCAGTGAAATGTCAGTAGGGTGAAATGTACTTACTGCAGGTAAACAGCAGCGCAAGTGAAAATGGGCCGATACTGCCGATCTGGCTACTAAGCACTTATACTTGCATATGTACCAAAATGAAGGATAAGAGTCGCAGCAGAAGCTACCTTGAAAACTGGTTGCCATGTAGAAGTGCATTATGTGAAAGACATTTTCGGTAATAGGTAAATAGGAAATAAATCATGCTATGTATTTTTCAGTTCCGGAAAAAAATGTCCTCGGTATTTTCTCATTATAAGTTGTATCTAAAAGAGGTGCGAAAAACAGTGCGTAAACTAGTTCGATTTTTTTCAAAAACTGTGATTTAATTACGATGTTTGGTATTGCCACCTATGATAACCCACTAATCTTATTTAAATATTCATGTTTCCAATATAAACCGATATACAATGAAACTATTATGAATGTAAATTTGTAATATTTTGGTATATTATGCAACGAGAGTGTAATGGCAGCAATTAAGATGCGAATTCCATAATATATTCAGAGAGCGTTTTAATTGTCATTATGTTCAAGTTTCATGTACTATTTATTTTCGACTATCAGTTTAAAACATCTATAAAACGGTTTTAATATTCTACGCTGCTCGTTATTTTTCACTGGTGTCCGACATTTTAATCTTGTATGTATTTATTTGACTATACACGTGCGAATCAATAGTTGCGCCTTCAACCGCCAAATTATTGATTTTATTGTTACGTATCTTGACCTTGGTCCAAAGAGAGTATATATGCTATAATCTTTAAAAAATACATTTTCAAAAACGAGAAGTTAAATTAAATTGAATTTATTAGAAAGTTATTTACAATATTAACAAATAAGCAGAGGAGCTTTATTTTATATGCGGGAATCGATAGTTTCGCTTTCAAATGCGTGGGAATGTGCGCAGACGGCAAAGTATTTAATGCTACGTGCGAATCTTTTGATTGGTGGTTAACCGTGTCGTTATGAACAGGTGCGCCTTTGATTGGTGGATAGCAGTATCGTTGTGAAGAGAGATAATGAGGTCTATTACAAAAAACATTATTGTTTTGTTTTTTCAGTTGAGGTATCTTATACTGTGCCTGGTTTGTAAAGCGAAAACTGCTGATCGACCTTATAAAAAGATTAAAAGAAAACACTGTGTAGGTAATAATTTCAACAGCGCTATTAAAATGGATGAGTTTCTTTGATTCAAAACGAAAGGGAATTTACCATAGGTATGGTACTTCTTCCCGTTTTTGGAATGAAGTACTGCTCCTTATATTTTACTATAGTCGGGAGTCTCTTCTGGTGCGGAATCGCCCACGTTGACCCTAATTTTCTGCACACTCAAATGCACAGGCGATGATTTACAAATAAATTAAAAGATCTCGTAAATGTATTCCCCCTAATCCGACGGATACTGGTTTCAGTTTAGCAACTAGCGTGGGAACCAGCACCACAAAGAACATCTCCTTTCCCCTGCCTATGTTATCTACAAGTTGTAAATTGTGCTTCTATGCTAAACCGGGTGTGCTTTCTTCACTTGCATACCTCACGTGAAATAAACGTTGCCAAGATGTGCACCAATCGGGCGCATCAACCATTTCTAAAGGGACTGTTGAAATAAATATCCGCGGTGAATATCCAATCTTCCTGCAGCCATAGAGGCTTGCACACTATTATATATATTTTTTTGAATTAACGTCCTCCAACATTGTGTCGTATCGGACGAATGAATGAAATGAAATGAAATGGGTGAAATGATGCTCTAATGAGCCCAAGGTCCATGGAGCTTTAAGTTACCCGACATTCGTCTTCTCAGGGTAGGGAAAACCTCGGATAACTTACCCTAAGCGAGATTCGAACTCGCGACCTCTTGAACGTGAGACAGACACGCTGACAATCACGCTACCAAGGCGGGCGTTTTTTTTTTTTTTTTTTTTTTTTTTTTTTAGACAAAGTACACATCCCAACTTCTACAACGATTTAAGTTTAAGGAAAAGTATTCCATAAAAGTGGGAAAAGTTTCGTTTCTTTTCTTTCTCCCCCCCCCCTCTATTTTTCTTTGCACTTTTATTACTTGTAGATTAATACTACACTTTTGTTGTTTTAATATCAATAATTTTAAAGCCACAAACGATATTTAATAGGTTCTTTGCCACTTAGGTAAGCACTGCATAGAACTTTAAATTCCATTTTCCCAATTCCTTTTCTTTTTCAACACTTTTTACAGTTCAAAATACTTCATGACACAATTTATATTTACTAACTTAAACTTTACAGGGCAGCTTTAGAAATTAGATTTAAAATAGTTGTGTACTAGTTACAATTACTAAATTGTGTTGAAATTGTTTTCCATAAGTTGCACTGAAAACGTAGAAAAAGTTAAAAACATGAATACAATAAAATCGTTTCTCTTAAAACTAATTAAAATTAAGAAATGCTTGTACAACAAAGGTTTCATATTATTATATTCTCAAACGATTAACTATGAATAAAAATAACATCAGCGGTTTGGCATAACTTATCAAAACTTCGTGTGCACCTATGTTCTATGTTCTGGGTGTATGATGAAAAAGTCAAATTAATGAAGAAAACTGATTTTTTTTTTAATTTTCACAGATGTACTGGCGTTTGTTTGAGGGGGAAGTTAAATATTAACGACCTTTAACTGGATATCGGATGGTGAATGAACGAAATAGTTGAAATTATGCTCAAAAGGGCCACTCCACTTGCCTCACTCCATCGGCCATCCCTCCGCTTCACTGCTGTTCAGCTTCCGACAAGCCTCATTCAGTGGCGAATGTGGCTTCGTCGGGACGTCTGTTGCATGAAGAGTGGCAGGGAGAACTACTTATGAGTTACAAAGCAGAAAAGTTTATTGATTTCAACAGTGGAAGGTTATATTTCCACCTTCCGGTGTTTCAAAAGTCTCTGAACAAAATATACTTCTCGTTTCAATGTTTGAACACAATGTTGAATTTAAAACTAAACAATTTATTATGTTGATCAAATAGTTTTGAAATATTTTTAAAGCTAAACAAAAATGAATATTACGTGCATAAGATGAATGTGTGTTTTAAACTTGCAAATTGTGTAATTTGCCTAACTACAGTATGTGGCTTTATTGTATGCAAGATGCGTTTATTATAAACAAAATAGTTAATGTCAGCGTAAAAATGATTACTACCGCGCAGGTGGAACGGAGGCACTACTGCGCTTGCTGCATCAAAACAACCTTCGTCACTCGGCAAGTTCAATCGCTACCTCTCCTCCCATGCCCATGCCTGCCTTAGAGGTTAAGAGTTAGCCGACATTCATTTTCTCAGGATAAGGAAACAACAGAGATTGTGCGTGCCATATGTTCACAAATCCTTGCCTCTGGGCATTTCTCCAACATGGCAAATCTGGACAGTTGGTATAGACCCCAGCGGCACTGCCCATGTGATATGTACCACAGACCACACGAACGGCCTAACAGATCCACTGAGGCACACTTCACGCTTCAAATAGAAATAAATACTAACTTTTCGAGAACTTTTCTTGAGGGATTTGGGCGCATGAAACTCAGGAGGAGTTGAAGATATGGCACTGTGGTCTGTACAAATGCACTTCTCTCTGCGGTATCTAGTTCTTTGCCATGGTGTAAGGTGGGAATAACGCTAAGTGAAGCGGACTGTTCATTGTGCTTATCGTGTACTACAGAACAGCGTGTCAGATGATGGACTATCGGCCTGAGTTGACACGGAAGTTCACTGGTGTCAAATACTGGAGAACTTGAAGCAGACGGGTCCACGTTAGAAAAAACGAAACGCAGACAGCCAACAGTCCTAACCGAGAAAAAAAAAAAAAAAAAATAGACGAGATAAGAGCTGACATCTTCCTATTGTGGGAGAAAAAAAAAAAGTCCACGAACATCGCCGCCTTACATTACAAGATATTTTTGATGACTAAATAACTCACGGAGCTGCTCGCTCTCCAGTCTAACTTCACGTCATTACTGTTGTATACAGGAAATGGGTAAGGATAACTGTATGAAGAAAAAAAAATTCATTGATTAAATAAAATTAGAACACGTATTGCAATATTTCGGAAAACGGCTGCACAAATTCGTAGAGTGTTTAACAATACACTCCACAGGTGGCAGTCTGAAGCAGAAGGTAGGCGATGTGCTTTGGGAGCGGCGGGCTGCTTAAACACGATAGCAGCTACAATCAACACCAGACTGCAAACTCTTGTTGGAAGTGAGAGACATTTTGTGGTCGATTTTAGGTAGTGTATAGAACAGTGGCAGGCAACATCACAATGGAGGGGAAATCTGAAACTCTTCAAGTGAACAGCGGAGCCACGGTGCTTTAACCCACTGCATACCCATATATATGTATAACAGAAATTATCACAAATATAAAACGAGCAAAACTTGTAACATTTTCGGTTTTGAAAGCACAGCCAGATATAAAACACTTTGTAGACTGAAGTTTTGCGTGCTATGAGTAAGCAAATGTATCGTATCGTTCACTCCGAGTAAGCTAAAGATGAACAGTTACTGGGCTCGACGCGCCGACTATAGAACATGAGCTAGCGCGATGCTACATCGTCTCCGAGAGATCAATGAAAGCAATGGATAATCCCATAACCTAACTAAATTGTAAACAACTACTCGACTGATTGAAAATGGAAGCTGCAACAAACAACCGTCTTACAGTTCAGCGGAAAATACACACCATTCATTGAATTAAAATAATTGCCCTTTTCTTCTGTTTTCGAAGGGAGAACCAGAGCCAATGAAAACACACAATGCAAACATTTCTGTCGCCAATCTTCACAACTGATGCTACGAGTCGACATTTTGATGTCCTTAGGAGTTGACGACACGGCAAAAATTAACGAACTGTTAGTTTATCGTTCCCTACATAACATCAGATTTGTTGGTGGTCCGATAATGAAAATCCAAAGTGATTTTGTAGGTTCTCACTCATACTGCCATACTTGAGGAACAAATGGAACTAATCCCCTCCAAAATAAATAAAGTTCAGCCTAATTGGAACCTGTAACCTGTAGGTTTACAGACTGTACGTGGTCCGGGCGCGATCAGGTGAGTGAACTCGAGGGCCATGGACCGCCAGCATCCGGAACGTTGACACGACAGTAAACCAACGCCCCCTGTTAGCCACAGCACCACGCAAGCACGCACGCACGCACCCGGATCAATAATCAAAACCGGCTCAGCCACAAAACCGACCCATTCCATTGCCAGACCCGTTAACTGGTGACGAACAACGCGACTTTCTTTTGCAATCGATAACGCTGCCGGAAATGGTCACCATTTCATCACTCAGGTAGACAAGGGTGGGGTGCATAATAGCGGAACCCGCAGCTCCAACTGAGTTGCACTTATCTGCCGAAATGTAAGCATGTCCCTGGATATACAGAAAATTGTGCAATAAGAGATGCGCACATTTTGTTTCGATAACAGATACAATCTTTACACACGGAAACCACTACAAAACATCATTTGTTGTGGAAATAATGCAGTATCACTGTTAAATTTACTAAGGGTATTTCAGAAACCATTCCTAAGCGTACATTCCTTTAATTATATTTGCCTTCAATCAAATCCTGAACATATACATACATTTTAGATCAAGTCCTACCAAGCAAACCGCACTAAAATTGAAATATCTGGTTATTAAATTTTTTGAAGTGAAAAAATTAAATACAAAATTTCCAACAGATTTTGTTTACAAAAATTCGATAGGATTAATATTTTAATAGTTTTTCGATATTTGTATACATAAACCAATTACCCCATAAAAGCACAGTTCCAATCACATAACAAAAATAAGTAACAGGAACAAGTGTAAACACAAACACGCGCGCGCGCACACATCTTAACGTTCCGCAGCATGTTATTTGGGGCCGTAAATGAAATGGGCGAAATGATGCTCAAATGAGCCCAATACCCATAGAGCTTAAAGTTATCCGGCATTCACCTTCTCAGGATAAGGGAAACCCTCGGAAAAAATATCCGGATAATTCCCCTAACCCAGATTCGAACTCGGGACCTCTTGGATGTGAGTCAGACACACAACAGAGGGGACAAGTTAGTGTACAGTTCAATCGTTTAAATGGTTTTATACCTATGTATATTATGTCTCCATA
The DNA here is from genome assembly GCA_030765045.1 of Tenodera sinensis. Taxonomy (NCBI): domain Eukaryota; kingdom Metazoa; phylum Arthropoda; class Insecta; order Mantodea; family Mantidae; genus Tenodera; species Tenodera sinensis. The sequence goes on from CM060965.1 coordinate 27,734,491, forward strand.
AATACAATTTTATTGCTGGTTTTGAAAACATCATATTACATCTAGCTGTACGTTAAAGAAGAAGGGAGAGAAGAAATATAGGAGACGAACTGGGAGAGCGAGTGATAGAAGAAAGAAAGGGAAAGAAACAACGAAAGTAACAGCAGATGAGAAAAGGGATGGATTTCCGCAATTAATACACTCGTGCAACCACTCACTGTCCACCTTAGTGTAGTGATACTATAGGATACTTGCCTCGCAAAACAAGCGTTAGGCTCCCCGGTTCGAACCTCAACTGGGGCGAGTTACTTAAGGTTTCCTCCAGGATTTTCCTTATCCTTAAAATACACATATGCCCTGATAACCCGTAAGTTTTACGGACTTCGGCCTCATTGAAGCATAATTTCACCCATTACAATCTGTGTCCGCTTTGACCTACGAGGTTAAAGGCTGTTACATTAAAAACAAAACAAATTTTAAAAAATGGGAGACAATTTGGAGACGCTAGTATAAAATTATAAAGCAGTTACTGATACATTGATAACTAAGCTTAGTAGTACAGCTAGGTTAAAGAGGAATCAGGTTATGCACTTTCGTAGTGCATGTGGCGTCACAGTGCGGCGGGGAATCGGTTCTGTCCGTCTGCTCTACAGACAAAACGTGCATTCATTCTTATGGTAGCTCACCTACTAAGGTTACTGAAAACATGTTTTATTGTTCCATTTATACCTCGTCCTTAACTGCAGTGGTCATATCGGCGGCCTTTCTACCTTAGGAACACATTGTCAGGCGGCAATGGAGTTAACTCGTATACCTACACTTTATCATTGGGCTTCTTGCACACACTCTCTCTCCACACATCGATACTTTCAGACCCTCGAGAGCATGGGAATAGTACTGGCTAAAGTACTGCCGGGAATCGAACTCGGGACCCCTTGCACAGTAGGCAGATGCTATACCGACTATAAAATAAAAAACAACCTGTCGGTGTGGGTGGCTCAATTGGTTAGATGCTGGCTTACTAATACAAAGATCGCGGGTTCAAACCCGGCCCAGACCGATGGTTTTTAAGTGTGCTTAAAACGACAGCTCTATGTCAATAGATTTACTGGCATGTAAAAGAATTCCTGGGAGACAAAATTCCGGCACACCGGCGACGCTGATGTAATGCTGACAATTGAGAGCGTCATTAAACAGCAAAATAATTAAAAACAATCAGCTAAGATTGACTCTCACAATCAAAATCTTGTAAGAGTATTGTGCAATCTTATACGAAAAGCTAGGAAGCATCACAAGTACGCTACGAAACCATTGTGATAGGGGAAGAAGTAAATGTTGCAATCGTGAAGGATTGTAAGTCTTCCGATTGTTAGCATTACAAATTGTTCAACATTAGAAGTATATTTATTCAATTCACGAATAAAGCACAGAGTTGTGAAAGCTTTTGTTTTATATTTTATATTTATAAAGTAAATCCTTACCTTCAAACAAAATCTTTGAAAGAACCCTGCAACATTTTAAAGCAAATTTCCCCTACGTTGCACTACTTACTGACTAGGAATATTCAACAATTTATTATTATTATTATTATTATTATTATTATTATTATTATTATTATTATTATTATTATTATTATTATTCCCAATCGCGAAGAATCCATAAAACTAAAGGAAATTCATCACACTATAATCGCTCCACCGTTAGATCCGCACTTGATGTAACCACAAGCCATCAACAACGAACTCGCAATTCGCCGAAACCAAAGCACACCATAAAATATAGTACCTTAAATATCGGCGATTATCTGTGAGTTTTCAAGATGTACGATAACCCTGGTAAAGACTACTTAAATGTAATGCGATATTTCCAAAATTCCTGAGTAAATATATTTCTGTTGCAACATAAAGACGAGGTATGAGTCCACGTGGTGTTTGTTTTGTGTTAGTCGTAGGTGATAACATCAGGTTATCGCGGAGTGATACAAGGGGCGGATCTAAGGCTGGATGGAGTATAAGTGCGAAAATTCAAAGCGGACAGTAGCGAACCACAACATCCAGTAGTTATCCAAAATCATATTCTTCTGCAATGTGTCACCCAAGTACACAATATTTTAATCACATTTACATCTTTCTTGTCATACATATTTGTCTATCTCAACTATATTGTACTTAATTCTCTAGAAGAGTTTGCTTAAGAATAAAAAAAAAAAGTTTGCAAATGTTAATAAGAGAAATATTTCATTTTCTGAGTTTGAACTGAAAGGCACCACATGCAATTATCCAAGGGGAGCAGGGGAAGAAGACAAAAACAACGCACGCCAAGTTCGTTGCAATTGGAAATAAATGCACACAATTTTGGTTTCAGGTTAGCCCATTATAAAGCAATTATCAGCACCTTACTTTGTCACATATGAACCAATCCTTTTAATTCTAGACCTTCAAAGCTAAGTATCAGCTTAACATGAAACAATGTAGTTGACTACAGTTTGTCCACCAGCTCACGGTCCCCTGGCAGGAATGCTACATCAGTAAACAATTCTAGTACACAGCGAGCAATATCTCAATTGTTTACTGATGTAGCATTCCTGCCAGGAACCATGAGCTGGTGGACAGAGCGTACCTCTGTAGTCGAGTGCTCAGCATTCTAGAGCTACCTCATGGAACGGGGGAATCATGCCCTATCTTCCGTGGGGTACGGAAGTGTGAATGCCATTGTTTCCTACGGTCAACTTTTTGCCTAGATTTTCCAGATCGGCAGGCTGGAATGTATTGTGCCTATATTACCATGAATTTCCATGTACCGTTTGCTTTCATTTTGCTGTCACCTTGTTTCAAGGTTGCAGAACCAGGCAACAAGAGTTGCAGCTCTGAGGCGGAATTTGCTCTGTAGAAAGGATTTCTCCTTAGTGCGCGATAAGTTGAGCCCTTGAGTGCTCTTCGCAAGAGGGACATCATCATAATGGACAAGCTTGGGTTAGAATGGGCACAATCTAGGGCCTCTGCCTTCGCTTAGCACGCGCCGCTTTCCATGTCTGGTCTCTTCGAGTCTTTCAACTAGCATCTTCCTCTCTGCTGAGGTCGCTGTAGTACACAATGGATCCATTTGGTGGCCCACGTATTATACACACCCTGATTGTTAAGATTTGCCACTGGTATCGTATTGACAACGGGATGAACTAGAGGCCTTACGCAGAATCTTAACCCAATCGTATGTGTGCATATAATCATTAAATTGTCAAGGATGAACTCATCTGGAACAATTGAGGCCATGGCCGGGATTCGGAATGAGTATCGGCAGCATCCTTCATCCTTTCTAACCCTTATCCTAAGACTACAATGAAGAAAGTGCAATGCTTTGTGCAGTAACCGTAGAGGATGATATTGCGTAACTAGGCCACAATACTTGCTTTCACTCATGTTACGCCAGTTTATTCCCAAAAGTATCTATCCCACACAACTTGGCAAGCAGCGTATTGTCCTGCGTGATGAGAATGACAACACACAGAACCTTTCAATGGCAAAGGAAATTCTCCGACGATACCGCTGCAGAGGGACCTTGTGGCCTCGCAAAAGAGAAAACGTTTCCAGATCAAAATACCTATTACAGTTTTCTTTAGAAAATGATACCACTGCTTTGTCATTGACTCGATGAACAGTCAGCCGGACCATAACTGTGAGATTTTTGGGTGTCAGATCCATCGTGCCATGTACTGCATGATCGTTCTCATCAAGTTTTGAAACTGTTAACACTTCCTGTATGTATTCCATGTAGGTAGGTATTCATGTTTACCTTCAGTGCCTACTTCTTACGACACGCAGAACAAAAGTGATACGCGCTAGAATCGTTTTATATGCCACATCCCTTTTCTCTAGTTTTATGAAGATTCAATTACGTGGATCCAAATCTGTCAGCGGGAGTTCGCTGATTCATTCTCAAGGGCATTTTCGCTGTATCTACTATTTCCGTACTATTGCATTCCACTCAAGAATTCAACACCGAGATTACACTTGAAATGCACGTTTTGAGATCCCTGTATAAAACAAACAAAAAAATTGAAAATGGTCGACATGCGCAATTTTGATCTACATAACTGAAAAACGAAAAGCTGAATAAGGTCAAACTTGGTATTTAAGTTCAATATCTTCAATGGATGCGGCACACAAATTACAAAGACAATCTCCCACACCAAACTCCCTTTGCTCCGTGTCGTGGCAGTCCTCCACGACACGGAGGAAGCCATGGTAACTATTTTACACACGAAAAAAATCCATGGCCTTCCGCCGGGTTTGAACCCGCGATCTCGGGAACCACAAGTTACTTTTGTATCACTGGTAAACTTAAAAAAAGTGCAGAGCTTGCTAAAGTACACAATTCATGTCAAATGCATTTTTGTGTTAACCATTTCCGGGATGTTCCTTTTTTATTGGTTTGACTTTTCAAATACCTATACTTTCAAGTGGGGAGCCGCTTTTTTGTTTTTTCTTCTCACGGCCATGCAAAGAACCTGGAATCTCAAAGCCACTACATACCATCCCATTTTCTAAAAGAACTGACTGTCGCTTTAGTTTACTTATGTATCCTTTTTATACCTGATATAATAACGTATAATGAAAGTTTATTTCGATTATCCAGAAGACAGACCTTTTGTAAAAAAGTTTGAAGAAGAGTGAGTAGGTAAATAAAGTCATGTGAATGAACACAAAATATTTGTTTTTGTTTTATCAATATTGCAAAGCCTTCAACCCCCCACCATTGAGCTGACCACATGGACTCACTCCCTCCCACATTGGGTCGAGTGGCCTAGACAGCGCCAGCCCTAACCTACCCCACTCCTCGTAAGGGGGTTAGCAGGAAACAGGGAGTTTGGGGGTTAATCTTCTCACAAAGCCTCACACAAAAAGTTACCTGCAAAGGTTTGCCTCAAAGTCGTAAGTTTTAATTATGTTCTCATTTTAAACCAATTTGATAACTTATGTATCTATAAATACTTCGCAAACTCGTACGCAAGCATAGGAATTCTCAAGCAACTGGCTTCAAAGACTGCAAAACAGAGGCCAAGGACACTGACAAGCAGCTAAAACCAATCCGAGCACTGTCTGAAAACGCCGAAAGACTGTATGAGGGTTGGGGGATGGTTTGTTAACTGCAACGTCCCTGCCTACAGTCCAACATTACTTCTCTCATCCAATTGTTTAGAATTTCCTATCCCTGCTCGTACGTATAAGATTTCAAAACTATACACTAACATTATATAAATTCACTTCGTGAACTAATTTGTACTTTCTCTGCTACTATAGTAAGCAAGGGAAGTATTGTATTCCAACAAAAATTCGATATCGAGATTTCACCGGAAATACATGATTTGGGATTCCCTGGGGGGAAAAAAAGCAGCTTTAGAAAAAGGTCCATATGTGTCCATAAAGAATACAAGCCAATTTGATATTTAAATTCAGCATCTTCAAAGGATGCGACACAATTTTCTAGAAAATCCCCTCACTCCAGACCATCCTGTACATCAACATTTTTCGAAAGTTTTGATCTTATAAAAAATTGCTAACGATTGATTACAATACCATTTACTCGTATGTATTTAAGATATGTTCATGCCATTTTTGGGAATGCTCTCACAATTCCTCTTCATTCTGGGTGAGTTTTGCATAACTGGTAAACCGTAAGTTATACAGACAATCTTCCTGAACAAACATGTACATCTCGTTAAAATATACAATTTATGTCAAATACATTTTTTGTGGAAAAAAATATTTTGTTGTTTAACGACGCTGTCAATTGCCAGGATCACATCAGCTTCGCCGTTGTGTCGGAATTTTGTCCCGCAGGAGTTCTTTTACACGTCAGTAAATCTATTGACATGGGGCGGTCGTGATTAGGAACACTTAAAAGCCATCGGTCTGGGCCGGATTTGAACCCGCAACCTTAGGATCAGTAGGCCAGCGTCTAACCAACTGTGACCGACATTTATCAAATGAGAAGTTGTCTCTTTTTATGCCCTGGACAAGCAAAGAGAATGACATTTCAAGCCATTACATGGCGACCAGCTTTAAAAAAAATTGACTAACGCTCAAGCCTACTGTCCCGATGTACCTATAAGGAAATATGTTATAAGAGTATTTCTACAAACGTGTATCTCGATTAGCATGAAGTACATACAAGAATAAACATTTTTAAAAATATTTTGTACAGGAGTGAGTAGAGAAAATAATGTGAGTTGTTGACAAATTGTATTCCCTCAAATAGATAAAAACAGGCCTTCCTTCTTGTACTTGGACTGTTTCATCACGAGACAGTGGCACTATGGCAGACAAAGTTTAATGGCGGCTCATGTCTGGGAATTACTATTTTCTTTCCTGTTGGGCAAATGCTATTTATATCACCGGCTTTACAATGTGCTTAACTATACAACACCGCAAGGCGTGACAAACCCTTGATTTGATTCCGTCCCAGGTTTGTGAATATTCCTTTCATAGCCAAAATGTGCATGTCGAATAAGGCCCCATGGACTACACAGGTGCACTACACTCGTTAACGATCGGCAAAACTTTACTTAAAAGGAAGTCCTTTTCTTCACTTTTCTAGCAAGTAACGTCTATTGCACCGATGTCATTAATTGTTTGAATTTGCCACTAAATATACTTTTCTCAAACAGGAATATGTTATTCGTTTTTAACGCTTGGCTTTCAAAAGAAAACGGAATTTCAAAGGCATCGCATAGCAATCAGCTCTTAAAACATTTAACTGTCGCTTAGAGCCTACTGTAGTCCCATATTCCCCTTGCACCTACAAGGAAATTAGCAATAAGATACTTTCTGAAAATGCTTACATATGTCGATAGATAGGCATTTGCAAGAATAGTTTGTACAAGAGAGAGTATAGCTCTTCATATATTTGATAACAGTTTTTCCAAATTGAACTATATTAAGTCTGTATCGCAATATGTTACGCAACGATCACTTGGTGTATCTTCTAAGGTTAAGCACTTCGACTTTGTCGCCAAATATTGATCGACTTCTTAAACGTAAGCAGTGCCAAACAAGTCACTGATGAACAGATGTTTACCGCATAATATTTGAAAGTGCTTTCGTAAATCAAACCCAATGTACATATAACAAAATCGCCACTGTAACACAATACATGAATACAAGTCCGCGTATAGTGGGAGTAGGTAAATTCAACTTCCCCTCTTTCGCAAACGCTGGATCGCTGGTCTATTGTTTCATTCTTGGGTAGGGCTAGGAACTTGAAAAATAATTTTTTATTCTAGTGTCTGAAGACAATGTCCAACATATGTTCATTACAGGTGAGAAAATGGATTTGATTTGTTCTTTCCTGCCTTTTCTGTTCAGATGTTATTTTAGCCTTATTTTTTCATTTAACAGATTTTTTGCAACTTCTTTTGAATATTTTTCCTATCCAACAGTCTAACCTCAATTCCAATTTCTTTTAATTAATGCGTACTGCTAAGACTGACAACAAGTAGCTGAAAGGAGCCTTTCTATTGTATTCATGTCATAAACATGGAGAATACGAGAAACTACTGAACATTTTCTAAATATCCTGTTATTTTTTCTTACCAGCATCGTGACAGCGACCTTGACCAGAGGATAAAAGTGAGTAGCTTGTATGCACCTTACGTTTGACTGCAATTTCACAGTTTATGGAAGAAATCCCTACCACAAATATGCCTGAAACTAAGCCTAGTACGGCATTTTTGCGACAACTTGTATCTGAATTTGGTGTGGAGGTATTTTATACTGATGGGAGTATGTTTTCTGCAAATATTGCGAGATAAAACAAGTTCCTTGTCCAGCAGCATATTGGGCATTGGAAACACAGAATACAGAAAAACTGAAATTAATTTGGACCACTCGCTTATGTACATTTCCCCGGCTTTTAGGGTCTTTTTAAATACACTTTTACGTATTTTAAAGGTCCTTTTACCCAGTTTAAGGGTCAACTTCCAAGCCCGACTCATGAGTAACATTGCTTCAGCAATGAACTGATTTGTGTGCCAAATCCACGAGGAGTATGGAAAAAAGTAATATCAGAACCGGCGTGAGGGATTGCGGCCTCCTCCCCCGCTATTAGCGAGAACAGTGAGGTTATACCACATGTCATCGAGCGCGTTCAACCCGCCAAAGCATCGCCACGCGTTGGGACTAACCCCCAACGTGTGTTCCTCGCCCACCATTCCTGATTGCAAAATGTGAACACTCCGCGAGCGCTTAAAAAACTGACATCTAATACTTCCACCTGTTTAGTTGAGATGACACTGTATTTCATCAAATCATCAGGGTGCACATTCATGGCATGAAATTATTTTATGACTTAAACCAAGTCCTTTATCGTCCTTGAAAATTCGCTGTTATTAGCCAATTATTAATTGTGAAAAATAAACCACAAAGACACTTCACGATTGCCAAGATGCCTGAATTACCGAATATAACCAATGAATAATAATAATCATGCTACGTTTGACGGTTGCACGTAAAAAATATAGTAGGTTTAATTTTAAAATGTACGGCCTGTAAAAAATACAAGCAAAACTGTTCATAAAATTTAAGGCAAACTTGCTCTAAGTAAGGGCCCAAATATACATTATCCGAAAACTACCTTTAGGTGTAAATGTATAGATACAGCTAAACTAATCTAACCTTCATTGCAATAAAATTCATAAGCACACATTTATGCTGAAACTCCTGCTCCCGTATTCTCCATTTAAATCCATGGATTGAAATGACAAAATATGTGCTGATAGGTTAGCGGTCCTATAGATTACTCTTGATACTTTTGTCAATGCACGGATAGGTTGGCGGTCCTATAGATTACTCTTGATACCCTTTTCAGTGCAATGGCAGTAAAGAATATATTCTAAGTAACAAAGTCCTATTGAAAACAAAAACATGGACCAACTACATGCCAAACGAAATGTTTACACCCAAAACATCTGGAAACACCAGTAAAGAGCAAACGGTCTATAAAACCGCAAAGAAATTTACCAGCAGATCCTTAATGAAATTAGATTTGTGTTACATTTGGGTGATAAAAACAAAATATACCTATATAAGCGCATGCAATTGCTCTCTGCGCCCAGGTACTGTTATACAATTATGATGCAACTGACCTCAAAACCTTAAATACGTTCCGTTATACTTCTATTGTACTTAAGAGTATTATGTTTTACTTCATATTTTCTTACACAGCCTTTCTGTAGTAAAGCATTAAATAACCGTCGTGGAGTGTTACAAAATTTCCTAGTTTTCCGGATTCACCCGGAAGTCTGCCGCAACTTGTGAGTTTCTTTTCCCCCAATGACACCATTACTGGAGGGGGAGTGGTGCTCCATGTTTTTGGAAGTGATTCATATGCTCTTTGAATTATTAAATACAATACCTTGGATAGTGCCGTTAATCTTGCAAATCAAACTCCCCCCACAGTAGGAAATAGTTATGCTAATTTTGGAACACCAATACGATGAAATTTTGAATCTTCAAATAGCTCAACCAAGACTCGCCAAATTATAGACGTTTAGGCAATTCTTCATTGTATATTATGCCATATTATATACTTGCTCACATTCTCTTAATATTTCCAATGTTCCTTAACTTACTTACAATGCTATACATAGAATTAAAAGGTTATGTTTATGCATACCTAAATGGCCAAGTTTTGCGATGATAATTCTTCAAGATCAGCAGGCACAAAAGCAAGCCACGCTTTCCCACTTTTGGCGGGGTATAAAGACTGTATTCCCCATCACACATTAACACAATATTCACTCACCGTTGTACACAACGCCCACGAAATAGTTGTTCAAGGTTTCGTTACCTTTCAGCATAAACACGCGCCATTGCCACCTTCAGGCCAACCAAAGTGCCATCCCTGGTTTGTTTTGTTTTGTTCGTGTTCGACTGACAGGCTTCGTACTCGTTTGATTACCGTATCGCTGACTCGGCTGACTCCACAGAACAACAAACTACTGACTCCACTTCTGTGTTCTCAATATTGCCAACCAAAAACATTGAATCTCGCTACAGTTCCAGGAAAACTCCGCTACATTAAACTATAAAAATACATGGGTAATTATTATAATTTTATATCTCCGCGTGGTACCACCAATTTCGAAATATTCAAAGAGACATACTTCCCTTAAAATAATTTAAATTATTTAAAACGACTAAATTCATTTTATAGAATATTAATTGAAACGTTGAACATGTTTATTTTGGTAATAATAATAAATTCATTGTTTTAAAATTAAAACAAAGTTTCTATATTTTCCCACTTTCATGTTCTTCGCCGAAATGTCTCCCGGAGGCTCCAATTCGCTCCGCATAATGGAATGCCCCTACTGTTGGCAACATTGCTACATCTCCAATCCCACATCGACCAATAACGACAAAGGAAGTTACACTTGCCTGCGCTCTATAGTGCAATAGGGGAAATCTTTCGAACGGTTCTCGCTTTCTCAACCAGTGAATGACCCACTGAGCTGCCCGATGAATGGGTCTACAAATCTACTATATCATCCATTTCATTCAACTTCTAAACAAAGATTTCGCCAAATTTGTAATGGACTAATTAAAGATTTACTTGTAATAGCTTATCCAAAGAAAATTAACTGCTATCTTCAGTCTGTTATGGGTTGAAATAAAGGAGAAAAAAAGCAAATGAAATCTATTCAACCAGCAAATCACATAATGATATAGAATACTTAAATTTCTACAAACTTAAAAGCATACTCTACAAGAGTCATTAATCTAATAAATAATAACTTATATTTCAGGTAGGGCGGTAGTCAGGCCAGGTCAGGCAATGCCCATACTGGAAAAAATTTTGCCCGTATTGAGAGAATCCGCATTTGTCCTCCTGTTTTGAAGTTTTAGGAAATACTTCAATAATAAATTAAGAACCAAAATGACTATGTATTGAAGACTATATTAATAGTAACAATGCTGTAATAGTTGTCCATTGTTTTATTCCAGCGTGCCGAATATCCAAACCTTTGACAGTCAAAGGCCGCTAACGAAACTGCTAAAACACAATTGAACATAACTATACATAGAACGATCCACAGTATTTGCAAATCATCTGTGCATTGTTTTTATTTTAAACTACTAGAACTAGGCATCTGTGTGGGTTTTCTGTCTGACCCTAGGCACTGGCTTGCAAGTTCTGGGGGTGTAAGTCCTACATAAGGGGAGGACAGTCAGGTAAAGAAAAGAAATGAAGAAAAAAGAACTTAAGTATAGGCGAGGACAGAGAGTGCATACATTATGGACATAGAGATTTCTTTGGCAAACGCAAATGAGGAGCAGCAAGAAAACCAAGTTGTCTCCAGCAACACAGTCCACACTGATCAGGAGCCAGTTGTGCAACACAAGCTGACTACTTATTATTTAATACAGGGAGGTGAGGCAATAAAGCAAGTTTATATAAAGGATTACCCTAAACAAAGAAATAGGTGTGGTTTTCGCTCTGAATCGTTTAAGTAGTTTGCTTCATTGCAGTATGCTGTTCTCAAGGATGCTGCATTTTGTTATAAATGCATGCAGTTTCAGCCTTAGGCACAAAGGAGAAAAGCTGTGCTGACAACTTTCAGAAACTGGAAAAATATCTTACATGCTAACCATGGGTTTACTAAAGACGAAACATCAGAAACACATATCCGTGACATGTCAATGTGGAAGAAACGTGAAACTCGTACACAATCCTGTACTTCGGTATTAACATTGGTTAATGAAATCACACTCAAGAAACAAGTTACTATGTTAAATCATAAGTGGAAGTAATACAGCTTTTGGCTGTCAGTGAGCTGGCTCTGCATGGCAATTATAATATAGAGGAGGGGACCGAAAGGAGTCTAGTTTTAAATGTTTTTGAATACACCTTAAAGACGATAAAAACCTTTTGGAATATTTAATATACATACTTAAGAATGCAACATATACTTCTCCTGATTGTTATAATCATAGACTAATTGTTAAAACAGTATGTGAAATACCTGAAGACCGTTTATTTTACTAATGTGCTATGTTGCACAAGTTCTTTCAGCGAAGCAAAATTGCATCCTTATAGGAAGGCAGAACCATAGTGCGTCTTCTAGAGCAGCGTTGGAGTGGGCGCCTAGCGATTACTAAAGTAATTTTGTCAAACTATGAGAAGTACTTAGAATGCTAAATGCCATAGGAAGAGAACACTTCAATGGAGAACACAGCCAAAAGCGTTGGTTTGAATACTGTGATATCACTTCAATTTCACTTTCTGTTAGTTTTCAACAAGAAAGTACATGGATTGCTGAAACCAGCTGATAATGCACTCCATTCTCAGACTACAAGCTTAAGTAATGCAATTATCATCATTAAGTGTGTGAAACAAGAAATCAGTGAGTTTCGAAAACAAAAGTTTTCTTCTATGCTGAAAATCTGTTAGGTACCAGAAACTTTGTTTATCAGTTCCTGTACAAAATAAAAGACCTAGGAAGACAACTGAAAACACTGACTACATTCATTATAGTCTGTTGCCATCGCATTCCAAAGCAGTTCCGACTCACAACAGCTGAAGATCTTTAAATGAGGCTGTGATCTTAGTACATTTAGATGAATGCTTCAGTGAGAATGAAGAGCTTTTACTGGCTATGGAAAGAGCAGAACAACTCAACATTGGGTCTTCAAACCTCTTTAAAATTTAAGTGTAACTGTGCCAAGCAAAGAAGTGTCAGGTGCAGGCTTATTTGTCCTCAAAACCTAATAAAAATAAAATGGACCTTTTATACAATAACCGTGATGTATTAAAAAAGACTTAAGCATTGTTTGCAACAGTAGCAATGTTTGGACTCAGTACAGCAACTTATGAATGTACATTTTCTACATTAAATGCCATAAATCAATCACAGAGACCATCCATGACTCATCAACAACTGGCATGTCTGGCTTTTCTTGCCTTTGACAAACAGCAAACACAAACCTTGGAGCTTGAAGTTCTAAAGACATGTGAAAGCAAAGGAAACCACAGACTGCAATTATTCTAAATCAACATTGAGTTGATAACTATATTTTTTGTTAATTGTTCCTTTAAGAGTGGACTTTTTAATTAAAACATTTCTTTAACGTCCTCGAAACTTACGCTTCTTACAGTGTTCAGATTCAACATTTAAATTTTCATTTTACGTTTTTATTATGCCTAATTAATTCAATATAAAGTATGATAATATGAAAAATAAAGTTTGTGTCTACATAACTCTAGAAATAAAAGATATGTTTTTATTTTCTCTACTAGAAGTTTAGAAATTTTAAAACAGAATTGATTAGTTTATGAAGTAGCAGTTCTATTAAATATGTGTTTACTACATAAAAATCCATTATGTATGCCAAGTCATTCCTACGATTTCTTTGAATTTTGTGAATGTTTGTTGTCCTTTTCTAACAGCTGGTTTCTGTTCAAGCTAAGATTGCAAAACATCACCATAATGATGCTGTGTGGCCACATTCTACACAGAAATATTTTGAAATCTTACTGAGAAATAAACATTTGAGCATTTTTGTATAGCAATACTTTATTAGCTATCTATTCTGTACACAAAGGAACAGAAATTTCAGTGTAGATATTTTGACATTTGCTAATAAAAACTAAATAAAACACAATATCCTATTATGTCCTAGTTAGACAAAGCCTCTAATGCATTAGTCTATTAACTTTTTTATGTATGTAACACAATGATTACAAACATTTATTTTATATACCTACTCAACAATAGGTAGAACACAATATATTACAATGACATTTGAACTTTATAGTTACCATATACCTATCTAGCCAACTGTTCATTCTTTTTACTTTTTACTGACCCCTTTCTGAAGCTTTACAATAATAAAAATGGTAATAATAATGATGATGGTTACCATAAGGATCGATAATTGCTGCAAGTAATAATTTTTAATTGCACATTAACACTACCTTCTCTTTCTATCAACAGTTATACTTGACAACCATGGGCATCGGCAGACTCTTTTTAAGGGGACTTGCTGGGATTTTGCAATCAAACAATATTAATTCATTATTCTTTTGTCAGGAACTGTAAAAATACGAGCTATAGTATTTGCTTTCATAATAATTTATGCAGTACCTGTCTGCATGTGTTGTTACTTTGTCACTCATGCCTTCACTATATATTGCAGTGTGACAATTATGTCTGCATAGTATCTTGTTCATTATTGATTTGATTACACTATTATGCTGCAAGTTTTATTTTTTCAATCTCTGTTGGTAAGAATTCTCATGGACTTAAACTGAAAATATTTGCACAAAAATAAAAATCTTATGAGTAAAGCCACAATTTTTAGTACTGCATCATGTGTAGGAGTGTCTGTTATGCTGTGAGTGTGTTAGCCCAGACCGAGAGGCCAGCCATCAGCACTGCACGAAATTGCCCCATGCACACGGTAAGGTGACTAAGAATTTTGGCTTTACTTATAACTAACACTGCAGCACTGTTGACGAAAATAAAATAAGCGTTTGTAAATGTTGGTACCAAAATATGTTGTTGTTGTTTTCTAGTGCCTTGCATCTGGCAATGAAGCCATTAGCATTCGTGCTTTCCAATACTTTTGAACTGTACTTTCTTCTGATCTTAATGCTTCACAGGTCTTCAAGTGTTCTTCATTCATTTCTGCTAGATCGTTACACAGGACACATATTGGTGAGGCTGAGATACCTATTCTGTGGAGATGACTTGCCAAGCAGTCATGATTTGTCAATAGTCGGAAGGCTGCAACAGCTGTTTTCCTTGGTCTCTGGGGGATTATATCTGGATTGGAAAGTAGTGTAATCCATTTTTTATCTTTGGCAATTGTTTCTATTTCTTGTAGATATGAATGACAAAAATTTTTTATGATCAAGCGTTTTATTGAGGAATATGAGAAATTGAATTTAGACTTTTGTTTTATTGTTGTGCCTTTCTTTGCAAGTGAGTCTGCGGCTTCGTTCCCCATGACTCCACAGTGTGCTGGAATCCATTGGAGATGAACAGTCTTATTAACTTTTTGGAGTTGTGTTAACATTTTGTAGCATTCTCTAATTTTTGTTGACTTCTTTGTAGTATTTGAACATATTCCCTGAATTGCAGCTTTAGAATCCGAAAGAATTACTGCTTTGTTAAATTTATTTAAGGGAAGATTTAATAATTGTCGGAGAGCAATGTATATAGCCTCTATTTCTCCATCATAATTTGTTGTGTCTCTGCCAACAGAATGATAAAAGGAAAAATGTGAACACGTAACTCCAGCTCCAGTAAGGTTTTCCTTCGAGGATCCATCAGTATATATGTGCAGCCATTCTTCTGTGGGATACCTAGTATTGATTGTTTCCAGAGCTAGAAGTTTTTGTATTTCTTTTGGTGTGTCTGATTTACTTATTTCCTCTATTAATTCCAAATTGAAGGTAGGTTGCAATAATTCCAATGGATTTTCTCTTATAAGTAGATTTTCTCTGGTGTCAGGAATGTTCAATTTGGATTTAATCTGTGTTACCTTTTCTAGGAAACTACTATGAGTTTTAAGGATTGAATGGGGGAGGTTCTCTTCTGTCCATTTAGAGTTTGGCAGTCGTAACATTTTCTCGTGTTGGAGCAATGCTTGTTCTTCTATTTTTGTTGTTATTGATGGGGTCCGTGTTAAGGCAAGCATGGCATCAATAGGTGTGGATTTAACTACTCCAGTGATTAGGCGAAGAGCCTGATTTTGTATTTGTTCAAGTTTATTGATGTTAGCATTTGCTGCTGTTATTAAAGCTTCAGAACAGTACAAGAGGTTTGGTTTAATATACATTTTGTATGTGGTACCAAAATATTGTCAAGGGCAATAATTAGTAAATGTATGTTCCTACTAGTTGAAAATAATGAATTCCTTATTTACATTAAAAATGTGAATAACATCACTGGCAAGCTAATTTATAACACAGATGCTATGAAATAATTGAGTATCTCTTTTGTATGAATTGCTGAGGGAAGATTGTTCTTTGCATAAAAATTGAAATGATAGCCTAATAGTCTGTAATTGACTGCACATTAAATTTATTAATTTCAAAGGAAGAGGGGGTCATGGTCCTCCAGTCTCCTTGCTTCTTTGTGATGCCCATGCTGACAACTAGTCCTTCTATTTCATCAGCTTGTAGAAAATAAATAATAAATATATACATAAATAAATATATGAATAAATAAAACATTTGTATGCAACAACTACTCTTGGCTTGGAGCAAAGCCAAGATTATTAATTTAATGTGTTGGAATGTAATGTAAATGAAGAAATGGTGTCAAACTTAATGGTCTAATTAGGATGCACTTAACATAATGGGAATGACTGATTGGTAGTTATATTTATTACTGTATGCTATTGCTTTATGACAAATTATCACTTGACATCAAACGTAATGTCAAACTCTTAAGTTATGTGGCATTAAGTTCAGTCATGTTAAATCAACCCTAATGCAATTATGTTGGACTTTCATGTTCATTGTAACCCCAGCTTAATTATAAATAATATTAGTGGAGTGTCATTTCTTAGTTAAAGAAGAAGATGGCCATTTTACTACCATATGACAACAGACAATGTAGTATATCTAGCTCAGTGAGATATGCTTCCCACATTTTAATGTAATGGGGACTTGGAATCCTCTTTTTGAGACATATCAACATGAAAGTTACTTAGGCTGTAACTTTAAAAATAGCAACTATTTATTTATAACTAGTGTACAGGTGATACATCTGTGAAACTTGTATGGCCTTCACTGCAGTACCCAGCAATGTGGAAATCACAGTATCCTTGTAGCAGCTCCTGTTCTGTTGATGTTTATGATGAACTGCCCTAATGCCTACAGAGATGACCAAAATTGAATGTTATGAGGTGGTTACTTCACCTTTGAGATCAAATCACAATCACAGGGGTTGAAGTCTGGTGAATGTGATGGACAGCACAGATCAGCATGGGCGTCAGAGTTTTTCAGGGGGGGTGGGGGGGGACACTTGTTGGAAGTTTGCAATCAAACAATATCAATTCATTATTCTGTTGTCAAACGTTATAGTATTTGTTAAAGATAACCAGATTAATCTGTGGTGAATAAAAATTGTCCTTTGCATGAAAATTAAAATGGTCTAATGTACTTTTCTAATTGGAAGAGTTCCGATTTGCAGCTAATGAGATACGTTTCTGTGCACAGCATTGCAGTGGCGGCTCGCAGTCAACATTTTAGGGTAGGCAAAGTGTAACAGTAACAAAAACAACAACAACAATAATAATAATAATATTAATAATAATCATAATAATAATAATAAATAATAATAATAATAATAATAATAATAATAATAATAATAATAATAATAATAATAATAATAATAAACCCCGTTTATCCGAAATATAGGGGGCAAAGTCATTGCGGATAACGCAAACAATATATTGTTTGGTTGTTTAATAAGAGCAGAGTGAATGAGTGTGACTTACGGACGAAATACCGCCAAAACTAAAATCACGAGTGTCGGCAGACTTTTTTCCAGGGGGGGGGCACATGTTGGAAATTTGTAATCATATAATATTAAATCATTATTTTACTGTCAAAATTTATAGTATTTGTTGCAGATAACCGTATTAATTTGTGCTAAACAAAAATTGTTCTTTACATCAAAATTAAAATAATAGTTTAAAAGTCAGTAACTGACTGCACATTAAGTTCACCAACTTCCAAGGGGGGGCCGTGGCCCCCCTTGCCCCCGTTTCGTGACGCCCATGACTAAAATAGATTAAGAAATTGAAAAATTGTCTGACTGCAGCTTTGTGTTAAATAGCTGAAACACTCCTCTTTTCATTGTCAGTGCGCCGCGAAAGCGAAATTGGTAATAGTTCACTAATTAAGTCGGTCATACTGGTATTACACAGAGATAAGACAGATTCAGATCTCTGAGATCTTCGTTCGTGGAGTATGGCTGTTCGGAAAATGTCGCATAATTTCGGATTTGGGCCGGCAAGTGTTCGGACTGCTGGCAGATGCGTCTACGCATGCTCGGAGTGCAAATACAGACCGAATGTTTCCTTATCCCTGTTCAAGGGCCTGGTACTGAGGAAATGGGGCCGGTCAGGCAGAGGTTAAGCTAGCCTGCTCTCCACTACCCAGGTTCCATGCGTATCATTTCTGCCGCGCGTTTCAAACACGCAGCGCAGTTTTGATGAATCGGGATTGAGATTAAAAGATTTGACCATGCGCTGGTCATTATAACCGAGAAAACTTTTCTTGAACTGCAATTTAGGGGAAAATGACGGTTCAAATGATAAAATGCAGAATCATAGTTAAACATTATTTGTTGATGTATTACGATAGGGTAGGCAGTGCCTACCCTGCCTACCCTGAGGAGCCGCGCCTGCAGCATTGCAAGCTCATTACCCCCACTCTTTTCATATTTCCCTCTCTCTTGCACTGTCCTACTATTCTCTTGGCACGCATCAAGCCCCACTTATGGGGAAAGCAATATGACAACACAGCAGGACTCCGATTGGTTGCCAGCCTGGAGGTGCTCAAGGACAAACTCCTTTCCATTTGAAAAGCACAGTAATAGTCATTAACTGCACATTAGATTTCCAAAGGGGGGCTGCAGCCCCCTTCCCTTTGTGACATCCATACAGATCAGCTACAGGATGTGCCGTGCACACCCAAACATTATCCTACAAAATGATGGTAAGGTGCTGCAAAACATGTGAACACTTCCGTTGTAATGCTGGTCTCAGGTTATTTTCCAACAAATGACAGAAATACTTTGCATTAACATTCTGTTCTTGCAGGACAAGATATGTTAGGATGATGCTGTCACAGTCATATGCAAGACTCAGCATAACTTCCGCCATTGTTTTGCATGGTAACCCATGACACCATCATTGGATTGGCACTTACGTAGAGGTTCATATAAACTGACCCATGTTTCACAAAGTGCAATAATGCACTGTAGAAAGGCATCTCCATAATGACCAAATTTTCAGACAAGATCACTGTTTCTACTTTGTAGGCATTAAAAATATGGTGCTCTCTAAAAAGCGGTTACTATTACTGCTATTGCTCTCTTCAATCTGTCCTCTATGTGATCTGCAAGAGGAAATGGATCGAGACGACCTTCAAATATGCCCGGCCACTTCTAGTGCCCCATCCATCAGTGAAAAATATTAGAGAGCAAGAGGATTAATGACTTCATTGTCAGAAATCCAGCATTAGCTAACAACAACTTTGTAGGCATGGTGAAATACAATAGCTTCGAGCTGTAACTAGCAGGAGTCCATTTACTAGATGGGAGGTCAGACATAAACTAACATATGGTAAAAGTGGCAACAAATGAATTCTTCTTGCTTTGCTTCCACAGCAATGTTGCCACTATTTTTGTTCTACCCCATGTGCAGCATGGAATGTGTGCCAACAAACCACCTGTTCATGAGCAACCTAAATTCATATAGGTACTTACAGCTGTCCTCTCAAGTCCACCTGGTGTAATGACAAGAAATGCAGGAGAAATCTCCTATTTTGTATATTTTTAAATCTAAAAAGAATCTCTGAAATCTTTAATGTGGCATAAACAATGAACTCTTCATCACAAAACATGAACAGTAGTTCTCAAAGTATATGGTAGGCAATTTTCTGATAGAACCTCATATCAAAAATTAATGAGATCATGCTGTTGCTGTTCAACTGTAGATTTTACTGCACAATGTTAATGTTACAGATAACAAATAATAAAAGTGCCAGTATATTCATATTTTATTTTTTATTGCATTTGTATTAGAATATTCACATAACATTGTTACATTAACAACCAACTGTTTGACAATAAACATTGTACCAAAGAAACATGACATTTTAAAAAAGTATGAAATGCATTCAAATGACTAACAAAATATATATGATGTTACCAAAGTTACACTATCTCAATATTAGACGTTCTAAAAATGAATCACTTTATGTATGTTTGTGGGTAGTGATGATGGGAGAATGTGCAAGTGTCAATGTAGTGATGTGAAATTTTTTGGGCTTATGTAATTTACAGAGAACAGATTATACAGCTTGAGACTATCTTAGGTAAATATTATGTATACTGAACTATTCTATTATTGAACATACCTGAGCAAATTAAATGAAACATGATTTATCTAACTGCCACACTGACACAACATGGAGTTAATTAATCAAACATATGTATTTTCTTTTACTCAGTCATTTAATCTAACTTCACATACAATACCTCCATTGCGCAATGAGTCCTATATGTAAGATTTTAAAACATAGATTTTCCAATGCAACAAACATAGATAACCATATTTTTTGTTAGTATGTAAACATGTCGATAAAGTTGAAGTAACTTTTAATTGGTGCATGGACTGTACAACAAAGAGTGAATCTGAAACAATATAAAGCTAAACATCACAATGGATATGCTGTTTATATGTCAACAACTAACTGATGAGTATATTTCAACAGAATTTGGACGAGTTGATTATAACGAAACCTAATTATTCATAAGGTACTAATTTATAAACATTTTATATAATATGTTAACATAATTACATTACTTACAATTATAAGTGAGCAATAAATTCTTTGAAGAAAAGTTTTGGTAAATGTTAAACTTATATAACGTCTTTATACACAGAACTTTTAAATGGTTAAACAGCTATTTATAAATGAACTCAAGTCATGTTCTGCCAGACGAACATGCAGTTTTTTTTCTATGTAACACAGCAATGAAGAGCTAAACCACTCTAAAGAAAGAAAAAAGGAAATAAATAATGCCCCACTAGTTATGTTACTACATTTATATGGAGCAATAAGGGCTATTGCTTGATTAGCATTTCCAGGCTAAAGCTAACATTTTGGTACAAACTCTGAAGAAATCTAAATGTTGTTTGTAAGTGTGATAAATTTACACTATGGATGCTTAATGTTTATGGTAGCTGTTTTGATAATGACTATTCGATTGAATTTTAAGTCATTTTCACTATGTCGTCGATATTTCTGCATATGCTGCTTTGACAGCATAGATAAATACTCTGCCGACGTATCACTTAGTGTCCTTCGAAGCATGGGACATTTCTCCTTGGACTTGCTCGTTGCTTCCTTTGCTGCATGAAGCATGGCCCTTGCCATTTTCCTTGCAGACGAAGTTTGGCTAACACCCCTCCCCTCCTCTGATTGTGTTCGAATTAAGGTTCGAACATTTTCTTGCGCTCTGCCACCATCCCACTGAGGGGACAGGGTGAGGGGGAGCGGAGGGGCGCAACCAATAAAAAAGTCGAAGATGTTGGACTTCGGCTACAGCCCTTTTTTGGAGACCGCATCAGTTCTGCAAACAAAATTTACTGTGCATTAAAAAACATAGTTAAGGAAATAACTTTATAAATATTTAGTTTATATTCTGCTAATGTATTAAATGAAAGATATTCAACTGCTAATACCAAAGATGAATATGCAGCTCTTTTTTTGATTTTGCATGTTTCACTGAGTTTGCTTTGGCTTGTATATCCAATTTATATCAATGGCCTACTGGAAGAAGTTGGCAAGGTGGAAAATATTTCATGAGTGATGTTGGTATGTTTTATTGCTACAATATTGGCTAATCTTTTCGGCCAAGGTTTATTTTTCATCAAAATGTCTCCAAAGATTGGGTTTGTAGTTCAACTGGCTGAACCAATTTCCATGCCTGTGTTACTTAGATAGCAGACACTGCAGAGCTACCAGATAAAGAATGGGTGGGCCCATGTAAAATAAATGGTATTTAGTATATGTACGCATCACAATTCATTGTTTATAGGTTCAGCCATGATCTTGCACATGCAGATTGGAACATGTTTTTACATGTCACAGACCCAGTTATAAATCAGTCTGTGGTAAGTACTGATCATGAGAGGGTGGCAAGTGCAATGGCTTGCTGGTCTACAATGAATACAAGTGATTTGGGACTTCATTCCATGATAAAGTCCCTCACACAGGAATGCAAGAAGCCTAAAGGAATCCAGGAAAGGATGAATGCTGTACATGCTTTACTGTCTTACTATCAAGTAAACTTTCTGTCCAAGGAATTTAAGTGGGGCAGGGAATTCATTGAAGATGATCCATGTTCAGATCAGCCTGTGGAAACATCTTCAAAGGAAATGTGCCAAAGAGTGGAGTACATGATTTTGGAAAATCGTTATGTTAAGGTCAATGCTCATAACCTGGGCATTTCAGCTGGCACAGTTTTCAGCAACATCCATAGTCTTGATGATGCCATGGCCAGTTCCTGAGGAGTGCCATGAATATTGACACCTGAGCAGAAAGGCAATGCCACCAGCGATTTAGTGAGGAGAATTCAGACATGTTTAGACCAAGCCCAGAAAACTTCTGCTCAAGAATTGTTACAGGGGATGAAATATGGGCCCATTATCATGATCCAGAGACCAAACAAGAGTCCAAAACATGGAAACACAAGCTCCTATCCCCAACAAATTTTGTGTGCACCAATCAGTTGGAAAGATCATTGCAACAGTTTTTTTGGAGCTCAGAAGGTGTTCTACTTTTGGAATTCATGCCACACAAGACAATCATTATTGGAAACACTTTCACAATGGTGACTTTGCACAAGATATCAAACAGAAACACCATGGAAAGTTGTGGGCTGGTGTTCTGCTGCTTCATGACAATGTAGTCATGCACAAGGCTGCTATACCGGAGTGAGGCCTTGTAGAACTTAACCATTCACCTTACAGTCCAGACCTGGCTCCCAGTGACTACCTTCTGTTAAAAAATCTTAAAAAATGTCTGCGTGGCGACAATTTCTCGATGACAGTGCAGTCAAGACAGTTGTAACAGGGTATTTTGAAACCCAAGATGTTTAATTTTTTTAGGGTGTTCTGAGGTAAAGTGGATTAAGTGAGTTGCAGTTAAGGGGGAGTACATTGTTAAATAATCAGGCAAGTTTCATCATCAGATTTAATTTTCATGCACAGGCAGATAACTTATTGAGTGACCCTTGTAGAGTATTATTAACCAACTTTTGCTACTTAAAGGAAAAAAGTAAAATCTAAATTATGAGCATAGTATTGGCATGATCACTGATAACATTAGGAGTATGATTATCTTATTGCTGATGGTAATACTGGACACTGCATTATGCATCCTGATCTGAATGATTTTCTCAAATGATTTGCCAGGGGTTTTTGATTTTATATATAGACTTACAGATTTTATTTGTGACTGACCACATTGTATGGTTGATTATACTATAGATTACTGGTTTTGTTGGATCTTTATCTTCATTTTTGGCCATTTGTTTGTGCTGAACTTGATTTTTTAAGGAATGGTTCCGTATTCTCCCTTTTTTTGTTCCATGTATAACATAATATAGGTACCCTGTGTCAAATGTTCCTTATTTTTCTTGGAGGTGATGTTAACGGAAACTATTTGGCAATCCTGCTTACTGCCTTATCAAAAGCACATAGTTGTGCATGGTTCTTTACTGCTCATCATGATTCTCAAACCCTAATCTTAAATAAAGTTCAAGCGACACAAATTTTAAAGGTCTCTGCTTTTTAATTCTGTTATAATATAAGAGTTCAGTGGACTTAATAAAAAATCAGTTCATTTACAATAAATCATGCAGAGAATTTTATGATAGTTTTGTTTGCAATAATACTTTACTAAATATGACCAAAAATAACAGTAATATGAAAACTGATCAGTTTCAATTATAAGTGGAGGTGTAAGAAATAAAACATTTCACAAGTAATAGTAATATTTTGGTTCCAATTAAAATAAAAAGGGCATATAATCCCAGGTAGGACTTCACTATCCGTAATCATGTACCTTAGACTCTAGAGCAGGGGTTGGCAAGTCTGTACTGGCTCATGATATAATGTAATATAAACTGTCAGCGGCAAGCAATGTGTTGCCCAGTTTCAACCTTTCCTTCCTTTGCTCAACAGATGTTCAAACAAAAACAAGCAGTATGGACACCATATTGATACACATGACTCTTTGAAAACCAAGAAAACACTAAGGAACCTTCTTATTCCAAGATGAGTGGGAAGAACAATATTTTTGCTGTGCTATAGGTGAAAATGTGAAATGTCCGTTGTGTTCGAAAGTTTTGATTGTTGAGAGGTAGAACTGGAACTTAAAAATTCAATGCCACAACTGGGATTTGAACCACAGACCTTCCGCTTACTAGGATAAATACGAACTGGTTTGAGAATTTAATGCCATTCTGGCAGTTTGTCACAATAGCTCAATGGCTCAATTAGAGCAGCCACCTGGTAAGCGGAAGATCTGTGGTTCAAATCCCAGTTGTGGCATTGAATTTTTAAGTTCCAGTTCTACCTCTCAAACTTTGCCCACACACAGCTTGTGTGTTTAAAAACACCAACAGTAAGTTTGTTGGCATAAATAAATAATAATTACCATCTGAAGGTTATTTAATCCTGGGACATAAAGTACTTACAATAGTAAGTCACCATTGGGGCAATTTGTCTCTGATGTGAGACTGGTTTGAGAATTTAATGCCATTCTGGCAGTTTGTCACAATAGTTCAATGGTTAGAGCAGCCGCCTGGTAAGTGGAAGGTCTGTGGTTCAAATCCCAGTTGTGGCATTGAATTTTTAAGTTCCAGTTCTACCTCTCAAACTTTGCCCACACACGGCTTGTGTGTTTAAAAACACCAACAGTAAGTTTGTTGGCATAAATAAATAATAGGTTTGATTGTTGTTTACAACTCAAACATTTAAACGACATTGCGAACATTGTCACAAGCACATACGAAATCTTAAGGTATTTTAAAATAATATTATAAAACCAATCTTTGTCTGTAAATGTAACAACAAGTTCAACTACTGAATGAAGCTTGATAGTCTAGTGATGAAGTGCATTACAACAAATATACTCTATGTTTACAAATTTTATGGAAGTTACAAATTTACAAACAAACACAATTTTGAAATCATAATTAAAAAACAAGGCTCATTTACTTTCATGTAGAGAACTTGATATGACAACATTTTTGTCTCTTTGTTCATTTGCTGCAGAGTCCTGTCTAAGCAATTTTGTTCTAAACTGAAGATGGTAAAATCTTAAAGCAGATTGTGATTGGCAGATGAAAACCTACATGGTCTGTTGTATGTCAGTACTTATGAACTAACGTTAGATGTATACTCCCAACAAAATAAAGAACACATTAATGAAAAAGAAATGTTAAAGCCCTCTCAGTCTGTGTGTATGTATTAAGTATGTATAAAATGAAACGTGTGTTAAAGGAGTTCCTTTACAATGTCACTGCAGCTTTCAGACCCCCTTCCTTCGAACCCTGCATCATGTGCATTCCGGGTTGTGTTCTTTGACATCACAATTTGTGCAATTGCCAACTCCTACTCTAGTGGACTCTGCAATATAATGACAAGTGTTTATTTTCAGTTTGAATACCTGGCTACTGTTTATGCATCCAGAAAGCCAGCCCCTCATTTTCCTTGTTCTACCCTTTTTTTAGTAACAGAGACTTATGGTTCAGTATTTTAATTCCTTCTTATTTGTGTAAAACATGTGTGAGTTATCATCTGGACTGCAAAATGTCAATAGCTTCATTCAGGAGATAAACTGTTACAATACAAGTTTGTAACATTAAACACTAAGGGACTAAACTGCGGATAATATACCATAGGATTTCTTTAAAAAATAGGCTGTATTTCATTCCAGTTACTTTCCTCATAGGAGGCAGGTTCTAATGAGGGCTCAAAATATAAAATTAAGATGCTTTAAGTTTTACAAGATGTTACATAAATAAGTTTAAGAGTATAAGGTTTTAAATAAGGTTTTTTATTTACAAAATTGCATTAGCATAAATATTTAAGAAGTTTATAAGCTTTTAGTTATTACTATTATTTTTGAAACCATAAGGAAGAGGCATGAGTTATGTACTGCTAAACCAGCCCTCATAGGCCAAGGTTTACCACCCAGCTTCTGTGTCACTCACCTCTGTCCACTACAGGCATCATGAGTGGGGTGCAGCACTGGAGGGTGGGGCGTGGTCAACACCTCCAGCCCTCCAGGCCAGTTATGCAGCTTTCGCAACCTGAGTTTGCTACTTTTTTATCAAGTAGCTCCTCGGTTGGCCCCTCTGAAATCTAATGAGGCTGAGTGCATCCCATGCTTGACCTCCCAATGGAAGAAAAATCCCCACACTGGTAGGTACCAGGAATTGAACTCAGATCCTCTGCACCAGAGGCAGGCATGCTACCACTGCGCTACAGAGGCAGTCTCTTTTAATCTAATGTTCATTAACAAACCCTGTTTTCTGAACCTCACAATACATATAATATAGGTAGTGAGGAGTGGAATAGGAGGATATGGTGGCAATGGAGGGAGAGAAGAAATAAATCTCTACATTTAACATAATAATTATGGGCAGAAGTGTGGATTCTGCTAATGTTTTAAATAATATTATACAAAATAACTTAAGGATAATAACCAGAGCTTGGTACAAAATTTAATTCATTTTCTTAATATTTCTATTTTGTTCTTAAATCTAAAGAAATATTTGCATTTCAATAATTCCATAAAAAGCGTACTTACCGAATTCCTTTCTGCAGAAATGAGTTATAACAATGCAAGTAGCTTCTCATGCAACACACAGCATTTAGCACAAGCACAACAATTACAAGCAAACACAGAGCAACATTGCAACATTGTACCCCACTCCCTCTGCTATATCTTAAGAAATTTGCAATTTTCTAACCTGCAGTGGCTAGAGCTGTCGGTTCCTTGAGCTGTTTAGCCTTGCTGGAATTTGAGCCTTTGTCCTTCGCGACACCATCTGGTTGGGAATGTTCTGTCGCATTAATCGGGGTACCTGCCAATTCAATTTTATGTTCTGTTTATTTCTTACTATGCTCTCTTTATAAAATGACCATTGCATGTTTACAAAGCATTTTAATAATTGCTTTAATATTGTTGGAGTAAGCAGCCACCACTTGTTTTCTGAATAAGCATTTAATTATCCAATTAGCATGTCCCAATTAGCAGTTTTAAGCATCTATATGGCTGACAGCATTCTAAAATTAACACTACTAGTATAAATATTAATGTTTAGAAGTTATGTTTTAATTTTGGAAGGTTTATTCTCAATATTTTAAAAATATATCAGCTTTTACACATTGACAACAAACAGATTTGTAGAGCAAACAGTTAAAACCAATTAAACTTTAACAGGTGTACCTAGTTTCTTTACATTACAAGGTGCAAGGGATTATTCATATTTTAGTGATGATTTATAGTATGATTATAATATCCTTTGCACCCGAATTAATGAACTGTCATTTCTTTCCACTACTTTGAAAACTGAATGCTTATAATGGCACTTTTTGGTCTTAATTTTGAAAATTATTACTTTCCTTTTGATAAGGATTTTGAAATTGCCTAAAAGTAAATATAAACTAATATTCTTCATTACAGTACCAGTGCCTAGAATTAATTCATTTGGGGGAGTGGGGGGGGGGGGGGGGCGGTAGGTGTTCCTGCATTTTCATTCTCATTAAGTGACTATTCATGAATTTCAATTGCCATTGTCAGCGACATTTTTCTTATATGACGTGAAAAATACTCCAAAGGAAATTGTCTACTATGGACACCTTTTGAATTACTTTCATTGTTTTCTCTGAGGATAAACCTTCATTACAATTATTGTTGTATAACTAACTTCATATTTACTAATTTATTTAACATCTTCATAAGGACCAGATAGTCCTGTCAGAGGATTCTGGCACTTTTCTCAGTTTTTTTTCTATTTGAAAAGGTTACTTTTTTTAAAAAAAAACTAATTTGCAGAGTTATCAAGGTGATAAAATATTTACTTAGGAAATAAAATACTCAATGAATCAAATGGTTTAGTTCCATGTCGAAACATACAACTTCACTTTTTATAAGTAAAACTGTCTCTGGCAAAGGTGAGATGACTGGCCCCCTGCCTGCTGTGCAAGGGGTCCCGGGTTCGATTCCCAGCAGGGGGTAGGAATTTTTCTCCAGTCAAGATTATTCCTTATCCTTCCCTGAGTCTGGAAGTATGAATGAAAGTGTGAATTCAACGTATAAAAACCCTTAAGACCGAAAAACCCACTGTTAAACAAGTAACACCATTGCCAATGCACAAGGTCGCCGATATGACCTCTGCAGTTGCAGGTGGGATATAAATGGAACACTTTAAAAAAAAAAGTGAAAAGATTGAAATTCTAAGCAAACTACTCCACAGAGAAAATGCAATAGAGGAATAACTATAGTTTAAAAATAATCTAAAGGTTTACAGTGATATATACTAAAAGCAAAACATGGAACGCTTATACCCCATATGCCTGGCTCTTGGGTTAAACTGTTATGTGTTTATCTTATAGTTTAATAAGTTCCTTCCAATTTTATTATTAATTAAACTTTTTTGTTTGTTGAGAATTAAGGAGAACATTTTGTCAACATTTTTCACAACTGTAAGCTCATTTTAATTCTAATAGTTTTACTCATTTTATTGTAGTAAATAGTGGAATATAAAAGTAATAGTAAGCTAGCCAAAAATCCCCAAATCTATCTACAGGAGTTCCTACAAACTAACACTAAATTTCTATGGATACAAAGAATAACTAAATAGGATGCTGAAATGTCATAATGTGATCCTCCTTGTTAGCTACTGTGCTTTCATGCATTCCTATATCAATACTCTAACTTACTAAAATCTTTCCATTCTTTGCAATTTTTCAAGAAATGAAAAAGTTTTATAGTTCTTTTTCTTGGATTTTTTTTTGAGTTTACAAATCTGCTGATATAGCAGTATATTTTAAATAATAATTGTTTCTCTTAATATGAGTGGAATATTTGTATCAGCTGTTTTCAAGCAATTTGACATTCTTGTGCTTTGGTGATATATAAAGATGAAACAATTCCTTCTATGGACACGAGGTTGCTATGCATAAACCATACATATAGTCGACTCTGAACTTTGCACCCGGTTAGAGGTTAACAAGAGCAGGTTCCAGAAGCACAAGACAATATAGAGAACCCTCTACCAATGACGTAATGTTTATTCAGTGAAAATTTACGTTAAGCTGATATCTCGGTTATGATGGAATTGTTTCATCTTTAATGATATATATTGGCATCCTGACTGAGTGGTTAGACCACTTGTCTCTCAGCAAGGTGGGTGGCTTTGATGTCAGATTTGTGGTGACAAAGCAGGTTTTCTGCAGATTCTCTGGTTTCCCATCATTCATTCCACCAACTATTCCATCATCACCTTTCCTTCATTCATTTCACCTCCATTTCATATCATCCCCTTCCTCACTCTCATACCAGGTATCGGTCTGATCACCCACCCTGGATGTTCTCTCTGATCCAGAGTTTCTCTACTCCTTGACAAGCACCTGAACCCACATGCTCTCTTTCAAGTCCTGGAGGGTGTAAGTTCTCCATATGAGGAAAGAAATAGGGAAAGAAGGAGACAGTGATATATGAGAATGGATAAAAAGAATCAGAAAGAAAGAAAAGTGTGCATTTTGTTATTTGACAATAATTTGCAATTATTTTTTTAATATTTTGATTTTGTAACAATAACCATACCTTTTCAGTGGACCAGGTGTTCCATATTTTTAAACTTCTATAGACATGGATGATTGAAAGAAGCTTTGTACAATTAGAACATAACTTTTCTATTGGGGCAACATTCACTTATGTGCCAGAAATAAATGCCTTTGCCTTATAAATATGACACTCAACTACCATAACAGCTCATCCTCTAGCCTACTAACTCCAGGTGATTCTGAAAAGCACCTGATTAAAAGAATGGGAAATTGCTTGAAAATAAATAAGTTACTTCCAGTAGAATTAAACTTTTCTTATTTTCTTTCTTTTACATGAAGCCCTTCAGTAATTAACCGTGCTAATTACGAAGGTCACCCAGAAAGTAATGCATCACATTTTTTTTCTCAGCCTACAACAATGTTATGAACTTGAAACTTCAAGTATGCATTATTTTAAGTTTTCAAAATGCATATGCAAATTTTCCATTTCCTCTGATAGTGTAGCCGCAGTAATGCTTCAAAACAGTATCTGTAAGAGATGTATGTTACAAGCAGCGTGTCATTATTGAATTTCTCACTGTGGAGAACGAAATTGTCAAGAACATTAAAAAATGTTTGCCAGAAGTCTATGGAGCATCAGCAGTTGATTGAAGAGTGATTAGTCACTGGGCACGGAAGGTGAGGCCTTTAGAAGGCAACTGTAAGCTTGTGATCACTGTGTTCTAGGACTGTTAAGGTCTAGGACTTTCATTAAACAGGGTTGGACTTACCCCTACAGCCCTGACCTAACTCCCTCAGATTTTCACCTGTTTGGACTATCAAGGGATGCCATTCTTTGAAGAAATTTTAAGGATGACAAAGAAGGATTTGCATAGTGAAAAAAAATGACTTTGTGACCAGAACAAGGAGTGGTACCAACAGGGCACACACACCCTTCTGTCTTGCTGGGGGATGGCCATAGAACTGCATGGAGATTATGTGGAAAAATAGGGACTGTAGCAGAGGCATCATTCTCTCTTGCGCACAATTTTCATTGTGTGGAATAAAGAATTGTTTAAGAAAAAAAATGTGGTGCATTACTTTCCGGGCAACCCTCATAAACCTGTAGAAAACAAACACAAAGAAGGTTGTGCGAGAATAATATGAACAATGAAAGACAAAATTACAAAACCTAGTTAAATGCAAGTGCTTAGATGAATTCAGGATCAGTTATGCATATTTGATGATACAATAACTGTAACACATATTGAACAGCACCTTAAAAAGATTATAAATAGGTAGGTACTGCAATTTCTGCACTGTTCACTACAGTACGTCTTAATTCTTTTCCAATTCTGAGCAGTTTATTTGCTATGACAAGGATGCCATATTGCTCCCTCTTCAGAGATTTTACTGACTTTGGTACATTCATATGACATACGAGAGGCGTCTCAAAAGTAAGTTGCACTATTTTTTTAAAAAAATAACAAAATGTTTAAATATTTTAAAAATGGTATATTTTGAAAGCTACATTCAGTACCTATTTATCCACATAATGTCCTTGAACCTCAATACATTTTTGATACAGTGTAAACAGTTTTTAATCCAATGTCAAACCACTCTCCCGCCAAACTGGATAGCCATCTTTCCACTTCTTGTTTCAGTTCTTCGTCATTTACGAAGTGCCTTCCCCCAAGATGTTGTTACAGCTCCGGAAAAAGATGGTAATCACTCGGTGCAAGGTCAGGTGAATAAGGTGGATGACCAAAAACTTCCCATTGAAACTGCTCTAACAGGGCTTGAGTTTCACGAGCAGTGTGCGGGCGAGCGAGCATTATCGTGGAACAGAAAAAATATTTTGCTCAACTTTCCCCTCCTTTTGCTTTGTATGGCTCTTCTGAGTTTTCTCAGCACCTCACAATAGCAAGCAGCTGTCATTATGGTCCCAAGGGGCAGGTAATCGATTAACAGTACTCCCTTCGAATCCCAGAATATCGTTGCCATGACCTTGCCAGCCGATGCAACAACTTTTGCCTTTTTTGGTGTTGCCTCATCCTTTCGTTTCCACACCATACTCTGTCTTTTGGATTCGGGTGTCCAGTAATGGATCCATGTTTCGTCCCTGGACACTATTCTGTCTTATCCTCATCTTCAAAAAATTGTAAAAATTGCAATGTGGCGTCAACTCTCTGCTCCTTGTGTTGTTCTGAAAGCACGCAAGGAACCCATCTTGCACACACTTTCGATAGACACAGATCCTCGGAAATAATCCTGTGAATTGATGCACCGCTTATTTCAATATAAGGAGGAAGTTCAAACAAAATTGCATCAAGTGTAAGGCGCTGATCGGTGTTCACAACTGCTCCAACCTCAACAATATCCAGAGCATGGGAAGTGGAGGGTTGGCCACTTCGTTGTTCATCGTGTAATGTTGTTCTCCCTTCAATGAATGATTGGCACCAACGAGAAACCATTTGTCTTGACATAATGTCTTTTCCATAAACACTGCACAACTCGCGATGAATTTCAGTCGCACATTTATTTTTTCTCGTCAAAAAACGGATTACAGCGCGAACTTCGCAATCGACGGTAGGAATGAGTGGAGTCTCCATTGTTAATGCCATTTTAATGTCCAAGCAATAAACTTAGGTGCCTAGGAATTTTAGAGTGCTACTACTACACCCATACTTATATTCCCCCGTGACTTTCACACTTTTCCCGCCTACCGCGCAGATTTAAAAAAATAGTGCAACTTACTTTTGAGACGCCCCTCGTACAAAATGAATTCATCATGTAAACATTGTATCCCAAAAAAATTAATGTTTTGAACCCAAGCTATTTTAAAGTTCGAGCTGCTAAGTTTTACTGAAAAAAAATAGGGGTAAAAGCTAGTATTTTTTTTTTACTGCTTATGTGCACATTCTTGTATGCTAGATGAAAAATAAGCATATTACTGATGCAATGGCAATGACATTTTCATACTTCCTCCAAAAAATGAGTCAAAATGTTATTTCTTAATACTGTTAATATATTCCACAGACAGCCATTTTAAAACTACTGTAACTATCATGTTACCAGATGGACAAAAAGTTCTCTCTTTTGCGATAGATTTGGAGATAATTGGTTAATGGCATAGAGTAAGACACAGGTAAGTGAATATTTCACCTGTGCTGTTTGATGGCCAACTAGCAGCCAGCTTCCGCAGTCTCTCCCATAGCAGACCCATCCGATTTCCGTTGCAATGTTCGGTACAAATGTACCCTTCACTGAGCTGAGCACAAAGTGCCCTCAGCTGCTCCCCATGCTGTTAGTTAACACAAATACACAAGCAAACCCAATGTCACACACTTCTCAATCTCTATTAGTAACAATAGCAAACTCTTATCACTCTTGTAAGCTTTTTGTGTTACTATTGTTGAGTTGCAAAAATATGCATTAGATGGAAAAAGTGAAATAACAAGACACAGCTAAACTGCTGAACAGTGAACTAAAATACAAAAGTAATATGATAAATTCTTGGCAAAATTCCTATCACCACAGAAACTTGATCTATCTACTTTTATTAGTTTTGAAAATTCACGGCTGTACTTTCTAAAGTAAACATGCAGATTTGGTATCTCATAATGCAATGTTCATAAAAGTTATTATACAATCATTAAATTTCAGTAATACTCCATATTTATTCCTGAGAATCTCTCAAAGATCACTACAATGAGATAAGATGGATTTTCAAATAAGGTAACAAATGCAACTAACTGTTTAATATTGAGTTAGATACGTCATCCTAGCTTGGAATTTAGATGCACTTTTGCCCTAGTCCAGCAATATTTCACATCTGACTGTATGAAATCACTTCACATCATTAATTATCTGAATTCCTATTTAACTATCATTTGACTACTATAAAGCAAGCCCAGAAATCTTTTTAATCTACGTGTGGTTAAAACAAAACAGTCTGGGTGTAACAGCTTTGGTAACCAAGTGGGATAACTCAGGCAGTAGCATCTGTGGCCCACATTTAGGAGGTCATGGGTTTGATTTCCATGGCCAATCTTCCTGATCTATTGTTTTTTCGGGGATTTCTGTGAGTCACTAAGTGAATACTTGTGATTCCAAAGATTTATATACTGGTGTCTAAAATCTATTTTGAATATTTAATTCTCCCTTTTAATAAGATGAAAGTAAACTATGGATTCCATAACAAAGATTTGTTTATATTATTACTGCTTCCACCAATATCTTTCCATCCATACATACACATTTATTGTAAAAATTGTGCAAATGCAAAGCGTGTTTGAGGTTTACGTTAGCAAGCATTTGACAAGTGGTCCCCTCACTGGATGCAAGAATATCCTAGTGAAGTATTCAGGCTACATCATGTATCGCATAAAGGTTCCTTTATTTATGTTTTTATGCAGTCTTAGACAATGACAAAATGTAATTCAAGCAAGAAATTGCATGATACTGTTTCAAATGAAATGATATTCTGTAGCAATCTGCAAGAATTATTATTAGTTCATAATGGGAGGAAGGTACTGCTTTGGCCATTCGTTAACCAGGGATTCTGCATGATGAGTGTAACAAATATGCCCAATACAATATCACTAAAGAACTGTTTCACCAAAAAAAACTGTAGCACAAACATTATGTGAACTATGTTGTAATGCTTTTATACTTTAATTTGAATGAATATCGTCACAATCGTGCAAAGTTTAATTTCTAAGAGAGATTAGGCAATGTCATGTCATATGTTTTCCACCTTCATTGAATGGCAGCCACACTCAGATGGAGGGGTCATTAGGGGAGGTATCGTCTGGAATTACTAAAAGTGAGCAGAAAAAGAAGGGCAGGTGACAAATTCATGTGCCAGGTATGAGCACTGGTGGGTGGAATGGCAACTTTAGCTGTCATTTATGACAAGGAGATGAATAGTTTTATTTTAGCCTGGTAACTACAAAGGAAAGCAAATGTACAAAAATGAAGACATGTTTTTTGTAGTGAGTGAGTTGTGGTGTTTGTTTGTCAACAACTAGGTAATTAGGGCCCGAAGTCCAACATAAAAACAAGCACACAAGTAAAGACTCACCCCTAAAAAGTTAAAATAACTAAAAATGGAAGTTAAATGGACTCAAATGAGAGTTAAAACAGCTAAAAATTAAAACAGGTAAAAACTTAATTTATTAAAAAGGTAAGTTGATAAGACTGTTAAAAAGGTAAAAACACCAGAAGTAAAACATCCTAAAATTCTAAATCTGCCACTTGCCTACCAAAATCAATATTGGCAACAAACCACATGTTTTGTGTATTAACAGTAATTACTATTGTTTTAGCTCATAATGGATAATAATGTGCATTATTGGGAAAATATACATTAGAATTCTGGGAATATGGAGTTGGAGAAGTGCAGCTTTGGTGAGGGAAGAATGGTAAAAGCTGCTATAGCAGGCCAGGGCCCACACAGAGCTGTTGTGCCAGTGATGGTGGCAGTGGTGGCGGTGGTGGCAGTGGTGGTGGTGGCAGTGGTGGTGGTGATGATGATGATGATGATGGTGATGCTGATGATGACGATGATGACGATGATGATGATGATGATGGGGAAAATTGTATCCCTTTATGTCAGTATTGTTTCAACCCTAAAATACATAGTTTCAATTACTTAATTTTTATGCTTCCTGAAGTACAGAAAACTGAATATTACTTAACGAATATATCATACCACTAATATTCACACCTATCTGGCATAACATTTTAAATAGTGTGGATTTGTCCAAGGAAGTGGCCCCCTCAGTGGTATGGTAAACACATTGGGCAAGTGTTTTGTTTACATCAAGGCCAGAGCTTGCCTCAAAGCACACACCAGTCGAGTACAACACAGGCCACTGGCATGTGCAAAGACTATACTTGAATTAACGTAACTTGGGTATTCTGACAGTTCCTTCAGTATGCGTGACGCATGTGATAGAGGGGTGGCACAGCGGTCTGTTGTCATGACAACCAGATTTGACCTTGAGGTAGCCAATAGACATAGTGGCCACGCAATCCCATCACAAAATCTATTGGCTACTTCAAGGTCAAACCTGGTTGTCTTGACAATAGACTGCTGTGCCACTCCCCTATCACGTGCGTAGCGCATGCCGAGGGAGCTATCAGAATAGCCAAGTTACATTAATTCAAGTATAATTCCATTCACTGTGCAGGTTTCTTGTTTGCATCTTGTGTTAGTGCTGGCCTCAAAGCAAACATCTGTCAGGTACAACACAGCTGCTGGCATGTGCAAGGACAGCTCAGTGTTACCATTTACATTATCGAAAAAATTGAATGTTAACAAAATAATTAAACTTACCAAAATTAAACTTCGTATTTTACATTTCTTACACCTGCATCTATTAGCCAAGTTATTCTGGCCGAAGAAGTACTGTCCATCCTGTATAGGAAATGTTTGTGTACTCCACATTTTCCTAAGGGCACTCAGAACTGAGGGGAGCAGGCTGGACATTGTCTGGAGGTTCAGAAGTTTAGTAAGATACAAAATAAATATCAGAATAATAGGTATATTATTTCACCATAATGTATAAGAATTGTTATGGAATCCAGAAATCATTCGGGTGGCCTTCCTTGCAAAACTGTGTATATGATACTGCTGGCTGTTGAGAAGCAAACTATTCTGTTTTAAACATATGTTAACATAGACCAAGTGTGTGATAAAATAAAACTTATGAATTTAAAATCTTTTGCCGTGGCTCTGATGTATCATTGTAACAAATTGTCTACATATTGCTTGTTTATTTCACTTTTTCACATCTCCATTGTAGGTGTTAATATATCATATGATTTATTAAATGTTATTCATGTCCTTTTCAAAGGCAAGATAATTGATTATTGACCTGTAGGATGAATAAGTAGAAAACATCATAACCTTGGATCAAAGATTCAAATGTCTTTTTCTTTCAGTAAATTTTGTATTTAATATTGCATTACTTTATTTATTTTTATCTTTCTTATGTTTTGAAAATTTTTAAGTGTGTAATGCTGTGCTTTTGGTCTGGAGAACAAGATTTTTTAAAATAAAACGTTCTGTGCTGACATGTGCAAACACTACCACACCCTCAACTAAGTGCGATGTATTCCAAAGTACTATACTCTAATTTGCTCTGCATGCAGCAAGATAAACTACTAAATACTCTGATAGGTTAAGATCAGAAAACACATATGTAACTTGCTAAATCAAAGATAATCTTGTTTCATCTCTCTGCAACTTTCATGAATCAGTTCATATTTTCTAATACTATGAGTACATGTAAACTCAACTAAAATAAACTCTTCATATTATACTCCTTGCACTCTAATACATTTTCTAAAAGCAAGTTTATTATTGACTGCAACCCAAGTATTGCTCATGCTCTTCCACTCTTTCTAAATCTATTGGCTATGATATTTTCTCTTTACCCAAAACCTTATCAGCTGTTGCAAAAGTATTAATTTATACTTATCTTTATAAGGGTCATATATATACATTTGGGGCAAGTTAATGGTTCTCATTTAATACTTTTGCTGAATAAAGATTATATATATATATGAAAAAATATATATATTTTACATTCACATTACCTTCTTTATCCCACTCTTTTAAAAGCTATTCTTAAAAAGCTTATTTTTCGATCTACTTCATGCTAAATGTTTTTATTGCACATTTTCTTGTAGGTACTACCTGGAAAAGGGACCTTGGTTGTTGAGCACTATGATCGCTTGTTATCTTGTTTACTAGAACAGTATTACAGTCAGTAATGCAACACAAATGGATCATCTCTCATGCCTGCCAATGTATGAGACTTGCTGTCCTGAAGACATGGTTGTATCTGAACAGAGTGTACATACACTGTCTTATTGTGTGATAAGCTCGCGTTAACAACTCTGCAGTTTCACATTCTTTCTGATACGCCTCATGGCTTTGTCACAAGTACAAGTGGAATACAGTATACTTAAGCAATAGATAAATCTTTGAAAATGAGCTGCTATGTGATGGCTTTGAAATTCTGTGTTCCTTGCTTGACCATGAGAAGAAACAAAGCATTTGAAAATTCAAACTAATAATAAAAATCTGATGTGTTGCACATGACTTTCTCTACTCTTGTACTAACCATTCTAACAAACTCTTATTCCTATATCTCCATGTTAGTTAAGATAAACATTCGTACAAATTATCTTACTGCTTATGTCCTTGTAGGTGCAAGGGGAATATTAGAATACAGAAGGCTTTGTGCGACAGTCAAATCTTTTTGACCTTTGAGATTCCGTTCTCTTTGCACGATTAACATACAAAAAAATTAACAACGTTGTTGCATTTCGCTAAAGTTCTAAGTTTTACGAAACTCACACACATAACAAGGAAGATCTCCGAAATGGTTCACCCTACAAGAAAATTTATTGAGGCATAAATTGTGTATTTTAGCAAGATCTACATTTTTTGTATTGCCTCAGGGGTCTCCGTCTAGGGGATATGTGAATGGCGACCACAAGGTACCCAAGCTGAGCAGAATATTACTTCCACTTACTGGTGTTTTGCTCCTCACTGTAACTTTTCTATCTGACCTTACCTTGGTCATCTCTTGTTTTCTTCCGACCCTGATACTATTAGGGTTCCCGAGGGCTAGGGAGTCTTTATTTTTCCAACCTCCATTTCTCTATAAAATCTTAGCCCCTAACATGCTGACCTGTCATAGCATGTAATACGTCCTCTAATTGGTGATAAGAGGATATGGTCGATGAATTTATTTTGATAATTCTCCCGGTCAGGTCGGTGAGACCCGTAAACCAACGACAGGTGTGGTCCTCCAGACATTCTGGGGGTTGTGAGAGAGCGATGTGACCGCCAAAACATAAAATATGGTGCTCTCTAAAAAACGGTTACTATTACTGCTATTGCTCTCTTCAATATTATTGTGAAAAATATTGGAGAGCAAGGGGATTAATGACTTCATTGTCAGATATCCAGCATTAGCTAACAACAACATTTTTTGTATAGTATAATTTGGTCTATCTCTAACGGTTTACCAGTAATGCAAAAGTCGTCCAAAGTAAATACGACTACAGGGGCTATAGCCAGAAAATTCAAGATATACATTTCATTTGTCATCAAAATATCTCAAACACATGACATTTTAATCAAAATCGTTAGAGCCATTTTCAAGAAAATCAAAATTTTCGAGAAATCTTCCATGTAAAGGGTAGTGTAGAGTGGGGCTATTTTCTTCAAAATCTTCGTGTCGCATCTTTGAAAGACATTAAACTTAAATACCAAGTTTGGCTTTTAACCGATTTTTCGTTTTTGAGTTATGCTGTCCACAGACTGACAGACAGACCTTTTTCTAAAAATGCTTTTTTTGGATTCAGGGGGTCTCAAAACATATATTTCCGGTGAAATCTCAACATCGAATTTTTGGGTGGAATACAATACTTCCCCTACTTGCCAGTAGAGAAAGTAATTGTTAATTGGAAATTGTTAATTTGGCATACATTTCGTTTTTTTAACTAGATATACATTTTTTGTGTATTAAGTTTGTCTATCTCTTATGGTTTGCCAACTGTACAAAATTGTGCAAAATTCATTCAGAATAAATTACTCATAGAAAATTCAAGAAATTATTTTCTCTGCCATGCTTCAATTCAATTTTTGAGTCAGTTTTTTACACTCACCTTCACTTCAAAATGTTGAAAATACTGTAATGTTTTCGAAGTCATTCGATCTTATCCTCAGCTTTTGGGTGATTTAAGTCACAAATATTAAGTTTAGAATTTAATGAACTTTTCATTTTTGAGTTATTCTATTCATAGACGATGAAAGAACACACTAGTGGAACTTTCTCTAAAAGCGTTTTTAGGGGTGATTTGGCGTACCTCAAAATGTGTATTCTGGTGAAACATTGATATCAAATTTTTAGTGAAATGCAATACTTCCTCTACTTACTATAGATAAGCAGCAAATAAAGTAAAACTGTCCTCAAATTAAATTTTTTTATACTTTTGTTTTTATTATTTATACAAAATGCTCATAGTTTTTAGTACCCACAAAAGTATTAAATGTGAACTGCTTAACTCTTTGCTTCTAAATTCCTGGTGAGAACCCAAGAGTTGATATGTACATTTTGAGAATACCTTTTATTTTACATACATGAAATCTCCTGAACTTCTTTGATTCTTATTAATGCAATGAGTAGTTAATGTTCCAGCAAAATAAGGAATATTTAAATTCAATCAATGTAATTAATGTTCTTCCATACAATAACCATGCGTAGGACAGGATTGGTAAGGGCAGATTCTCGTTCAAATTGCTGGTCATGGCACTGAATTTTTCAGTCTCGCTCTAACCTTTCCTAAGCAATATTTATTTATGATACTCTTGATACTTAATATGCAGCCAAACTTTAAGCAATCTCTGAAATAAGTATAAGTTCATATGTTAGAACTTCTTGGTTTCTCACCAAAGAGTTAAAAATCAAAGTTCTGTGGAACTTTCCATTGTAGAAGGTATCATCTTTGACAAAATGCGTGCAACAAAAGAGAACACAAGATATTTAGTAAATTTAGTGATCAAACACACAATTAGTTAAAGGCGAGTGCAAAATTGATATGGTTCAACAATTTACTTGCTGTTATTTTCTACAAAAACTGATTCATATCTCTGCCAGTATTTTTCTTTAGGTTAGTACATTTTACTTTGTTAACTTACAGACTTTGCCTCTTCAAGTTGATGTTGCAATCTATCCACTTGCTCACATTTTTCTTCTAATTCTCGCTCACGCTGTCGCAGTAGCTGCACTGTATCATCATCTGGAGCTGCTTCCAACTCACTTACCAGGTGGGCTCGTAACTGCTTGTTTCTGTTAAAATCAACACTTCTTTGTGTTAACAGGCATAAAATGAAGCATTTAAACAGTGAAATAAATACAAAGTATATGAATTATTTATATAAAAATGAATAATTTACTTGGCGGCACTGCGGCCGAGCAGTTGGACCATTTGCCTACCACCTAGGTGGCCTGGGTTCAATCCCAGAGACCCGCATGTGGTATTTGTGGTGGTTGAGGCAGCATCTGGGTTGGTTTTCTCCGGGTTCTCCAGTTTCCCCCACCACTCATTTCACCAATTGCTCCATCACCACCTTTCCATTCATTGATTTCGCCTGCATTTCATATCATCCTCTTCCTGACTATCATACCTAGTGCTTGGCTGACCACTCACTTCCACTTCCGGTCCATAGGTTCCTGTGCTCCCAGACAGGTGCACTCTAAGCACTAGCTCGCAAGTCCTAGTCATACACAAGGGGAGGCTAAACAGGTAAAGAAGGAGATAAATAAGAAGAAAATTTACTTGAACATATCTTGTTTCTAAAACAGGTGAAAAAGATGAAATTGCTCTCAAAGGATGGCATCCACAGGATGTCCTGAAATACATCATCAAACTAGTAACTCTTTGAGTCTATTCATAATTGGTTTTTGGAATTTTTAGTTTTATTTTCTAACTGTGATTGACTCTGACGACTTTAAAAATGGAATAGCAGCATTCCACAGATCCCACACTTTTGCCCTTGACAACAGGATGGAGCAGATAAACACATTTACACAATTGTTCCATACAGTAATTCCTGAGTATCATCGAAAAACAGCACTTGCAACCTTCAGGTTGATTACAGGACATGATTGCCTGGCAAAACATTTAAACAGAATTGGGATATATTCTTCACCACTCTGTCCTCTATGTGATCTGCAAGAGGAAATGGATCGAGACCACCTTCAAATATGTCCAGCCGCTTCTAGTGCCCCATCCATCAGTGAAAAATATTGGAGAGCAACAGGATTAATGACTTCATTGTCAGAAATTCAGTATTAGCTAACAACAATAATTGTTCCATTATTATTTACATTAATTATTTTTTGTAAACTGCAAATCCTCTTTGAGTCTTTCAAACCTCCTCAAAAAAAAAAATTATACCATGTATTATTACAGAGTGGAAGAGTGCAAAATAGGTATATGCATATACACCTATATATGAATATCACTGAAAGAGGACAAAATATAGAATGCTGAACTCAATTTTGGGATGATATCATCAATATGAGTTTTCCAATTTAGATGCTTGTCTCTCTGTAAACCTAGGAATTTAGTACCATAATTTTCATGTATTTTAATACTGAAATAATGATGTGTTGTTCTGACTGTATCGAACTTGACAGTATTTGTTTTATCAACATTATGTTTCATCCTATTCGCACTGAACCATGAGCAGTACAGGTTGTCCCAGCCAAGGTAGGTTGGTATCGCCATTAGTGTGACTTCAGCTGTTTCTCCCCTTGATCGCTGTCTGCCGAGCTAGCAAGCAGCAACACATTGCACAGGAGAGAATTACTCCAGCTTTCAAGCTGTCAACACTATTGGACTTCCAACTCCAAGATCAGTAATGGAATGTTTTTACAAAAGTTTGGTAATGTATTTGGCATTAAACACCATGCAGACAATGGTGTGTCACTCATTAGAATACTGTGTTCTTAGTGGGAGGTTAAATTCAAAGGACATTCTTTAGTATGCTGATGAAGTTCCTCAGCCTCATGTATTATGCACACTGAAGACACAGATGTCAACATGACACTAACAAACTCCATTGGCACTATTCAGCTGAAAGATTGAGAACCCTAAGCCGTAAAACATACAAAGCATAGTTAAGGGATGTTTTTTATCAGAAGAGGAGCCTTTGTAAAATGATGACAGAGCACAGCCAAAACATCAGTGTAGCTAAAACCCAATGATCCACACAGCAAGGGGAGTTAACATAGGTTGGCACTCTCATTCCGACGTGTGCAGTTTGCGACTCATGTCATTTTCTGCTGTCTTCACATAATATTTTCCTATAAAAGAAACACTCCTAACTTGAGAGGGTGGGTGCACCAAATGATTTCACTGAAGGAACATCTACAGTTTAAGCACTTCCAACATGACAATCCCACGTTCCAGCAGTCGGTGTCAGGTTGAGAATAAGAACAAATGAGCTCTTGATCATGTCACATTTTTAATAAGTAAGTGATATAGTATCAGTAAATCTGATTCACTTTACTATCTAGACTTCTAAGGTATTTACAAGGTACCCTCTGTTACTCACCATTATTTTTCCCATTTCTAGTGCCTCAAATTGGGCTAGCATACTAAAGAATTTGACTTCAAAATTCATGGAACACAGAAAATACTATTTGGATAAGGCTTACATGTGCATATAGTACCACAGAGGTTTAATGCGATACCTTGTTTGGACACACTGAATTCTTTCCCTAGAATCTTAATGCTGCATGGTAGGCGATAGAGAGCACCTAAAGTACGTACCTAGAATCCAGCTGTTGAATATGCTGCTGTGCCTGTGCTAACTGCTTTGTAACATTAGCCAGCTGCTCCTCCAGACTAGCAGACTCCACACATTTCACAGAATACTTCTCTGAGAGAGACAAAATTTCCAGCTTGATCTCTTCCATTTCAGCTCTGCAACGTGAAATTTTCCAATTGATAATCAAAGAAACCCAACTCATACATTCTAAAACTTATCTGAAGATGATCTATTAAAGAGACCCTTTCCAAGTAGATCTTTTGAAGAGAGAGTAAGAATTAAAGAGCTATATAGACCTGCTCTAAATTTAAATCTATGTCAAAAGGCTATAGGCAAAGGTAAAAAAAGCAAGTATAGGGGAAACAGCTTATCAGCAGTTTTCCAAAAATTCAATATGGTTAATATTACATTAAACTGCAGGTGAAATTATGCCAAAAAAGCAGTACTGCCAACGTGCACAATAAAAGCATTATTACTAGATGCAATAATATTAACCGGGCTTGTGGAAATCCAGAACCCCTCTCCAGCCAATCAGAAGCCAGCTCCTTGTAGTACTCCACTGGTACAAGTCCAGCCCACTGGCCACCCGGACCTATCACAACGTACTTCCCCTCCAGCCGCCGACATAAATACCGCACCTCTGGTGGTGACCAGCACAGTTGGTGCTGAGATCTCCACCAGGAAACTTCGACCTCGCCGCCACTGATGATGTCTGCCGTAGTCGCAGACGAAACGTTTGGGAAGAAGAAGGAACCCAATAGACCACGGCCCACAAGCCCGGTTAATATTATTGCATCTAGTATTGACACCGGCCGTGAAAGCCTTAGAATTTTGATGAAAAGCATTATTTCTAACCTCAAATATCACAGCGTAAAAGTAACATGTTTTCAAACGATAATGATGCTTGAACATCAACACCACACTACACATGATGAAAATCTTGTTCTGCAATAACACTTTGATAAAATTGCTTGCAAATGCTAAATATTGTAATATATATTTAATGCACTACTGTGTTGTGAACAGAAAAATAACAATAACTATAAGTACATACACTATTCTAAAACAATTCAAGACAAAATCAAGCAAACAAGAGCAATACAATTGTGTCCACAGATTAATTAATTAATATGGTGTCTAAACAGAATCTTTTTTTAAAATCTATGGGTTGGCTTCTCTGCAACAGGTTTAAAAACAAGGGTTTCTGTGGCAACATAACAGGTGCAATAACACCAACTATGGCTGTACCTTTACCATGGTTATATATTATGAACAGTTGGCAGTACTAATGCAACCTAACAGATGGAATATCACCAAATATAACCAGACCGCACCCTAATGGGGGGAAAATGTCACAGTTTTTTTTTTTTTTTTTTGGGGGGGGGGGGGTATCCCAATAAGCTGTGTCCTCTATATACTGAGAAGTTTACAAGGGTATGTGAAAACATGCATCTGCAGGTGTGTTGCTGGGAATGCACGTTTTTCATTTTCACGTTAAGTTATTTGAATACAATGATGCGTGGGTAGAGGGTGATGAGGTATTACCCGCTCCTCAATTCTGCTATCCTAAGCGGAATGCTGCTTTGAGGTGATTTCTGCTCCGGCTGCTCTGGCATGTGATCTTAATTTCTGGGTATGCGTGGGTGTTTGCGAATAAAACCAGAACTCTCGTTGAAACACTTTTATTCTCACCAAAATAAGAATGCGTGAGATTTGCTGATCGCTATTAGCAACGTTAAGTCGTTACTATGTCTTTACTAAGACTGAAGATTGTTACTGTTAAATCTAATGTGTCCTCACGCTCGAGGATCCGGAATACAAGTCCCATGACTGAAGTGCTTGCTTGAAGATCTGGGCAACAAGTGTAGTGACTCGCTCCGTCCGGGTTCTGGAGGGCAAATCTAAACGACCCTTTCTCTCTGGGTTCTGGAGGGAAAGTCTCCCCGACACACTCTCTCCGGGTTCTGGCAGGCAAGTGTCTGTGCTTCATGATGCTCTCTATACCTTTCACTT
This sequence comes from Tenodera sinensis, assembly GCA_030765045.1. Classification (NCBI taxonomy): domain Eukaryota; kingdom Metazoa; phylum Arthropoda; class Insecta; order Mantodea; family Mantidae; genus Tenodera; species Tenodera sinensis. The sequence goes on from CM060965.1 coordinate 27,779,440, forward strand.
CCTAATTAGCAAAAGGTTTCACCAAAATGTCCCTGCTCAACACACCTGCACTACTGATTTCCAGGAAAACTAGTCTTACCAGGCCTCGCTTGACTACCTGAAGCTCGCCCCTAATGACTTGTCTGTAACATTCCGTGCCTTTTGACAATTTTAACAACTAATCCTCCCAGATCTCGTACCTTTATACATGTAACGATTTTAACATTTTCTGATTATTTAATCCCGCCATGTGATGCAGTATTATATCCATAATTATGGCGTTCACAATTTCGGCTTCAAGGGATAGTGACAGATCTTTCACCCTCCCAATTTTCTCTAGATAGACACACATAAACATCTATGACCAAGGCAGAACTCAAACCTGTGATCCCTGTACCACTAAGCACCAAGCTAGATCTTAGGTATATTAATGCACTAACAAAGAAAAATAGTGTAAATAATAATATTAACAGCTCACTTGAACTTAGTGCATTACGGAATGCTAATATTGTAACAATATTAAGTCGTGTTTATCCTGATGAAAAAATATTCACTCTCTGGAATTATTGATTATATGATAATATAATCAATATAATATTAGTATCATTTGTGGTACTTTTGAGCTGGGTTTAAGAGGGCACGAGACAGAAGTATCGAAAAATCCAGGTGTCTCTAGTTTTGATACATTTAACTTCTGATATGGGCAAGTGATCAGGTTTTTAATGAGATTTCAAAATCCATTCAAAATGAGCTGTCGGAATGGAAATTTGTGAACTTATGTATGAAGAAATAAATACTATAGCATGTTGGTATATTTTAGCACAAACCATCAGTGATTACACTTAACTTGAATTTGATTAAGGGAAGGATAAAGACTATTAATAAAATATTGTATACTTACTCATGTTCCTTGTGCAATGCACCAATATCATGTGTTGACTGCATTTTCTTGATAAACTCTGACTTAAACTTTGCAATTTCTTTCTGCACCTCAGTTTCATGTGCCTTTCTCATAGCATCCAGTGCTACAAAAGAAATGAAGCGACAGTGTTGTTTATATTCAATATAATCAAATGTAAATTATTTTATTTTCAAATATTTCTAAATAATTGGAGAGTTGAGTCACGCTTGAAATATGTCCTGTTTTATATGAATGTAAATGATATAGGATGAGTAACCGAATTACATATGTTATCTTTAAATTGTTTATACATTACTATATAAAAAAAGAGTGGAATACCTGCAAGTGTTGCTTGGGTTTCCTCTGCAAGTGCCTGTTCCTTTTCAAGCCTTAACTGTTCTAGTTCCTGCCGGTGCTTCTCTTCCAGTTCTGCTATGATACGACGGTGAGAGTTTTCCATTGCAACTAAGCCTTTCTCACACAAAGCCTGAAAACATAACAGATTTACACTAACAGAGAGCATATCACAGAAACTCTGTCTGTACTAAAGTTGTCAAAATATTTCATTTAAATGCCGCATTCACCATGAAAGTGTAGTTAATTAGAATACTGATTTGAGATATAAAGGATAACTGATATAAAGGATAAACACAACATTTTTCTAAGTCTTATCATGTGCTAACAAAATGTACTATGGTGATATTTTTCACAAGCTTCTTGTGATCTCATTGACACTTTGGTTGAAATTCTATTTCATGTTTTTCATCTAAACAAGCAACTTCTTTTTGATACTCCTAAGGACAGAACTAAATTAAAAAGCTTTATCAGATTTTTACTTACATTACAATAACTTCTTCCCTGACTTTGCATGTGTGGATATAGTTTGCGATGTATCAGTTTTATATGGAGTAAGTTTCCAAAGTGCCCTTCTAAAACTAAACTAAACCAAGCGCAACAACCCATGAAGGGCCAAGGCCTACCGCCCAGCCGCTGCGTCCCCCACCTCTGCCCACTACAGGTGTCATTGGTGGGGTGCAGTATTGGAGGGTGGAACGTGGTCAGCGCCCCGAGTCCTTCCGGCCAGTTATGCGGTCTTTACGACCTGGGGCCACTACTTCTCCATCAAATAGCTCCTCAATTGGTCCCCCCGGGACCTAACAAGGCTGAGTGCACATCCTCCAAGAGGGGATAAAATCCCCATGCTGGACCCACTCGGGTCCTCCGTGCCAGAGGCAAGCACGTTACCAACTGCCCTACGGAGGTGGTCTAAGTGCCCTTCACCAAATACAAAATCACAACATTTCTGGAACTAGTTTATTTAATTTGACATAACAGAAATACGTTTGTAGTCAAAGTGCATTTGAATCAGCTGTGCTTTTCTCTTAGATATTTAGCACCAGCTAGATAAGAACTGTGATAGTACTTTGTGTACTAAAAGTAGCATTCTACTGTGCTAAACAATTCAATAAATTTATGATTATCAGGAATAGGAATGTCCACATTGCATTTTAACAGAGAATAATCTTTTGAGGGCGACATAACTTGTGTATATTTCCCTACAAATAAAAAACCTATTGTAAGAGAAATAGGAAAAAGAATGGGTATTTCAAAGTTGAATCTTGTGGATGTTGGCTCATAATTACTCCGGCAGCCAGCTTTAATACACTAGCTCAAGCAAAACAAACTTAACAAAATAAACTCGGAAGATCAAGGGAGTCATGGGAGGGGGAAGAGTACTCAAAATTGATTTACAACCTGTATTGGGTCTATAAAATACGGTTTTATTATGAATTTTCTTTTTAAAAAATATGAGATTCTTAAAAGGATTGTAAGCTATCCACCACTGAAGAAATACCTCAAACCACATTATTAGTTACTGTACTTTTGAACAAAAATAGTTATTGCATAACTATTTACATATTATGAAAAGTTGTCCATAAAGTCTGGAATCATTGGGATGACAATTATGCAGTTTCGTTCGGCACTGGTTGGATGAGGCTTTCCCGGCCACTGGACTGGGAGAAGGGACCCTATTGAATGGGCATCAAGGTCATCAGGTCATTTGGGGATTGTGAAAGCAGTGGTGTATGCCGAAAACTTTGGGATGTGGAACACCTCCGCCAAAGAATTATTGCTGCATGTGCTGCTCTTAGCCTACATATGTTGAAGATAATTAAAACATATTGTGCAAAGTGCAGGAGAAAGAGTGCTGAAAATGGTGGTAAATGTGTGGAGTACATTCTTTAGTGTAAATATGTATGTATGTGTATTATGTCCTACAATTCCAGACTCTATAACACCCTGTATAGATAGATACTGTGTTTCTAAAATTCTTCCTGCTCTTTTGAGACTTGAGCACACTCTTACATTCTCCCTTTTCTAGCAATTACCAATCAATGCCAAAGTCAATAAGTCAGTAGCAATGTCTTTAAATTGATACTTACTCGAAGCTGTTCGATTTCTGCTTGGTAACGTTGACGAATATTTTCTTCTCCATCGACATCTCGCTCTAGCCCTGCAGAAATTGTTTTATGGTAAGCTGCTCTCAGGTTTTCAACCTGCTGTGCATACTCTGAATCCAAAGTATCTAGCCTGCGTTCTAGTCGACGTGCTCTCTCCTTCAGCTGAGCTTGTTCTTGCTCATGTTGGCACATCTGCAATAAAAAACACATAGTAACTGAAGAGTGCTCATTTAAAGAATTAATAATTTTTTCATTTTACAGTTCATTAAAAGAGTAGTGGAATTTAATAAACTTAATATACAAGAGTAGTATATGACAAATATTTCTATGCTGTTCTGTCACGTCAAAATGTGTTTTCAAGTGGTAAATGAATAAATGATTGTATCTCCTTCAATACTTATCATTATGGATAATGCGTCTATTACAAATTATAGTGCTGATTTGCCTGTCTATTTTAAGTTAAAATAGAAATTTAATAATGCCATATAAGTGAGAGAGAGAAAGAGAGAGAGAGAGAGAGAGGGGGGGGGGGGCCGATGGCTTAAAGTTTGAAAGGAAAGTAATTAATGACACTGACTTTTGATTTGTAAGCTTACCAGAGAGAGCCTTTGTTGCTCCAGTTCCCCATGCAGACGAGCCATTTCTTCTTCCTGAGAGTGCTGCAATGCTTGCAATTCCTGCTCATGTTCTGTGGCCAACCTGATTTAAACATTAACACAATTTTATTCCTGCTACTTTTTAAGTCAAATCATTTACTGCGGATTTCTGTAATTACTGGTGTGGGGCACATGAAAGGCACCATAGAAGTAGGAATAGGAGAGATATGGAGGGGGTTTGGCACTGAAATATACTTTATTGTATCTATACTACCAAAATTTGGATCCGATCCCTTTTTCTAAGAGTATGGGATCTAAGATCTAAACAAATATAAAATATTCAAATAAGTCAAAATTTTTAGGATTATATATTGATGAAAATCTCAGTTGGAAACCTCATATTAATGAATTAATTAAAAAACTAGGTCAAATCTGCTTCCAAATTAACATTTTGAAACACTCAGTGAGCAAAAATACACTTAGGGTCATGTATTTCTCCAAATTTCACTCCTTAATTTCATACGGAATATCCTTGTGGGGAAATAGTAGCGAAGCTATTAAAATATTCAAATTACAAAAAAGGGTCATTAGAATTATTCTCAGTTTACCTTTTATTGTCAGCTGCAAACCATTCTTTAAAGAACTAAACATTTTGCCATTGCCCTGTATATACTTATATGAAACAATTGTACTAGTGCAAACACACATCAAAGATTTTACCACCAATTCTGAAATTCACTGTCATAACACAAGAGAAAAAACTAAATTACATCTAACCCCACATAACAAAAAATTGTTTGAAAATAGTTTTTACTACAGAGGCATTAAATATTACAACAAATTACCCATTGAAGTAAAAAATATAAATTCCATTCACCGTTTCAAAAAACATCTCAAACAATTTTTCATGGAAAAGTGTTATTATTCAACTGATGAGTTTTTGCATTGTTGAGGTAAATGCAGATCTAAGGATGTAAGCGTGAGTTTTAGATGAGGGTTTGTAGATAGATTGTGTCTGCGAATATTATGTATGTAAGTACTATATTTTATAAGTAGTTTTTTTAGTGACACAACCACAACATGTATATGTTTTATGGTTGAAATAAATAAATAAATAAATAAATAAATAAATAAATAAATAAATAAATAAATAAATAAATAAATAAATAAATAAATAAATAAATAAATAAATAAATAAATAAATAAATAAATAAATAAATAAATAAATAAATAAATAAATAAATAAATAAATAAATAAATAAATAAATAAATAAATAAATAAATAAATAAATAAATAAATAAAAGATTCAGTTGGATCTGAATCTGCATTTCCATGCGTATTCAATCCAGAATGAACACTCAAATCGATTTTAATTCCCCATGGAAACATAGTATGTGACATAGCATCTTATGCTGTTCATCTTTACTGATTTCCATTACTCTATGAATGACAATTGAGTGGTTCCAATGCCATCACTTGACAGGTGGATTCAAATTTATTTGGGTAGGCCTATGTGAGACCACTGCAAATTCAGCTTCAGATATATCGATCTTGAACCTGAATTACCATTTGGTCTGTGATTCAAAAAGTTTACCATTCTCACGAAAATTTCAATGCATATAAATGAATGTTATTTGGCCAATAATTTCTGAGAAGCTTAAACAGCTACTAGTATATAGGAAATGTGCATTCATATAGTTCTTAGCCCAAAACATTGGAGATGAAATAAAACCTTTATTTACCTTTCCAGTGTAGACTCCAGCTCATGACACTTTTGGCACTCTAGCCTCCTTAAGGCACAGTCGACAAGACTAGAAACTTGCTGCTGTAGCACAGTGAACATACTGTACACATCATCACCATTAGAACTGTTTTGGGATGCCTCACAAACACCACACTTCTCTAATGCCATCTGCAACTGCTGTTGCAGACACATTAGACAGTCCATCACATGGTCCTTTTCCACCACTCTATCATCCACATCGTGCAGACCCTGCTGGCACTTCTTGGAGAACTCTTCAAAAAGGTACTGGAACTCCATCCTCATTACAGGATCCACACCAAACTCATCATGCACACAGTCTGACAACAGTCTTGAAACTACATCACTTTGAACAGGTGCCTCCTCTTTAATATGGATATCCTCATTAGAAGAGGTTGCATCATCCCCAGTTCCTTTTGATGAATTCTCTTGGCAGATGACAGATATGCGTGCATCTATCAATGCTTTATGTGCAATTACATCTGCAAACTCTGACAACAGTCTTCTAGACTCCTGCATTGCTTCTTCACCATGATTAATAGATCTTGCTCTGCTATCTTTCTTCATCTGAGACAAGTATTCTTCATACTTATCTGTCAGTTCTTCTATGCCAGATTCCATCTCTTGCCTCAAGATGGCCTCTACAGCATCTGACCATTGTTCTAGCAATGCATGTTGTGATGCCATGAATGTGAATATTGCCTCATGCTCCGAGGCTAAATTGGTCTCATAAGCTTGACCACAGCGCATGGTAACATGTGATATTTCTGCTTGGATTAATTCTCTATTAACAGTTTCCTGGGCCAGAGTCCATGCTTCACGGATTCTTTGGTCTTCAAGTGAAGGCTTCGTTCGTTCGGATTTTTCAGATGCTGTGACATCATCTGCACCATCAGATTCGTTTGTAAGACTAAGAGTCTCAATGGCCAAAGTATGTGCCAGCTGGTTCAGTTTTATTTTTCTATATTCCTTCACAGCAACATCCAGCTCTTGTTGCTGCTTCAGAATTAAATCTAAGGCACTTGATCTAAGTGGCTTATTGTTTTGCATTTCTAACCTATTTAAAGAGTACTTCCCTGACTTTTTCTGGCAGGATGCCATCTTCCCTTGCGCCACCAGTCTTTCTGAAAGAACCCTTGTGAGGTGTACCAGTGATGTCTCATAACATTCAGATGCACCTCTGCCACCATTCAATTTTGCTTTTAGTTCAAAGACCAGACGACTGCAGTCTAGAATTTCAGAATCGAGAACATGTCTCCTAAAATTGTTCCCTCCATCTTCACAACTGGCCACAGCTTGTACTATTTTACTAATGAGAATAGTCTCATATGCAAGCTTCTCTGCCAAAAGCTGCATTCTGGTTTCCTTGTTATAATTTCCATTTTTGATCAACTCTTGCTTCCTGGACAAAAGTTCATTCAATTTTGATTTTAAAAGACTTTCAAGTTTTCCTACTACACAGTGCACTGTAGAATCCCTAAAATATTCTGTAGCACTACCAGTGCTATTCACAACCTCTCCATTAAGCCTTGCCAGATTATCTCGCACTTGATTTAAGCAATTTTCAAGGTACAAGACACTATCTGAAAAGGCAGCTACACTGTAGGTATCAGAAGATTTCAGAGAAACTACAAAATGAAGGCACTCTTGTACTTTGGTTTTCAGTGCAAACATTGCACTTTCCATGTCCACATAGTTCTCTAATTTATTGTCATCAATGGACATAGGTTCTGGAGCAGGTTCCACACTAACTTCCACATTATGTTTCTTCTTCGATGGTGACAGCGATGGACTCCTGCTGGAAGATTCTCTCTGCTCAGCATCTCCTTCCTGCTTCTTCATTCTTCTTTCTGCTGCTTTTGCAACCTTTGCTTCCAGTGAAGTCAGTCGAATAAGAACTTTCATTGGTTCTGAACTTGTAGCACTGTCCAAAGACTTACGACGTAACCGAGAAGAGACCTTGATACTGCCAGACTCACTGGATGAGTCTTTTCTGCTCTGAGGAGATTCACTTCTGGCATGTCTGTTGGTACGTGGTGAAGATGGTAAGGTTGGAAACTCTCCAGTCTCTATGAATGTCACTTTCGCTTCCAGTTCCATCAGCTTCTCCTCCAGCTCCTTGCAGATCTGGAATGACTCACGACCCTTGAGAGATAGAGAGCGACGCTTTTCTCGTGAGTCAGATTTGGACAGCTTCTGTTTTAGGCTTCGCACCTAATGAATAAATACATAATGTGCAATTATTTATCAAAATTATTAAAAAAACATTGCAATGAAAGCTTCCCTTTTCATATACAATTCACACTGTAAAAATGGCTTTACTAACTTGAGCAAGGAAAAAAAAAAATGAGACAAGATCTGAATAATAAAAGGTAAGGCTTCAAAAAATCAAAGATCTTTTATTTGAGTGTGTTTTTTTCTTTACCCACTGTGTCAAATGATTTTGTGAAAAACTAGATCAGTTTTTTTGCAATTACTGGTTGTTACTAGCAACATATATTCCACTTCCTTGATGTTCTGGACTGTGTAATTGCTAGGATTGTTGCACGGGCTACTGTAAATAATTTCATTTGTATTAGGACCTTTAGAAAAACTTGTTTATTGTCCTGGTGTTATCACAATACCTACTCATGCATGTCACACTTATGGGTCTGCTATATTTGGTTACATATGCCTTCGCTAATCAATATAGTTAACTGCTGCTCATTTTAGTTTTAGAGATTTATAGTTCCCCCTTCGTACTAGCAGTTATTTAAATGCAATCCTTTTAATTTCATTATTGACAAAACTGTAAATGATAACTTGACATTTGCTGACTTTGGAAATCAAGGGAAGGGGTCTCATCATGATAAGCAAAAGCACCAGCCATTTACTTAGCAATCTGCGATACAAACTGGTATTATGCAACACTTATGTAATACTAAATTTGTGTGTGTTAAAAAAGATATCTTAAATCTCAGTAGTACCTGTTTCTCTGCTGCACTCAACTTGAGGGTTAGATCTTCCACTCTGGCAGCCATAAGAGCAGCCTGAGCACTATTTGCTTCCTCTTTCCTCTTTGCATCTTGCCGGACAGCCATCAGCGTGAGTTCTAGGTCATCATACATAGTATGAGATTCCCTCAGTTCTCGCTTCATGGCTCTAATCTCAGCAACTGCTTTTTCAAACCTTCCCCGTAGTTCTTCATATTCATCCACCAACCTAAACCCATGATTTTAATGTTAGAGTTGCCTTTTTTAACACCAAGCACAAGCTCTGTATAGCAATTTAATTGGTGCTGAAAAGTGATCAGACTTTAAATAATAATTTTTCTAATTAAATGTTATTATACTATACATTGAACAATAAGAATATATTATTCTACAAATTGTAGGGTTCTTGTACCATACTCTGTGGTGAGCAGGATTACATAATAATCCGATAATAGCCTATACATGTCACCAGATGCATGTAACATGGATAACTAGAGACATAGTTGGGTCACCCTGCCTTGGGGTTATAAATAGGAACCTGGTATTCCAGTGCCTGCCTCGGTAGCGTGATGGTTAGCGTGTCTGCCTCACATTTAGAAGGTTGCGAGTTCAAATCTTGCTAACGGTAAGTTATCCGGGTAAGGTTTTTTCCGAGGTTTTCCCTACCCTGAGAAGACGAATGTCGGGTAACTTAAAGCTCCATGGACCTCAGGCTCATTTGAGCATCATTTCACCCATTTCATTTCATTCATTAGTCCGATATGACACAATGTTGGAGGGCGTTAAATATATATATATAAAAAACTGGTATTCCAGTTTAGAGATTCAGTGTTTAGTTAACCTAGTCCAGCAAAACAGGTCAGTTAAATTTAAGCAAAGCCCCTGAATGAATGAATGAATTGGCATTAAAACAAGGAAGTGTTTGGTATATGGAATGTAAAGACAGTTTAAGGCTGATACACTTTACATCTTCATCCAATAGTATAATATAGGGCAGACATAATAGTAATGGCAAATTCTATAACAAAATCTGGAAATAGATTTTTGTGTAAATGTAAGTATAGTAGAGCTGCAGCTATCCGAGCCCCGACTAACTGAGTTCCGGGTTAACCGAGGTCCCATTTTATGAAGTGTGCCGTGCAAAGTATGTAGCACAAAAACAGAAAGTGTATAAAGGAATGATACAGAAGAAATGGTTTCTGGCCATATTAACACCATGTTTTTACCCCTCAATGCTACACCTCGTCTCCAGCCCATGGACCAAGGTGTGTTGCAAAACTAAAGTGCAAGTGTAAACTTTTCAAAAGTCTCATTAGTGCAATTGATGAAGAAAATGAAGTTGTGCAGACTCTTAAAAAAATCACAATGAAAGATGTTTACATGACAGCTGAGGCATGGAATGAGGTGAAAAGTCCTACTCTTCAGAAATCATGGAGGAAGTTATTAAACATCATGGAAAATCAACAAACTTTGCCTGTGCATGATGACGTCATCTTGCATGGCTAGGTCAAAGATTGGCAAGTGAAACAATCACTGGAAGTGATGTAGCCGAGTGGGATAATACGGACGAAGAACTGGAAGTGACTGATGAGATGCTAGTAGAGGCAGTGAATGCAGAGGCTTAAGAAAGTAAAAGTGACAATGAAAGCAGCAAATGTAGAGGCTGAAGAAAGTGAAAGTGACAATGAAGACATTGAAATGGAGAATGAGAAAATTAGCAACAGAAAGGATGCAAAGCGATAACCATCAAGCACCAAGAACAACACTCAGAGACATTTCAACAGATCTTCTATTGCTACAATGAAGCAGTGGCAAGGAATCGAGTGAATTCTGTTAAAGAAAAAACACTTATGGACTTCTTGAAGAAATAACTTATTTTTTAACTGGAACATGAAAACACTGTATGTGTATGCATATAACTGCAGGTCCCTCTTTTCCTGTTTTTTTTTTGTTTTTTTTTTCCCCCATTTTGTATTTGCATTTTATTTTGTGGCTGGTCGTCCTAAAGGTCTCACACAGGTTGCCTCGGCTGAGATCTTATCTCGTGGGTGTTGAAGAAATAATAACCACAGTTATTATTGTGAAACCTTTTTTTATTCCAGTCCACCATAAATGCTACTCTTCCTACCATATACCCTTTGTTATTGACTTCGTCACTGACTTTTCCTCGCGGTACTGGCCGGCGCTGATACTAATGTTGGAGGGGTGTTGTAATAATGTCGGAGTGTGTTGTAGGGCTCTCGGTGTGTGTTATAGGACTCGCGGGGTGTATTACAGGATTCCTCTGGGTGTATTACATGACTGACTGGCTCGGGATGTATTACATGACTGGGGTGTATCACAGGACTGGGTGTATTGCGTGACTGGGGCTCGGGATGTATTACATGACTGGGGTTTTAAAATGCGTGTTTGCTGGTTTTATAACTTTCCCATTTCCCCTGACTATACCCTTACTTTCTGACCACGAGTTTGCAGTGATTGGTGGAAATTCATATCGTACGCGCGGCTCCCGAATTTCCACCTATAGGCATGCCTTGCTGTGGCGGGAGTTCCAGGAGGGAATTCCGCCTCACTGCACATGGCGTCCCTATTAGCCTAACAAAAGGCACAAAAGGATTTTTCGCCTTTTGTTCAGCATTGTCTGCGTCGTCACACTAATGACTATTTTACCCTGAGTTGGAGCAAATTCTAGCTGATACACGCCTCTACCTGCTACACGGAATGATCGGTTGGCGAACATTTTGTTTAAGAATTTGCTTTAGCAATTGATTTGATTTATCCCGCTACAATTTTTATTTGTATGTACGTCATTTTCCATTTGATAATGCAGTAGCCACCTTTCTTTCACATCTTTGACCCCGTTTTCATTCATTTCACTAGTTTATCATATGTTTCCTTCTCGATTTTGGACAGAGTCTGTGTTATCTGAGTGTTTGATTATCCAAGGTACTGTCAGTCCTCCTTACCTCGGATAATCGAGGCTGTACTGTATACAGTAGGGTGCAATGAACATGCCAATGCTTCTGGTTTCCTTAAGTGTTTTTCTTTCTTTTCTTTTGAAATTGGCAGAATCTCCTTATCCATGATCAACATTAATCCTGGGTGAGCAATCTGCAATCTCTCATTGGTTTAAATTCAGGTCTGATGCATACACGTTGGCCTAGGAAGCTGCAAAACCTGAGTTGCTGGAAGACTAACTTCACCACAATTGTACACCAGCCCCTGAACTCCAGTCTGACACAGGATATCAACTGTACATTTACATATTAAATCTGGCTTGGAGTGGACCAGAAAACAGAGATATAAAGGAGCACATACTAGATAGTGCATAATTGGTTATGTCTGTTGATAATACATCTTACCACCACTGATATTAAAAAGTTACTGGATGGCAAGTTTCAGCATACTTATTACTGGCTTTTAGTACTAAAGAAATGTCTTACTTAGCAACTTAAAGTTGTATTTAAATATAACGGTTAAGAGTATTGTAGATAACGGTCCAAAAAATTACACTACATTTGTTTTATACAACATGCTTTCTATTAGAAGAACTTAATTTTCATCTTGCTGTGCTTGTAAACTGTGATTGGATATACACCATTTGGTTCCATATCCAACTTCCACTATATTGTTACAAAAAAATTAATAGCATTAAAATATCTATCAGTAGAATTGTTTTATTGTTCTAATTTCAAATAGTTAATCATTCACATTATCACCTCACCTTTCCTTGTCTATTTGAGAAAGATCCAAATCCAAGTCAATGTTGGTAAGATCACTAAGAGAATCTACACTGCGTCCCTTTTCTCTAGAGACAGAGAGACCAGCACTACGTCCTTCTAGCTCCTGTACACGACGATACAGTGCTTCATTCTCCTCAATGCCCCGTGTCAGACGTTCATTTAAAGATGCACTCTCACCAGCTTCTTGAGAAAGCTCATCACATCTCCGGCATGCTTCTGCTAGAGCTGATTCTGCCTCAGCCAGCTTACACTGCCACATTTCATGGTCTTCATGATACCTAGTGTCCAAAATTATAATTTTTAGTAAACAAATCTACACATATAGTGATTTCTTGTGATCAGTATAAGTGCTTTACTTGCTATTTTATATATTAAGGATGTTTTATTTAATTACTACAATGTTCTGCCTTTTATTTTGAGAATTTTATAAAACAAGGACATACATGGTAATATTTTTGAGCTAAGTATTTATTAATATTTTAACTTTATGAAAGTATAAATTCAGTAAAAAGTTATGACATATTTCCATTTTATTTGGGGAAGATAATAAGCAATTCTTTTTATCTACAATACAGTTCAGTTATTCATTCTGAATAAAATTTTGTTTCCCCTAACTTTGCTACTTTTCTAATTCTAGATAACACATTGTATGCTATAAACTTGAATGCCAGAGCAGCATCAAATGCAAGAATACTGAAATTGAGACATTCAACCTAAAAAAAGGCTGTGTGAGATAAATTAAACTTCACTTACTACATTCACTACCACCTACATAGAACAAACAATGAGCTTCTGACAAAGCTATGGTTTAATATATAGAACTGAACTTTGATACTTCATCATCAACTTTGTAAGTTTTGCAATGTTGTAGTAAACATAACCTTTATTGACATCTATAACAGAGTAATACAGTGCACTAGGGAACTCTCTCTGCACTGGACATAGCAGTGTATATGTGTTACCAACTAGATTTATATTGGTAGCACCTGCAACATGCCTGATCTAGATACAGCAACCACTCTCAGATTTTTTCTGGATGCATGATGTCTCTCTCATTTCATAGGGATTTGTTGAAGACCAAACCTGTGAATTTGGAGAATTTATACATCCCTATATGTGAAATCATGCTTTATATATAAAGAAAGTTTCATTTAAAACGTCAAGTCCATGTCGGTTTATAAATCTCTGGAACTATTCACAATACATCAGTCACTGCTCATAATCTCTTAATTCATGCACTACTGAAATTCTATAGAAATACAACTTAAGTTCACTTTTTAAGGCTTATGTGCCGTCCATTTAGACACTACTGTCTCTTGTGCTAATTTGCACATTAATTTTGTAAAACTATGCAACATTATATCGAAATTTCATCCAGTTTTTCTGCCCTTAAAATTGTTCTTCGTGCATCATGAACTGCCCCAGTTTTATGGAATTTCTTTATCAAAGCATGTACAGTATTGTGATTTGGATTAATAGAATCAGGAAAACTCGTGCAAAATTTCTGTTTCACATTTTTCATAAACTTACCACCTTCGCAAAAAAACTTACTTTACCAAAATATTCTTTCACTGCCAGCAGTTGTCTTTACACCATCACCCTCAAGTTACAGCTGCAATACACCTCACTGCTCTAAAGAGCTATACCATTAGCTACCCTCCATTCAACACATGTCAGTGACCTGGCTGACAAGACTACCAACATGATAATAGTTGCTACGGCAGTCAGCCCACTGTGTCCAGAGCAGAGGGTTCCCCGACGAATGATACTTTATCATTTAACCCTGAAGTTTTGAGCTGCTATCACTAACATAACCTGTACTGATATCTTCAGCTTCTGTTTGCTATGAAGTGTTGCAGAACTCTTGATTTATACACAAGACCAATGACAGTATCTGTTCATGTTCTCTTGGTCATGATGACTTTTTTGAAACATTATATGCCATAAAAAACTGTTATGCAATTTTTTAATGTGATTTAATAAAAGTTGGAGTACCTGGCTTCAAGCTGTTGATATAGTTCTCTCCAATCCTCTCCTCCAGTTTGTTGGCGCCACTGCGTCAGCACCTCTTCATGCTCTCTCAATAATTCGCTGTAGCTGAATAACAAAGTTAACTTGTAATTTACAGAATATTAACATTTATATTTATATTATGCATAATATAAATTACACTATCATATCTAATAATATTACCATTTATTTACAATTTATACAAAAAGTTTTAATATACCACAAAGTCAAGATATGTAACACAAAAGACAATGATGTTATAAGATTAACACAGTTTAATATAAGCAAAACAAAGTTAAATTTTATGAAAAATCTAAGATGTCTTTATTATCATAATGACTTGCAAAATTAATGACAATCTTTTAAATTATTAAATTCCATTAAAATATACATTAATTCATCAACTTTTTCAAAATGAGTTCCTTAACTTCATAGCAGTCATTACCTTGCAACAACCACAATTATGTCCACTACAATAAATCATAAAAATGGATTCCTCATGAGATGGTATGGCATATGCCTCCCATAAAGATTCAAAAAAGGTCAGAACCCAGAATAATACTGCAAAGGAGTTATTCATTATTTAATTCCTAATATTTACAGTAGCACTAATGTGTGCTGAAGAGCTATAAATTTATTTCATCCAGCTTTATTATCTTGATTACAGGACCATGTTCTTACATAAAATAGTATTATTAAAGAAAGAAAAAATATGTTGTAAGTGTTGTTCAGTGTTATTAATTAACTCACCTTTTAAATTAAATTAATTACAACAACACTGTTTTCAAACTTTTACGAAAGGAAGAAGAAATCATATGTTCCTTTCATAGAAGTTTGAAAACAGTGTTGTTGTAATTAATTTAATTTAAAAGGTGAGTTAATTAATAACGCTGAACAACACTTACAACATATTTTTCCGGGACGCGTTTCGAAGGTAACTTTCCTCCATTATCAACCGGACAATAACTGGGTTTCCATGGTGCTTGATGGTGCAGATGGTGATGCTTCTTCTGGTGTTTCTTCTGGTGGCGGTTCGATGAACTTACTGAAAATGTCTCTCTGAGGAATGTCGAAATTAAATACTCGGTTTCTATTTTTTAAAATAAAGATTTGTTCCCATGTGGACAATTCTTACTAGATGCAATAATATTAACCGGGCTTGTGGGCCGTGGTCTATTGGGTTCCTTCTTCTTCCCAAACGTTTCGTCTGCGACTACGGCAGACATCTTCAGTGGCGGCGAGGTCGAAGTTTCCTAGTGGAGATTTCAGCACCGACTGTGCTGGTCACCACCAGAGGTGCGGTATTTATGTCGGCGGTTGGAGGGGAAGTACGTTGTGATAG
Source organism: Tenodera sinensis (assembly GCA_030765045.1). Taxonomy (NCBI): domain Eukaryota; kingdom Metazoa; phylum Arthropoda; class Insecta; order Mantodea; family Mantidae; genus Tenodera; species Tenodera sinensis. Next base: position 27,795,208 of record CM060965.1, read on the forward strand.
GTCCGGGTGGCCAGTGGGCTGGACTTGTACCAGTGGAGTACTACAAGGAGCTGGCGTCTGATTGGCTGGAGAGGGGTTCTGGATTTTTGTTTTTGTTAACGCTGTTTGCCATATTCTGTTGAGTTTAAGTCCTTCTACTTTGCGATTGATATTATTTTTGTGCTTGTATATTTCAATGGCTTCACGGAATAAGCGAGAATAGTAGTGGGATGTAGATGCCAGAATATCTGTGTTACCATATTGGATGATGTGTTCCCCTTCTTCAAGTATGGCATGTTCAGCAATTGCTGATTTTTCAGTTTGACCCAAGCGACAATTTCTTCTGTGTTCTTCAATGCGGGTTTTTATACTACGTTGTGTGGTTCCGATGTACACCTTGCCACACGAACAAGGTATTCTATATACTCCTGCGGTGGATAGAGGATCCCTGGGGTCTTTGGCGGAACGGAGTATGTTACAAATCTGTTTAGTGGGCTTGTAGACGGTGTCAATGTTGTGGCGTTTAAGTAGTTTGCCTATGCGGTCTGTGACTGATCTGATGTATGGTAAAAAGGCCTTGCCCTTCCTATTGTTTGCGGCTGTTTCTGTGATGTTGGGACCTTTACTAGGATGTAATGCTCTCTTAATTTCTCGTTTTGCGTAGCCATTAGAGTGGAGCGCTGACTCTAAGTGTTGAAATTCCTGGTGTAGAACTTGTGGTTCGCAAATGCGTGTAGCTCGGTCTGCCAGAGTTTTAATCATAGCACGCTTTTGTTTCGGATGGTGGTTGGAGTTCTTGTGAAGGTAGCGGTCTGTATGGGTCGGTTTACGGTACACCTTGTGGCCTAGTGTGCCATTCTGTTTTCTGTTCACCATGACATCCAAAAAGGGCAATTTGCCGTCTTGTTCCTTCTCCAAATTGCCCTTTTTGGATGTCATGGTGAACAGAAAACAGAATGGCACACTAGGCCACAAGGTGTACCGTAAACCGACCCATACAGACCGCTACCTTCACAAGAACTCCAACCACCATCCGAAACAAAAGCGTGCTATGATTAAAACTCTGGCAGACCGAGCTACACGCATTTGCGAACCACAAGTTCTACACCAGGAATTTCAACACTTAGAGTCAGCGCTCCACTCTAATGGCTACGCAAAACGAGAAATTAAGAGAGCATTACATCCTAGTAAAGGTCCCAACATCACAGAAACAGCCGCAAACAATAGGAAGGGCAAGGCCTTTTTACCGTACATCAGATCAGTCACAGACCGCATAGGCAAACTACTTAAACGCCACAACATTGACACCGTCTACAAGCCCACTAAACAGATTTGTAACATACTCCGTTCCGCCAAAGACCCCAGGGATCCTCTATCCACCGCAGGAGTATATAGAATACCTTGTTCGTGTGGCAAGGTGTACATCGGAACCACACAACGTAGTATAAAAACCCGCATTGAAGAACACAGAAGAAATTGTCGCTTGGGTCAAACTGAAAAATCAGCAATTGCTGAACATGCCATACTTGAAGAAGGGGAACACATCATCCAATATGGTAACACAGATATTCTGGCATCTACATCCCACTACTATTCTCGCTTATTCCGTGAAGCCATTGAAATATACAAGCACAAAAATAATATCAATCGCAAAGTAGAAGGACTTAAACTCAACAGAATATGGCAAACAGCGTTAACAAAAACAAAAATCCAGAACCCCTCTCCAGCCAATCAGACGCCAGCTCCTTGTAGTACTCCACTGGTACAAGTCCAGCCCACTGGCCACCCGGACCTATCACAACGTACTTCCCCTCCAACCGCCGACATAAATACCGCACCTCTGGTGGTGACCAGCACAGTCGGTGCTGAAATCTCCACTAGGAAACTTCGACCTCGCCGCCACTGAAGATGTCTGCCGTAGTCGCAGACGAAACGTTTGGGAAGAAGAAGGAACCCAATAGACCACGGCCCACAAGCCCGGTTAATATTATTGCATCTAGTATTGACACCGGCCGTGAAAGCCTTAGAACTTTGATGGACAATTCTTGTTTTCCGGTTATGTGTTTAAGAAGTTTTGGTTCTAGCTTTATGTCATGATTTTTTGTCCAAAAGTGAAATGCAACCGCTGATTTTTCTAATTGTTTACTCTTAATGTTTCTAACGTGTTCCTCGGATCTAATTTCTAAATTTCTTTTGGTTTTTCCTATGTATATTTCATTACAATCACTGCATTCAATTTGGTATATGCCAGATTTTTTGTTAGGTGGAATAGCATCTTTGATGTTTGAAAGTAGTAGGTTTTTTATGGAGTAATGGTTTACTGCTGCTAGCTCAATGTTGTATTCCTTGAACACCTTTTTAAATTTATTAAAGGCCCATGGATGATATGTGAATTTTTTGAATATCATTTTTGTTTTTGCTGCTGTGAGAGTTGTAGTTTCTTTTAATAATTTTTTCTTTTCTGCTTGTTTTACCTTTTTATCTACTAATTCTTTGGAAAAGCCGTTTTTTTTGTGCTATTTCAATTATTTTGTAATATTCTGTTTTATATTCTTCTGCTGAAAGAGGGATGTTCACCAATCTATGTGTTAAACTATTGAAAATTGCTTGTTTGTGGCTTCTTGGATTGTAACTATTAGCTTTTATGTAGTTGTCTGTCTGCGTTGGATTTCTGTGAATACCGAAATTTATTCTATCCTTGTTTTTGATTAATTTTAGATCTAAAAATGGTAATTTATTATCTTTTTCTACTTCCACTGTGAAATTTATACTTTTGTCCTGTATGTTCAGAAGTTTTAATGCGTCACTGATGTGTCTTTTTGGAACTATTGTGGATAATATATTGGCATTATCTGATTTGCCATTTATTCTGAACTATATACAGGACTTTCGATTTAGTTCTTCACCGCTGCATGGCCTTTTGCCTGTGCGAGTTTGAAGTTGCCGCAGTCGCGTGTGCAGCAACAAAAATTCCCCGCGAAAGCATGCTCCTGCTGCCACCGCTGTGCTTCCCCCACTTCTCCCCGTAGACACGCACGCAATTAGTGATCGTTCGTCACCATGGACAGTCGACTGACCTTGGTGCAGCGTGTTTTTATTTGTAAAACTTATTATAAATATGAATCTGCATGTCGTGTTCGCATAGAGTATATTCAGAAGTTCCCTGGTGAAGTCCCTCCGACCAGACGTGGTATTCACAATATTGTGAACAAATTCGAAAGCACTGGTTCTGTGGCAAACAAAAAACCCAAGCGTAAACGTACAGTTTTAACAGAAGAAAAACTTGACGAAATAGGCGCAAGTCTTGAACGTACACCGACAAAATCACTCCCAAAATTAGCACAACAGGTGGGGGTTTCAGTTACTTCTGCACACACAGCAACAAAATTATTCAAACTGAAACCTTATAAGTGTACACGTGTCTAGTGCTTAAAACAAGGCGATCCCATAGCGTGAATGCGTTATTGTGAATGGTTTCTTTCATCAGTGAACAATGGTTTAATCGATCCACAGTTTCTGTTCTTTTCAGATGAGGCGTAGTTTCATCTAAATGGTTGTGTGAACACTCATAACAGTCGGTATTGGGCATCTCAAAATCCACATCGCGTTCAAGAAATCCCTCATTATGATCAGAAAGTTGGAGTTTGGTGTGCTGTTAGCGCTAGACGCATAATTGGTCTAATATTTTACGACCAGACTGTAAATAAAGAGAGGTACCGAAATGACATTTTGACCCCATTTTTTCGTGGACTGACAGAAGAAGAGAAATCATATGGGTGGTTTCAACAAGACTCTGCTACTGCTCATGCATCCGAGGACTCCATGGATAAAATTAGGGAAGTGTTTGAAGATAGAGTAAATGTGCTGGTGTATGGCCGTCTCGCTCCCCTGATCTAACATTGTGTGATTTTTACCTGTGGGGTACCCTGAAAGACAAAGTTTACGACAAAAATCCTCACACATTGGAAGAACTAAAACAAAATATTACAAATGAAATCAGAGACATTACAGTGGCCCAACTTAATCGTGTGAATCAGAATGTGTTTTCCCGGTATAATACCTGTATAGCGGAGGAGGGACGACATTTCCAGCATTTTCTATAAGGTAAGATTTTTATACATGTTTTATGTGCGGCTTGTTAATAGCAGCAAACCCGGCTGTGGCAGCTTCAAACTCGCACAGGCAAAAGACCATGCAGCGGTGAAGAACCAAACTGAAAGCCCTGTATAAACATATACAAACACTAGCCTAAGTGGCATGAGCAAAATTCTTTTCCTCTTAATTCTGTTACCTTTTCCTCAAATTTTCTACTTCCTTTGCTTCTTTGGTTTTTTCTCTAAGCTCTGCTTCTGTTCGCTCCAATGTTTTCAGCAGCTCTTGAACCTAAAAGAAGAAACAAATTCTTCTTCATTAATTTATTAGAAGTTTTGCAACAATTAAAGCCAAATTCAGTACTTACGTATTAAGAGTCAAATTTGGGATTCATCTACTTCACTTATTCCGTAGTTTATGCAAGACATGTTTCAGAAGCTTTTGCTTCCATTATCAGCTATAGGGTCGACCTAACAACTCCCAAATTTGACTCCTAATGCTCAAGTAATAAATCTTACTTTTTCACAATATATGAACGTTGAACATTGTGCTAACTACCTTCTGCTTCTCAGAAAGCAACACAATGCAATATATAACTCACCTGTTCTTCTAGAGCTGCCACTTCGGACTTGCGTTGGCGTAGTCGCAGGAGCTCTTTTTCAGCATTGCTCACTTCACACAATGCAACACTGAGCTGCCTTCTCAGGTCTTCCATCTCAGATGACTGATTATCCGTGTCATACAGAGAGCTCTTCACAGATTCCATCTGCAGAAATATATAATATATAGGAATCACTAAACAGCTGAGTTATGGAATCACGTTTTGATACAAAGATCTAAATGGTGCTGAATGCATCAGGAAATATTACAAATTAGGAATAGGATTTTTTGAAAGTGTGCTAAAACAATAATATGTATAATATTTTATTGATGCAAAATATGTGATAGTGTTTATGTGGAAAGCATGATAGCATGCCACTCCAACATTCTTCCGACACTGATTCCAAATGTATTTATATGTAATTTAAAGCATAGCATAAACCACAGAGAGATCATAATATCACTGTGTTATACATCAAGAGAAAGAGCTTGCTGTCAGTACATTAATGTAAATAAATCAAGTAAGTGAATCTTGCTGCCACAGTGTTTTCATTTACTCTACTCAGAATGTACAACCAAAAGATCACAAACTTAACAAATTAAGTATATGACCAATATTATGAGAAAAACATGTTACTTTTGTGCTAACTGTAAGCTTATGCCAAGGGTAGGCCCTTATTCCTTCAGGCGACAAATATTTGGATGTATTCCAGTCTTGTTGCCCATTGAAAACTTTTCTCCTTTGTTACAGTTCAGTTTATGTAACATTCAACTATAGTACCTATTGTGAAAGTAATTTAGATTGGTGAAATTTATAATAATCTTGATTTAATGTGCATAGTTAAAATGTGCACCTATATTACTGATGGTAGTCAATTCGTGTATAGCTACTACATTGCTTTATTTTAAATTCTATTTGACTACAATTTTGAAAGAAAGTTACTGTAAAACCTAAACAGAAAGCAGATATTGATAAAAACACTCAACAATATTCATTATTTCAAGAAGTAGGAATTTTTCAAATTCAGAGTCTTAAACACAAGCTTCCTCTTTAAGGCATGCTGTACATGCTATTCAATTGTTTATGCTCATATGTACCTTAAATTTACATCTCACAATATATTTTGATTTTGCAAAACTGTGTACTGTTAAATTTTATTATGGTTTGTAGATAAAATCACGTAGGCAGCTTATGGAATATGGGATATTTTATAGTCATGGAATTTCTATCACTGGCTATAAGCCATGAATGTGCAATGTTTAAAGAAGTAGATAAAGACAGAGAAAGAGACGTTTAAGGTACTCTTAATTAACTATGGCTGATCAAACTTTTCCTATTACTCACCCCAACACTCTCTTCAGCATCTGATTCTGGAAGCTCACCACAGCAAGCCAAGAGTAGATCGTCAGCTCTTACAGAATCAAGCGTCGATCTTCTTGAGGATGGAGGTGAAGACCTTGATCGCTTGTACACACGAGACCTGGAGTTAGACCTTGACCTATAAGATATTATTCTGGTTCATCAAATGCTTAACCTATTTGCCTAATTCCTTTATCTGAAATTCATCTGATGGAACTTAATCCTACTCTTGTGATTTGCAACTATTAACTAACATGACCTTGCCAACAATCTAATATGACACAGGAGACACTCATAAACGTAGATCCACACTGGTCTGTCACTGCCGGAATGGAATGAAGCAGAAAATTTCCACAAGGATCGGATTTGGGTTATTTAATAGGCAAATGCAAACTGGTCCAATCAGAAGCCACAGGCTTCTGCTCCTTCTGAGATGGGTCTTGGTACACAATTTTCTCAGAAGCTTCCGCTGGTGGCAGGTACACTTCCTAAATACATGTTATATAACGTATGCAGTTTCAATTGATATTGCTTTTCATACATGCACACAAACACAAACTGGGCACCTGTGATAATAGTTGAGGAATTATTAATATTGACTGTGCAAAATTATAAATAATTGTATGATGTTGCAGATGCCAACTGTCACAACCAGTTATGCTGTGAAAAACATTCCTAGCATTTTCTTGCAAGTCTGTAAAAAGAGGACTACTAATAAATTCACCATACTGATATCTTTTTTGGTTTATGCTATGAATCTATTCCCACCCCCCCCCTTTTTTTCTCCCTCCCTTCTTCAATAAAATTGCTAAAACACCTATTATTACAATGTCTCCATCCAAGGAGGTGCAGCATTTGTTGCTGTATCCATTCATATTTAAGACCAACTAAATTTTCCAGTCAGAATATTCCAGTACTGAGCGGTTAAGCTTCCGCAGAAGATGGATGGCTTCAAGTTTCTGTTCTGGTTGTGACAGGCCAGTGTGCATCAACCTTAACACCTAAGCAACCTGGTGTATAAGAAGACATCCCCAATAAAATGAGATGTGCAAGTGCAAGGTTTATACCGCTCGCAAAAGTTAAAGGCATGTGAATGCTGGCCAATGCTCAAGCAGAGCACTGTTGCCAAGTGTAGTGCATCTACCGGCAGAGGTTCTATACATACGAGTATGTGAGATGCATGTACCACATTCGGCAGCGCTGGTACGAGGGGCAAGCTTAGGATTTGCTGGAGTCTGCTGTACAGCTCGCCTCCATATGCCTTTAACTTTTGTAAAGATTATAGTAATGCTGTATGTAACAATTTTCTTGAGTTTCTTCATTGTTGATGACAGAGGTAAGTGCAAGCAAAGCTCCAGCCCAGACTGATGCGCTAGCTAGCACATAAGCCTAACAAGGGTGATATCAAAAGAGGAGGCAGTAAAGTATGTGAATATTTTACTATAGCAAACATGGAAAAATTGGAGGTGAGCGTGAGATTAGATGCAAAGTGTAAAAGAAGCTATGCAATCGGAACCAGTTGATGAAGGGAAGGAAGCCCCTTTAACCACAGGTAATAAAGTTGTGTACAATCCTTCTCCATTTGTAGGTGTTTCTTAATTCTAATATATTAGTATTACTAGTACTCCTTGGTCTTCAATAGAACACAAAAAGCTTACAGGAAAATTTTTTAAGTAATCCATACATTACATACATACCTTGCTTTCTCCTTCACCCTAGATATAGGTGTCCTGTTGAGAGGAGGTGAAGGTGGTAGTGGTGCAAGTGATTCTCCCCAGTCTTCACTTTCTCGACGCCCTCCCTCTGATGCTGTACGATACTCTTCATCTGATGAGAAGAGGATGGACCTAGGCGTCAAAGGGGTGCTGGGAACAATTGATGGTTCACGATCAGACCTGCAGAAAAACTCAGGGTACTCAAACCTTGAGCTTCAAACTGTACACTCTTAATTGCTAATACTCTTGTACAGGACCTTAATCACAATAACCCTGAATATTTTTTTCTGTTTATAGAAGTTCTACTAAAAATAAACCTGGTCCATATTATCACATGTGAAATAAGATTCATCTGCACAGAAAAGGTGTCAGTCATAAAAACAAACATTTTAGTCCACTGCATAAAAATATTATTTCAGGTAACATATATAAATCTGGATAGATTGAAATGAATATATTATTTTAGTTGGTCATCTCCTGGTGATAAAGCTGCTGCTTACCAAGCAGGAGATTTGCATTTGATTCCCGGTACTGGCATGGAGATTTTCTTCCACCAGGAGATCTGGTTCAGGGTGCATTCAGTCTCGTTAGATCTCTGAGGGGACAACTAAGGAGCTACTTGATTGAAAAATAGTGGTCCCTGGTTGCAAAGATTGCATATACCGGCTGGGAGGTAAATGCATGCTGACCATGTCCCATCTTCCCTACTTCTGCTGCCTGTGGTAGGCAGAGTTGGGAAACGCAGCAGTCAGGCAGTAGGCCTTACCCCTGCTGCACCACAGGGTTAATTAAATTATTTCATGTTAGTCTATTTTTTTTCTTTATCTGATTATCCTCCCCTTCGTAGGACTTACACTCCCTACGACTTGCAAGCCAGTGCCTAGGATCAGATGTCTGAGCATCAAACAGACGAACATATGGACCAGACAGTGAAAATCTGGAAGCGAGTGGTCAGCCCAGTACCAGGTATGACAGTGAGGAAGAGGATAACGTGAAATGCAGGCACAATGAATGATTTGAAAGGTGATGATGGAGCAATTGGTAGAATGAGTGGTGGGGGAAACTGGAGAACCTGGTGAAAACTCACCCAGATGCCGCTTCGTCCACCATGAATACCACATGTGGGTCCTTGGGATAGAACCTGGGCCACCTAGGTGGTAAGCAAACAGTCTAACCACTCAGTCATGGTGCCACCTTGTTAGTCTATTTAAATAATTATAATTCTTTTCTTAGATTTACGATCATATAATCAATCAATCATGTTCATTTTAGTTGTGTGGATGGACTGGAGTCATCTCTGCACAGAACGACTAGTTTTGATTACTCCTTTGAGTTAGCTTAAAATATTTGTAAAATCATTTTCTAAACCATTATACAAAAACAAGGTAGTTCACAGCTTATGCTGCTGTTTCTTTTCCTATACAGTATGCTTACAGCTTGCTTTGAATCAACTTAATATTCCCTGTGCATTTCAAATAGGAATCTTGAGACCCTTATTTATGGCGTTCTACTGAAACATATATTTTAGATGTGCATAAAATCCAAAAACTCTAAATTATTTGCATTTAAGGTATTAAAATCAAAGTTAAAGTCCATAATTTACTCATAGCCAAGTATTTCCAAAACAAAGAGTAAATATTTCTGAAACAGTTCCTGATGACTAAATCCTGATGATCAAAATGATCCTGAAAAGCTGTCCAATGAAAACTAAGTAAGTGAAATTCATTTTTCCAATGATCATACTATTATATATAAAAAGAAAGAACGTGGCATTTGACAAATGGTGTACGTACTGGCTGACAGGTGACGCTAAATGTTGGGAATTATCCAGTTCCCTCTCCAATTTCTCCCCAACACTTAGCTGTCTGTCCAATGGAATAGGATCTTGTAAACCAGCTGCCTTTCTTAGTGCTGACATCCAATTTGCTCTTATGCCAGCTGTTACAGCTGACAAAACATACCGACGATCATCCCACGTCTGAAAATGCACAGATAATTTAGAAATGAGTAAGGTGTATGCTGATTATTAATAATAATAGCAGTAATAATAATAGTAACAATAATGAAGAAGAAGAAGAAGAAGAAGAAGAAGATGATGATGATGATGATGATGATGATGATGATGATGATGATGATGAAGAAGCAGAAGAAAATGATGATGAATATGAATATGATGATGGTGATTGGGTATGCATTCTTTCAATATTCTATTAAAACTAACATCATGGTTCACGGGAAAAAATAAAAGACAGAAAAACCAAACATAAGTTAAGTATTAATATATTCTGATGTACAAATAGGGATCTAAACATTTTACCTCTGGCATAGCAATAAATTGCTGAATTAATTGATAAACATCATAAAATTATTTTGCTTAGTCTTTTGGAGAATGCTTTCAAGACTCGTTTAATTCACAATTTTTCAAAGTATGTTGCATACAATTTTAAGTAATTAATATTCTCCTTTTCATTTCAATAGATGCTTGATTGTTTTTCTACCACTGTTTTCAATTCTTAGGTTACAAGAATATCCAATTAAGACAATTTGGAAAAAGTGAGAGGTTTGAGCTGACAATCTTTAGAATTTACAATATAAATACAATCCCTGAAAAATGTGGATTCAATTTGTAACTCTAATGCTTTACTTACTAGTTTCATATGCAGAACATATTTAAGAGGCCATACTCTATGATCAGTTGCAGGTTGACTGAACTTGAGGCAACATTTTTTCAGTTATTTTATTGTTCCACTGTCATGTGCCTGTTTTCGTCAAAACTTAATGGTTAAGAGCTATTGAATTTTTATCCTGTAATTTTATTTAGAAAAACTACATTTCTTAAAACATAGTGAAAAACCTCAAAATTGACCACAAGTGAAGTTACGAGTTTTACAGATTGACACTAGTAGGATCAGACTCATCATTTTCATGGATAATAAATTCTTGTAAATAGTGGATTATGAAATCTCTATGTTCTTTGACTAGCTTTGTCATCCAGGTACATACCTGCAAAAAATTAAGCCATTTAAGAGAGTGATACCACCTTCCAGAAAATTATACAGTGACATGACTAGACACTCCTGCTTCACATATCGGAATTTATTCTAAAATTATTAATACAACCTTTCCGGCTAAAAGTCCAGCTACCTGCCAATTTTAAGTGTGTTTGCAGTTATTAAAGAATGTTACTACCCTCTTGTTCTTGGACAAGATTTTTTTATGGTTTACACTACAACTGTAATTAAATCTCATTGAGAATTTTATTCCAGAAATAGGTTTTAAAATAGAAATATGAGAATGCATATAAGGGAGATGTTATAAGAAGCTCTGTTTTATGAACAATGCCTTTGTGCAAAGTAAAGGTATTAGAAAGGAGTGATAAAACCCTAAATACTCAACTTCTTAAATGTGTATATCCAAAACAATGTCAGCTTATTTACAGGGAAAATGATGTCATTCTGAATGAAATGTAGTTGTAAGTAATAAGACTCTTAGACTGTACAATATGTAATGGCACTGACCAGTGTCTGGAATCCATAATTGCGAGCCACTTGAACTTCTGTGATGGAATTGACGCCATTGAGGTCAATCACTCCATCAAGAATGCCTTTATCTTCTGCAGTAGGATCACGGTAATACATCAGAGCTGCACCTCGAAGGACAAACCAATGCTTGTTCCACTCCTGCAAGTACAATTGCTCAAATCAGGCCAGGTCAATATAATGCTATTGAAACATAACTCATACATTCTTTCTTGACACTTTTATTAAGAGAAGTATTCCAACATGCAGTTCATTGAGGTGTACTTCAAGCATGAACTATAAGTGGTTTATATTAATCTACACTGTAGTATGAATGAATAAATTTTTATGCTCAAAAACAATACAATTAGATCAACTAACAACAAAATAAATACAAAAAATATAACTACAATACCCTTACTTTAATTTTACAATATTTTTCCTACATTGTGTGAGTTGCTAATTTTATTTTTTGGCCCCCATACATTTTAACTCTGTGGTTAACATTGTAGTAAATAGTACATATTTTCCCTTATATGTATACTACACAAAATAAATTTTTCTTATGTCTTTAACTGAATTTAAATCCAACTTATTCAATTGCTACTTTATTTGAAATACAGCATGAGTTTCCAAACTCTTATTTTTATTAAATATTAATGATCTGTAGAATTGGGACTAAAACACATCATTATCATTAGAGCTAACTCTCATGTTATAAGATAGTATGTTTTAATCACGTGGGGGTGCAGAGAACCCTCATACCAGAAGCTATACTGAAACTTTGCTAACATACTTGGCAATTTATAAGACACGCACAAACAGGCACGTGCACACAAACATGCACACCCCCACCCACATTCACATTTACTGGATAAACCAGCACTATAAAGGACTTCAAATTACTCTGTCTGACACATTGGAGGTAACAGAACTGCCTACTACCCTTCAGCTGAGATTAATATTAAATTCTTTGTGAGGATATAGAATGAGTCTTCACAATAATCTTGAGAGCAGGTGATGATACATGATTATTCATGCTGTGACAGTTTTACGAGTATGCTTTATACACTTCCTTCATAACTGTAGATGCAATATTGCATAGGCAAGATGTGCAGTGTCAGTTATTACTTGTTCTTCCACACAAAATCAGTGTGCAGGACAAGGTTGGAAAGGGTACAATGAGACTGAAAAAGTCAATGCCATAGCCGGGATTTGAACCACAGATCTTTCGGTCTCCATCCAGCTGCTCTAACCACTGAGCTACCATGGCAACATACCGACACGAAATTCAACTTATTCACATTTTCGCCAGTAAACCACAAAAGGAGATCTCAATTCATATGAGATAACATACATTAATGGCGACTTACAATATTGTAAGTACTTAAGTCCCGGGCTTCTAGTTTAACTAACTAAAGGTCAATCAATGCAATTAATTGTTCTTCCACACAATAGCCATGTTACGACAAGATTGGAAAGGGTAGAATAAGACTGAAAAATTCAGTATATATAAGTTTCACAAAAAATAAATTCAATAGATTTTGCAATGACACTTTCTTTGTTTTTTATACTTATGCCTAGAACATTAATTTTTTCACTGTAATAACTTCAAATAATAAATGCTCCTGTACTTGGATAAATGTATCTGCTAAAGATGTATCAATCAATCAATTTATTCATCCTTCGATCAAATACATGATACTGGATATATCAGGTGTGTAAAATAACATGATCACAGTAATGCTACACATAAAGTATACATATTAATGTTAATCTAATATTCAAAACAGTACATGAAAGAATCACATAATTTCTGAGATATAGATATTACACTCCATATATTCTTCTACAGAGTAAACGGCTGTTTGTTTAAACAATTTTTTGACCAGGAGAGTAAATCTGTTCAGTGGAAGTTCTCTTACATTAAGAGGAAGTTTATTAAAAAGTGTAAACTGTTGGTAGCAGTGGCTCTTAATAAAACAATGGAACCTTACCTTATTTAAACCCTGTTTCATAAGCCAGCCCTTCTTAATGTTGAGCAAGTCCTCTGCAGGGAGATCCACCCGTAATTCTGAGCTTGGAGAGTACCGATGATTTGAAATGTCCAGTCCACAACCATCAGGATCACCTCGTACCTAAAGCCCCATATAATATGTTAATTTTTGTGCATATAGGCAACATAAGAATTCTCAACAATACAAAATCATATAAGTATAAAACACAAACTATTCATTAATGCAATTATATAAAATTATCAAACTAGGAAGGAATGCTTTGAATATGGAGTAGTCACAACTGTCTGTCCTTTCAGTATTATCACTTTAATTTTATTATTTTTATTTTATCATCTTGATGTCCAATTATATACAGCCAACAAGCGTTGAACTATAAAACAATTGCACTTTGATCTTCAATAATTGTTTGCAAAAATTAAAATGCCAATGCCAATGAACCTTATAACTATAGGTCTATTTTTAACAATTATTGATATTTTATAACCATATTTTACGAATAAATTATTTTAGTTTGTAATTTTATTTGTGAAATGGGTAAAAATAAACACAACTCAAAGTTTAGATTTTCTCAGGATAAGTTCATTCCAAAATGGCTGTATATTTGTCTCAAGTAATATTATAAGACATCTGACCTAACCGCTCTGCTCGAGAATTTATCTGATAAGGTCTGACTGTAGAATGATAATTATCTCAATTTCAAAAATAAAATATTAGTTTAAATACCCCATTGCAAAGACTTGACCAGAAAATGTTGAATTCTATAAGAAAGTAACCTAAAATATATTCATTTTGATTAGTGTAATTTGACTTACTCAGCACTGCAAACTGAGGGAAACGAAACTCAAGAACTACAAGTATTTTGATCTTCTTTTGTTGGTATAACAGAAAACCAACTTATAATTGGAAATCAATCTCACTTTATTTTTAACATTAACAAATAACCTCTCTGATGGAGAAATACATTGATTATTAAAAGAACAATTGTTATTTAAAACAGAGTTGTCAAATTGAAATGGAGTGCTATTTTGATTGTTAATCAATTATAATGTATAACACATTTTTTCAGTGATTTATGGGGTACAGTTGGTGACACTGACTAAACAAACGAATGACTAGGTGATAATTTGTACACGATAATTAATGAAATAGTCAACAAAATGTGGGTCTCTCCCTAAAAGCAAGATCACTTACCAGTTTATCTCCTGGGCTGTCTGTATGGTCTACATGTGAGCTAAGAGGACTATCTATCCTCTTGTGCTCTTCTTCACTGCACTCTCCGTCACGCGTTGGTTTGGTGTGATATGCTGTACCACTGCGATTATTAGCAATATTTCGGCGGTAACGTGGTCGAGTGATTGAGTCTGCAATGTCCTTCAGTTTCTCATCACGCTGTTTATCACACTCATTTGTGTACTCATCTAGAAGAATTCTCCTTGCATCTGGGTGATCTCCTGTAACACATCATATAATGTCAGCCATTAGTTTGACAAAATAGTTGTTTTATAATAATCAGCCACTTGACCAATATTGTGTAAAAGCAAACTTCTATCCAAAACTAGAAAGTGTCAAATTTAAATCTGTAAAAATTCTATTTAATCTTATTCTAAACATAGGATTTGGCTACTAAAATTAGAATCTTCAACTTCTGGAATATCTATAGATTTCCCTTAAAATCTTGAATTGAGGCAAGGAAGTGATAAAATTTATAATATTTTGTTCAACATAGTACATAATCAACAATACTACATTTCTTTCATTCAAAGCACATTCTTAAGAAGATAAAAATGCACTAAAAGCCAGGTTTATTTTTGTGATGTATTCAAGAACACCTGTGACAAATTTCAAGTCAGTTGCCACATAACATTTATAATGCTGAACAATAAATATTTTAAATGTAAGAAAACAAGGAGTGGAATAAAGCAATGCCCACTTTTTGCTGTACACCTAGACATCTAGATGGTTGTAAAAGGATCATTAGCTGGAGATAATAAAGTATGCTTGGCAAAGTCTAAGAGAAAGTACCAGGCCTGTTTTCTAAGTAAGGTCTGTTTAAATATTGGAGTAAATCCCCTAGCACTACAGCCCAGGAAGGGCCTTGCCTTGCCACCCAACTGCTGCATCCCCCAACTCTGCCCACTACAGGCATCATTGATGGGATGCAGTCCTGCAAGGTGGGATGTGGTCAGCACCCCAAACCCTTCCGGCCAGTTATGCAGCCTTTGTGACCTGAGGCCACTACTTCTCCATCACACTTCTCCTCAATTGATCCCACCAGGACCTAACAAAGCTGAGTACACCCTGTGCCAGACCTACCAGGGGGGAAAATCCCCATGCTGGAACCGGAGATCAAACCCGGGCCCTCCACACTAGAGGCAAGCACATTACCAACTGCGCTACAGAGGCAAATAAAGTACTGTTTAAATATTTTGTCTCTGCAGCACTGCAGTCATAATTTTGACCACGGTCACTTGCTCCATTCATTAGGAAGTCATACTTAGCTGTGAATGATCATCACTTTGTGTTTTCCTTCTGTTAGTGTTTGGAAATGTTAAAAACAAGCGAGCCAGTGATGCATTTTTGATTATGAGAAATCTTACGCGGGTAAACAGTTAATCAGCAATTGTGTAAGGTTTAGGAGGAACAATAATGAGAGACAATTCCTGGCCACACACAGTCAAACAAACTCAAGATCTGATCACAATCACTTGATTGAGAACAACTTCACCACCCTACAGTGCATGCAATTTGGATTTGGCGTCAAGTGGTTTTCGTATGAAAGGTGGAAAAGATTTCGCCGACGGTGGCGGTGGCGGTGGTGGTGGTGGTGGCGGTAGCGGTAGTGGTGGCGATGATGGTGGCGGTCGTGGTGGTGGTGGTGGTGGTGGTGGCGGTAGTGGTAGTGGTGGCGATGATGGTGGCGGTGGTGGTGGCGGTAGCGGTAGTGGTGGCGATGATGGTGGCGGTCGTGGTGGCGGTGGCGGTGGTGGTGGTGGTGGCGGTAGTGGTGGTGGCGGTAGTGGTGGTGGTGGCGATGATGGTGGTGGTGGCGGTAGCGGTAGTGGTGGCAATGATGGTGGTGGCGGTGGCGGTGGCGGTGGTGGTGGCGGTAGTGGTGGTGGCGGTAGTGGTAGTGGTGGCGATGATGGTGGTGGTGGTGGCGGTAGTGGTGGTGGTGGCAATGATGGTGGTGGCGGTGGCGGTGGTGGTGGTGGTGGCGGTAGTGGTGGTGGCGGTAGTGGTAGTGGTGGCGATGATGGTGGTGGTGGTGGCGGTAGCGGTAGTGGTGGCAATGATGGTGGTGGCGGTGGCGGTGGTGGTGGTGGCGGTGGCGGTGGTGGTGGTGGCGGTAGTGGTGGCGATGATGGTGGCGGTGGTGGTGGTGGCGGTAGTGGTAGTGGTGGCGATGATGGTGGCGGTGGTGGTGGCGGTAGTGGTAGTGGCGGCGGTGGTGGTGGTGGCGGTAACGGCGGTGGTGTTGGCGGCGGCGGCGGTGACGGTGACGATAATCATGATGTGAAACAAGCAGTGCAGACTTGACTTTTATCACAGGTACCATTATTCTTTGATGCAGGCATACAAAAACTGGTTTCCCAGAATGACAGGTGCCTGAATAACAGCAGTGACTATATGGAGAAATAGTGTTAGGTGTAAGGTAATGAATGATAATGAAGTATTTGGAAAACAATGTTATTTTTTACAAAATTATTGGTACTTACTTTAAAACATTCTTTGTGTATGGAATACAATGTTTATCATTGCATTTGCCTTTCATTGGCTATGATCCAACACAAAATTAAGTCCCTCTTACACTTATAACTGAAAACTAAAAGCTATCGAGTCCTATCTGACAGAAAATGCTTTCTCCTCCTTAGAAGAGTATGAAAGAGCAAAATATAAATGTACTACAAAATATTATATATATATATATATATATATATATATATATATATATATATATATATATATATTTTTTTTTTTTTTTTTTTTTCCTGCTATATTTTTCTGTAGCTATGTTTCTGTTTTTTATGCCTATGTATCTCTTTTACTTTTTGTATACTTGGAGAATCATTTAAAATGCGGTTACAATGTAGAAAGATATGTAATTGCAAGTGTAACTAATGTAACCAATTAGTGGCTTAGAGCTGAAGGGAAATTTGAGTATAAAGTATACTGGAAAGGGTACCGAGACTGAAAAATTCATTGCCATGACCAGGATTTGAACCACAAATCTACTAGTTACCATCTGGCTGCTCATAGCCAACATGCTGACATGACATTAACTCACTCACACAGTCACATTTTGGTCATGGCATTGAATTTTTCAGTCTCATGCTACCCTTTCCAATCCTGCCCTACATACGACTATTGTGTAGAAGAACATTAATTACAAAAAGTATACTGGTTACATTATTCTTTCCATGCTTCAATGCAGGGTTATGATTGTTAATAATGTCTGTTGCTCTTTCACCAGGACTAATGAAACAGAGCAAGATACTTATGACTCCATTTTCATGCTGTCATAAATAATTGCACTACACTGATCTAATTTTTTAGGAATTCAATATGAAATATCAGAGTTGATGCAAATAATGGTGCTAGAGCATAAATAACAGTGAAATCAAAAAGTGCTGCATGCTCAAAAGTTGATAATAGTTGTATACCTGAATTATCAATTGGTGGCTTACTACGTTCTTTCCATGTTGGCAGCATTCCTGAGAAATCTTCAGAGAAACTGCGTCCTGTCTTCACACCACGCTTCTCCCTGTTTGCAACACGGCGAGTTCGCACTTTTTCTTCTGTCTGTATCTTATCTCTTGTTGGAGGTGATGCAGAAGATGCTGGTTGGTCACGGTAAACTATTAAGAGAAAATAGTCACCAAAAAGGTTCACCACATAAAATGAGATTAGTTATAAACAAATATACTTTTAATGTTATTGCTCAAGTTTTAAAAGTCATGCCCTGAATGGATATTTTACAAAGCTGACAACATCAGAAAAATAATAGAAATGTAAGTTGTTTTAAACAATTCCCATTAGCATACCTACGAAGTGGCATGTTGTTATGTACATAATCTCAAGTACCCTCAGATTAACTGAGGGTATCTTGGCAGTTAGTAATGTTACAAGGTATTCCAGGCATTCAACTCATATAAATGTCTCTGGAAGTGATTTTCCTGACTAAGCAAATATGATCATCAAGCTACCTTTGATTTAAGAACTGCTTCAGAATGAAACATTTGGAAACACTATTGATTAAATCAATTAAATTTAATGATATATCATTCAGCTTAAAATTGTACAAAAGTATCAAATGAAATGGAGATATACGTCTAAAGAATGTACTCTGTATTAATGACATTTTGTGTAGAAAATAAGTGTGTGCTTATCATCCCAATCAACATGAAAACAATAATAATAATATTTATTATCTAAGCTTTGAAACATCATGATCATTCTTCACTTGAATTATGAAGCATTACAAACTATATTTTGTGAAAATGTGGTTTTTTTTTTATTTTGTATGCTCTAGCTATTAATAATATTTATAAGACTTTTCTAGAGAGTTATTCTCCTCATTTCTTGAAACCTTTGCATGTTCCATACTTATACTACAGAACACTTTGTGAAAACATTGTTCAATAGTCATTAATCATTAGTAACCAGGTTTATTAATGAGTTTATTATTTACCAGTCTTTAACTTTGATGTTTTACTTATCGCAAATTATTTTTTCAACCATTTAATGTCCCTTTTATCAAGGCATGTTTGCAGAAGTGCTGAATGAAATGGGCACAGGGTTCATCAAGCTCACAATATGCAGATGGCCAACAAATTACTTCTATGCACAATGAAAATATTCCTATGTTTATACTTATGAATTCTTGTCTATTTACTTCAAACCCTGACCAAAACTGACACAAGCTGCATTAAGTTATGCAAAGAATTTAATAATGCACTAATATGTTTCGGAAACATTTAAATATATCAACAAGCTGCAGTATAGTGGAATCCTGATAACTTGACCTATGTGGAGTGAGAGGCTGTCGAGTTACTGAAATGCCTAGTTTTATGGAATATGGGGTCTATTAAATCATAACTCATAACATAATACTGCAAATTACATAAACCCATGCTCTAGCAGAATATAGGAAACAGAAAGTTATAAAATATCCTAAAATCTACTACGTATTAATATGTTCCCCTTTGTGGTCTCTTTAACACATCCAATTTAATTTTCATTGTCATTCAATATTTTTATTGGCACAAACAGTAGTCCATATGTACACTAATTAAAATTTACTATAATATTTATACTGCATAGTGGAAATTATTACAGTCAGGTTTAACGAAAAATATAAAAATACAAAAGTTGTCAAGATATACACAATGTTGAGTTATCAAGGTTCTACTGTATTTATTTATTTTTGACTTTCATATTTTAGCCAGTAAGTTACATCTTCTTAGCAATTGACTAGTAAGAGATTATTCATTTATTGGTGTATTTATGTATTACAGCTGCAAAATTTAATGTGGCCGATGGCCGACTATTACTATTCTTTATCCTGCTGTGCAAATAAATGTGCTTGTGCAAAAGATATTTATATCATTGGTTTTACAGTGTAATTTCACCACACAGGAAGGCATGGCAAGCCTATGATTGAATTTAGCATCAAGCCACCCAGTATCAAATGTTGCGACAGTTATATACCATGCTTGCTAATCTATTGGAAAGTAAGATAACATTAAATATTTAAAGGAGGAATGATTCCATGCAAAATAATTACAGTTTTAAAATGGCTTGTAATTTTAACTATCAAATCTGTATTTAAAGCACCCCTCCTCCTTAATAAGTATCTATCAAATATATAATTAGTGTGTTATTATACAAAAGTGAAACAAAATGATTGTATAGGAACTTGTTTAGCCCCAGGGCTGGCAAAGAAAGGAAAAGAAAATTGCATAATTTGTAGGTTTGCATGTACCCAATATTTTTGCAAATGGGCAGAGAAAATGCAAATGTGTTACCTTTTCTAGATTCAACAGGTACAGTAGCTGGCAGTTCTGGAGGAGGCTGAGAATCTGTGGGCGTGGTCACGTCCCTCGTTGGGAATGCCTCTGCCTCCACAGGTAACCATTGAGGGGAAGACGGACTGTGCCGCAGAGAGCTTGGGGGCTCAGTGTGGCAACTATTGAATCTTGGTCTTGGCTCGTTCGGTGTAACAGCTACAAAAATCATAGTACTTGTAACCTTCTGTTGTCTCAAGTGTGCTTGGCTCTAGTGGAAGTCTAATGTGTAACAATCACATGACTTTCTCCACCCATTAGCATTTCAAGGTGATTTAAGGTGATTCATAGTACACTTCATGTAAAAGTTTGACTCTGCCAACTATAACATTTTTTAGATGTTTTCATGTTTTCAGTTAGGTAATACATTTTAATATTATATTACAATTATTATTATTTTTATTGTTACCTTAATTTATATATTTATCAATCAACTAATTACAAAAATTACAATGGACTCTGTTAGGTGTATCTCCTCATGCACACACACACTCAGCATAGGTACATAACTATATTACGATTTAATATTTCTATTAGGTACCTATCTTATTTTCTGAAAGAATTGAGTTAAACTTGACGTTCTTAATTTTAGGAATGTAATTCATTCCAGAGTTGCGATCTTTCACTTGGAAGTTGATTTTTGTAGATAGCTCTGGTTGCCTGCGGTAAACTTCATTCTGAGTTAGCCACTTTATGATTAACTCTCAGACCTACCTTTCTAGCAAAGTATCTGTTAGGTAAATGCAGACCTTTTAGGATTGGTCAACATTTAATACACATCTATGTGCTGCTTATTTTTTTAAGTGAATTCTTGTAGGTACATTAACATACACAAAACAAATCAAAATAGCACTTTTTGTATGAAGGGGAATTTCATCTACCATAATGTGAAATTCCAATTGAAGAAATTGTATTAATGTTTCTTGGTTGAAATCAGTATGAAATTACATTTATAGTTGTAATATCAGCTCTTCATCATTTTACGTTCTGCAAACATTTTACCTAGTGCTCGTCCGGTGTTAGACTTAGAAAAAGATTTTCTGGGATGTAAAGTTAAGAATATCTGTAATATCTTCCTAATAATCTTTCAATTTTAGATGAACTAATGTTGTACAAAGTTGACATTCTATAAAAGTCTGAAGAGCATCCATTCATGCAAAATTTGATGAAATTGTTACAATTAATAATTTGCAAGGATAAAAAAAAAGCTTTCTAAATGTTTACAAGATTGCCAGTATGAAGTTTAAATTTTAAGAAAAATTGCCTACAAATTTAAAACTTCACTGGAATTGGTATCAATTAAGTCAATTTTTAGGACTATTTGCCCAAATACCCCAACTTCACCATTGCTACATTATTTGTGTCATAGTACAAACACAGCTAAAATGTTACGCTAAGTGTATGCTTACAATTATTATTATTATTATCGTCGTCATCATCTTATTATCATTGTATTATCATTATATTAAATTATTATTATTATTATTATTATTATTATTATTATTATTATTATTATTATTATTATTATTATTATTATTATTATTATTATTATTATTATTATTTTATTACCATTATTACTATTATTATTATTAATTATTATTATTATTATTATTATTATTATTATTATTATTATTATTATTATTATTATTATTATTATTATTATTATTATTATTATTATTATTATTATTTATTTGCCCGCCTCGGTAGCGTAATGGTTAGCGTGTCTGCCTCACGTTCAAGAGGTCGCGAGTTCGAATCTCGCTTAGGTAAGGTTTTTTTCCGAGGTTTTCCCTACCCTGAGAAGACGAATGTCGGATAACTTAAAGCTCCATGGACCTCGGGCTCATTTGAGCACCATTTCACACATTTCATTTCATTCATTCGTCCGATATGACACAATGTTGGAGGATGTTAATTTTTTTAAAAAAAAAAAAAACATCATTATTAGATAGCAGTTGCGAAGCGAGGAAACCACCTTATAATAGTAATAATATCACAATCACTGAGCGCTTGGCTTGCTTGTCCCGCCTTGCACAATACTATAAAGGACTTCCTCATAAACGATATCAGCCGAAACGGAAGACGTAAAGAGACAAATATAAGAAATTACCGCCCGAGGTGAAACATTTCACTTAACTACCTCAACGGCCGAAATCATTAGGCGATGATTGGAGTGAACGATGGAGCAATGGAGAGCACGAATTGCAGAAGAAAACGGGAAGACACGGGAAGACGCGGGAAGCGCGTTGCCTATTCGCCCACGGCGCCATCATATTACATTACAGTAATTAATTCTGAAGCATATGCAATCAATTCTAATAAAAAGATATGCAGGAATGCATAATTAAGAAAATGTACATGTTTACCTATACCATTGCATCTAATATTTCAGAGTTTACATGCTTTTTCTTCTTTTAAAATGTCTAATTACTATAATTTCATTACAGCCATGAAAATAGACACAAAAAAGAGTAAAATTAATCTTATAAAATAACTTATTTCAATATATCAGATTGTTTAAGGAGTAAATGTCTACTGCACGACGTCAAATGCTGGTGTAACATGACCATCCAATTAAATGTTCCTGTCAAAAGCAACATTAATATATGTAGAGTGAATAAAAAGTGGTGCATGCATACGAAACGACAGGCAAGTGATGCTCTGCACGCTATTGCATGGCAAAAGTTCCCTCACCTCTGACTGATGGGTTTTGCTGAAGAAGGCTAGTTGACTGTCCCCCAGGGAACGTAGCATTCCTCTTATGTCGACCCTGCAACAAAAAAATTCACCTGTCAGACATAGCAAATTGCATGGAATACTTAATCATTGCCTTGGGCACTCAGCTTTGCCTCACTACTTTATCTATTGCAGCACATTAGGCTTGGGAGTTTACACAAGTATCAGTGTAAACATGCATTACATACTATACTCCTATTTCATTTTCTCCCCCCCCCCCCCCCCCCCCAATCTTCTTTAGCATAATATTGTTTAGAGATTAAACAGTGAAGAAAGCAGACAGCTTTAGACATATGCATGTGTTGTGACAAACGACAAGTCTGGTTCTTTTTATTTCACATTATTTCTTCTAAAATTGGATCACAATTCGTGAGTTTGCAACTCACATCTGTTTCTTTGTATAGTAACCTATAGACACTGCTACCGTAAAACAAACTTCTCTGTCTCACACCTCTTCTCAACTCACAAGCCAGTCTGCTTATATACTCTCGAATACTCTGGAAAAATCAGAAGTTTGTCAGCTCAAACAATCCGGCACTTCAAAGCTTCTAGAAACGCGTGCAACAGCGTTTGTTCTGAGCCGCCCATTGTCGCATGTGTGTGAAGTAGCTGTCATTTAATCCTTCTGCCTCTGCCGTCCCGAAAGTAACAAATTGTCGAAAGCTCAGACAAGAAGATAGCACTTTCGAAGGAAGCGAGAAAAACAAACTATTGTGGAAAGAACTAAGGAAGAGATTAATTGTCTTGTGTGGAATGTAGCACTTTGCGACGAAATTAGAAAACACGATCTGAAGCATTTAAAAGCACAGCACTATTGTTTGAGAAGTAGTGAACAAAGGAAAATAAAAGTTGAAACTGATTACATAGAGGAAAGTAAACTGATTGGGACATTCGATGACAAATAGTTCGGGGCAGAAAAAAGACTGGATGATGAACATGACGGGTGTGTGAAGTGACTTTTTTTTTACGTCCTTTAACCTGGTAGGTTACATGGATAAATGAATAAAATGGATGAAATTATGCTCAAATTAGCCAGGGGTCTGTAGAGCTTAAAGTTACCCAACATTTATCTTCTCAGGAAAAAAAAAAAAAAAAAAAAAAAAGGAAACCTTGTTCTGGCAATTCACGCTAACCGATATTCGAACTCGGGAGCTCCTGAATTTGAGGTAGAGGTTGGCACTGTAGGTTTCTGACAATAGGCTTAGGTGTGCCCAGTTGTCATCTGTGCTAGGCTTTCAGCAATGTTATAGCTTAAATTTATATATATATATATATTAATTTAAGCTATATGAGAGAGAAGAAGAAGAAGAAGAAGCTATTAAATTCACCAAA
Organism: Tenodera sinensis; assembly: GCA_030765045.1. Taxonomy (NCBI): domain Eukaryota; kingdom Metazoa; phylum Arthropoda; class Insecta; order Mantodea; family Mantidae; genus Tenodera; species Tenodera sinensis. The sequence continues at coordinate 27,819,622 of CM060965.1, forward strand.
ACTCAACTGGAACGTATCTTCCTCGTCATAGTGACATCCCATTTGTTCAGTTGGCAACAATACCACCAACTGTTTCTAAAATTCTCCCCATGATAACGTTATGGCCGTAGCTCGTGAAAGTTGCAATTGTTACGTTCGCAATATGGGCATTTTCAAGCAGGTAGGTAATTCGTTGAATTTCCAGCAAATTATTTTTGGTACTGACTGACTTGAAACTAGTAATTCCCATTATAAAGTTGCCATACTTCAGTTTAGTGTAAAGTCACATTTTAATTGTTGGGAACTGCCATTAAAATGTTTCCCACATACACTAAGCGCCAACGCGACAATCGCTGCATGTTCTAACTTGAAAACATTGTTATGTATAATTTAACACTGAATTCCCAGCATAAAATAAACTTGTTAACAATACATCCACATCGTGAAAATGTTACGCCAACGTACCTACTACAATCTTCAATTCATTCCTTCACAAAACTACATTTTTGTGTAATTCAAAGCAAACATACAAGAAAGGATTTGGAAAACATAATTCCATACCAGCATTTCTGAGACAATGAAGTAAGTCAGGTAATTAAGTTCTTCAGAAAAATACAGATGCGTAAACATTGGTTGCAAGGAGCTGTTTTAATATTGCTGTAATGGCTTAATGCCACTGACAAATTCTTTAAAAGCGACACAAAAGGAAATTGGAATACGCAAAAACGCCTGACACGCTAAGAAAAGAGCATTTAAAATATGACACTTGTAGCTTCTTCGAAGTTCTCACCTTATAAACGGCTTATTTGCATGCCAATAGGTAACACTTCGGTTCAAAAGAAACATTACGTTTCTACACCGTCAATTATTCTCGTTCACTGTTATTGCTAATTTCATTTAAATCTCTAGTTATTTAATTGGAAGCTTGATGCACATTACAGGTTTCACCTAAGCACCCTCATTAGTTCTTTGCAGTCCTTCCATTGCACCAAAAAATTTAAGTCTCATACGAAGTAACAACCATTTTCTTTCGTCGTTTGTTTCTTTGCACTTCACTAGCTAGCGGAGTAAGTGGAATAATGCAAAATCTCTGACATGCTCATGCATCCCTTTAACTTTCATGCTGTGTAAACATAGAAAACTGACGCTCATATATTTTAATACAATAAATATGCCAACAGAATGAAGCTATTATGTTTATTCTAAGACAAAAAATATAGCAAATTGCAGCAATTCAAACTCAACATGCTCAAAACTACGCCACAAAATGTGGTCCAAAAGCAACAATAATAAAATGAGAGAAAATGCCTTTGTGTTTGTTGTCGTGCATGATAAGTTACCCATTAGCGATGCACTCACACATTCCCAGTGGCACACTGCTGGAGATCTGCCTGCCTCGACGACCCCCACTACATCCCTCTTAGCGGGGACACCTACAAGTCCATGCAGTAATGAGTTGATTGTCGTTGGGGAGGGGTGGGGCCGGGGGGGGGGGGGGGTTCCTGCCCTTCAGAGTATGGAGAGTATCATCCTGTACTATTCAGCTCAATATTTTGGGAAAGTCGGCATGTCTCCATGCGGGCAACAATATTTTGCTACTCTATACTTATGTACGTATCTAAAACTAACTAAACCCCGGCGCGACAGCCCAAGAAGGGTCAAGGCCTACCGCCCAGCCGCTGCCTCCCCCACCTCTGCCCACTACAGGCGTCATTGGTGAGGTGCAGTAGTGGAGGGTGGGACGGGGTCAGCGCCCCGATCTCTCCCGGCCAGTTATGCGGTCTTCTCGACTTAGGGCCGCTACTTCTCCATCAAGTAGCTCCTCAATTGGTCCCTCCGGCATCTAACGAGGCTGAGTGCACCTCGTGCCAGACCTCCCAGGGGGGATAAAATCCCCATGCTGGTACCGGGGATCGAACTCGGGTTCTCCGCGCCAGAGGCAAGCGCGCTACCAACTGAGCCACGGAGGCGGACTATGTACGTATCTATACTCTGTTCATCAAGAGATTAGAGGAGATATAAACAAAGCACCGGTTTGTATCACTCCGCGGCCACGTGCTTTCACAATGACGCAACACGATTACCTACCGCTACGCGTAGGTATAATATGCATTTTACACTACTAAAGGATATATTTACGTGATCCAAATAACATGTAGCACATGGAAATTAACTGCTACTTACGTCATCTCTGTCCACAATAACACTTTTTCATTTCCTGCTCACAATCTCGAAACCTATCTCCAGAAGCAGCTTGTGGAGGGAAGTTCGTTTTAAATCTGGAAGATCGGGATCAGAGTTAACTGCCAACAGCACTTTGTTTAAGGTAGTGGTTCATTGTTAACAAAGAACTGGTGAGCTTTTCGACGGATTGCAGATCTCACACTCACAAATTCGTCGCAAACTACATCCACCATTTATCTAGCACGTGGTCGTTTTTACCGGTATCTTCACCAACTGACGATTTTTCTTTGGGTGTTCTGTAAATACTTGCAACTGACACACCGGTAAACTCGGATGTTAATTTCATCACGTCTTCGATAGCAAGTTCAGGATATTTCTCGTAGAACTTGTTAAATATGTTCAATATTGTTGTCTTTTCACCACTTCGCAACGGTTTGCCGCACTTATGTTTTACAACACTCACTTGTTCCGCCATGTTACTTTCATACTGAATAATGCGCGCGCAGAATGAATTAGGCTGGTTACAAATTCACTTAACTGCGTATTCTTACATTTCAACTATGCTTAGTACACTTAGTTCATGCTTTAGCAAACATTAAATGACATTTCAGACCTCAGTAACATTATTTCTTCAAGGGACTATTTACACGGCGAAAGCGTCAAGAGGGCGCGCTGTGGTCAAAACGCACATGGCTTTGTTTACGTCTCCTCTAATCTCTAGATGAACAGAGTATACACATATAAAAGTCGGTGTGTGTGCATGTTCCTTAAAGGCTTCTAACCTAACCTAACTAATCTAACCGTTCGATTTCCACCAAACTTGGAAAAGATAGGCTTTGACAGAATTTGAAAATTGTTGTCTAGCTTAGAATTGGAACTTCTACTCCACATTCAATTGCGACCATCTATTTGTATCTTTGTCAAAGACAATCGCAGTTCGAAGGGGGGTGACAATGGACGACACCAGTTAAGTTAGCTGATAAATTTAAGGGAGACTGACGATGAACTGAAGAAGTTAACTGTTTGTGCATCTTACCACTTGAAGTTGTAACTATTGAACTATAGCTGCTAATTTCTGATGTATCCAGACTTTACGGTTTAAAAGTAACCGTTTCATAGTAGTAATGGGAAACGTACGTTTTCTTGAATCGCACAAATGCTAAGCATAAGGTTCCCTGCAGATGACCGTTAAGTCTATACAGGATGTTTCAAAAGGACACCGAACCAAGATGTGGGCGATGTTGTTCGGATCCTATGGGGTATGAAAATAAGTTTTAACAGTACGTGTTGGGCTGTTTCCTTCTGCCCATCACAGAGTATGCAACTTGAAGGATGCCTGCTGTCTGTAAATGGTTTTAGAAGCAATCTTACTGCCTTCCTGATTCTTCCTCTACTAAGATTAAGAACAGATTCAGTGAAGGTTCTTTATTTCCTTCGACTATGTATTTAGTGTTTGGTTTGCAGATTTGATCCATCTTTTTAATGTTCTTCTCCAGTCCATTTTACTACCGCGGCCCTTACACGTGATTTGCCTATACCGCAAAAAGGTTGAGGCTCATAGTAAAAGGTATTGGGCAGTTGATCTGCGCCCTCATTTCCCTGATGTTTAAACCCCATCCCAGCTCAACAAAATTCTACTGTAACGTACCTGCAGGGTTTGAACACATTGTCATAACAATTTAGACTTACGATTTAAATTGGTACGAGTCAAGTGCTTTAAGGGCAGCTTGACTATCAGAAAGGGTCAGTATGTGCTTACATCCCTAGCCCTTTTCCAGTCATCTTTGAATACAGAAACAGATTGCATAAACTCTGCCTGGACAACAGTGCAGAAACTTCGTTCAGTTTTTGGAGAGGAATTGAGTACCAACATTATAACATGCCATATGCCATACAAAGTGCTAGAATAATCACTCGCTTATTTCAAGCGACCACTGGATGTGTTCGCTTTTCTACGAGTATTAAAAGCGTCTTCTGTCATTATTGGCCATTCTCTGATTTCTGATAACAGCTCATGTTATTACTTTTACGTGTATTTAAAGCTATCCACTGGCTTCAGTAACTCATTCGAATTCAGAAGCCTGTCTTCTTTGCGAAACTTCCAGAGTAATTTATCTTCATCCTTCATCCTCAACTTGACATGCATATATTCCATCGAATCGTTGCGTCTTCTGCTACAAGCAAATCCTAACATATTATTCTTCTTGTTATTGCTTTACCCCTTGTTGTGGGAACCATTATTCTTCGCTAAATTCTCAAAATGGAATAAAATGCAAATGGCCTTTTTTATTAGTTACATATTACTAAAAACGAGACTTTCATTCAAATGCAAGTATTTATAGGAGCATATGACATTTCTCAAACTTAGTACTTAACATGCCATTACTTTCCGGTGCCATTACTTTTCCCGTGCATGTTTTGGTATTTTTGAGGATAAAAACATGCATAATGCACATTATATTCATTTTAAATGCAAGTTTTAATGCATGAGTGAACACCGCAGCTTCTCGATTTTTGTGGCAATTATTTTACTCGGGTTCCTCACTTTATATATATTATAATATCTTTGCATAATTTCCCATTCTCCGAATTTTATTTCCATTTCCTGGCTCTCTTGTGAATTAAATAGATATCAATTTAAATTGATAGTTATATAATTCAGAAATTAATAGTTCTATTATTGAATTCTAAAGTAAAGTTTTGTTTTAGGTAGTAATCAGTTTAACTCCAGATGATGCAGTGTGTATCAGAGATGCACAAGTAACGTTTGAATCTAAAAATGTGCAGGATTTGATTTACATTAAAACCAGCTTCTACACTCTACCCTCTTCAATAAAAAATTAGAAGCCACATGCCTGCCACTGGTAGACTCAATGTCAATTGTTAAATTTCAAATATCCTTCAATTCTACCCCTAACAAAGTGGGTGTAGTGGCAAAGAAAAAACTGTAGAGGGTCATAAATGCGAACCCCGACTATGCATTCCTGTGTTCAGTGAAAAAGGTTCTTTGTGGCGAACACTCGAATGAACAATCTGAGCTGACACTGTCACAAAATGTGTTCCTTTAAGTTTGCATACATAAGTCTTGCGATGTAGAAATGTCATTCTCTGCCTACAAAAACACATTGACTGAGAAACGCAGAAATCTCACAAAAACAATGTAGAAATGTTGTTAGTTAACTGCGCTAAAAAGTGAACTGATACAAGAAAATTGCTACAAGAATGATGGTGCATATTTTAATTTATTTTTCTCTTGATTCTGCATGTTCCACAGTTTGTGCATGAATGCATACATATTTCGGATTTCATAGTGCATGAAAGTATCATCTTTAGTTATTACATTGTTTTCTGAGAGATGGGGTTAAAAAAAGCTAAGTAAACTTAACAAATTCTTCACCAATTCTACGGTTTTAGAACTGCTAAAAGCATATTTTCTGTTTTCCTATTGTGACTACAGCCATTATATTTTCAAAAGTTTAGTGTGGGGCAGAGCAGGTCTTTGACGCATGCAATTTCCTTTTGATTTCATTATTTCCATTTTCTTCTCTTCCTCACTACAACGAACAAGGGCCATTCTCACCCTAACGGTTGCATAAGAAGTATTCAAAACTAAAATGAAAAAGAAATCTGACACATTCAATAGAGGAAGCATGTGGTGGTTAGAGCATTTAAGAAATTTCCGAAACCTTAACCTTGACTGAAGGTAATATCACATGACGAACGAATGAGCAGACAATTTGGGTACAAGACCTAAAAGCAAGAAGGGAAAGCCCAAATAAAAACATGAGCCCAACGGGATTAGAAACCGGGTCCACTGCGTGGAAAAAAAAATCGTTGCACCACGAGAAAACGAGAGACTGACTCAACTCTGCAGTCATATGGACTTTTATTTTATCCTAATTTTTGCCCAATTGGCGCTTTACATAGTATTAATTAAAATCCTAATTAAGGTACGAGTATTTGACATCCATGTTAATTAAACTTACTACCCCAATAGCGAATAATTTGAGGGTTGTCGCTAGCTAACTATTAAGGAGTGTTTGCCCCAGCAGCAGCGTCTCCGGGGTGGCTAGAGGAAGTATTGTGCCCCACCCTGGCCCCCCGAAAGATCCCCAAAAACCACCAAAAAAGCACTTTTAGGAAACGATCCACACACGTGTCTGTGAACAGCATAACTAAAAAAACTGCATAAACCGTTAATTTGTACTTAAATCAGCACCATTTAAAGCTGTTTCACAACCACCATGGGACCATTACGACAACGGCAACGGGAAGCAAGGCAACAATCGATATTTTGATTCACAAGAACCCGGTAACGAGAACGGCAAGATACACTATCGATCAGCTTCTCCATAGAAAGTGGAGGTCGATATTGCGCTTTAGGAATTCATTTGTTTCTAACTGGCCAATGATATTTTTTCTAGCTTGCGACTAGAGAGAGCTCTAGCACAGCCACCTTAAATAATTCCTACAGCGAAAAGCCTAATACGCACAACATGGATCTAACATGACGTGACCGGCAACGGGAACAGAAAGTTGAAACTTGTCCAAGTCTTCTTTCCGGTTCCTTGGGCCCGGGAAAGCTTCCCATGTCGGTTGCAAACACTCCCATTTGAATATATGTATCTCAACTTTCTCGTTCTGGTTATCGTTGCCGTTGCTTGCGAACCAGCCTTTAAGCATGTCAAGCAAATTATGTCCACAGAGTGACAGAGAAATAGTTAAGCATCAAAGCGACTGTACTGCTCGGGAGCTACACGATGCGCTGTGTTGGTCGCTAAGCTTGGCCAATTAGGGAACGTTAAAATACCTTCCATCACATTGACGTTAATGCAGCGACTCCCCGACGTAAACATAATAAAAACATCCGATCAAAGCTTTGAGACACAGGCTGTACCAGACCTATGTAGGTTGCCTAGCAGGAAGAGGCCAATTTGGCAATGTTACAAGAGCTAGCACTACTCCTCAAATTACTTGCAAAGCAATCTCTGTCATTATTCAGTTGTTCTCCCACAGAAGAATTAAATGCAACTGCTGCTGGAAGCAGTCGCGCCGTTCTGAGTGGGTTGCTGCCAAGAGAACTTTATTAAGCCAACAAAACAACATTGAGGAAGTTATACAACTGGTGAAAGTGATGTGTTTTAACGGAGACATGGTAATTATTGTATGTTTACCTTACGCAATGTGGAGCAATAAAGCACCGTGTTTGTGGAAGATTGCAGATATCATATTCTATCTCTAGTTAGGTAACACGCACTTAAATTTACGCTCCGATATTCTTCAATGTCCGACAGGCGCCAAAGGCTTGAAATAACTATTGTTTTTCGTTGTAAACTCTGCATTCGCCGAACAATAGGGATGCTAAATTGCACCGAATGTACCAAAGTATTCAACATTTTGTTTCGACAGTACCGATCAAATTAATACTTCAAACAAACGATATATCCAATAAGATTATTTTAACACATTCAAATGAGATTTTTAAATTTTCCTCTATTATTATAGAACTTCACTATATTTCAATCATTCCCTCGGTTGGGCTCGACCAGTTCGTGCTTTATAATGGAATAGAATGCACACCTGTATGTATGCATATACAAATAACTGAAGAGTGCAAATTTAAAGAAATAATGTTTACCTATAGTTTACAGTTTATAAAGGGAACAATGTAATTTATTTTTAATATATGGGATGTATCTGTTTTGTATTTCTATATTGTTCTGTCATAATGTGTTTAAGTACCTACTTGCCTATCTATTTGTAATTTTAGCGCCTTTTACGCCAGTTCTGATAATGCAATAGTCAACATTAGCCAGTAAAATATACTACTTTGGGAAAATGGATCGACAAGAAGCAAAGAAAGCACTGAATTCATCTCGAACACGAGGTTTTCTTTCCAATAAGCGCGTTTAAAGTCGCTTTAAATTACAATGTCACTGAAACATAAAGTGTGCAAATTCCGCCCATTAAAATCGACTGATCCTTGCGAAGAAAACCTCTAATTTTGCAATAATGAACAACAGAAAAAATAAACTTTTAAAAAATGCCAATTAGCCTCAGTATTATCATATATGTCATATGTTCTCGAAATATCTTTATAAAAGTCTGAAAAATTATATATTGAATGTGAATACATCGATGCTTTTTCTCATATTTGCATCCCTACTAAACAAGTGAACGGCGGTCAATATGCAATAGAGGCAAAACATGAAGTCAGACGGTATGGTCACTGCGCATGCTTAGCTTGCGAGAAAATCCATACAGCTGCCGTGGCATAGCGTAAACCGTCTTGCCTCTCATGCTGTTGTCCCCATTTCAAATCCCCAGTTAGGACAAGCTGCCTCTCTTACACAGGCTTTTATCTGGAGATTTTCTTTACTCTCTGAGCATCAGGTAGCCGTAGCTTCATTGTCATTCGTGTAACCTGTCAGATTAACAGAAGTTGAATTAAAATAATGTACTGCATTCACATGACTTTCTCTCACAACCAACTGCAGGCTTTCCCGGGCCCAGGAAAGGGGAAACAAGATTTTACCAAGTTTTAAATTTCTGTTCCCGTTACCGGGCACGACTAATTAGATCACATTGTGCGTATTAGTCTTTTCGTTGTAGAAATTACTCAACACGGCCGTGTTATAAAACAGCCACTAAAACTTTCTCTATTCGCAAGCTAAAAATATCATTGATCAGTGAGAAACAAATGATTTCTAAATGCGCAATATCGACTGTCCTTTCTATCGTTAAGCTGATCGATGGACCATTTTTTCTATTCTTACGGTTTACTAGTTAAACAAAAATAATTCTGAATAAAGAGGACCTCGGAGGCTATTCGCAGGAAACTCAAAGAGGTCAAATTATACATATGGTATTTAAATAGAAATCTATGAGTTATTGTGGAATGCGCTCGATTGGTTAGACGCTAGCTTACTGATCCCAAGGTCACGGGTTCGAATCCGACCCATATCGATTGTTTTTAAGTGTGCTTAAATATGACAGCTCCATGTCAGTAGATTTACTGACATGTAAAAGAGCTCCTGCGGGAGGAAAATACAATCCGGCACGCCAGCGCCGCTGACAGCGTCGTTAAACAATACAGTATACATACGTTTCTGTGTTTCTTCCAAGGATAGAGAGAACTTTGTAAGCAGAGAAAGAAATGGAGAGCCCTGGTCATATACAGCGGGCCTGGGCAACTGGTGCTCTCTGAGTGCAACCTACTCACGGCCTTGCACTGATAAATGTGACGCAACTAAAACCTGCCAACGAGAGTTGCGCGAAACTTCGGTACTACTCGGATAAAGTCTGCTTATCCCGCTCGATTGAAGGCCGCATGCCACGTCCACACCCCGCACAAGCTATGCCGTGAATAACTCAGGACTGATATACAGGATGAACGATAAATGCAGTCTTCGAAGACTAGGGAGTGATAGAGGTTATTGTAACGATGAAATTCGATGTAGGAATTGTGGTATCGTAATTAGTTGCAATAGAGGCAAGTACACTTCAAAGTCAACTGGGGTAGTCCTTTTGATCCACGGGTATATTGAAGTTAAAAGTAAAAAATATCAATGATCTTATTTGTAGGAAAAAAATTTATGGATGCAGCATCATTGTAACAACTATGAAGAAAATAACTAATTTTTTTCAAGTCCCAAGCTGATTGCTGCATGCCCTAGGATTTCAGTAACTATGGTTGGAAAATAGGGTGCTGGGTAAACTCTTGTTTACACAAGGGCGCAAGGACCCCTTTGTCTGGCATTGAAACGTAATTCTAGTATTCAACTTACGAAAATAACAATTCAGAAGTGTAATATGCTCGAAGATGACATTTAGGAGATAGCCAGAGCTTGAAACTTGCACGCAGAAGCGCTACCGACGAACATTTCACTTTTGGAAGAAGAGTGTAAGATTCCTGGTCCATTTATGCATGTTTTAACGTGGTGTACTATGACCTGGACTGTAGCATTCAACCCGAATATTCTCGTGAACCACTTCATATTCCTTCCAGATTCTGTGACATTCGCAGTCCTCAGACAACGTGCAGCGTGAAGACCTGGCCGGAATGTCAAGGGTACAGCTCCCGTCACATTTCCTGGTGACCCAACACACACACTCAGGTCGAGAACACAACGTTACGGCGAGGCACGCACCAACTATCCATCATACTGCAACTGTACGCACGTCAGAAGAATGAAACAATGCGACAAGTTGACGAACATATGTTTCGGTAGTAACTGTTCTATGACATGCTCGCTACTCACCTTACAAACTGACCTCTTGTTCTTTGTTCGTTACAACATACCTGACCATGACCCTGTGTTAAGTTCCCTACATCTGTACGTGTGGGCTCTCTACAATAATTCTACATTAGAATTGAAAAAGATTTAAGCATAACAAGCTCAAACCAACCAGTGAACGTAATGATACATAGGCTGGGAAACTTAATCATGCAAGTAACTCGAGTCATTGCAATAAGTACAGATATGGGGTGCTTTTAAGTATTGTGATTATGAAACCAAGCAACATTATTGGTGTGATGTCCTTCCAGGTCTGGATCCATGAACTACAGAACACCACGTTACGTGGGGGGAAGGGGAGGCAGAAACCTAGGGAATTCCTTTCTTCAGTTCATCAATGGATATCGACTAGTTTTCGTTTTCTCTTCCTTTCAATGTTAGATCTTTTCCTCGTGGATAGCAGATTATAGGATGTTCATGTTCAATCTGGGGAACACTTCGATTACACTGCGATAGTTCCGAGTCTCTCATGTCGAGTTACCGCTGCATCAACATTGTTTTTGCTCCATTGGAGTCATCATGAAACTATATAATAATTCCCAATAGGGACTTCAGATCACTTCTTTTGATTTTTTCCTAAAGAGGGACCATCAGCTGTAACCATGTTTTGTTTGTGAAAGACATCAGTGTTTAACCAAATTACTTTAAGGAATTATTGAAATCTTAATTAATACTTTTGTTTTATATTAACGATGAGAGGGGTAGTAAGGGGTAGTGATGCGCCTCCTATAGCCTCTCCTACCCAATTCCCATCCTCATCCTGCCCGTGGTGCACCCTGCTTTTAACAGACGAGGCTCTGGGGACCGAATCACAGCGGTATAACTGTTTCATCTAAAATGGAGGAAATGTCATTTACATATGTGCTGGCCTATCACAGCACAACAGCGTCCCTCAGAGGCACATGAGGGGAAGGTCGGTGGATCTAAATACCACCTATTTAGTCCTCCCGGCTAGGTCCGATGGACCCGTTGACCAACGATAGGTGTGGTCCCCTTGCAAAATGGGGGTTTAAGTCGGGTGATGTAACTGCCACATTGTAAAACTGGTGCCCGTTAAGAAAACAGTTACATGAAAGCCCTGTTCATCTCCAATGGATTCCAGCACACTGTGGAGTCATGGGGAACGAAGCTGCAGACTCACTTGCAAAGAAAGGCACAATAATAAAACAAAAGTCTAAATTCAATTTCTCATATTCCTCAATAAAACGCTTGATCATTAAAAAATTTTCTTATTCATACCTACAAGAAATAGAAACAAACGCCAAAGATAAAAAATGGATTACACTACTTTCCAATCCAGATATAATCCCCCAGAGACCAAGGAAAACAGCGGTTGCAGCCTTCCGACTACTGACAAATCACGACTGCTTAGTAAGTCATCTCTACAGAATAGGTATCTCAGCTTCACCAATATGTGTCCTGTGTAACGATCCAGCAGAAATGAACGAAGACCACTTGAAGACCTGTGAAGCATTAAGATCAGCAGAAACTACAGTTCAAAAGTATTGGAAAGCACGAATGCTAATGGCTTCATTGCCAGATGCAAGGCACTAAAAACAACAACATATTAACGATGAGTATCTACTTTCAACAGAAATTAAATTATGAATGAATTATTAAGAATGAAGCCAAGAAAGAAGCCATTTAAATGCAATGTTGGTTGGGCTTGCCTGCGGAAGACTATTCTTTGTATATTATTCTTGCTGTAAATCGATAGGTATTTATTTTCCAAAGAATCAATATTTTCTTAAGATAAAGCCTGACTTGTTACAATCATATGACTTTCTCTACTTAGTTATTTTCACTGCTATTCCAGAAATTAAAGTGAGAGTTTACCTTCCTTTCTACTTCCTACTGACCACGAGGAAATGTTCGCCACGGTGTCTGAATATACCTTTCGTTGCAGATACACAGGAACACAGACGACAGTCATCAAACTTTTAAGGAAGGTTATTTTCTATACATTTTCGTCTACATTTTATTAAGGGTTTAATGTCCGTTTTTACTACATACTACATTTTTCACTGTAGAAGTTATTCAAGGCGGCCGTGCCTGAAACAGCCGCTAGAGCTCTCTCTAGTCCCAGGATAGAAAGAATAGCATTGGTCAGCTAGAAGCAAATGAATTCCCAATGCGCAACATCGATCTCCACTTTCTATCGATAGGTTAATCGATAAAGCCTTACCGTTCTCGTTGCTGGGCTGTAGTGGACCAAAATGTTCAGTGCTGCCTTCCTTCCCGTTGCCGTTCTGGTTACCCTTAGCGATGGCTGTGAACCAGACTTTAGATGTTACTAGCGGGCACAAAAGGAGGGAGAGTAGACATATTGTCCTTCTATTTTCTTACACGTTATTCACTATTCTTGTAAGTTTGTCTCTCCAGCACAAATTAAAGAAACAAAGACTCACCAATGCCCCATATAATCCAACAGTAGTTAAGTAATAGCTACAGTTCACTGACCCAAAGGAAGTCAATATTTAGGTTAACACCTGCTTTCGCTCATACGGGTGTTTGCAATGAGTTACAAGATAGGCAGGTTTTAATCTATGAACACTGCATTTATTCTCTATGGCTAGATGTATTAAATCTACTTTAGCGCCAGAGGTCTAGTTACTTATTAAAACACGTTAACAGTGGTGGTGGGTTAACTTTCAGCCATTTTTGGTCAAAATGATTTATTTTTGCATGAAAAAATACTACAAACGCCAAAGAAATGGATGCAAAATGTGCAAGTCCTTTTGAGGTCTGCTAAGGTCTTACATTATATTTAAATGTTTGCTAGCGGTATTTTAAAATCCTTTTTACAAATATCGGTACAGTTAACACTTGATGCTCCATAAAACACATACTAGCTGAAACTTTTACTGTATCTTTTCAAAACTGTTGTTAATAAAACTAGGCGTGGGATTGGTATTACTTTGAAATAAAATGTGTGCAAAAATAATATAGATTTTTGAAAGTTTGCTTTTTCAATGGATATGATTTTTCCGTGTGTAATGAAGATAATGAAAAACCGAAGCTAGGAATTTTAAAAATAATAAACGTAGTTACATTTCTATAGTTTAGTATTGTGACAAATGACTCTTGTAGAACTGAATCACAAAAATATAGTTATCTTTTTATCGTTAAAACAACCTACAATTCGTAGTGACCTTGCCACTCATTGTTATTCTAACTTATAACCTTGAAACAAAACGCTAATTAACTGCTCGACTGCTCGCACAAACAACTACCACGATTCACTCACTAAAACTGTTTCAACACTTGCCGGCTCGCTTTTATAGTCCAGGCGAAGTGTCGGCAAATTCTCTGGAAAATACACCTTTTCTCGAGAATAGCCAGCAGTCGAAAGTCTCGAACGGTCTAAAATTGGTCTTTGTTCTGGCGCGTCTATTGTCCTTATTTATCGGCCGCGCGTTGCCTAGCAACATTTTGGTGGTAGTATATTGAATTGAATAATATTTTTGACTCCTTATTTTGTTTACCTTTTTTTATAAACTTGACTTTGAGCGTCTGTGACCAGCGGTCGGCGTCATGGTATTCATGCAACAGCTACTGAAGGGGGTATTTTGGTGCACATTTATACTTTGTTTTAATAAAGCTAAAGACCTATCAATCATTTCAAAAAATAATTTATAATATTACTTGCTTCTATGGTAGTGCAAAAAAGTATGGTCATTTTACTCAGAAATGCACCAAAAATTTTAGTAACTCAAAATATTTGACTTGGAGAATTTAAATTCGGAGATAGAAACTCTTGACGAGTTTACAAAAAGGAAGCCCTTAGCATCAAAATTGTGAAAAACATAAATTTGACCCATCAGCATGTAAATGTTGACGTGACCTACCTTGCTCCGAGGGAAGACTGAGAGTACGTCCCCCCACCACCGACACTCCTCTCTGCAGGTCCCCTTGACAAAGTGCACGCGGTCGGGCGCAGTGATGGCCAAGCTGTACGGATGTCCGGTTAGTTCCTCCGCATCCGTAACTTCCAGCACCTTGTTCATGTCGATACTCGCCTGAGGCACCGTGTCCGGCTGAAAAACAAACAAAACATTCTTAGGTCAGTCTTCCACTGAACAGGCAACTCAGTCAGTCTTCAGCCCTCATCTGGACTCTTCTGAAACATATTTGTTATACAGGATACCAATTTAATAGCTTTATGAACTAACAAAATCTCTGTTCTCTGTGACGATTTTCAATCATAGACAAACTATCCAAAACAAACACTTTGACGAATCCTTCACGCACTCTTATCGTATGTCACGCGAACTCCCTACTCAATGTAACCATTTTCAACAGGTCATTAGGGACTGATTGCAACAAACAGATGAGCGTGTCAAATGCGGAGTACCTTCCTTTCTGATTGCCCTGGACGACGCTACGTTTGCAAGAAATGTGGGAGTTTTTAAAATAACTAACTTACATAACGTTATTTAAATCTAAGATGCATGTTGTTTTTAAACATCTAAGGTATATAACTACCTTAGAATCTTTTGTTTTAATTGTACTACATATATTTATAAATAGTTAACAAACTATTGTTATTAATTATTGTAAGGAATGTAACTCTTGGTTAAATGACTACAAAATAGATAAATTTAAAAAATAAATAAGTTAGAAACTGATCATACCCGCGGCCTTAATACCTCTTTTGGTATTTCATCGCGTGTTTTGCGCTAAGCTCGAGAACCCAGAATTTGATTTGATTGTTACAAATAAACTAAGTTCAAATTAAGTCTCACAATAATGTCAGATTTAGAATAATTCAGCTATTATAACCGTGAAAGCGGTACGAACGAAAGCAATTTCAAATATATTAATCATTGGCTTATACAGGACTTTTTCTTGGTCGTCAAGGACTATTTAGCTATCCGGATGATGTATTACTACCTATTTTTAAATTCACAAACACGCACACTCGAACCCGCGACCCTCTACGCAAAGAACGACCACGTTACGAAGGCCGCCACACAGTTGGTTGTTAGAGCTTACTATTTTGCTATTATAGTTTTCATCAACTTAGTGGTGAAAACTATACAGATGAGTATTAACTGACTGCTGATCAAAATATCTCCAAAATTGGTCAAACAGCTTCTAATAGGTTAATTGGACCATTACATTATAGTATAGTCATAAACTAACATTTGCCATTATCATTTGGCATCTACTCTCCGCACTGTATAATTTGTATAATATTCGTTTCCTTGCAGACGTCACCGGAAGCCTCAAGAAGCAAAGCTACTAACCCTGATTTAAACACAACGGATATTTCTGAAAAAAAAAAAAAAAAAAAAAAAAAAAAAAAAAAAAAAAAAAAAAAAAAAAAAGCAAAAATCTGTTTGTTAAGTAAGTCATTACATTTCTACACTTTGCGGACTATTTGGTGTACTATTGTAGCCATTCTCCTAAAATTACTAGCTTTGCTCATCATTGACTAGCCAATAACTGACCAACCATGTAAAATATTCACAAAGGAGATTTTGGTCCATTTTGATATAAGCTGTAAAACTAAATAAATAGATAAAAACCATGCATTTGGGGCCATTTTTCGCAAAACTGTGAATTTATTTGATACTCCTTACGTTTTCGAGGCGCTGATTTAAATTTATGAGTAACTTCAATCACGTTTCTTCTCTGCTGAGTAATTTCATAATAACAAACGCTTCCTATCGAACCCGGGCCTTTGCATTTGAAAACAAAAGATTTCCCAAGTGCATTCAATTCAAATGCTACTTCTTTAGTTTGATGATTACATAAAGCAAGATTAGAAGGGGAATGGGCATTTTAACCCTATTCAGTAGTACTTTCTTGTCTTGGTTTCATTTCCTGTAATGGGTGCAAAGCAAGACACGAGGTTCTTGTCACCTATCCGAGTAGAAGACAAGTAAATTACATTGTTCCCCTCCCGAGTATGCTATCTGTCGCACACAACTGCTTGGTTGGCTGCCTAAGAGACAGGTGCGCACTCCGCGCAGTGGGTGGTCCGTTTCAGCTATCTGAATTCTTCAAAATGTAGGAAAATTACGATGTGATATGAAAACACTCTTTGAAACCTTAAATCGCGTCAAAGCTCCCAAACGTTGTTTGATAAAATACCAGAGTAATAAATGTCGACTCAAATTAAAAATGACTCGGCATTTCCCGTTTGCAATCGTTACGTATTCATGTTCAATTTTGGAATTATTATAGAAAAATGTTGTGATATTTTGTTAATTCTTTATCATTTATTGAAAGTACTTGTTTTTCTTCCATCTCATACGAAACATAATTGTCTTGTAAAGAGTTTCAGTTAAATAATAGTGCAGTAATACAATTGTCATACACATTCAACTGTTTTAAATCAGCCTATATTATGTTTTCTATTGCTTTAAAGGAAAGGAATTGAACCCACGACCTCCCGAATGCGAGTCTCACACGTTACCGCGGACCATCTGGCTCGGCCATGAGAAAGGGACAAGCAGAATAATTTATGAAGCCGTTTCAGAAAGAGAAGTCGACAAAGGAAGAACAGCAAAAGGGAAAGAAGACATTTGGGACACTAAATGTCAACTGATCCCTCAGTATTTCTTTACAAAAATGAGCAGTAAAAATGTTCGGCGCAGAAGTGGCGAAGAAGTTATCCTTGGGTATAAAACTCCAATTTATTTCTTTATTCAATGGACCTCCAAATAATGTTTTGATATGAAAGTTTGGGTGACGGTAGAGATGTAATCCAGCAGTCATGATGATCTAACTCTTGAGGCGTGGGAACTCTGCAGCAGCTGTCCCATCAGGCGACGAAGGAAATGACGCACAACCAACAGTTTATTGCACAATGTTGAATGGGGGCGAGATTACGTCAAATTAACTGCGATCCCAAGATTAATGTAGCACGAGTTTTCTGAAAACTTCAACACATCAAGCTTAACTTGGAGAGGCTGCTATACTCTGGTGTTCATTGAAAATAACACATAACGAACCGAGTAATGTGTGGGGCACGCTTTCAGAAGTTCCCATGTTTGATTCCCGTCGACCGCCCACGCTCACTAAAGATTCTTCGTGGTTTTCTATGATAGGTAGGTGAACGCTGCGATTATTTTCCTTTCATTCCGTTTCCTCCTCATTTTACAGGAATGTCCCACATGGAGGTGCGGGACACATGATGCGGAAGCGTGCATAAAGGAAAGAGTAGTTCCCGTTAAGACTAGAGGGCTGCTTGGTCGACGGGTCGTTCATCGCCCTAAGTAGCTCCAGCCGTCCTTTTAGAGTAGGTAGGTATATCAATTGTGACCGTGGTGTCATTCTACTATTCTATTGTCGCACTCTACGCTGACACAATGCTAAGCTCCTTGAACGGTAGGCAGGGCATGGGTTAAACCTCGTGTCTCCTCCATTAGCACCACTGTTTTAGAGCGAGTAAACAAAGCAAGATATTGTCCCCGTTTTACTGCACCTGCGCCCACATTTGTCTCGTTAAAAGGTACAGCTTTAAAAGTTGTGCTTACAAATAACTCACAAATTGAGTACTTTTCAACTAAATGAATAAAAGTTAATAAAAACCTTTCTTTTTTCCAATGTTTGAAATGTATAAATGCGTTTAAAACAGAATATCTACAGTAATAAACTGCGTCAAAATATGCTTTCTCATGATACACATGAGAATGAAGAACGTGCAAGCAAAATTATGGGAGGAAAATCTAGGTCAGATGTAGGAAAAAGATGCTATACTTGTAAGATATGTTTTCGAAATCACTCATAGTTTTATATTTTACTCCATTAAATCATAGAGAAATAATCTTTGTCGTTATAAATATTTAAACAGCAGACATGATGCAATTATTCATGCTTGGAGAGCTTTATTTATTTTCAATGAAAGATGTGCTGTCATCACAAATTTGCATCTTCATGGTCCATATAATATCATCGTACAAAAATAAGATGGGTTAGACCACATGGCTTTCTATGTCCGCTACCATTTATTTTATATAGCTTCTAGAAACTATTTTTACAATGGCTTGACTACAGCAGCTTGCGGAGGGCGCCTTAGAAACTCGACCGAAAGACGATCTTTTGGCCTATGAGTCATTCCACGTCAAACCGAACAAAATATGGCAAAAATGACCTTGATCTCTCAGATTTTCTTGATTTTTTTTTTTTTTTTTTTTTTTTTTTTTTTTTTTTTTGTGTTTTGGAACAAAATATATTTGACCCGTGTTTCTTCGTTTTGCATAAAAAAATTTATTTTGGCAGATATTAATTTTTGAAATGTCCAAAAAATCGCGCGCTCCTCACTCTTCGATCAATCATACCTCCGATTGTAATGAAGCAAATTACTTGATCTTTGGCTCAAATTAAAGATAAATCGCAGTATTTCGTGAGGTATTTATTAGAAAATGTTATTAATTATTATTAATATTATATTTTATACGATTAAAGTTTTAAAGTTAGATAATAACAAACTCGACTATTTAAAAATCTGGAAAAAAAAAGATATAATGAAGTTTATTCAATATTTTCAGAAAAAATCAGAATGGAGTCTCTAATAGTTCAGTTGTAATTAACTTTGCAAATCAGTGCAGCGAATTCGCGTGGCAGCGGTGGCGGCTACAGTAACCTGACACAATTGCCACCTTCCATTGCGGCAACTGTTCATTGCTTGAGGTTCCATGAAAGTTACAACAGTACAGTAAGGAGAACACTTCTAGCTGACACTATTATTTGTGCACTATTAGCATCTTCAAAAAAGTCCTGTTGGCGAATCCATAGCTTTTGCCTGTTTCATCAGCTCGTATTGTATAATTCTGCGAATGAAACCATGCACATGGGGAGGGAGGGGGAAGGTAGTGATGTCTGCATGATCTGAGACAGTCTTGCTAATTCACACGTGCTTTTTAGTGCAGCGTGCAGTTAAAGACATAGTTAGATCTTTGCAAAAAGGAGTGAATATAGTGAATTTGTGAGACATTGATCATAGCGTAAATCAATTATGCCACCTGTAAGTTCTAAATTAGGGACCAAAACATTACACAGTCAGAGTAGAGAAATTATTTCAAATGTATGGACGTACATGAAGGAAGAAGCCAAAAGCAAAGAACTGTTTACATCAGAAGATTTTTTCAAAAAAATTCAAAAGTTCAAAAGCACGTATCAGATGCCACAGAAGTATCAGAAAGAAGGTACATCGTGGAAAAAATTTTCTGCATGGACTGTACTGCCTTAGTAAGAAGAAGTTATCTGACTAGCATAGCTGACGCGGCAATTCGCAGGCTGTCTGCAGTCACCTGGCTTGTTACTCGTCCGTGTGCGCTTGCAGGTCTCCAGAAAAAAAAATTGTAGCAAATGCACTAATGCAAGCTCCATAGTTTTCAACATCTTATTTTATAGATAAAATGTCAGGGAATCCGTGTGTGTATATATATATTTTTAGATTTTTAACATATCGATTTAAATTCTATTTTTGGTTTTACAAAATATACCATCAAAAAAACAGTCCAAAATTTATGTGTAATAATGATTGATCGAAAGTTATTAAAAGGGTTACATTTAACCTTTCCAATGCGCCAAACCCCAACTCTCAATTCTATATGAACTTAGAGTAACAAGTGATTTTATATTGTGACTTTTTGGGTTTGGTGTGAAGTAAAGAAGACAGATGTAGTCGAGATAAAGAAACACTTTTATTTCCGTAAACAGTAACTTTGTACACTCGTTGCAACAACAAGAAAGTCTTTTCCGATTCTCCAACAGCACGGCTCCGAACTCGTAACACAAAGAACTAACTCTTCTCCGTCGGCACGACTACTCAACGCTTCACTACGTCTCACTCCTCTTCTGTCGCACTTTACCGCTATTTATATCTCCCAGGCACTATTCTGGAAGCTTCAGGAACGTTCAGTTATCGCGGTGAGATACAAAGTAGAAGATTCCAGAAGCCTCTATCCTTTTCTCTCTTTCGGCAAGCGCCCCAACAATGCGGCCATTCTCTGTCTCTTTCCTTCGGCTCCTTTGCGGTAGTGCCGACAATAATGCGATGGGTGACACTGCTGTTGTCGGCAATTAGATGCGGCGGACGCGGTGACAATATTACGGTGCGCGCAGAAACTGCTTGGTTTCTAATAGCCATAACTAAGCAAGTAATTTAAAAATACGGAACTAAAAAAATATGGGTCTCCTTATTTGATGCCTATTATTCATAAAAAAATTTTGAACCTCCTACAAAAAAGTCGTGTTTTAAGGGTGTTCGATTTGACGTGAATTGACCCCTATGTCCCTACGAGAGGATGGTTGAGGCGAACGGATCCTAAGGGCGGCCGGAACGTTAGAGCAGTGGGCAGGGTCCCTACATTTTCCCAGTTAGAAGCACCCCGGCGGAGGCTGGCACGGACCTGGGATACCAGTTCCCTTCCCGCCTCCCTCGGATTTGTGCCATCCCATGGGGGACCCAGGAACCAGTAGGCTGCCTTCCAATCCGGGGGACAAGATTTCTAGAACGCATTCGCATTGCTGCTGCCACGACGCTCGCCGACACTTCCAACTCTAACTGTATGAAGGGTGAAATAAAATTATTAGTGTAAGGAAATGGAGGGACAGAAAATTAGGAGATTATGGAAATCCTTCCCAGCATTCACCTGGCAACTCGGGAAACCTCCGAAATAACCCATGGGTCCGAAAGGTCGGCCACGGGGATCAAACCGCGACCTCCCGAATCCGGGCTTCAGACGTTACTACCTGAGCGACCCGCTCGACTACAATGACTCATTTTTCTATCTACTTCATGTTACTATAAATAAAGGATTATACATTTTAGGTACAGGAGGGTTGCAGGAACCCGAAGGGATGGGCAAATGTTTATGAGTGGGACGCTTATATGCCGGTCTTGAAAATCCGTACTCTTTCAAATACATCACGAGAAACCACACACGCACGCACGCACGCACACACACACCCACCCACCCACACACACCCACACCCACCCACACCCACCCACACACCCACACCTACACCCACACCCACACACACACAGTACAACATATAATTTATGAATGTCAAGAAACACAAAAAACAACGAATAAAGCTGAAAGAAGATATTAAGAAGAATGGAGGCAGCTGGCCAGTCACTACACATCAATTAGTAACAAAGCATTTGAAGGCTTTCAAAGAATTCTGCATCGCACTAGAACTGTGAGAAATGAACTATGCAGTGAAAAAAGAGAAGATACGAGTTTACCAAACATCAGTAACAATTACTAAAATTGTGGACTATTAAAGTGATCAAGCAAAGCACAAAACAATTGAGTGAAATTAATGCATGTAATATTACTTTGTAATGGGGCATGCTGCCTAATTTCAATAAAGAGTGTTATTGGGAAAAAAAAAAAAACACACACACACACACACACACACACACACACACACACACACACACACACACACACACGTGCACCCACACATATACCCATCTCCCAACAAACACACCTTTTTAAAAGGTTTGGTTCAGAAAGCCTCAAAGCAGGTATTTCCAAGGAAATCTCGGTATTTAAATCTTTGGGAATAACACAATACTTCCCTTACTACACATAGTAGAAGAGGTAATATATTATGGAAATGATTATGAACATCTTTCAGTAATGAAAACGCTGTTTTATTTTATTTTTTAGCTGTTTCAAATTTTACCTAAGCAGGACCTATTCTGTTCAAAAGTTGGGCCAAAATAACCCAAGCTGTCGATGGACCCTTAAACTCCACTTACTCACTCACTCTGGTCAAATGTTTTCTGCATTATATAGTTAATAACAATTTAGGACAGAAATGAATAGGCATGACATTACTAAGAATTCGATAATGCACCATATCTACTTGTTAACATTGCGGAACCCCCTCGCCCATGTGAGGGGGCGCTGTAGCGGCGCCTTCCACCTGCAGCATGAAACCTGTTCTCCCCTCCCTTCATATCACTTGTACGTACGAAGAACCCAGCCTTTATATGCTGACAGCAATAACACGGCCTACCCTAAAGTGGTGTTGATAATAACATTTGCTTCCTTATATGGCTCTAGTATAGTCTGGTCTTCTTGCCAATAGCTCCCGGACCTTCATTTGCATGTTGGTTCTCCTTGAAATTGAATATCGTGCTTAATACGCTGTCACCTGTTTATTTATTTTCGTGCATTCGTGCCAAACTGTCCTCGTGACCAAGGGAATGAAAACTGGCTGTAATAAATACCGTTCAGCTATTACTATTGTTTCTTTTTTCTCTTTCAATCGTTAACTTACATATGGACTGTGCTATAATGGAGTGGAAGAACTAACCAAGTCGAACCAACGAAGGACTACACCGTAGTCTATTCGTCATCCAAGGAAGAGGAAGTTTGTAACAATTTAGTTGAGTACCTATATTTGTCTCAATTCATTAGAGTCCTTTTGTTCTTTGGGTAGCTAAGTAGAGTTACAACAATGAAGAAGAAAATTCTCTGATCTAGAAGCATCTCAGTCTTGTAAAAACATAATTCGTATTAAGAGATTTGAAAGAGTGGAAATTTAACACTGATGTGAAAGATGACATTTTAATTATAATTTTGTTTCTATAATTAACACAAGTTTTTTTCACATTGGGGTTCTCATTTGCTCAGAAAGCCCCCCCCCCCCTTTTCGCAAGCGAGCAGACCCTGAAGATAAGTATAACTTCATTTAAAACTGCTGCAAATCCTACTGCCTTAAACACAATTGTATACAACGTAGATCTTTTACTGGAATTACATGCATTAAAGATTTTAATTCATAGAAGAATCCATATTAAACTATAAAACTGGCTAATAATCTGCTATTAAAATGGACCCTAAATGAGATGGAATATAAATTAATACGAACCTGCAGATATACTCAGGATAAAATATTAAACATTTGTACACCAAACGCCATAGTTTTGTAGGAAATAACACCCAACTTCAATCCAAGTTAGCCTTATAATATCAGCTAGGGGACTATTCCCAATGTAGTAAAATGCAAGGGTATCATGATTGTTTTCCCTTCTCTACCGCTCTTTATCCCTCTCCAATGACAACGCTGTTCATGCTACTGGCTGGACAGTTCATTCTGCTTCAGGTCCTTTAAGATCTCCGTAACACGACAAGAAGCAGAGAGATGGTCCCAAACATTGCATATTACTGCACATGCACTTGCTTAGTGGCCACTTCGCTTATGAACTATTGTTTGTTTGCATGTAACTTGTGCAAGCTATTCTTTCAGAGGCTTATTCTTCTATCTACTTAACCGAGCAAGGTGGCTGCGATAACCTGTGTGACTCGCGGGTTCGATTCCCGTGGCCGACCTTCCTGCCAATTGGTTTTTTCGAGGGTTTTCCTGGGTCGCCAGGCGAATGCTGCCTGGCTTTGGGTATGTAACTGCTGTTCTCGGCGTATGGGTGGCGTTGTGGTCGCCTACCCTGTACAGTGGTTTTATTAACCATAATGATTAACAAAACCACTGTAGTGAGTAGGAGAGAGAGAGAGAGGCGGGGGGGGGGATACAAATTTACTGCAGAAAAATTGTGCTTGTTTACAATAAAGAAAATACTGTCACATCTGAAAGCATAATTACTTCGTTTACCACATACCTAGGCAGAGGAGGTATTTGCAATGCCACTCAACATTTCAATATCTAGATTTCACCAGAAATGTATGTTTAGAGGTCCCCTGAATCCAAAAATAGTATTTTAAGAAGTATGCGTCTGAAGAGCATAAATCAACAGGTCAACGTCGATAAATCCTAAACTTGGTATTTAAGTTCAGCTTCTACCGATGGCACCAGAACAACCGTTTACATAGAAAATGAAATTATTTACACCATTAATAAAATGAATAATTGAATTTTCAGCGAAAAGATGAATTTTGTGTAATTGGTAAACCAT
This sequence comes from Tenodera sinensis, assembly GCA_030765045.1. Lineage (NCBI taxonomy): Eukaryota > Metazoa > Arthropoda > Insecta > Mantodea > Mantidae > Tenodera > Tenodera sinensis. The sequence continues at coordinate 27,843,970 of CM060965.1, forward strand.
AATTAACAGAAACTTATATAAAATACAGATCTCTTTAAAACGCACAATCTATTTGAAATAACTAATATAGTTAAATATACAAATAGACTGATGTAACTATTTTGAGATAGTTATTCTTTAATTTCTTTGCATTTTCCAATGCTTAACTTTTTTCACGCTATTCATTTTTTCTCTAGTGACAATGCAAAGCTATCGCGTGGAAACCCACATTTAAAGGATGGGCTACTATAGCTTTAGCCTGGTATCCCTCTTGTACCTATCTACAATGAACTGCGAAATAAAACTATTCCTACAAACGTGTATTCCATTAACAGAAGTAGCTAGTAGAAAGTTTGTAGAAGGGTGGATAGAATGTAACAGGCCAATGTTGCCGGTGGTGAATACCATGCGTCTAATTGATCTTAATTTTGCAGGTATTTGTATTTTCACTAATCAGTAATTACCAAGCATTAAAGTCAAGGCGAAAGGAAATAGAGTTAAGCTATTACAAGATTTTAGGCAGGGACTCTGCAAATAAACCATCCCATCCATCCCCGGTACAGGTCCTGTTTACCTGCCCGTCAGTGCCATATGGTTCAAACGTAGATACCTTATGGCCGCTGTTTAAGAATTCATATGCCTGCTAATAATTCTAACAAACATGCAAATGCCTTGTATTCAATACGCGAGGGCAGCTACTGAAACCCTCGTGGTTCAACGCACTGCAAATCGTTAAAAACTGGAATGTGAGAACCTTAGCGCTTGCTTCTGGTCTCCGGGTTCAACAAAACCATTCTTCTGATATAAAACCTCAACATGTTAATGATAAGTAAACACAGAAACAAGTATTATCTATATTCCTGGACTGGTGGTATCTTGATAAAGGGTACTGAGCCCGCCCGCCCGCCCATGGCGCCAACAAATCACAGTTCATTATTGCAACGTATCGACTGCCTCCGTCCCGTACGTACGAGTACAAGACAAGGGAGTAGCCGTATTGCCTGTCCTCTTCTTTTCATTTTATGCTTTCTTTATGGACCAGCTTCAGGCTAATTTCAATAACTTCTACTCCACAGATAAAACCATTCTTTATTCTTATTTCCCACTTCCTCAGTATTATTTCGAGTTATGCTGCTGTGCGATAATGAGCAATACATCATACGGACCAGGACATCAAGCTTATAATTTGTGTATGACGCTTGTGCAAAACGAATAGTTGAGTGCATTTATACTGCAGGAAGGTAAACTAATACACACATCTCTAATACTACTTAAGGACGGTATAACGTGTCAACGGCTTATAAAAATTTACGAGACTTTACGAAGTCAATATGGGTGTTCTTATTTAAGCCCTTCAAAGGGAGATTCAAATATGGCATCTCCTATGTCAAGCCCCTTTTAAATATCAGCATCACCATCGATATTAAATTTGCTATAATTTTATAGCTGCACAAAACTTTGCTCAAGAAATGACCGGAGTCAAGAAAAGGAGTTTAAACAGCAGGAGTGAGGATCAAGAACCATTGGAACAAGGAGATTGTGGTTCTGGAATGTTTTAAATTTTGGTGAGTTAGCCACAAAAACACATTTAGTTTTTTGTTTGTTCGTTTTTGTTTTGTGGTGTTACAAACGATCTAGTTAAACACCGAGAGCGGAAGATATTTATCTGTAATATATTGAATTTTAAAAATAATGCATTTTAAATGGAATAATATTTTTTCTATACACAAATTTTTTTCACTGGATAAAAAGACTAATCCGCTTATATTGTTCTAAGTACGATATGTCTCCTAAAATTGCAAGATCTATAAGCAAAATTGCAGAGGTATCTGTTCCCTAACTATTAACATGCATTTTTAAAATTTCATTTATAGTCTTCACTTAAGAAGTCTGTGGACAAAAATTATCAATCTTGTATTATCAGCATGCCAAAATATAAATGTATTGGATAGATGGTGTAATTTTCATTGCCTTATGACAGAGCTATCCCCTAAAAATTAAATATCACTTTGTTGTTTAACGACGCTGTCAATTGCCAGGATCACATCAGCGTCGCCGGTGTGCCGGAATTTTGTCCCACAGGAGTTCTTTTACATGCCAGTAAATCTACTGACATGGAGCTGTCGTTTTTAAGCACACTTAAGAACCATCGGCCTGGGCCGATGGTTTGAACCCGCGACCTTGGGATCAATAAGCCAGCGTCTAACTGAGCCACCCAGACCGACATGTATATAGTTTAACACCATATTGAGCTTGGCACATGCACCACTGTTCTTAATGCATGACCTTCCACGATTTGGGAATTATTACTCGTACATGTGAACGAATGTCGGAAAACTGCGCAAGAACCTACTGCAAAATATCGCTATTTTGAACACATTTTCTTAGAAATCTTACAATCTGAAATTAACTTTTCTAGTTCTTTGAGCTAAATTTACAATATTCTTATGCTTGGTTTTGTGAAACTGTTTATATCCATTTAAAATACACCCAGACATATACAACAATGTACAGCACAAATTATCTTCGTTACTTTCCAAAGAGATTTGTGTTATTGCAAATATTGCTGTCTTGCTTAAAGAAACTGCATTGAATCAGCGATTATATGAAACGGAACTAAATCCTGCTTTGCTCTTCCTTTGAATTAAATACGGTCGATTAGTCCTCAGTGGCAATTTATATTTTTTAATTAATAAACAAATCTGATGTGTTGCACTCACATGACTTTCCCAATTCTTGTACTATTTTTACAAACTCTTATTCCGCTATCTTCTTCATGTTAGTCGAGATAAACATTTGCACAAATTATCTTACTGGTAATTTTCTTCTAGGTACAAGGGGAATATGGGAATACAGTAGGCTTTGAAATTCCGCTCTCTTTACACGTCTAAGAGTTAAAAAAGAGAATAAAACCTTCCATTTGAGAAAAGTTTAAGCAATGCAAAACTCACACAAATAACAAGGAATATCTTCGAAATGGTTCATTCCACAAAAAATACATTTGGACATAACGTGTGTTTTAATTAGATATACATTTTTGTATAGTAAGATTTGCTCTATGTCTTACGAGTTATGTAAAAGTCCATTAAAGGTAAACAGGACTACTTAGGCTATAGTAGAAAACTCAAAATATACATTTTATTTGCCATAAAATATTTTGAACATACGGTATTTTAATCAAAACTGCTAGTTATTTTTGAGAAAATGAAAATTTTGGAATTGTTTTTTATACTGGGTAGTTTAGGGTGGAGGAATTTTCTTCAAAATCCTCCGGTCGCGTCCTTGAAAAAATATTAAATTTAAATACCAATTTTGGGTTTCCACCTACTTTTGGTTTTAAAACCATGCTGTTCACACACACACACACACACACACACACACACACACACACACACACACACACACACACAAACACATACATACATTTTCTAAAATGGCCTTTTTTCATTAAGGGAGCCTTACACATATTTCCGGTGAAATTTCGACATTGAAATTTTAGGTCGAATAGATTACTTCCCCTAATTACTATAATAATAGAGAAAGTAATAAACACATAACGCTGTTTTAAAAATACTGGACTAAATTACAAATTAATAGGGGCAAGTGCGACATTTTCCAATCAAATAAACTATTATCCATGACATATAACTATATCTCAGTTTAAAATGTATAGTTTTTGTCTTGCAATGCTTTCAAATTTTAGCACCCGCATTTTCGGATTAGCAGATCGTGTCATGCTGACTGATACGCAGATAAAACGCAGTAGTACTTCATGGTACAGGAGATGCCACTACTAACACATTCTGTTATATAAGACCTGCATGTCAGGAGCGTACGCATAGGTTGGAAATAAATGGACTGATTAGTATCTTCCGCTAATTTTGTAATTTTGCATGTTAAAATTGATTATGTAACCTGTGTTATGCTGGTATACCCAGAAGCACTTCCCGTGTGGAAACCTAGTAACGCATATGCCTAAGATCTTTCAAAAGGAATTTTATTCTTTAAAGCAAACTAAACTGAATAATAGTTTATTAGGATAAATTTAAAACATTATTGTATTGCAAAATTAACTTCTGTTTCTCATTTTAGGTAAACGTATTTGTGTTTTTAGATAAAATATAGTCTAGTAGTTTAACACCAACGTTTTATGAAACAAGTTCATAGTTCTATAATTGAATGTTTGGACACCTTGGTACAAAACTGTTATTGTAAAGCAAGGGCCATTTTCCGGAAGTTTCTGAAAATGCAGCTTTGAAAGTTAGAAAAGAATGTTGGTACTCCAATATAAATAACCACCTTTGCAAAACAATAATTTCACATATACATTCCAACAATTAGACATGCACAATCTATTGACGTTAATCCAATCCGATTTCGATTTCTGGATTATACGAGTAAAGGACTACGTACTAAAGGATCAATTTGTGGGCACATCCAACATTTTAGAGTAACCAAATATTTCCTCCAACAAGAAACTGGAGAATTACAACACTGTGGTCGAAAACCTCTGTTCATATTGTCACAAAAGAACGATTTTTAGCTGGATAAAATACTCAAAGTTTCGTTAGCAAAGTGATATTCTGTTCTTTTGCGTATTTTAATTAAATATTTATTCACAAAACGCTTTAAAGTTTTAAATAAGTATTTCCCGTGGAGTAACATAACAGTGCAAAGCACTCACATACTCGTGATGAGCAAAAAGTTGATGAAAGATACTGCATATCCATCGAATTCAAAAAATGACTCCAGGAATGTGAGTACGATGACGTCAGGAAGCGAAATAGCAGGAGCAATGGATTGTGTCAACACCATGCAGGGGTAAAGGAGATACAATAACTGATTTATATTCATAATTATTCAGTATGAAGGTTTAAGTTGCTGATCGAGATAAACAAACGAACATCGATGAGTGCAAATCCCACCTCTTGTTCACGCTTGAACGTGTTGCGGCCCACGCTAAGTTATCGCGTTGCCATCGCCGCGGCCAGCTTTTTCAAGGCTCTTTTGGACCACGCCATCTTTCGTTCATATCTGAAAATAGTGGCTTATAAGAACGTTTCTCGACTGCCTAGGTAAACCTTGTTCCGCAGTTTTCTCTCATTATGGAAAAATAAATAGTCAACATATGTACATCATCGTTTAACTTCTTGCGTTCACCTTGGCAAATTAAAACGCGTAAACAAGCATAACCACAAAGACTTACATTTACACTTGGAACTCTACACGTACAATGCTACATCTCTTGCACTTTGACGTCGACAATCTCTCATAGCTGAATTATACTCGAGTTCTCAAACCGGGCTATCTGAAAGGCGCATCTGAAATGAGGATCAGAATGAATATTGTCACCGCGCCCGCCGTATCTAATTGCCGACAACCGCAGTGTCACCCATCGCATTATTGTCGGCACTACCGCAAAGGAGCCGAAGGAAAGAGACGGAGAATGGCCGCATTGTTGGGGCGCTTGCCGAAAGAGAGAAAGTGATAGAGGCTTCTAGAACTGTCTGCTTTGTGTTTCACCGCTAAATAAGTGAACGTTCCGGAAGCTTCCAGAATAGTGCCTGGGAGATATAAATAGCGGTAAAGTGTGAGAAGGGTCAGTCAGACGTACGTGAAGCGTTGAGTAGTGCCGACGGAGAACAGTCAGACGTACGTGAAGCGTTGAGTAGTGCCGACGGAGAACAGTCAGACGTACGTGAAGCGTTGAGTAGTGCCGACGGAGAACAGTCAGACGTATGTGAAGGCTGAGTAGTCGTGCCGACGGAGACGGACAGACGATGTGGAGAGTTGTGCCGACGGAGAAGAGTTAGTTCTTTGTGTTACGAATTCGGAGTCGTGCTGTTGGAGAATCGGTAAAGACTTTCTTGCTGTTGCAACGAGTGTACAAGTTACTGTTTACGGAAATAAAAGTGTTTCTTTATCTCGACTACATCTGTCTTCTTTACTTCACACCCACCACAAAAGTCACACTGGTGTCAGAAGTGGGATCCGTCGAATTGCTTCTAGTTTCATTACATCGTCAGAAGTTGCAACGTTAGAACCAAGATCGAGGGAGATTCGGAAACCAGGATGATGGCAATGATGAAAGAATTATTTGCCAAAATGGAAACGTCATACGACAACCTCGTTGCCAAAATGGAAACGTCATACGACAACCTCGCTGCCGAGCTGAAAGAAGAAATAAAGACGAGAAACAACCTCGTTGCCGAGCTGAAAGAGATGAAGACGGAGCTATCGGCGAAAATTGACGGCGAACTGATTGGCGTGAGGGAAGACGTGGAAGAACTCGGCGAAAAGGTGGTAGACCTCTGCCAGCACGTGGACGTCGTGGAGGACGACGGGGAACGTCTTGGCGCCCTGGTAGTAAGAGTTGACGAGAGCGTCAAAGTACTGGATGCCAGGGGCAGACGGAATAGCGCGGAGCCGGAGAGGGAGCACCTAGTGGCCGAGGCGACAGTCGCGCCCGTTTCAGATGATATGAGGGAAGACGTGGAACAACTCGGCGAACTGATTGGCGTGAGGGAAGACGTGGAACAACTCGGCGAACTGATTGGCGTGACGGAAGACGTGGAACAACTCGGCGAACTGATTGGCGTGACGGAAGACGTGGAACAACTCGGCGAACTGATTGGCGTGACGGAAGACGTGGAACAACTCGGCGAACTGGTTGGCATGACGGAAGACGTGGAACAACTCGGCGAACTGGTTGGCATGACGGAAGACGTCGAACAACTCGGCGAACTGATTGGCGTGACCGAAGACGTCGAACAACTCGGCGAACTGATTGGCGTGACGGAAGACGTCGAACAACTCGGCGAACTGATTGGCGTGACGGAAGACGAACAACTCGGCGAAAAGGTGGAAGACCTCTGCCAGCATGTGGACGTCGTGGAGGACGACTGGGAACGTCTTGGCGCCCTGGTAGTAAGAGTTGACGAGAGCGTCAAAGTACTGGATGCCAGGGGCAGACGGAATAGCGCGGACCCGGGGAGGGAGCACCTAGTGGCCGAGGCGACAGTTGCGCCCGTTTCAGATAACGAAAATGTACGTCTCGGGGAAGACAAAGGGGCAGTTCAGGGACGTCGTCGGGGATCCTCTGGAGGAGTGTGTCGAGTACGTAACCAACCAGGATACGACGTGGAGGACGATCAGCAGGGAAGCGCACCAGCAAACGAGCATCACGCGAGAACCGACTTGGCATGTGACATGGGGGGACCGTCGGAGCCATCCAATCACCTGACGCATAGTGCCGTGAACGGAAGAAGGGTGGACATCATCGTGGACGGCAGGATACAGGAGAGGCCGTGCCGAGCACGAGTGAACACGAGTGCAGCGGTGGACGCGACTCGCGCGGATGTGGTGGGGTTTGTTGCCGGACCCATCGGAAGCAAGGTGGCTGCGAAGGTGCGCCAGAGAGGTCGGCGGACACGGTACCCAATGAGCCGTTTCCAAGTGCGCAGGATGGCCCGTCAACACACCAGGAAGAAGGGCAACTGGACGAGGGCCCGCCAAGACCGGCGGTACTGTTGCAGAATTTCGAAGCAGGATGGCATACGTCGTCCTACCCGGACCAAGGGACACTATCCAACAGCGATACCTAGGATCGTGCCTCCTGGAGAAGAGGTTCGATGGGTTAGTCCACCGGGGCGCAAGGGAGATGCCGCAGTGATAGTGCTGGTCGGGACGACCAGCTCTGAGGAGGGAGCAGTGTCACCGCGCCCGCCGTATCTAATTGCCGACAACCGCAGTGTCACCCATCGCATTATTGTCGGCACTACCGCAAAGGAGCCGAAGGAAAGAGACGGAGAATGGCCGCATTGTTGGGGCGCTTGCCGAAAGAGAGAAAGTGATAGAGGCTTCTAGAACTGTCTGCTTTGTGTTTCACCGCTAAATAAGTGAACGTTCCGGAAGCTTCCAGAATAGTGCCTGGGAGATATAAATAGCGGTAAAGTGTGAGAAGGGTCAGTCAGACGTACGTGAAGCGTTGAGTAGTGCCGACGGAGAACAGTCAGACGTACGTGAAGCGTTGAGTAGTGCCGACGGAGAACAGTCAGACGTACGTGAAGCGTTGAGTAGTGCCGACGGAGAACAGTCAGACGTATGTGAAGGCTGAGTAGTCGTGCCGACGGAGACGGACAGACGATGTGGAGAGTTGTGCCGACGGAGAAGAGTTAGTTCTTTGTGTTACGAATTCGGAGTCGTGCTGTTGGAGAATCGGTAAAGACTTTCTTGCTGTTGCAACGAGTGTACAAGTTACTGTTTACGGAAATAAAAGTGTTTCTTTATCTCGACTACATCTGTCTTCTTTACTTCACACCCCACACCAAAAGTCACAATATGGAAATAATGTCCTTAAACATAGAAGGACATAGACATAGGTTAATGTCACCATATGAATCGTCCTAGTCCAGAACAAACTATTCTCGAGGAAAATGTTTCCTTTATCGTCACTTGTACTTTTGATATTAACTGAGTTACTTTTATAAACTAATTTCTCAAATTTACATTATAGCGCAGAGGTGGAACAGAATATTTGTAATCGGGATAAAACGTTATTTACATCGTTACTATTAGTTCCCCATTATTTTAATTATCTACCTAATATAGCCAAAGACAAGGCGCACAGTTGCTACCTCGGCTTAGTGGGCATCCAGCAAACTATGCCTCATTTCACTAACTTTTTATCATAGTCAAATCACTTTGAACAGGTGCTGCTGGTTTAATAACAATAATAATAACAACAACGACGATGATGATGATTAATAATAATAATAATAATAATAATAATAATAATAATAATAATAATAATAATAATAATAATAATAATAATAATAATAATAATAATAATAATAATAATAATAATAATAATAAACGGAATGGACTGAGCACGCCAAATAGCGCGCCTCCCGCGGCGATGTCCGTAACGAATGCAGACAGTAAATTATTTCAGTTGGTTCCACGTTTATGTATTGCAGAGATTTGTCTTGTTGCAGCTTGCGCAAGAATTTCTCTCGACAGTGATTTCACAGCTCCAGCTGTTCCCATAGCGTTTAACACTTGTGTAAAATGCTCGCCAATGTAAAGCCAGCAAAGATTTGCATCAAGATTTACAGCTTATGTCATAAAACTTGTCTTCAGGTCATCCAGAAGGCAACCCAAAGCAACGTGCCTGCTGCTACTTCAGCTTCCATGTTCAGTCGACTTTTATCAGCTGTCAGCCACTAACGTACTCCAGTAGCAGACGGGTATTTCGGATAGGACAAATAGAACGGTCCCTCGAAGTGACAAACTTCTGCACATACCACCGAATAGTAGTCATAACATCAGAGAAAACTTAGCTGTATTGGCAACTTTGGGCACGCAGCATCCCGAGCTGCAGAACTGTAAACATACAATGACAGCACGGTAACTGTCAAAACAGACTAAATTACAAATCTATAATGCAGTAATAAAACCAATATTTATGCATGGATAATGTGGGTTATGACAGAAGAAATAAAACTAGTACGAAAGATGGGAAAAGAAAACACCGACGAAGATTTATGGACCAGTAAAAGAAAAAGATGGATGGAGAATAAGAATAAATAATGATATATGTATATAAACTGTGGAAGAGACCTAATATTGTAACGCAGGTAAAAACTAAAAGAATAGAATGGGCTGGACATGTAATTAGAACAGAAGGTGATACAACGATCAAAACGATTTTTGAAGGATACCTACCCGGGAAGGGGAAAATATACAGGAATGAGTTGTCATTGATAGGGAGGCACTAGCTCAACTTTAAGAGATGTATGCCAGTGGGAAGAACTCTCCAGAACTTAGGCAGTACTGCAATCTACATTTGACACTTAGGCACATTTAACTGCTCAGTTCCTCATTTATATGCATGTCTCCTTAAGAAACTGAATCAACTGATGCATAGTACGCGCGCTTCCTGGGGAAACCTTATCTTCTGTGGAAAGAAATCCATAGACGTTATGGAGAGATTATGGCAACCATTTAATTGATTGCTTTCCTCCTAAGCACTTATTTCGAATTTTTAGTTATTCAAAATAAACTGTTTTATGCATATATGCATCTTTTGTGCAGTCACTCTCTCTCTCTCTCTCTCTCTCTCTCTCTCTCTCTCTCTCTCTCCTATGGTTTACCAAATTACGAAATTGCTCCCGAAGAGGACCTTAAGGCTTTTCGTTTTACGATATACATTTTATCTGGTATATTATAGTATTTATACAAAATCAAATTCAATTTGGAGAAAATAAACAATTGACAAACGGTGCATATAAGGGTAGTTTGGGTTGGAGACTTTCTTGAAAATCGTTGTCATGTCTTTGGAAAATGCCAAGTTTGGTGTTTATTTACGTTTGGTGTTTGGGCTGTGCTGTTCACAGACACGCGGGCCTTTTGCTAAAAGTACTTTTTTTTATTCAGGGGGTCTCAAAACATATATTTCCATTAAAATACCGACATGGAATTTGAGTGGCATGCAATACTTTCTTATTCACTTAGTACCTGGCAGGTAAAGTTGAAATTAAGCACTTTTATAAACTTAGTGCAAAGACAGGGCAATTATTGTCTGCATCTTTGTAAACTGATATCCCTATAACGTAGTTTCAGAGCTATTTTCACGTACATAATTTAATTTCCATATGATGTGCAGCTGTGTTGCTGAACTACTCATTAAATTTAATCCTAAGCTTACATGTGCGATTTTGTTATTTTTTGCCACCAGTTTTTCCTCTTGCTGGACGCTACCATGAGGTCATCCCATAAAACACTGTTTAATTTAGCAGCGGATATAAATCTTTAGGTGCCAAATTTAGCTACAATATTAATGTTCAAGATACCATCACGTTCTTCACAACATTATTAATTCACAGAATTAATTCTCCCTGCAATGCAAACGTGTCATGTTCAAGGATAATGCCTTCGTTAAGTTTCGCCTGAAAAGGTACGGAAGCAAAATAAACGGCCATCTCAATTGCAATATTTGCGCCGTAGGTAAAATCAAAACTTGCTATCATAAATTAAGCACGCAAGCAATCTGTTAACAATATTACCGGGCCAATAAAGCTGTTTAAGCTTTGCACTATGTCACGAGCTCCCCCACAGAGGGCAGGCAGCACGCATATCGTCCAAAATAGAATATTAACCTGATTTATAGCCCTTGTGTTTGCTGGGATCACAAAGCCATCTAGTGGAGGGTAACGTGCCATCATGAAGTACCAACATGAGGGTAATGAAGCAAACAACCCCTTTAATTACACGGCTTCAGTGATATCCACCCATTTAGTGCCTGGTACTTGGCCTACAATCATGCAAACATGAAACAACCCTTAGCTAGAGGTAACAAGAACTCAAGTTCGGTGATTCCAATGCCTTCCTGTAATAACTAATTCAAATAAAGCTCCAGGAACTCGAATCTGAAAGTATTTTCAAAAAGCGACACAACACACTATAGCTCTCTCCAATTAATTACTCGGAAACATCCGGTTGTTGATAACAACAAGACAAACTTATCGCCATTATCCTTAGCACTTGTCTTGTATAAATTGAAATACATGCAAGTTATCGTTTTATGAAACTTTAATCTGAAACATTAAAATTCTGTGCTTGAAGAGCCAGTATTCAAAATCCAAAGCGTAAGAACTCTCCTGGACATGCCTGCATGATGATTTGGAATGTTTTATGAACCAAAATATAAAACATCTGATGTGCTGCACTCACATGACGTTCTTTACTTTTGTACTAACCATTGTTACAAACTCTTATTCCCCTATCTTCATGTTAGTCGAGACAAACATTTGTAGAAAGCATCTTATTGCTAATTTTCTTCTAAGTGTAAGGGGAATATGGTACAGTAGGCTTTGAACGAGTCAAACTTTCTAAAGCTGGTTGCTGTATGAAGGCTTTGAAATTCCATTCTCTTTGCAAGGCCAAGGGATAAAAGATAAATAAGGACCTTCCATTTGAGAAAAGTGTAAGCATTGCAATACTCACACAAATGACAAGGAATATCTCCGAAATGGTTCACTCCACAAAAATGCATTTGGGCATAATTTGTGTGTTTAACAAGATCTACATTTTTGTTTAGTAAGATTTGGTCTATCTCTTACGGTTTACCAATTATGCAAAAGTCATCAAGAGTAAACAGGACTACGTGGGCTATAGCCCGAAAATTCAAAATATACATTTCATTTGTCATAAAAATATCTTAAACATATGACATTTTAATCAAGATCGTTATAGCCATTTTTGAGAAAATCGAAATTTTCGAAAAGTTTTCCATGTAAAGCGTAGTTTAGGGTGGAGGAATTTCGCTGAGTACTGCTGACGAAACATTTTGCTTATCTCTATACGCGGTTATTCTCTCTTGACGACTCTATTGATAAGAAATATAGACATATTTCTAAAAACTATCTCCTGCAGAAACTCATTGTCGTTATTGATTTTTGACCGTATGATTTCAGTTCCTTTGGCATTTGTTTCAGACACATTTAACTGAGTGCATTATTGCTTCTAGTGACACAGAGGATGTGCTTTGACAGTTCCGCTATGACTGAATTCATTGTACACAACTGCAAGTTTATACATTTTGCAAGTGTATTTGATCAATGGAGCCTCGTTATTTCATATACCTCTGTATATACCAAGTGAATGCAGTGCATTATAGAGTTGCGTGTGCATGTTTAGGTATTTTCTAATCTTATCATCACTCAATTTTGTGTCAAGATAAGTATGAATTTCCATGTAAGAGTGATATCACCCGAGCAGGAGTTTGCTGCCCGATTTGTCCCACTGTCTAGCCACCAAGTATCTCGGTATGACGCATCATGACTGCGTTGATGAAATTAACTTGTAGAGCCAATGAGTTCATCAGACACAAATTTCTCGCCCGCAAAACCTTTCGCCCACAGAGTTTCGTTATAATTAAGACAACACTTAGTTTTCTACAAGTGGCGCAGAAATTAAAGGCCGCCTTTTGGATGGTACACGAGGCAAAGGTCACCAGTTTTGGCTGAATTCTTTGAAAGAACCTGTTGGTGACGTCATCGCCCTGAATGTGACTTCTCTACACGTGCTAACACACACGCCCACACTAAACAGTGTTGTCTGTGTTGTTTTGACTCCTACCATGTGCAAGAAACGTGCTTCACAAAGCAGCACCCTATTTCACCAAAATGAAGAAGTCCTGTGATTCTGTAAAGAAACAAGGATTCCTTTTTCCTGCAGCCGTTACGAACAAATACAAACGACAGTTATGTGGATTACCTTAGACCATTTCTGTACTAATTTAGTGTCTCGCAAAGCGCACAGAGATCTATAAATTCTAACCTCAGCAAACCTCAATAATATAACATTAAAATGCATAACTTATGATTAAAATATAATTAACATGTACTGCGCCATAAAAATGCCTACTTGCTCAAACTCTAGTTATGTTTACCCCAGCTTATCCAATCAGTACATATATTTCAATCTATTTTTCTAAGAAACCAGACACTCTCTTTAGCTGAACTTCATTATGAACAATTTTTAATCACCAACTATGTTCAATCACTCCAATCACTCCCTCAATTTGAGCATATGCCTGAATAAACATTTCTCAAATCCTTTAACCTCCAAATCCTCATGCCTTTTCTCTCCTATCTACTTCAATTCTAGTGGGCACTTTCTTGTTGCTTAATTAAGTAGGCTAGCACTTGTTTATCCAAATCTTGGAATACTCCTGCAAAAATCAGCTCCCATATCCTCCTTTGATAACTATACATCACCGAATACCAGCATCACTACTGCACACAATTACCTCCTTGCTGCTCTTGGAATAAGTTAGTCAAATTAAACAATAACCTTAGACATAAGGTCATTTCTTAACATCTTTAAGAAATGACCACAACGAAGAGTGAGCTCGATTATACTTTCTATCAGTGTCGGCATGTATACGCATTCTTTTATAACAGTCTATGTGTATAAGATTCCTATAAATCCCAAATTCTATTTTATTATTAAATCTTTCTGAGATGAAACAACAGCAAATATCAACGATTTTAATTGGTCGACGGCAGAGAGTTTCGAATCCTCTGATAAAATATGCTACTAATTGGTGTTATTCTTTGCATTTTACTTTAACCATGTCTAACTGTAATTCTACACAACTTGGCTGCAGAAATTGAACACATCAGCACATTGTTCGAATGTATCCTTAATATTTCCTGAACAATTACAACACAGGTTTCTGTTCAAGCCTTAAACTCTTAACACGTGAATATTTATTTAGAGATCGAAACCTGTCAATAGCATTACGCGATACTTAGGCTCGCGACTGTACTATCTTTCACAAAAGTAAATACCCACCTTCAGGTAAACCTGCGCGAAGGGTCACCTAATTCTCAGGCGTGCTTGCATAGATGGCATGAGAATTAAAATAGTCAAGTGCTTCCCTTGCTGTCCAAAGGACGTGACAGCCATGTCCCCTCTTAGCTCACTCACCTCACAGTTTTAAAAAGCAATATTTCAGCAATCCTACATCAACGGGCAAACATTACAAATTTATCTTCAGTGCACCTGCAGAAAATGTGTTCTTATGGTGTTTTATTAAACTGTGGACTAGAACTAAAATGATTCCAGTGTTGGGTGCTACACTTAGAGACGTGAGTTTAATCAGCGAGACTAAGTTCGTGTGTTGCCCATAGCGCAAGTGGCTAAGGCGTGTTCGTTCAAATCGACAGTGGTGGGCTAACAGTTCGAATTCCACTGAACATTATTTTATTTCCCTTTTCCTTGTTTCTTTCTTAACGGGAACATCATTATTTATATAATCCGTGTAAAATATAACAATATACAAACTAATGGAATTTAGTTCTTTACATATTTTTATTTCGCATAGCGTCGTAACTTTCCCGCCGTCCTATGAATGCTGCAGTACGATTGCAATTTTAAAACTGAATGCTTTTTAAGATATTAATTGCAATTGCTGAAAATAAATGAGGGAACACGCCTACCTCAACTGTCAATCATGCCTCCCGAAATTAATATTTCCCTTTAAATATTCACATTCAAAGGCATCTCTATAAATTTCGTAGACTATCACCATATTAAAACATATAAGCCCGTAATACTGTAAAACAGGTTTTAATGGCCGTAAAATACGTTGTTACAAGATGTGGATGTCAGGGGATAATGTAATTACGGATACATTAAACAGAACAGAATGCATTTGTAGATTACTCCAGCGGAAGTAACCTTTGCACCTAGCGAGGTTGTCATGACGTTTATTTCCAAGCACTACACAATGTTGCCATGTCCCCATCAACTAAACTCAATTTCTAGCAGTGTGCCTTCATCCGATTCTCCATTCCAGATAAAAAGCTGTAGAGAATTAAGCAGGTTTGTGAATTTTGTATTTCAGAAAATAAATATGCGAAAGGCGGGGATCGAATCCCCGGCAGCTAGAAGTTCTGAATTCCACGGTCAGCGCCTAGACCTCTCGGCCATTCTTCACTTGAGCATTCATGCTGTTAATGTTGTTGCCACTAGCTGGGCAGCTAATTTCAGTGCAAGGATTGCTGAAATATTGCTTTTTAAAACTGTGAGGTGAGTGAGCTAAGGGGTGACATGGCTGTCACGCCCTTTGGACAGCAAGGGAAGCACTTGACTAATTTAATTCTCATGAATTAGGTGACCCCTCGCGCAAGTTTAGCTGAAGGTGGGTATTTACTTTTGTGAAAGATAGTACCAGAAGATCGCACGAAAAATAGTGGTGCATGTCATAATAGCATTGTGGCTTTTATGGATGAATCAAATCTTTTCTGAAGTAGACGGCATGGCATCCATTTTCTTGCGCAGCCTAGGAAACAGAAGAATAGCCATTACTTTGGTACATCTTACTCCTGACAACACAGACCTTTCTCCGAATATTGCACTACTAACTGTGTAAACTTAAGAGTGGCGGAAAAAGTGCAGTATGTAAAGAAACGACTTGAAGATAAGGAAGAGAAGGAAGAAGATGAAGATGAAGAAGAAGAAATATTTTCGCCATGAAGAGCGGGCGCCGGCTAGAAGCGACGGGACACGTGAAGGAATGTTGCCTCCCGGCCTAGCACCAGAATTAGCGACACAGGCAATTTAACACAACCAGTATCCACTTTTTCTTTACGTTTCTCCTTGGTTTTTATCATCCCAATCGTGGCAATGGCAAACCATCACCCCTCTTATTGCACACTATGAAGTGGAAATTCCCTCCTTCCGCGCACCGCCATTTTTCTCCTTCCTTTTGTTTCTATACAAAATGCCTGGTAAATTAGTTGACGTATACACTTTCAGAATAGTGCCTATATGTTCTTTGGTACCAAACTTAAGGAAATTGTTGTCTTATTGCAGTAAAAGCTTCTTGCTGTAATTTTACGACCAGTTTTGAGTTTATACCTATCAACATTAAAATTCCACAGTACAGGTGAAGCCTTAAAAGTCGGGCGAGATGGCGCCGCGGCAGTCTGCGGATTCGAACCTTTGACCCATAGGTTTTTGAAAATGCTCTCTGTAAACTTTCGTCCTCCGGATCCGACTGTACGAGGTGCTACCGGGCAATTTCAATCACTAAACCTAGGGACCCTGCCCTCTGCTGTAGTGTCTCCCTGTCTCCTCTCACCTCAATCCTCCCTCCTGGGAGGCGCCCTATAACGGGAATAGAAACAAAAGATATTCCATAGGCCGAGGTCCTATGTCTCCCTTTCGAATCTTGTCATATCTCACACTTATACTCCTAAAAACTTAAGTTTCACAAATACAATGCATTTGCACTAGTTTCCAGATATTTCCATTGTTTTCCTCCTTTTTATTTCATTTTCTGGCGATATTTTGACTGTTGGTTCATTGTTGTTATATGTAAATTTGGTGCAAGTTTTAGTCACTTCCAAGATAATCAGCAAATGATTGAAGGCCATATAGATATTATTGTTTCTTACTTTATCGTAATACGTTCAACATTTTGATAGCGATATTTCGCGAAAGTGTGTGTTCTGAAATCTCTTGAGCCCTAAGAAATTAATTTATGATGCTATATTCGTGTGCGTATGAGGGAGGGTGGCAGGGTGAGAGAGATTAGCATAACTCCGTAACAAAAGGTCGAATAATAGACAATATTTAAGCATACCATGTCAAGATTTTTAATAACCCCCTTAAATTACAGTTTACATGGAAAGTGTTCCGTTATTTTTCATTGTTATACAAATGACATGATTTTGGTAAAAATATATTGGAGATATATGGCAAAGTAAATGTCTTAAGTAAACTAGGAAATAATAGACAAAACGTTGATAGGAAAAATATAGACAGAGACAGACTATATATTTTGAAGCGTTATGCATTTTCGAAATATTACAAATCCCCAGATGTAATAATGGGTCATTTCATGGACCAATCCCTCCCCCGCCTGTTAAAGTGCTCCTTACCCAGCCTGAACATTTGATTGCTGTTTCCACAACCTTCGCTACCTGTATAACAAAGGAGTTATTGTTTAATCTGAAATCCTTCCTAAGTAAAAGCGTGTCGTGAATGACATGAAAACTACCTACCCCACGGTGCAACAGCCCTATCCGGGCCAAGGCCTACCGCCCAGCCGCTGCGTCCCCCACCTCTGCTCACTACAGGCGTCATTGATGAGGTGCAGTACTGGAGGGTGATCCAACATTTAACAATAAAATATTTCAATACTATTCTGGTGTTTGTTGCAGAATAAAAACCAAACTTCATGCATTTACAGTCACTTCCGTCATCAATCACGCGTACCTACACTAGAGGCCTGCACGAACCGACATTCTTAGGTTCAGCCCGGCCCGGCCCGGCCCGGACTCAACCAAGCCCGAGCCCGGCCCGAGCCCGAGAAGAGGTTATAGTGCCCGGGCCCGAGCCCGGCCCGGCCCGATTATTTAATTTTACTATGATTATGCCATTATTATAATAATTGTTATTATCATCACTGTTATTTGTAACCTTTCCGCAAAATAATCATATAGAATTCCTAGTAATGGAATGCTGTGATAATTGTGCTATCCTCGGAAAAATATATAATACATTATTTTGTTTCTCTTAATTTTCAAACCCGGGCCCGGCCCGAGCCCGACAAACATTTTCCAAATTAGGCCCGAACCCGGCCCGCGGGCCGGGCCGGGTCTAAGCCCGAGGGCTCGGCCCGAGCCCGTGCAGACCTCTACACACACCGACAATTTAACATAGGCCTGTCTCATTTTTACCATAGGCACATCTGACTGTAGTCGCTAGCTTTTTAACTACCGATGTTCAGCTTGAATGAAAGTTGTGCGAGTGTATTGCTTCAAGTATTTTTAAACTGGTGCTCTACTTATAAGCCCCCCCCCCCCACCACTCTCTGAAGAAACTAATTAACAAGTGATATAGCATTAGGGCTACCAGATTGTTTTATTGAAACGTAGGCCATTTGACAAACATGTAGGACACAATGGTAAAAAACGTAGGACATTGTCGACAATGCAAAAATGATGTAAATTTATACTTTAAATGCTATTTGTATGTATCCATAGGCATATAAAGTTACATTTTCTTAAAATTCTGAAACACATGGTGTTAAATGTGATCATCAACAGTCAGTTATACTTCTCTGAAGTAATCTGGTGCAAAACATTTAGTTAGGTTGATATATAATCAAGAAACTTCACAAAAACAATGTCTCTAACTGAATTAATAGATAATATTTTCGTTTCGTCTGCCCACTGTGTTCTTATTAATGAAAATACTCTTTCAACATTAGCATTGTGTTGCTTTACCTCGGCAGAATACGAATCTTTTGCCTCGGAGTGCAAATGCTGCGTTGCCAACCTCTCGTTCAATGTCACTATAAAAACAAAATATGTAGCCGGTGTATCCATGTTGTCACAGTGAGTTGCAGTTGCAGCTAATAACCAATTAATCATTTATATTTTCCCAGTTTCCAGTTAATTTTCTAACGACCACTGCTTGTTTCTGAAAATGTAGGATATTAGAGAATTTTCAAAAATTCTATCCGGACGCTGGAGAAATGGTGAAAATGTAGGGCATGTCCGGGAATTTCCGGCGTCTGATAACCCTATACAGCATAGTCTATGGACACTTAGGAAGGTCAGTAAGGCATTCAAAATGTAACAAAAAAAAAAAAAAAAAAAAAAAAAAAAAAAAAAAAAAAAAGTATAACAACAGGATCTTAAGGAGAAATAAACGATAGAATATGTGAGATATAAACAACGAAACAGATACGGACACATCAGGAGAATGTGACTGGAAAGCCTCATCAAGATCAGCCGAATCTGGGAATGTTCTGGTGACATTGCTTTGCTGAATGACAATTCTGACTCTTCATCTCAATAAATCATTAGCAAGGGGTCTCTATAAAGGAATTGGAAGTCAAAATTCATGATTTCGGTTGCCAATGGGATTAAATGATACTAAAATACATAAAACATGCAGTACCACCACTTAATCAATGCCGTTGGATTAGAAATGCTAAAACATTTATAAGCAAGTGAATGAAATAACCGAAAAGGAGCTTATTTGTCAAATATGAAACTGCAGTGAAGTAACTAAGTTGAGTATTCCAATATGACTGCCAAAACTTGCACTTTCAGCTTGATCAATTGAAAACATGGCCCCCTCTTACATAGGAAATTCTGTACAAGTCAGCTTTTCGTTCTTAAATATGTACTCGTAATCGACCCAATCACCATCTCTCACTCAGACTGTTTTGGTAATAACTACGTTTTTTTATTCCGGAGAACTTAGGGGGAATCTCAACACAAACATTTTAGTGGAATCTCATTTTTCTTCTTCCACAGACAAAGTGTGCGAAAAAGTTACAGGAAAAGGAAAAACGAGACTAAAGGTCGAGATAAACAACATTAATAATAACAATAAAATAAAGGCGGTATATACCAAAAAGTAAGATATCATCATCATTACTATTATTATTATTATTATTATTATTATTATTATTATTATTATTATTATTATTATTATTATTATTATTATTATTATTATTATTATTATTACTATTACTATTACAATAATAACCAGTCCTGAGAGAGACTTCAAGACAGGTTCTGTTGCTCACGAAGTGCAATGTTTGATGATATCGCGGTCCCTTCCATTTAGCAAATGAGGCAACCAACACGAGACACGATTATCCGTTATCTGCAGTAATGAGGAAAAGCTTCTCCGGCCAAGGACGGAAATCCAACAACAGGATGTCCCGGTGCTTCACGGACATCACGAGCATAACTGATTTATGTTGTGACAACATCGTAATAATTAATTTCGGTCCAAATGTCTTAGGAGGAACTTGGCGGAGATCTCTCGCCGCAGTGGTAACGCTTCATCTTGCTTATCTACATGTTAATACCACCTCACATTTGCATAGCTACCAATATGAAAAAAGAAACTGAACATAAGTTCCTGATTTTCCTGATAGGTAGGCGAATGCTAAGGTGGTTTCGCACACCTTTCCGTATCCTTATGTTTCAGTTCCGCTTCTAAGTTTCGTGGCATGAGGCGGTACCGGAAGTTGATCTGCACGTTTGCTCCAAGGAAATAAAAAATAAAATAAAATAAAATCTGAATATTATACCCCGGCACCTTGACAACTATACCGGGGCATTTATTCAAATTTTCTATTTATTTAACCAAAATTATTTATATACAATCATCATTATAATTTATGTTTCAGAATTTCTAACTACAAAACAAAAGAAAACTACAACAAAAACATAAAAATTTCCTAAAGTTACTGGTTTCCAGCAAATCTAATTCTACTAACAAGAAAATAACTAAGACATCTACACTATTCTAAAAAAGAAAACATTAATTTAAATAAACCTAAATCTATGCCACTGGTTTCCAGCGACTGGACAACTGGTTAAAAAAACTTCCAGCTATCTTATAAGCAAAATACCATACTGGTAACCAGCACTATATATTAAAAATTTATTTACATTTATATAAATAAGTTCATTTACATCTTCCCCTGGCTGGACTCCTCCTTCTCCTGCAACAGCAAACTTCTCTCACACATTACTTCCGCCTCATTCCTCTTGCAGTCTCCAACGATAGTCGGCATATGCTTCTCCCTCTCTTCTTCTTGATCTTATCCTTCTTCTTTCTGCCCATTCTTGCTTACCCGTTAAGACTACAAAATATCTTCTTCTATTTACTTGATTTAAATCATTTCTCTCTATTTATTGTTCAATTTCTATCTGTTCTCTTTGTTGGCCTACTCCTCCTTCTTCTTCCATGCCTTCTATTGCTACGTTTCCTCTTCTCTGCCTGTCTCGTAATCTAGAAGATCTTCTTATCTCATCTATTTCAATTTGTTCATTTTCAATCCATTCTACCTCGATGTTTTCAGTTTCCCAAGCTTTTTTACTAACATAATTGGTTAAAAACTGTAGTTTTTCAATTAAATTTGGATTTCTAATTATATCATTTATATAGTATCCTCCTAATTGATGCCTTTCTTCTACATTCATAGTTTCATACCTTTCGCATTCAAAGATCGCATGCTCCGGGTTATCTTGTACTTGACAGATATTACATATATCAGAATTCGTTTTTTTTATTTTTTTCCAATATGTTTTATATGGTCCATGTCCAGTTATATAATGAATGAATCCTTTTGTTGGTTGAATGAAATTTAATTTTAATCTTTCTCTAATATTCTGGAAAAATCCATAAACTCTTCTACCTACAGCACATTCCGACCATTCATTTTGCCATTTATTTTTCAAAGCATTTTTTACTTCCCAAATTTTATCTGTTCTTACACCACTAATTTTATAAACTTTTTCTAAATTTCCTTTCTTTAGCCAGAATTTTGCTCCCTTTAATTTTACCAATAGATCAATGGGCCATATTGCTGTAGAGACTAACAGTGCCATTGTGGGTGTTGTATTTACTGCTCCTGTTAGCCTTAATAAGATCTTTCTTTGGGTTCTTCTTAGCAGCCTTTTAATTTGCACATTATCCATTCTTTCCGCCCAAACTGCTGCAGCATAAGTAATAATTGAGGCAAAGATTGTATTGTGATAAATTTGTATGGTCTGTAAGGGAAGTACAAAATTTAATTTTGTAATTCTTGCCAATTTTAACATTATTTTCTCAGATTTCTGCCTAATATAATCTGTATGTTTTCTGAAATTAAATTTTTCATCCAACATTATCCCCAAATATCTAACTTCTTTTACTCTTCGAATATTTTGATTATTAATTTTTATTGTTGGATCCCTTTTTAAGTTTCCTTTTAAGAGCAAAACTCCAAGGAAAGAGAATTCACCGTGGACACCAGAAAACAACTTGTCTTGTTTTTCTAGGAATTGTCGGGGACTTCAGTGCGTCTCTGTGTCTGTCTGCCTGAGCTCTGTAAACTTTCTGGGGGTGGCAGCTGCAATAGATCTCGCGTAGGTCGCGTATGTATACCACACTGCTAACCCCAAGGTCGTTATGGCAACGACTCGTGAATGGAAGATCTGCGCTTCAAATCCAACCGGGACGTTGTCCCTGACTGAAGTTATTTCCAGGCATTTTCAGTCCTTATTGCTGGCAAACGCCGCGAAGAAACCGAAAACTTAGGCCTGGAACCTTTCCTTCCCAAATTTTAATTCAATTCTTGTATCACCACTGCCCACCAGGTGCCTATGGAGTAAGATAGGGCGTTCAACACTACTTACATCGTCTGTTTGGCATTAAAATCATTACGTGTAGTGCAAATAGAAGACCAATAACCCACATCCCACTTCACGACTAAACAAATACAATGTGGGCACAAATGCAGGCCACTCACGGAGTTGCACTGACAACTGTATGTTTAGCAAGTGAAAAATGGGAGGTCACTGAGACTGAAGAGATAGTCAAATCTCTAATGCTTTCAAATTCCATACCTTTTACAGGATATCGCAAGAAATAAAACAATAGTGACTTACTCGTAACGAAAAATGAGTTTCCAGCTAAAGGAAGTCGCTTTCTTTCATAACTCTGTGTTTGCTATGAATGAGAAAAAGGCACAGAAATACTATTTTACAGAGGTGGGTTACTTTCCAAAAACAAACACGTGCAGCTATACAATGGATGGTGTATGATTATTTTTATATGTTTCAATTTACTGGTGAGATAGATGAATATTTATTTAGTATAATAAATACATTTGATTTCCAATCAAAAGATCCAACTCTCTAGAATAAATAATACAAATTATTGATCTAATAGATGAACACAGGAGATTTAAATGACAGTGAAAAGGTGCCTTGGGAGAATTTCTGAAGACAACTTCATCCTTTAAGAAGCCGCAAGATGTGCGTACGGCATTCTGCCACTCCTCCAGTGCCAACCTATTGTACTCTAGATGTATGTACCTTACAGCATCCATGTTAAATCATCATTCCTCTTTTGTCTCACTGTCGTTCTAACCCTTCGACGCCAATGGCCCCGATAAATTATTTCCCTCATTAATATTCACTTTAATTTTAAAATAATGGCTTAGCCAGAGATATGACGCGGCGAATCAAAACAAATTAAAATATTTTTCACATTTAACCCCTCCCTTGCCGCAGCGTTGCCTGGAACCGCGCCCAGTTTCCGAACTGTCGTTACCAGCTCGGCAGGTGAGCCTCCTCAGAAATATTTGCTTGGGTTATTGTTTTGTTTTGTTCTGAACTAGCGCCCCATACGCGGAATTAAAAAAAATAAAGAAAAAGAAAGCAACGCCTTGCGATCTTCTTCTATTGTTATCCCATGATGCGCGAAGTTGCCTTGGATACGTGCCACTGCAGCTGCAGACTCTTCCAAGAAAAGTATTTAAATGAATCGCAAACAAATGACTAACGCATTCATTAATTTTCAACCCTTAACCTCGCAATATGCAAGATTTGCGCAATTAGGTTTACAAATGACTTGATAAATCGTGGGTAAAGAACTACTGAAGTTTATGTAGTTGCCAAATGTAGCTATGTTGACAGTGCCACACCGCATGTATTCAGAATATCAGGTGCTTATACTGTAAATAGACCAGCTTAGAAAAGATATTTATCTAAAACCTCGATTCTAATGGTCGTCACCAGGAATTCGGGAGCTGTGTGAAGATTCTGTCCTTTTCATTGTTAAGTACTTTGGGTACACCGATTTATTTCACAGCATCTAAACTAAGAGAGGAAACAAATAAGCTAATTTATTTTGACCAAGCGAGACGGCATTGGCGGTAACGTGGGAGGCTCGTATTCGGGAGGTCCCGGGTTCGATTCCCGTTGGGCTATCACTATGTGGTTTCCCAGGGTCCGCCGGTACTGTTCTTACCGAACGGGATGGCTCTGGCGTATTCGGGAGGTCGCGGGTTCGATTACCGCGGCCGACCTTCCTAACCTTGGTTTTTTTCGGGGGGTTTTCCCCGGTCACTCTGGAAATATGGTGTTCGGCTGCGGGGAAGCGCTGTGGTCGGCTGTCACTTTGGGAAGCACAATGAGCCCATTGTTGTGTAATGCTGTGCACCACTTATGGTCCCTCCAACCAACTTCTACTAACGGTTACTTTGGAACAACTCCTAAAATTGAACTGTTCCAAAAAATAAATAACCATAAGTGCAATTATGCAGTTTCAAAGTAACATCTCTCCAACTTGACACTAAAGCAAAGGTTCAAGTATTCTATAACCAGTTCCTCATGTAAACGTTCTGATAATATAGTACAACAGTGCAACTATTTACGAGTATAAATTACTGTATCCGATGCCAGACGTTTTTAAAATAATACAACACACAATAGTGAAAAGAGTGTGTGCAATACATGGATGTGAAGTGGTAACAGAATCCCGGAAATAGAAAAGCTATTACTTGATAGTAATACACTTCCCACACGTCATCTACTTGTGCTGTCCTCCTGTTCTAAGCAGAGAGGTCAAGAAAAGTGTGTTCATTGAGGCAGAATAAGATGGAAACAAAACATTACAACACTAGCTGACGAGCGCCTGTGCTGGACTCGGGTCATAGCTCCTAATATTTCGCAACGAACCTAGGGGCGTTTGGCCGCTTGCCTCTTACCATCACCGTTATACGCGCGCGCGGACACGGAATCCCATGTTCCCAGGCAAGTTCAGGTGAAGCGACCTTGATGCCGCGACCTGCAGAATACCTAACTACTCCCATCTCAAGTTGTGACATTTTCAAATTACAATCCAAATGTACCAAAACTTGTAACTTTTACTTCTCGTGTTCAAGGCTGTTACTTTTAAAACAGACTAGTAGAATATCAAATGTTACCGTTACCTAGTCACGCTGAACGCAATTACAATAGCGCCATATTTAACTTCTATTCAGATAGTACTGAGATTTGCTATTTGAAAATCCGTCTGGAAAACAGCTCTTAAAACTGGACGTGGAACTTACGGTGCATTGGTTCTGTTGCCAAATAAAGGTAGCACTCGTAATACTTATGATGATTATTATAATAATAATAATAATAATAATAATAATAATAATAATAATAATAATAATAATAATAATAATAATAATAATAATAATAATAATAATAATAATAATAATAATAATAATAATAATAATAATAATAATAATAATAATAATAATAATATCATTATGGATTATGTATAGCTATTTTTTACTTTCTCTACAACGTATAGGGAAGTATTGTAATCGATAGAAAAATTCGATGACCAGATTTCACGGGAAATATTGTTTTGAGGCAACCTGAATCTGAAAAAAAGCATTTTTAGAAAAAGGTGTGCTTATGTATCTATCTCTTAACAACATAACTCAAAAACGAAAAGTCGGTTAAAAACCAAAGTTGGTATTTAAGTTCAATATCTTTCAAGGATGCGACACGAAGATTTTGAAGAAAATTCCTTCACCTTAAACTACCCTTTACATGGACAATTTTTCCAAAGTTTTGATTTTCTCGAAAATGGCTTCCATTTTTAATTAAAATGTCATATGTTTAAGATACTTATGGCAAATGAAATATATATTTTGCATTTTCTGACTGTAGTCCACGTAGTCCTTTTTACTCTGGATGACTTCTGTATAAGTGGTAAACCGTAAGAGATAGACCAAATCTTACTATACAAAAAATGTAGATCTTGTTAAAACATACAATTTATGTTCAAGTGAATTTTTTGTGGAGTGAACCATTTCGGAGACATTCCTTGTTATTTGTAAGTTTTGCAAAACATACTTTCCACAAATGGAACATCATTATTCATTTTTTATATCTTAGCCGTGCAAAGACAACGGAATTTCAAAGCCTTAAAAGACTTGACTATAGCTCAAAGCCTACTGTATTCCCACATTCCCCTTGTACCTACAAAAATGAGTAATAAGATAATTTCTACTAACGTTTATCTCTGTTAGCATTTTAAGAATAGTTAGTACAAGAGCAGAGAAAGTCACGTGGATGCAACACATTTGACTGTTTTTGCTATGCGTTCGAGACAAATGTTAGTTATTAATATTAACTAAGCATAATTAACGATAATATAATTAAAGAACACGCAATCCATATTTTATTATAATGCAAATGTACGAGACAAAATCTTGAATATGCATCTATTATCTGTAACATTAACACCACAAAGGTCAATTTAATAGAAAAGGGCAATAAAATATTTTAAAATATGTACTATTTAAAAAAAACTGGATATTACTTAACTCTTTACGAAAGAGCTTATTCAAAATTAATGGCTGAAGATAGTAAAAATAGTAGAAATACAACAAAATCTGTTGTAAACAATTTAGATTATTAATTTAGAACATCTTTTACTTAGAGTTAAGAAGAAATGGATCTTGTCGGTAAATTATATTGACGTATGTAGCCAAATTTGTTTGTTAATAATTATAAAATATAATGCACGAGCTCTAGCAATAATTGTAGAAAATCATTGAATTTATTCGTGGTCGACGAAGCGGCGTCTGGGAGGGTTTTCTCCGGGTGCTCCGGTTTCCCCCGCCAATCACTCCAATTGCTCCATCACCTTTCCAATCATACATTTCGTCTGCATTTCATATCATCCACATCTTCACTATCATACCTGGTGTTGATCACCCGCTTCTTCACTCAATCTGGTCCACAGGTTCCTGTGCTCCCCGACAGGCATCTGGCGCTAGCCACTGGCTTGTAAGTCCTACATAAGGGGAAGGTAATGAGATAAAGAAAAGAAGAGATTTAAGTATTTAATAGAGTAGTAAATTTATTAGGAATGAACGTCGAATTGTATAAGTGAAAAGACACATCATTCTGGTTAAATGAGAAGTACAATTCCCAGGATACATAGAAGCAGCTATTGCGGTGATAGATGTAAATGTTGGTAAGAAAGCAGAGGTAGCCGACAAACTATAAACGTGACCGAACAGCGAGTCAGATGTCGAGATAGAAAGTGACACATTTAACCAAGTAAACACAAACAGCTGGAGGGAAAATTTGGAGCATATCAACGGTGCGTAATTCTTACAAGTGGTCGAGTTTGATAGATTCGAAAGTAGATTTCGCTGTCGGTAGTGACAGATTTATTGTTCCCTGCTTGAGGTAATACCTTGCCCTGAGCTAATACATTAAGGCCGCTAATAAAACTCACTCACATACGCGACAGCTGTGTCAAGCAGCGGCGTGCAGTGCGCAGTTTATTATTCAAGCTCTTACTTCTGTCATCTCAGGCGACCATTAGCAAATTACTTGTTAACAATGCACTATATCACTAAAATTCTCTAATCATCTATCACTCTTAATTCAGAACAAAAATACAACATAAACATCATAAAAATGCTCATCTGTTGCATTCACATGACTTTCTTCTGCATTGTATTCTTATTAAAACTTACTCAGAGAATACTTATAACATAAACTTTCCTAAAGCATTTCTTTGTAGGTATATAAATAGGCTAAAAAGATAGTGATCGATTTTTAAAAAGCGGATGGCTTTGAAATACCATGCTCTTGTATGATCACGAGAGAAAACGAACCAATTCCAAAAAGGAACTATAATTATTTGAAAATTCAAATCAATAACAAAGAATATCTGGAAAATGGCTAACGTCATTATAACAAGATTTGTCTGCCTTGCGACTTACTGATTATACAGAAGTAAACAGAAAGAACAGCACTTCATAGGCTGTTCTCAGAAGACAACAATAAAAACCTTATTTATCGTGAAAGTATCTTAAAAATATGACATTTTAATTAAAAATAACAAAACTTCTTGAATGTGGGGTTAGATAACGAACTTCTCGTTTTCAATTATGCTGTTTACATAAACACGGATATTTTCCTAAACATCGAACTCAAATGACCCCGTCGACGGGCCCTTAAACCCCACTCTCTCACTCCAACCTGTTCAGAACATAAAAAAGCAGAGGAGATGATAGTGAAACTTAACTTTTTCGTGGATGAAGGCTGTCATTGGCTGAAATTTGAAATTGTTATGCACATGATTGGTTGATTTCAACCAAGTCACGTATGATTGGAATATACATTTGATTTGCCACTTTATACGAAATAATTAGTTTTTTATACATACACAAATTGAGCTAATAATTACCGTATTGAATTTAAAATTGCAATAAATTTAACACACTTCAGTATTTTTATACCCCCTATTTTGTTGAGGGCGTAACTTGCGTTATGATTTTCCCCATCGGCGGCCCTGATCAAAGCCACACAGGACCGAACACCAACACAGCTATTCAACTGTTGATAAATTTGGTGCACATTCATTCTTGAAAGACAGTAAGTGTTTCGGCGTGTTCCTGTCTTTAAACAGATGACTGACGGACGGACGCACGCCGCTGCAAGGTGTTGGTGATCAGTCAGGTAATCATTGGCGCAGTTCTCAGGTCGAATTCCAATGAAGGTCATGCACAGTTATCGTCGCGGGAGCGGGAGCGGGGTGCCGGGAGAAGTTGGATACTGGTGCTGCAGGTTGGTCTGACCGTGCGGAACAGTTGGCCGACCCCACAGTTGTTGCATTTCCATATTCTGCATGGTAAACATCTCTTATTGCAACACGCAACCTCGAGCCACGGGGTCACTTCTTTTGTTTCACCGAGAAGTCGAGTCCGCGGCTGGACCGATAAAGTGTTACAGGTGAATATCTTAAATACTAGAAATCCAAACGCCAACAATTCCAAGTATTGGAGCAAGAGGCCTTCCAGATCGTGGCATGGAAAACATTTCAACGGGGTCCTTTATGGAGCACAAGGGGCCAAACTCAATATTTTAAATGGAACCATCATGCTTTTCTTCCATGTTTTGGTTCCCAACTTTAATTACATTTTTCTAACAAAAGAGTACCTACTTAGTTCAGGGTGGAGGAATTTTCTTCAAAATCTTCGTGTTGCATCCTTAAAAGATGTTAGGCTTAAATACCAAATTTGGTTTTTAACCGAGTTTATGTTTTGAGTTATGCTGCCCACAGTCTGACACACACACGCACGCACACACATACACACAGAGGACTTTTTTTGTAAAAATCCTTTTTGTTTATTCAAGGGGCCTCAAAACGTATATTTCCGGTAAATCTCGACATCGAATTTTTGGGTGGAATACAATACCTACTTCCGCTATTTATTAAATAAATACCAGAAGGATCCAAATGCAAATTCCAAATCATTAAATTCATAACTTTTTCAGAGGAAAAAGTCCCCAGTAAAACAGGATATGGCATACATATATCTTAATTGTGAGCTGAAGATAACTTTTACTTTTTTTGTGAAAGAAAACGTGACTGTCGTGCCTTGGATCTCACACGCTGATGATATAAAGTCAGGTTTAATTACCGCACCATTCAGAACCCTTAACAAAGAGTGTAATATTTTAGTGCACCGCGCCCATATCATCGAATGAATATCCCTACCTACCTACCTACTGCCGGCTATAAAGTTGAGTGGCTTCACGCCCTCAGTCTATTGTTTGTAACCATGTAAACGGTTACAAGGTTAAGTCACAACGTGTAATAGCTCTCATCTAATATATTGCTACACGTTGTCGTGTCCACCACAATTGTTATCTCTCTCTGTAACACCGACCTAATGATATTTTCACCTGTAAGGTGATATGTGATTTAATCTTCTCTCACCTTCCTAACGACTCGTATACCCGGAGTCTGGTGTATCAATGTGTCTGTCTGCACTTAGGATTTCAGGACGGAGCGTGATGCTTCACGCTGTAGCGGGAGGTCCAAGGTTCAAATCCCGTGGGGCGAGCTATATAACTTTCGTCGTTTCCCCTCACCTACTAAAGTATACAACGGATTGGATATTTAACGCCACGACCCAAATCTGCACCATAATTTTAAAACGACAGTAGTAAATCTGATGTGACTTTTTCTACTCTTGTACTAACTATTCTTACAAACTCTTATTCCTCTACCTTCTTCATGTTACTTGAGATAAACATTTGCAAAAATTATCTTATTTCTGATTTTATTACACGTACAAGGGGATGTAAGAATACAGTACGCTATGATCAATAGTAAAATCTTTTAAAGCTTTGAAATTCTGTTCTCTTTGCACGGCCAACAAATAAAGTGAATAACGACATTTCATTTGAGAAAAGTTAAAGTATTCCAAAACTGACACAAATAACAAAGAATATCTCCAAAATGGTTCACTCTACAAAAAATGCATTTGGATTGGACATAAGTTGTGTGTTTTAATATATCTATATTTTTTTGCATAGTAAGATTTGGTATATTTCTTACAATTTACCAGTTATGCAAAAGTCATCAAGGGTAAACAGGACTCCATGTGCAGAGACAATTCAAAGTATACATTTTATTTACCATAAAAATATCTTAAATACATAGCATTGTAATCAAAACCGTTAGAGCCTTTCTGAGAAAGTCTCTCTACAAGTGTAGATTGCCTAAATCATAAAATACTGACTTAAATTAAGTTGTTTGTATCCCCAAAATGGTTGAACAACGGGGTAAAACAAAAATAATTGAAAATAATGATTAATAACAATAAGAACAGAAATTCACTTAAAGCCACTTTAAGGGGTGGTATACAAATGATTCTTCAAGATTTGTATAGAGTATTTTAACAGCGTGAAGCTAACTTCCATACAAAGCTGCTTGTGGAAGGCAAATTGCTTGCAGAAATCCAGAAGCTATTTTGGGACTGTTCTACGATTGCCAATCATTAGCCCTACGACAATGAAAGTGTTGATTTTATATGTATCTTTAAAATATGGTATGGTAGGAGTGTATATTTTTTTCTTCCCTAATCTACCGAGGCTGTTTGTTCCAAACCACTTCAAATCGAACTGTGGGGTCAATAATGTAGCCTGTTTATTGGGACAATATCGAAACTGCCATCTGCCTGTCATAGAAGCAGAGGTACAGGACGAGTCCTGAAAGGCTGTCACCACACTTCGGGCCTGTCGGTCTGGGTGGCTTAGATGGTTAGGCACTGGCTTACAAATTCCAAGGTCGCTGGTCCAAACCCCGACCACACCGATTGTTTTTAAGTGTGACCCATGTGCCATGCAAAAGAACTCCTGTGGGATGAAATTCTGGCACACCAGCGGCGCTGATATGATCCTGGCAATCGACGGTGTCGTCAACAAACAAATATTTTACTCTCCGAGCCACAAGCTATCTCCTAACGGATCCGCCGTGATGAAAAACGAGGCAGAGCGAGAGAGACAGAGATTTCAAGATTGCCACCTGGACAAAATCTTGGTATGCGTGCAAAGTCAGTCACATAAGTAGGACGGTTAATCTACAATCAACACAACTATATGGCACTGTGTTGTTTTTATGGCGACAGTGGTACAATTTAACATCAGGATATTTTAGGAACACATTGTGATATTATTTCAAACGTATCAATACAATTTCTTTAAGCTCTAAATGCCTTACATTTCAATCCTCTACGTATAAGTAGACAGGCAAACATCTTAGAAAGTTCTCCATAATATATACTATGTTAATTTTTATGATTAGATCCAAATTTGTAATAAACCGATAACAACTCAAGTTCTTAGGCATAATATTTCAATTCTGTACCCGCAGTGTTCATCCAAAAAGCAACTTCTTAGAAGACAACTCACACCAACCACCCTCACTATTAACACATTTTATTAAACTTAAAAGGTGTCGACATATTTTCTTGAAACTCTTGTATACATAACAATTTCCTATCTGCCGCGATTCTTCAGTTGTTTCATACTCACATAAGGACTGAAAAAGCTAGGCTAATACACATGTGCTCCGCAATAGCAGATGCACTAAGATACCTCTCGAGAACTGACGGAGTAAGGATTTTTTTAGGGGGGGGGGTGCCCTAAGTGTTTAACGCCCGTTCTTACTACGTACAACACTACACGCGGTGATGCCGGTGGATGAAATGAGATAACTGATAAAGAAAACATGGGAGGGAAATATTCCAGGCTTAAGTTTGGGGTTAAACCTGGAAAAGAACTCAGTCAGCATGAACGGTCTTGGCGGGCTTTGAACAACGAACCTACCGTCCACGAGTCCAAGACCTCATGTTAGTGTTTAACTTTAGTTTTTATTTCAATGCTACGGTTCTCAGAATCCCGTTCCATATTGCGCGTGAGAGAGCGCTTAATTTTGTTCAGAGCCTCTTTATCAAGCTTAAGGTTCCTTTACGTGTGGTAAATATACAACATGGAAACACCGGATTTATTTCCCTTCCGAAGGAAGCCCCAAAAATGCATTGCCCTCCGCCGGGTTTGAACCCGCAACCTCGGGAACCGGAAACTAACATGTTACTCCTAAACCACGGAGGGTGACTCGTGTCTGTGTTGGTGTGAGTTACAGAGAAACTTATTTTCAAAACCGGACAAGTCCAGTTGTTATAGAAATTGAAATAATGACATCTAATACTAGGTATATGGAAAAGAGATTCATTCTAACTGCTGTTGAAGAACTCTTAAAATGCACGACAGTATCGTGAAAGTATGCAACACCGTATGTGTCCGAACTTTCATCAGTGTTTTCTCAAAAACTGGAAGGATAGGCAATTCCGGTTTTTAAACTGAACACCACAGTAGCTGTTATATTCTACAGTAAGTTCGGTTGTTTTTAGACTGGGAACAGTAATGAAAATTCTGATTTTCACTCGGAGCTCCTGATATGCAGGCAACTTCACTGCTTTCGCAGTGCTACGGGACAGTCTACTCTAAAGGCGAAAGCCGCAGAGAATGCGGCACAGTGCCCAAAGGTGTGGGACCCAATAAAGAGCGGGTACTGTTGCGCTCTACACCAGAAGCCAACTGAAATCATCCAACCCTTCAAGAAAACCATGACGAGAAGTGTGCATTTCGCCCGGTTTCAATACATTACATTAGGTTTCATAATCTGCGCCTACACTTGAGGGAGAACCTATGGCTTCCCTTTTCTTTATGAACTCTGAATCCCTAGGGAGCGTTCGGCTGCGAGATGGTTAGTGCAGCGAGCATCCAGTTGGGCGTTTGAGTAGAACAGTAGCAGAATTCTACTGGTTTGACATGAAATAAACAACATAACTTGCTTAAGCACGAATACTCTGTAGAAGATATAAACACCCATAGCGGTTAGAGTGCCTAAGTCACGTGAATCTGATACTATACTTCTTGCCTGTCTGCTCTTGCAATCGAAATGTATAAATTCCGAAGCTATAACAACTGTAACAATGAAAGATAGGGTTCTTTGTTCATAAAAGAAAAAAGCTGCATCGGCTGACAAAGTGCAATTCTGCCATCCCACATACATTTACAGAAAAAAATGTTATATTGCAGCGAAGTAAATCCACGGTGAAGAGCTAAACACCATAAAAGATTCTCTTTTGATTTTGATGTGGTATTATTTTAAATTAATTTCAAGTAACCTTTCCCCATTGATATCTATGTTTTCTCCAGGTAACAGGTACAAGGACTACCGAAATGAGATAGTTAACGACGTAGAATTCTGAGTTGCATCGACAAGCAGGTACAGAAGTGAAGCGATGTTTTCCGAATCACTAGCTCCTAGCCGCGAGGGGAAGCCTGGATGACTTATCTATTAGTTATGCCAGGTGGCCTCAAAGGTGGACTTGCCAGCTCATACCTGTCTACATAGAAGAAAGGCGTAATGTGTTTGTAAGTCCAAAGAGAACATCATTCCAGCATTTCTCTTACACTTGGTCATAGCAAATTAACCTCAGTGTAGCGATAACATTAACGTTATAAATCCAGACGGAACTCGCAGCGAGAATGGAAACAAAATATACGGCATTAGAGGAGCCATATCATTCTATAATGAAATTAAAATTTACACCGTTAAATAACTTTAATATACCATGTTTTTTTAAGCTATTCATGAAGACACACGCATGCGCGCTGTAAAATTTCCAAATTGTTTTTTTATTCAGCGAACATGCAATCTTATATTTAACTTGAAATTTCACATCGAAGTTTAAAACATTGAATGACTGTTTGTCGGAAATAGCAGGAAACAGAACTTCAAAGGAAAATGAAAGTTTAGGGTGACACAAATAATAGAACTACTGCAAATAGCAAGAGAAGTTTCAAAAGACTACGAGGCATCAACCTCTATAGTTTACGGCGTAGCTTCTCCCCCTCAGCTTTCTTGCCTATCAGCCTTTAAATCTGAAGAGGTTTATCTATTGTTGTTATTAGTGTTGTTATCATCAAGGAATACATCATATGCATTATTTTTGTATAAGAAATTATTTAAACATTTCTAAAACGCCGTTAATGTTGCCACAAAAAGCAATGTTACTTGTTTAAATCGATGCAGAAAGAATGTTTTTTAATAGAATAAAATTGATTGTTTAGCTTCTTGTTTGCTCCTCGCTGACCACAAATCAGAGAAGCACACACACTCTGATGAAGTCATCGCTGGGCCTGGAGGACCAGGCGTATGTAATTCATAAGAACATTTGTATCTTAAGTGTGTGTGTGTGTGTGTGTGTGTGTGTGTGTGTGTGTGTGTGTGTGTGTGTGTGTGTGTGTGTGTGTGTTAGATGTATTGATAATTTTAGCATCACATACTAATTTTATTATTTAACTAACTTAAAACTATTTTATAATTATTTTGTGTTAGTCTATATTTCGATAATTGCTAATTCACACTAGCCGCATGTATATAGTGAGTTGAACAGGGACTAGGACTTAAGAAGTTCATTGTCACTGCCGGGACTCTAGCCACTGGTCTTCGGTTCTCCATGCAGATGCTCATACCGCATGAGCTACCATGGCGAGACACCCGAGCTCACGTATGATCCAATTATCCCGGTAGGCCTTGAAGGACGACTCAATTATGAGATTTACCTCAAAGGCGACTTATAATGTTGCGTTACTGACTTTGAAGCTATGAAAAATACCTTGCTGTCAGAAAGCAAAATGGGAAAATGCGAAGCGTATATTGGTGGTCATATTTATACATAACGCTAACTGAAATGACGTGTTGCTCGTGGCTTGGCAGTTCATTTACTTGCCCCGTAGCCTTGCACTTCTTTGCAGGCATTTAAAAATATTACACTTATTAGAGTTCATTAGAACGTTCAAGACATTATACGGACAAACATGTACAAACTACCGAGAAAATAACGTGCAAAACCTTGTTGAACAACAGCAACAAATATCACAGTTTGTGATTATTTCTCATTAATGCAATTGACTTCCACGTTGTTGCATTCGGGCTACCTCGTCGCTATTTACAGAGAAAATCTCATGGGAAGAAATAATAGCAGTTTAAGTAACGTCGATCTAATCTTATTTATTCTCAGAACCAACACACACAAATCTAGAATCTGTTATCTATTACTTCGGATTGAAATAACGGCAATGTGCAGCCACAAAACAAAAGCCTATAGACTAATGATATCTTTGCAGTAAGAAAACTGTTGCACCTTACATCCCACGCCTACGCGGGCGTGGTGAGACAGAAATATCTGGCACGTTCAACTGTATCACGAACAAGCTATCGTTTTACGAGCTCTTTCTCTTCCTGTCACATTCATCAACTATTTAACAAACACATCCTGGTTCCTGTAGGTACCTTATGCTTAGCCAAGTTTCGCTTTACGGATCAATCCATCACGTGAGACGTGGCAGTCAGACGTTTTCCAACACATCAATAACATTTTCAAACATCACTAATGGTATTGCAATTCTTAACCATCTATTGCATGAATTATTTTGCTACAAATGCCACTCTTCTTCTAGTTCCTGAACCGGGTTAGGTATCTCCGGCACAGGTACTTTAAAGGAAGTAATTCGGATAGGCATGATTGTTAAAGGCCACACGAAATGGAATGGTCGTCCATTCAAATTAAAACGTCGTGAGTTTAATCCCTGCGACTGCAATCAAATGTGGCTGCAGCAAAGGATGGGGAGGGCCCACGTAAAATAACCAGTGAAATGGGACGCGTGGATGATGACAGAGTTACATTAGACTACAAATTAAATTGATACATTTATGATATGAATATGTACTAATACATTTTATTGTTAAATGCCAAAATATTGTAAAGATAATAAAAACTGTTACAATATTCTACACCTTTCAATAACCTCTTTGTTACCAAATGGCAACACAGTAATACACACATTACTCACGCCTCTGGGATATGGGGCTAAATAAAACAAATTATATCTGACATGAAAGTGTAACCCCGTGGCACAACAGCCCATCCGGGCCAAGACCTATCGCTCGGCCACTGCGTCCCCCACTTCTACCAACCACAGGCGTCATGAGTGGGGTGGGGTGGGACGTGGTCAGCGCCCCGATCCCTCCCCGCCGGTTATGCAGTCTTCTCGAACAGGAACTGCTACTTTTCAATCAAGTAGCTCCTCAATTAGCTCCTCTGGCACCTAACGAGGCTGAGTGCACCTCGCACCAGACCTCCCAGCGAGGGAAAAATCCCCACGCCAGTCCCCACCCGGGAATTGAACCTGGGTCCTCGGCGCGCGAGGCAGACGCTACAGAGACGGTCATATGTAACGTAGAATTCAGAAAATCAGAATTTAGTTCGTGTACAACGAATGAATCACAATTCAGTAATTTATTTTGATTATCAATTACTTTTACACTTATTCATATCTTCTGCGTGCAGATTTTCGAGACTGAAAAAGAATAGTTTACTCTTATCTGGCAAAATAAGACTTACTGACACTGCTTGATTGACTTGATGTATAACAGATGTATTAGAGGAATAGGAGGTATGAATGGAAAGTTTATCTCCATGCCTTTTCCGATACAATTTATTGTAAATTCCCGTTTAATCAGCTTCATTCCATACTACAATTAGGAAAGAAAGTATTCACACAAATCACATGAAACAGTTAAGTTTAAATGGTATAAATGTTCAATGTTTTTGAGAGATATTTTCAGTATTAATTTACGTGCCTTTAGCAGAGCAAATTTTATGTCATATCTGAAAATATTATTAAATTATCAAAATTTAGTTAATTTAACGTTGTTTCATTTGTTAGTGAAATGACATACAGAAGCAAAACTAGTATGAAATAATAAAACATAACTTTACATTGCGTAGTAGGCATGTCTTAGCGGTGTGCGTAAAGGCTACTGGTGGCGCTGTTATGTGAGAATGATGACCTGGAAGCAAGAGGTACTGTGGTGGGTGGTAACAGTGCAGAGATGCTGTCAAACATAATTCAACAAGCGTTCAGCACACAGGAACTGCATCTTCATTTAGATGTGGAATACTGAAGCCTGGACATCTGCAAACGTCGTGGGAGACAGTGGATATGTACTCGAGTCGAAAGAAGTCGACAACCCCTGCTAGTGGAGAACTTCAAGTGCCACAAACCACTGAACATAGTTTAAAGCAATGCAGCTTTGGTGCAGTGGAGCAGATAATGGAGGATATGTCAGGAAGTGGAACATCATAGTTTAGACACCTGCCGTGATAACCAAGGCTCATACCCAACATTGTAATGCTCATGCAAATTTATAAATGTGTTCTATTATTTCACACAACTTTTGTTTTAAACGCCATTCTATTAACAAATAGTATAACTTTACTCTTGCACCATGACTTCTGGATAACTCTGTATTGTTCTTTATTGGTATATACTAAAATGTGAAATGTTTCCTCCATTACCTTAGGCTAGAATTTTCAAGGTGGTGCCAACTTATACAACTTCAGTTTTCATAAATAACACTTCCTTTATTAGTGCTATCCATCTAAAAGTATTTGTTGCACTCTTGGTATTAGGTACAAGATCACCGAGCCCTCCTCTGTGGTATTGGGGTAGCGTGTCTGTCTCACATTCAATAGGTCCCGAGTTACCTGGATAAGGGCTTTTTTTTTGGGGGGGGGGCATCTTGCCTTATCGTGGAAGATAAATGTTGGGTAACTCTAAGCAAAGTTAATTTGTATTTGTAAATATACATTACGTTAGGCTTATAGCTTATCCCTGTTTTGTGTTTTATACCCGTGTATGTTTCCATTGACATGTTCAATGTTCACGGGCCTCTATGGCTACTTTGAACTCACTGAACGCAATCCAAACTAGTCTTATCGAATCTAATGTCTTCTTGTTTAACTTAAACTGACTAGGTAAGTAATAACATTTCTGTCGTGAAACTGCTGGTTCAATGATTTTTCTATCACTTTCTCAGGACGCGCTAATTCTCGCTGATCTGCATACACCACCAAGTCCATAATCAATGCAGGAACCTACGCAAGACGCAGCAGTCTTCTGCAGACACACGTCGATGATAACCAACTCAAGATCGTTTGCTGTTCTTCTACCTAATTTTATCTTCTGCCGGAACTTTGTGTATTGGCTCGCCTTGAATGAGGATTTTATGGCAATAGCCATTCCAGCCTCGGCCTTACAACATGAAACAGTTTTATTTACGACGTTTCTCGGCTGTTTATGAATGGAACCTCGAGATTTCTACTTGAGAGAGCCAGTTGCACAACTTTGCCTTGAAACATCTCGGAATGGATCGTTGATACCATGTTTGGTTCGACCATGTGAGCGTGTTCACTAGATCCGTCCGTCATTCATTGGAAACGTCGAGAGTGACCTGGATAGAAAACAAGTGACTAGAATATTTTACTAAGGAGGAGGGGGTATTTTCGCGAGAGTAGAAAATTTACCGTAATCGATACTGTTTCATTCATTCAGCAATCGTCCTGGAGGAAGACTATGTCTATGACCGAAGCTGCACCTATATTCTTTTAAACAATTATTTGTTTAAATGGCCTGAAGTTGTGATTAAAGACAGTAATTTCAACAGAGTTCGGGAAGGGAGAATATAAAACCATAAGTGTTCCAAAAGTGAGATAAAGAAGACAAGGTGCTTATCTTTGCACGGCGAGGAAAAAGATGGCACAATCTTGTCAACACTGATTCGCCTGCGGTGATATAATTGCACTAATACTGTACTGAAAAAGGATAATATTGAAGGTGGTAACAATTGCCTCAGTAGGCATTTTAATGCACCAGTTTTCCACTACAAAGCTAAGTCTATAGAAACCTCGTCGCCAGCTGTCTAGCTCCTGAAACTTGCGAAATGCAGGAAGGCATGGAGAGGAGAAACAAAAACCTTGTTCGTTCAGGTACAAATTGGGAACACAAAGGGTGAATTTCTAACACTATGTAGTTTTCGTGATCCATGTATCGTATCTGCACTGAAAAAGGAATGAACTTATACGCTGTCTTCCGCAACATGTGATAGGAACTTTGGAACTTTTGCTTTCTACTTTCCCATATTTTAACACATATTTTATATTCAAAATGGAGAATGCCGTACATCTTGAGTTGCAGAGCAACTGGAATAATCTAGGAATTTATATCCATGAAGCAGATTAAGTGCTTGAGTAAAGACGAAAATGCAATCGCACCTTCGCAGGTGCCTCCTATACTTGCTGCATGATGTTCTTACATTGTCTGGGTGAATCTACCCAAGCTCCTCTGGCAGCTTCAACTTGTCTTGCCACACTTGAGCTTAGTGAACAAACTGCATGCATATGTCTATTAACATACTAAATATCTGATAATGTCTCTCGTCACAGGCAGGCTTTAATCTCGAGAATGACACAGTGGATGTTGTACAGGACGTAACAAAAACATACCTGTCAGGCGTTGCAAAGCATATTTCTTCAAAACTGTTCACGTAAGTAATACAGCAGTATACGATGGAAAAAGGCCAAGTAAAGCGAACATTTCTCGTCAAATTATAATACTCTTGGAAAAGCAATAGAAAAATCTGATGCGTTGCACTCACATGACTTTCTCTACTCTTACCATCCTTCCAAATTTTTATTCCTATATCTTCTTCGTGTTAGTTGAGATAAACATTTGTAGAAATTATCCTACTGATTATTTCCTTGCAGGTGCAAGAGGAATATGGAAATACAGTAGGCTTGAAGAATACTCAAATCTTTCAAAACTTTGAGATCCCGTTCTCTTGCACGTCTAAGATATAAAAAATGCATAATGATCTTCCATTTCACGAAAGTTTGTGTTCCAAAAACTCACACAAACCAGAAGGCATATCTCCGTAGTGGTTCACTCTACAAAAAATTATTTGGACATAAATTCTCTTTTAGCAAGATCTACATTTTTTGTGTAGTAAGATTCGGTCTATCTCTTTACGGTTTACCAGTTATGCAAAACTCATCTAGAGTGAACAGAACTACGTGGGTTATAGCCAGAAAATTCAAAATATGCATTTCGTTTGACATAAAAATGTCTGAAACATGGCATTTTAATCAAAATCATTAGAGCTATTTTCGAGAAAATCAAAATTTTTGGAAACATTTTCCACGTAAAGGGTAACTTAGGGTGGTGGAATTTTCTTCAAAATCTTCGTGTCGCATCCTTGAAAGATATTAAACTTAAATACCAACTTTGGTTTTTAGCCGACTTTTCGTTTTTGATTTATGTTTCCACAGACTGACAGACACATACGCGCGCACACACACACACCGTTTTCATGATATTTTTTTTTAATCCCAGGGCCTTAAAACACATATTTCCGGTGGAATCTCGAAATCGAATTTTTGGGTGGAATACAATACTTCCTCTACTTACTATCTAGTAGATAAAGTAAAAATAGTGAGAGACAACTACTATTTAACTTATTTAAAACCTTTTAGGACTACAATCAATATAGAATATCATAAGAAATATTCAACCTACAACGTAGGAGTACCTACATATGCGGGGATTTTCGACTCTTCTTGTCCTGTGAAGACTCAATTCAGAGCATTAGATGAAGATACGTTAATATACGAGATTTACAAAACTGACATATTGTTTTTAGAGTGCACTGAAAATTTTATTTGAAAAGTTTGTGGTACATGGGGCGTCCACCCGATTTTTTATTAACAAGTATTTCCTTTTAAAAAGATTTCGAAAAAGCTAATTCATTATCTTCATTAAACACTGTGGAACAGAACAATAGCTTTCTATTCCTAAACGTCCCATCACAGACTTATTTCCTACTTCACAGATTCATCTCAGTGCATAAAGCAGTGAAAAAAAGGAAAAGTTGAGGCAAGAAAAATAGAAGCAAAATTAACTGTTCTTTTAGCTCTCGTTTGTACAGTTTTCTCATCCATCTTAAAGAAGAAAAGCGAGAAAGGGATCCAAAATCAGGACTAAAAGAACAAGGCAAGCAACTGGACATGAAACCGAAGGAAACATTGAAAGTGTCATCTTAGATTATTTATTAATAATAAATTAGCACATTATTTACTATGATCCAATATTCTATGGAGTATTTCAGAAAAAAGTCACTTGAGATACCTAACTCTAGAAACGCTATCAGTTAAGGCGTTTGATAAACATTAATAAATGTAACAATAAATTCAACTATTCAAATGTTTTACATAATTTTTGTAAACAAACAAAATTTCTGTTACAAAACCACACTTTAATTTATCCCCAAGATAAAGAAAACATCATCATTCCTTGAAACATGTGAAAGGATATTGAAAATAATGATCTTTACGTTATATTCTCGGAACACCTGCCAGGAAGAGATAGTCAGTCTTGTTCGAAAACTTGACAATCGGCAGTGCGTTGTGTTAGTCCAAACCGGTTAACAGATTTACGTTTTAGGCATCACAACAATTAACTTGTCCCTCTCAAGTTATTAATCGGATCAGAACAGACGCCATACACTGACAGTCAATTTAAAAGTCCCGCTGTAATCCTCCTTTCAAGGTCAGACAGAGAGATTTTTGTCTTTCCAACTGTGTTTATAGCTTTCTTGTCATAATTGTTCATCTAAGGGGCGTTGTTTGCTCAGGAGTTCCAGCACTCCCCGAGATAATTTTACAGATACGTCACGTCATACTTGTCACATAAAAATAACATTAAGGAGCATCTGCTTATAAATAAGTATATTATGCAGCTACGTCGGCTTACTTCAAAAACCTTAACAGTCGTAGTGCCATATTTGCTGGAGAAGTAAGGATGAAATATCACCGTTCTTGGTTCCAGCATCTTTCCAGATTCATGGAAATTTTAAGAAAAGCGTATAGTACACTGAATTTGGATTTAAAAAAACGTATCTAAAGAATGTCTTTTATCCGTTTTACAGTACGAGAAGAAGTAATGGTGTTTGGTGTTTTCCAACACCTACATATAGTAGGTAGCGGGAGTATTGTAACCCTCTAAAAAATCTGTTATCGAGATTTCACCGAAAAAAGTATACGCTTTGAGGTAGCCTCAATTAATAGGTACAATTTTTTTTTTCACAAAAAATTCCACATTTGTTTCCATCTGCCTGCGAAGAGTATAACTATAAAACGAAGACTCATTGTGCACCAAACTTCGAATTTAAGTTTAGCATCTTCCAAGTATATGACAAGCAGAGTTTCTAGAAAATCCTTCCACCACAAACTAACCTGTAAATAAACAATTCTTCGTCTCATTTGAATCTCTCACTCCAAAATCTTATGTTTTTGATTAAGATATTTAAATAACTAATAAAATATATTGATCGAATTATCTGGGAATAGCCTGTGAGGTCCTCTGCGTTTTGAATGAATTGTGTATACTTCATATAACTAACTGTTAAATCTTAAGACAGATAGCAACTTATTGTAGAAAAATGGTTATTTTATACACACCGTTTATTTCAAATAACTACTTTGTGGCATATATGTACCACTTTCAAGATAAGGTAAGAAGAGGAAGTATTGCATTCCACCCAAAAATTCGATATCGAAGTTGCACCGGAAACATGTTCCATAACATATTACACATACGGACAGTCGACAATTACTGCTAGCCATGATATTATAATTCCGCTACTTCCGGCATGGGCAAAATTAGCTCAATTGGGTCACTCCACTAAAACACGTTCTTGCCTAACTCCACCTACCATCCCTCCCTTAACTTGCTGTTCAGGTTCCGTCACGCCTCATTCAGTGGCGAGTATGGCTGTTCATGAAGAGTGGTAGTGAGAATTTGTTGTAAGTTACAAACACAGGAAAGTTTGCTGTTTAATATGCGGATTCCAATTTGAAAATATAAAGCGTTACAATATCAAACGCTACTTTGATCAGAAGTATAAACAAAACTTTGGTGAACGTAGAGATATTTATTTACAATTTCAAAAGGTACTTTCTGAATACTCGTATTTATAAACATATAAAGAGGACGATGTGATTCCAGTTTTTATGGGTTTAGTTTATTAGTTTATTTAATATAAACTGATGTATTTCGTTAAATTAAGTAAAAATTGAAGCTATTAACAGTGAAGCAACAAGATTCTAAAATAAGAACAAA
This sequence comes from Tenodera sinensis, assembly GCA_030765045.1. NCBI lineage: Eukaryota > Metazoa > Arthropoda > Insecta > Mantodea > Mantidae > Tenodera > Tenodera sinensis. The sequence continues at coordinate 27,887,733 of CM060965.1, forward strand.
TTAGAAACTAAAAACTTCACTTATCTTAGTATGTTGATATCCTTTTTCTATTTTTCTGACCCAGGGGTTTCAAGCTATATCCAGCTCATTCTCAAAGTCATATAAACAAAATCGTTGCCAAGCTACAATCTTTTATTTTTGTGAAAAACAATTATTCATTATTATCAATTATTTTATGAATAATTGTTTTTCACAAAAATAAAAGATTGTAGCTTGGCAACGATTTTGTTTATATGACTTTGAGAATGAGCTGGATATAGCTTGAAACCCCTGGGTCAGAAAAATAGAAAAAGGATATCAACATACTAAGATAAGTGAAGTTTTTAGTTTCTAATTTGTTCTTATTTTAGAATGATGTATTTCGTGTTTCAAAGTTTGAACATAATATTAAGGTTAAAATCAAAGAATTTATTATGTTGATCAAATAGTTCTAAAATATTTTAAGGCTAAATAATGCACTGAAAATTTACTGCTTTATAAACTGTCAAAGAGAAACAATTTAGTATGTTAATCATAAGGCGGTGTAAGGATATTACGTGCATAAGATAAAGGAAGGTTATAAATTTCAAGATAATGTAATTTGCCTAACTACAGCAGGTGGCTGTAACAATTATTGTATGCAAAATTAATAACAGAGTAGAAATTATTACAACCGCGCAAGTGGAACGAACCCACCACTGCAAGTGTTGTATCCAAACAACCTTTGTCACTCGGGGTGGGTAAGGCAAGTTCAATCGCCATCTCTCCTCTCGTACCCATGCCTGCGCTACTCTAGTGGTTAACCTGCGCTTTACCTTTCATCATCAGAAGCCTCTCACGTAACACACATACAACATGCATTGCTTGTACTAGGAACAAACATCACTGATGTTTCACATTGTACTAATGAGCGTATTACTACAGCCAATGGAATCAGAGAAGTACGAAACGACAGATAGTTGTTAAGTCCACATGGATGAAACACAGCGTTGCAACATCTCCCCTGTTTTCTCTCTCATTCTGTTAGTTTCCACGCGACATTGATCTTCTGAGAAGCAAAATGTCCACGCGTGGAGTGTGGACGCTTGCTAGCGTGACAACGTTGTGCGTTCATCGTCTCACCCGGCTTTGATCGGCCGAATGTTTACCACAAAGCAGCACACATCTTGAGTGGTTCACTTTAACTTGCGAACCACTGCACGCAATATGTGTCTCCTAATTGTCAAGTTGGTGTAGATATTTGTGAAATATTTAAAAATATTTGTCTCGCTCAAAATGCATTATTAATGTTTGTGTTCTTTAAATCAATGAATTGATCAGCGCTGGGGAAGACAAAACTCAGCTAGAAACAGGTAAATAGATTGCAAGCAAAGTACACCTCATTAAGTATACCTACCACGTGATAACTTGGTTGTATTGCAATATGTACCTGTGGTGAAGCAACAGGTAGGTATGTATATCTGAACAGCTGTGAGGCTACAAAACATGCGGAAAGTGCCGTCCGTCCGTGTTCGTTGCAGCCTCGCCCGATGATGACATTAATGGACGATGTAGTGAATCAACAAACAAAACTTGTTTGTCAGATGTAAGACTGCACTTAGTATGTAAATCCGAGTTCAGGCTTTGCAACGGCTATTTCCGTAATATATAGACCTTATCTCAGCTTCCTCTCACGATTTCAATTAACATTTCATTAGGTACAGTGGAAGATATGTTCCTGTTACTCGCCAATGCATTACTATGTCTTAATGTGGCATTCCTCGTTCCTGCTAATCTTGATGCTGCGTTCCCTAGCAGCCACAACAGGTGCAAGGTAATGCAGTGGTAACTGAACCAAAAATGTGGTGGATTCTGTAAGGCTGAGGAACTTAATTCGAAATGGATTGGGCTTGGGAAGGCAGTGATTCCAGCATTTATGGGAGACAGACAAAGTACGTAGCATTGCAGTCGTCTTAAGGAGATCTCCAGAAACCAAGAGTGCCGCTGTATATCCATTTCTACCAGCTGGAAATCCCTAAGGCACTCGTATGAATACTATCTGCCCAATTATTCCTTTTACATCTTCAGACTTCTAGAGAGAAACCTAATGAAATTATTTACTTGCATTTTAATGATCCAATGAAAAAATTATAGAAAATGATTAATTTTTCTTTGCCCCTTCATGATCTTTTGCCTTTGTTGTGACTATTCGACCATATGCATTACTGAACCACCATTCGTTCTATTTCATTACATTTGACTTTTATGATCAATAGATACCGACAGACTGTCTCAAAAATACGAAAACTCAATCTCGTCATTTACTCAGATTTAGGATTTTAAACAGGAGCGCACACATGTTAGTGGATTTCAAACATTTGTAGAATGATTTCCTGTTTCACCTCCGTTTTGACCAGTGAGATTCATTTTGATTCTACAGATGCCAGTTGAAGCGGGTTTCCGATTTACCTGTATTATTTGAACTTCTGGGTTAGCAGGAAATTAACTTTTCAACACTTTCTTCCTAATACAACGGGCAAGAAACATGCACTAAGTTCTGAAAGTTACGCAATACGAAACTTCCTGCGAGAAATGTACAAGCGTTAATAGACTACAGTTTAGATATAACTGTCCCCAAATAAGCACATTGCCTATTTCTAGAATTTACGCATCCACATTCGATATATTACAGCGACAGTGTGCAAGATGTTCTGGTAGGTACTTACAACTTAGTGCCACTTGTACGTTGAGAACAGAGTCCAACTTACCTGTAAAAGAAAGACAACATGATATTAGCACACACAATTAAACCAAACTAGTGTTTAAATATAGACAGAGCAATAAGGAATACCAAGACGGACAAGAAGGTAGGGAAGAAACGCTTGAAATCGAAAACTAGAAATGGAAGTACTGTATTCCACAATTAATCATATCGAGATTTGACAGAAACCCTTCGACTAAAGGCCCACGACAAGTACAACATTTCACCTGATATGGATACAGAAAATTCCCCCTACACACATTTGAAGTCGAATTCTTGTTATTTTTTAATTTTTCTAAAGATGGCTGTAATGCTCTTGACTAAAATGTCACACTTTTAAGGCATGGAATGAATAAACTTCATGGCTTTCTGTGGTGAAAATAAATTTTATTTCAGAGAGAATCTTAAATTAATTCAGTCGGTGCGAAGTGGTGTGTACACTGCATGTTATGACTTAAACACCCTAAGTCTCGTTCCATTTTCTCAACGTTAGCCACATTTTGTTACGTCCATGCACGTTCAGGGAGAGATAGTTGCACTTGCACTAACATTACATCACACTATTTTAAACCATCTATTCTTGGAAATTAGCTACAATAATTCACACACCTTTTTCCTTTTATTTAGATAAGCGTAGATAATGTTGTGTGTAAGAATTACTTTTAACTAAAATACCTGGCTCAGGCTTTAATCAACTACATACTTATTTTTGAAGTTCTACCTCTGATGATTGTGAAACAAAATATCGGAGCCTTCCTATAAAACAAAAAAATGGACCCTGTTCGTTTCACCATCGCCTTTAGTTCAAACAGTTTTCCCACACAAGTTTCCTACGCGATGGCTTTTCGATTATATCAAATTGGTGAGTAGGATAAGACAAAAAGCCTCGACAAGGCCATCAGATGGTGTAATGCCAGGTCGTATCGATTTGTATCGACTCGTTGTTGGCGATATATCGCCGATAAGATTACACGTTTAACCAACAGAACAAGCGTGTTTCATTACGTGGGGAGAGCATCGTCTAGAAATGTTTATGATTTCCAAATGGCTGAGATGAGCGTGATACGGTGGAAATAAGTTTAGAGAATAAACGGGCACGAGGGAAAAATTACACATTACATATGAACCTAACCTGGAGGCCTTGCAGAAGCGACGCTTGTAAGAAATAGCTAAATGATTTCCGCTGCCGCACGCATGCGCACGTGCAAACCATTATGAACTTGATGCTGCAAGGCCCACAGGAATATAAAACTCTATATTTAAACGGAAGAGCAATATTCCTTGATACCAACTTGTAAATTACTTCACTCACTGCTGACATTTACATTTTGTTCTGCCTTAGATTTTATAAATGACTGCTTGTTATCTTTCTCTACCACATACCTAAGGTAGATACAGGAAGTGTATCTACTATTGAGCATAAAATATAGGCTTTGATGTCCATGAAGATAAAACATTTTACTATAAGGTGTTTCGTGAACAGTATTACTAAAACACTAAACGTCTGTGTTGCACTCACACGATTTTCTCTACTCACTCATGTACAAACTATTCTTAGGCCGGCCCTCATAGCCGTAATCGCTTGATGTGTCGTGCAGAGGGTCGCGGGTTCGACTCTCGACTCTGGTATGCCTGTTTGTGTATATATTATGTCTGGAATGAGTGAGGGAATACATGTGTGTGAACTTAATAGAAATAATCATCTGGATGGCTAAATGGTCCTTGACGAACAAAAGCAAAATTAATAAAATAAAATAAATCAATAAATAAAAAAATGTTACAAACGCTTTCTTCTACTTTATGTTAACTGAGGTGCACATTTCTAGAACAGTTTTATTACATATTCCCTTGTAAGTACAATGAGAATAGGGCTTCAGCGACAGATTTTTCAAGACTGATCGCTATATGATGGCTTTGAAATTCTGTTCTTTCAATGATAGGAAAACGTTTTACATTCATATGATATTTTCTACCCTCTTATCTCTTATTAGTGAGCATACAAATTATTCTTAACCCCTAGCGCAACAGCCCTTCGGACCAAGGCTTACCGCCCGGCCGTTGCGTTCCCCACCTCTACCCGTTACAGACGTTCATGAGTGGAATGCAGTACTGAAGGGTGGGACGTGGTCAGCGCCCCGAGCCCTCCCGACCGGTTATACGGCCTTTGTCAATTGGGGTCGTTACTTCTTTATCAAGTAGCCCTCAATTAGTTCTTTTGGGATCTAAGGAGGCTGAGTGCACACCGTGCTAGACCGGCCAGCGGGGGGAAAAATCCCCATGTACCGGTGCCAGGGATCGAACCCCGGTCTTCCGCGCCAGAGGCAGGCACGTTACCATTACGCTACGGAGGCGCAGAAATAGCTACTGCTTTATTGCTCCATTTATATTCTGCCTTCAGCTGTAGGTGATATAGGCACCCACGATTTTGAGTATAATTCCACATATTTAAGGTATTTGCATAACAAATGCATATCTTGAATCTTCTGCGAATAATCTGTGAAGTCTCCATTCGGAATGCATTTTATAAAATTTCGTATTCATAAACAATAAGAGAGAGGATGAGAGGGAGGAAGGAAGGAGGAGAGAGAAAGCATACTACGCAATAATGTAGATTCCGTTAAAGCATCAGTTAAACAAACTGTGTTTAAGGCATTAACCGTTTCCGAGATATTCGGGATTGGTTTGAATTTTTCAATACTTAAAGCTACACAAGGATTACTCTTTACTATCCGTTTAGATGTTTATTTTGCAGCTCTACAATTATAGGAATATTATGAGGGCCCATTTACTATTTGTATTCACTATTTGGACCAATTTTTTCTTTCTTTTCTATGGCCATAGGATTCTATGATAGGCACATAATGGAACTATGTATTCTTTGAAGTACTAAGTCTATTTTTTGCTTCTCACGATGTCCTAAGAGTACCGAATAATCCGAGATGATTTAGCTCAACTGGTAAGAGTATCGGCACGGACAGCCAAAGATCCCTGGTTCGAGACTGCCACTGAAATTTTCAAATCTGATTCAACTTTCCAAATTTGCTTACATGAATCTGGTGCAAAAGAAATCAAAACACAATGTAGGATTTGTACAAGTTCACTAAGAGTGAATTAATTTTGTGGAGAAAGTCACGTGACTCTAGCAGTCAGTTTTTTCTTTGACAACATTGCGGTTTTCAGATACTCCGTTTATAAAAGGTTATGATGTCATTAATCTATCTGTAGCTGAGAAAATTAACAGCTCTAATACACTGAATGACTACGGGGTCAATGCCTTCTCATTCATTCGACTGCTAAACAAACATTTGCTGACACAGCACCAAATGCGATTTTCAAACTCTCTCTCTCTCTCTCTCTCTCTCTCTCTCTCTCTCTCTCTCTCTCTCTCTCTCTCTCTCTCTCTCTCTTATGGGCATGGACGCAACTTTTGTTTGTTGTTTATAGCAGCCTTACCCAAAGCGTGACTTGCACACACTAAAAAGAATAAGTAGTGGCAGCCATGCAAAGGAAGCAAATGTTCCTCTAAGCATTTTAGTCACACTTAGCAATAAAATTTAAAATCTCACACTATTTTAAATTCATTAGAGGTAGGACAAAATAATGGTAAGCCCGAATTAATTCGGCAGTGGAAAATGCCCACATATTAGATTAGCCTTATCTACATTCACTAAACAGCTTGCCCAATCGCAGCTATTTCAGTGATATTGCATGTAGGTATCAGTGATCCGCCACAGGTTCAATCCCTGGCTCGGGTTTTATACCTTTAACGAATATAAGAGTATCTTTCATGGTAACTATCTTCTCTTCCTCGTTTTAGTCCACGTCCTACCCTCTAGTACTGCACCCCACTCATGACGCCTGTAGTGGGCAGAGGTAGGGAACGCAGCGGCCGGGCGGAAAGCCTTGGCCCGCGAAGGGCTGTTGCACTAGGTGTTATATTATTTATCATTCAGTAATGTTAATCAGAAGCATACAGGAAGACAAGCACGCACGTGACAGACGCGCACACACACACACACACACACACACACACACACACACACACACACACAGAGGCGCGCGCGCACGCACACATCGACATACATACACAATCACGAAGCTTTTTTTTTCCTTCTAAGAATGGTTATTTTGGATTCAGTAGATACCAAAATATGTATTTGTGGTGAAAACTCGATCTATTCGATATTTGGGGTGGAATAAAATACGTTATGCTCGACTGTGACATAATGTAGCACTTATATGACACCGTTAATGGATCTCATTACATCCACCTCTCATAACGAGACTACTGTCCATCATTAAAGGTGCACCTATCCATAAAGACATTGCTAACCACCAATCAAAAGATCCAAGGTGCACCTATACATAAAGACATTGCTAACCACCAATCAAAAGATCCGCATGTAGCAATCAATACTTCGCGCACATTCCCACGCAGCTGAAAGCGAAACTATCGATTCCCGCATATCAAATAAAGCTATTCTGCTTTTTTAATCATGCTAATATTATAAATAATCTAACATTCTAATAAATTCAATCTGTCTTTTAGTTTTTGAGTCTAATTTTTAAAGGCATATATACTCCCTGTATCATTGTGTCAGGGCCAACATAACAACAGTTGAAGGCGCAAGTATCGATTCTCGATGATCAATCGAATAACAATTACACGATTACAATGTTGGACACCAGTGACAATCGCTACTGTCTGCTTCAGATGCCATTATACTCTCCGTGCTCTAGTTGCATAATATGCTATTCAAGAGCAGCGAAAGTAACTTTGAGATCCTCTTCAGTACATCTTTAGCAACATCAGTAAGAAGTCCATCCCTAGTTGACTATAAACTTGCCTCCAGTACTAAGAGCAAGGAAAATGACGCTATTCCTGCATGTTTCAGGATATTACTTAGAAAAGGGTTTATATAGAGAAACGATAGGGTTCGATATATGTAGTTACTATCTCCAGTTTTATTATATTGAAATATTTTACGACTTTGCGAGTTAAATTGAAAGCGGAGGGCGTGAGCGTCAGCCAAACAAATGGCGATCGATTACAAGTTATCCTGGCCCTCATCGAGTAAACTGGATTATATTTTGTAATGCTAGCTTGCGTCACTAGTTTTATGTGGCTGTCTTGCTGAGACTAGTGGAATTAAACTGCGCGAGAGATCAAAGATTAGAACTTTAACATCAGAATTAACAGCGGGAACCTTGCTGGTACCGCAGGGCAATTAAAGACACTTCTGCGAACACTTGCGGTGGTCCATACAGTTTAATAATAACAAAACCTTTGAAATTAAATAGTCTTTAAATATACTTGCTGCTACTGTAGCCTACATTGATTCTAATTTAACTATTGGTATACAACTCCGAAATGTATTACTTATCAGAGGAGAGATGTCAATTAAATGCAGAGTATTACATGCAAAATCTAAACTGCCTTATTTTTGGTCAAAGTTTTATTAAAATTGAACATGTTTTACCTCCTTGTATGTTTCACACGTATAGTACATTTCAATAAAATTGAACATATTTTTACATAACTATTTTTGCAAAATTGAAAAAAAAAAATTGTGTGTCATTTTATAAATAACTTTCAGGGATAATCGCTTAAAATTTTGCACACTGCTCGTTTAATTATATTAAAATAATGTCCTGTAAGGATGCTGGTTCATTTTATATAATCTTTAAAAATATCTACTTCCAAAATAGTTATCAAGTATAAAATATAACAGCTATCAAGAGTTATTTACTGGAATTGAAGAGTATGTGTAGTTACATAAGTGGGCAAAATGTCATGAAAATTTGTCACTTAGTTTGTTAGGAATTGGTACAGACATTCTGAAAATTAACTTTCGGAAAATAAAGGTTTAGGTTTAAATGGCCTTTTTGTTGCTAACTTAAAAAACATCCATATAATACTGAGAGTCATCCTGGACATCATCTGAAGCTCTCCCAGTTCTTTTTCTTCTCTGGGCATGTTTGTCTCAAACAAAACTGCCTTCTATGACTTCTATACCAAGAAGTCACTGATAAAAGTTTCTAAGGTTAAGGGGTAACATGTATTGGGCATTTAATTAAATTTTAGGCATTTTCTGAAGGAATTTTGAGATAGAACTTCGGAAAGTGTTATTTAAACATCATGAACAAAATGAAAAAAAGGAAAAAAAAATTGATCATTTTAATTAATGTCCTTTAAATTGGCCAGTTTACACAGGCAACAGGCGGTCTAAGGTCTCAAATTTAGACATTCCTAGTCAATCAGCAGGTAAGCAGGCCACAAAGTAGGCAGCACCAGAACAAAGGAGACTCACACTTTTATTTTAACAGTTCTTATTATAATATATTGTGCAGTGGTGTGTAATCATGCGATCACTTAAGCTTCGCACATCATTTTAATTCTAATTTGAAGATTGAGTCATCAAAAGCGCTATTTTAGAGTCTACTGGAGCCGAAGTAGCGATTTTCCATAGCCTACCTAACTATATGCATTCATTTAGGCTTACATATCGTGTCATTTTGTTTGTAATACATCAATGAACCACTTTTTGATTGTATGTGAGTTGGGGAAAAGTTATTTGCTAGAAGACATTGCTTTCATGTTCCTTAAGCTAATCTTTTAATTTCTTAAATGTCATTATTTAACGAATGAAGAATCTTTCTAAACGTACTCTTTCGAGGCAAAGCAAGTGCCAAAAATGACCAACCAATTACAAAGCAGGGCGACCAATAGAGATTAGTTGAATGGAGAAAATAGGTTTTGTTTGGAACCTGTCACAGGAAACTTCGCCTTTAAATGGAAACTGATATGCTAACAACAGCTAATTCAATGTGAGAAAACATATTCTGACTGAAAACAAATATCACGACTCTAAGGGACTGAAGTTATGTACAATAATATATTTTCTTAAAAACATGAGCACTGCAGTTAACACATCTACCTCCCAAATTATACAAACTACAGAAGTTATGAAGCCTTATGTAATTTTTGAGTTCTCAATAGCAAGCATTTTAATGACCCATTAGTTAACTTTCTGCCCTTAAGATCTTAATTTCAAATTATTTACCAATGACTTCTCTATTTTTACGCTGTTGGTAAACGAGCGTGTCTCTAAGACTTAAAATGGTATTGTACATTTTGCAGCAACAAAGACTGGATGTAAAAATAATTTAAGTAAAACGAAACTTCTCATTTGAATAATACAAAAAACACTATTTTTACTTATGAGTTTATCTCCCAGTTCTCGAAATATATATATATATATATATATATATATATATATATATATATATATATATATATATATATATATATAAGAATTGGCTTGAGAAGCAGAAAAGTTTTTCAAAATAACTGGAGCACATAGCTGTTATGTATAATTTTCCTGAAATTTAGTGGTTTTTTTTCCCCTTAAAAAAACGCATGAAAGCATTTTTGAAAAGAATAAAGAGATATACAAAAGCTATTTTAAATAAAACTTACAAAAATGATAACAGCAAGAGGTTACAACAAAAATCTGAAATTGACTATTTCAAACACCAAGTCAGAGAACGGTTTTTCTAAAGATATTTAGTTATTTAGAGTCACAACACAAAGCCCTAGCTATGCAACTGGGTTACAATTAACAGACAAGGCACCGTAAGAATTCTCATAGACGGGAACCAGCGGAAAATCACAGGTCAGGACTCGAACCCCTAACCAAATCAATTATCCGCATGGGTGCCGGAACGGCGCTCATTTTCCTCACTCCATTACCCTGTGGCGTGACGGCAGTGTTTTGTTTTTTGCTCCGATTCGCCTACTCCATCACGATGAGGCTGGTCGTGTCCGACTGTTTGCATATCTGCTTTTGGACGGACAGGGGCGGCAACAAATGTCCGGCGGTTAACAAGGGCAACTCAAGGATATCTGATTATGGCTATCAACTTCATCTTACTGTTATTTGCACTATTTACTACTTTAAATGTTGTTGACACCCGTTTAATTTTCCTGATAAGGAAGGCACAAAATGTCTCATTTGATTTTCTTGGCTTGCTGCATGTCATGGTGATTCTGCAGACTTCAAATAACTCTTCTATTCATGTTAGTTATAATATCTGCACAGAAAGTAGTTCAATTTTAAGGGGAGCAACACGTAAAAGCTCTAGAAAATTCTGAAAAGTACACATTTTTGTGCAGTAATAAGCCTTAATGGTTTAAAAAGGGAAGAGTGCTATAATGGTGCAGACACTGCAATAATTAAAGCACCAGCCAACACTGGGTTGCAGTTTTTTGCATGTAAAATCACTTTTCTACCCATAAAAACAATAAAATTAATTTCCTTCGCTTTTTTCAGTGCTCGTTTACATTCGAAAATGTTAATGCTATCAAAAAGTTACAATTTACTTATTCTTAATGAGTCACATGTTTCTGTAGATATCTTTTGTACCTACAGATTTCAACAGAAATAAAGAAAACTCATCTGAATATTTGTTGAGGATACTAGATATTTTTCAAAAAGCGCTTTAACTTCCAATTTTTTGCAGCAGAAATGAGATACCTTAGAGCCATAAAATGATGTATAATAATGGATAAAATAAAAAAATGGAGAAATAAGAGAAGAACTAGGTATTAGTGCAATAAATGATAAAATAAGCCAATACGGAGAAAGCTGCAGAAACCATTTGCAAAGGATGGACTATACCGACACCTCAAAATGCATACAATTACCAACCATATGGAAATAAAAATGTTGGAAGGCCGATGAGAAGGTGAAGAGACTTGAGGTCGGAACAGGAAAATGATGATGACGACTTCTCTTTTAAACAAGTGCCGGGGTGGCGACTCTCATGCTGAGGGTCCATGGTTCGATTCCTGGCGCTATCTAAACCTTCATCTCTGATTAGCTCATGTGAAGTAACTCCACGGCACAAAGTGGTACGAGTCTATGGTAAAAACTAAAAGCCAGTGGTGCCATCCCCTGTTTTGTTCTTCGGTTTGCCTACCGCCCAAGGGGCACTGTGTCGCCGTAAAGTGCGACCACCCGCTATGGAAGAAAGATGTTGGAAAATGAAACTGCGGGTCACATATTGGCATTCCTGCTGTAGGCCCTTTCATCTCACGTCATCCTCATTATCACCCTACCATCGCAGATAACAGATTCCACCCTCTGGGTGCATTCAGTGTACGTATGCAAAATGAACAGTTTCACACTCTGGTGTTTTCCTCAGGCTCATTCTTTTCCGTCTTTCTTTTTTTCACTTTATTAGTTCATACTGTTTTTTTGGGAGAGGCAAACTGCGTATGCTCTAAGCAGAATTATTTGGTATGATTTTAGTAAACAACTCTTTGAATAATACGTAATGTAACTAATACATGACTCAAACTGAGGAAAATACATTTGAGAAGTGGTAAAACCCTGTCGCGAATTCATATTGAACTATCTTTGATGTCCCTTTGCTTTGCATATTTGTCTCTTAGTATGCTGTTAGTATTCTTTGTAGCAGAAGTGCTTTGCACTTGCCAATAAACAAAATGGTGTACAGTTTAATGTGATTCATTCACGTAACGTAAGGACCAACATTGGCTGTAACGAGAAGGTTCAGGAAAATAGTTGATAACTCCTGAATGATATTTTTTGCTCGTCAGATCAAACTTCTTAATTATACCAAAGATCTCATTTTCTGAATACATAACATAAACACCACATATAAACATTGTGATTAACCCAGAATATGTGAACATAAACTCTTTCTGCATACCAAAATTAATCTTTTTTCTAGGTTAGTTTGGTAAAATTTTCCTTTCTTTTCTTTTTCAAGTAGAGATGTGTTCTTTCTGGATTCACTATACGTGGATGAAGTTTCTGGTGCTACAGTGTGACAAACTTATAACCTTTGAAACAGTTTTAAAGGCGACCAAAAATAATAAACACTTGTCTATGCAAAGGGTGGTTTGCGGCGGGAGAGTTCCCTAAAATATTAGAGTAAAATTGCCATTTAGTCCGACAACACTACACACTGTACGAGTATATGAGAGCCTGCTAAATTACCACAACCGTACAAGAATCAAGGGTTATCCCTGACGACGCCTGATGCGTCGAATGGTACAAAAAGTGTTCTCATGCAAAGCTTCATCTTGTTAGCGGCGAATGCTAAGTCAAAGTTTTAACGAGTTAAAGTCATAATAAACAGATCGAGATATCTGCCGCATACACGCACAACAAAACTTGACAAGAGAAAGGGGGTTTGAATTCCGGCACAGGTGATTTAGGAGCATGTAATTACATGTTACGGACCGGCCTTAACAAATAAAATAGTAGTAGTCGTCAATAAGACAATAGCTGTTTCCACTTTCACTACCGACAGGGACGCCCTGTGACCGTCAAACTGAGATTTACATTATCCACCACCATATGGCTAATATGACCTTACCAATTCTTTACGCATGCGTGAGGAAGCCTTAAAATGTACAAACGACGTTTTCTAATTATGGTATTTTTTACTTTCTCTAGTACGTGTAGTAAGTAGGGAAAGTATTGTATTTCCCCTCCCCAAAAGTGTGTGTGAATAAAGTAACTCAAAAACGAAAAGTCGGATGAATACCAAACTTGATATTTAAAAAGACGGAACACGAAGACTTTCCAGGAAATCCTCCTTCACCAAACTAGTACCTCCTACCTGGACCATTTTTCTAAATGTTTTATTTTCGAAAGAACGGCTCCAGTGGTATTTATTTTAACTCGTGTTTATTGCAGTCAAATCCCCCAGCTAGGAAAGTAGATATACATAAATGGAAACAATTCCTTATCACTTTTAAGTCCCTTGTAGTATGTCAGTTTACAAAATGTGCTGTTCAGATTATTATTATTATTATTATTATTATTATTATTATTATTATTATTATTATTATTATTATTATTATTATTATTATTATTATTATTATCATCATCATCATCATCATCATCATTATTATTATTATTATTATTATTATTATTATTATCATCATCATCACCATCATTGCGTAGATAATAAGTCTAAAACTTTCAGTTATTTTAAATTACAGAAAATGTAAGAATTTTACCATTTGTAGTGCAATGTTTACTAATGAGTGCAGTTTTACGTACATTTCCATACTGTAAAGCATCGACTTCCTTTTTCCGTCTAATCATCTGCAAGTAAGACATCTCAGGAATCGTGGCAGGTAGTCAAGTTTGAAGCAAAATTTGTATTCACATTTCGAAAATGACTTATTTCTCTAAAAATAAACGCTAGTGTGTGTGTGTGTGTGTGTGTGTGTGTGTGTGTGTGTGTGTGTGTGTGTGTGTGTGTGTGTGTGTGTGTGTGTGTTGGGGAGGGGGAGGGGGGCAAAAAATTTACGCTGAGCATATGAAGCAGAAGGTCCATATATCTCTTAAAAATTCGAGTATCATTTGCCCACGTATTTCAAATGTTTTTTTTCTTATAGCCCGCCTTTGACTACAAGGTCATATCGACGGCCACTCCTTTGGGACATATTGCCCACTGGCAATGTTGTTAACAATAGGTTTTGGGCGTTTGGACCTTTTGTATGTTAAATTCACACTCGCCTTCACTTCCAGACTCTGGGAAGAATAGCGAATAATCTTGGTTAGAGAAAATCTTCCCACTCCCTAGCCGAGAATCGAACGTGGGACCCTTTGCACAGCGGACAGATGCTCTACCGACTGGACTACAGCCCAGCACATTTCAAATGTTGTTCAGATAATTATAATTGGGGATAACTCGTATAGAAGCTTTTCAGGAGACATTGCGCTTACCGAGTTGAAATGTTTTGTAAGGTTTAACAAACATCTGTCTACATGTTGAAAATTGGCCCAAAATTAGTATATATATATATATATATGGAGACTTTTGTGAAATATCAGAAATTTTAGGATATCTCCCACAATATCCACTATAACGTATCGCCATTATTATCATGGTTTTGTTTCTGCCGAAAACCAAAGGTTGACGCGCCTTCTCCCCAAGCTGTGGCGTAGTTTTTAACTAATTTATTTTTTATTGTTCCATTTATATCGCGCCGTTAACTCAATGGTCATGGCCTTTCCTTTGAACGCATTGCCTACTGGCAACGGTATTAACCCTATACAGTGGGTTTTTTCTGTACATTAGAATCTAGATCACAGACTTTCATTCATACTCCCCAGCCAAATCGAAGCGACAGCGACTTATTGTTGGCTGTTGCAGTCTTCTCTTGCACACAAGACACCACATTGTTTCACGTGCTCCCAAGCGCTACTCACGTTATGATCTTGAATGACGAAATAGTTCTTCCCTTCGTACCCTAATCTATAATACGAATCAGCTGCTTTTTTTGGACAGTCGTAAAAAATACAAGGTAATAAATGGTTCATGTTCAGTTAACATGCGGAAGAGGAGAAAAGCCAAAGGGGGAAAAAGACGAAGAATAAACAATGCAATCTAAATTATATTTAACTAATTTTGCTGCAATCCAGAGGTTGCAGAGGCAGTTCGAGTCGAGCGGGGATGTTGGTTCCCCCCGTTCGGGTGTCATTTACCGCAGTACCCAGCCGTAACACGGCTTTACCTGCGTGATGAGGGCTGATAGGTTTCTCTACAGGGATAGCAATGTGTGTTTGAGTTGCAAATAGAGAACGGATATTTATGAACGACAATGCTTAGGTGTAACCTCCAAGTTACGAATGCATGTATGCATTACATACACACATGCGCGTGACTAACGAAAAAGACATGCTGCGGTGCAAACTGCAGTGACGTAATTCTCCTAGTCGTATTATGGCCCAATGAGGTAAAACTATATTCGTCCAATACATCCATACTCTAAACAATGGTACTGCTGTTCTGAGGGGCACCTATTAAGGTATACTAAGATCAGTACGATCCACCAGTCTTCAAGATTTAAATGATTTATTAGCGTGATATTTGTCTGTCTTGAGCTAGATTTAAAAACACCTCGATATTTTCTCCATATTGGAACAATTTTTCCAAAACCTAAGGAAATATTTTTAGAACGAAACATGATAACATACCTTTGCATGTTAGACCACATTTCATATTTTATATTTTATCACCAAACAGCCTAAGAACTCGCCGCAACGTCAACCACATGCTTCGCCTCGTATTCCATTTCCACCCTGAATAAATTGGTACAACAAACAGGGCCACGTTGATGCTTTATCCACCCCTGAGTTGAAATCACTTGATATCTATAGCTGATATTGCTCCTGGAAACCACACATAAGCTAACATGTCTTCATTAAACGGTCGTAATCAGTGAGGTATGAATCAATAAACCAACCTGGTGGCGCGCATCCGATGAGATGTAATTGATATGGAACCACTTTCACGGCGACTTCTTCACGCCCCAGGGCCCACCACAGTACTGCGAGCAAACTTGCAAGTAACCCATTCAAAATGGAAAGTATGGGAAAACTCCTTTAATTAATGAGAAAGTGTTGAGCGTGTGAGCGAAACGAGACTGACGAACTTTCCTTGGAATCTTCAGCCATTCTGGAGACATTTGTAGCAAAAGTAACTTTTACAAGTGTAAATATTAGCAAAAAAAAAAAAAAGTCCAGGATATGAATGCTAATTTATAGCCTCTGCTGAAAAGTTTGATTCCTGTCTGAAGAGGGAATTTTACTGTTAGGATTATTTTATAGGCTCCTTTCAATCTATAAAAGTGGATGACCGTGAATGTTCGAGTATTTGGTGTGTGCGCGCACCGCCTTCAAAGTTGAAACAAAAAACAACAGAACTCCAACATTTAGAAATCATTACTGATCACGCAATTCGATGGCTTACGTATATTTATAGATAACAATTAATAGCAAAACCCACACATCTTTCATTGCTATTTTCGAAAGATTAAACGCCGTTTGATTTTCCAGATCTTCAGTCCTTCTGCAGAACAGATTAAAACCTTGTTACATCTGGAAAGATAAGGGAACGAAAAAGTTTAGCAATAATCAATCCTGTTGACGCTATTTGATCTGTACCAAAACAATACTATAGCTATCGATATATCTTAGAAATACGCGTTTTGTGTTTTTTTATAGAAAAAACGGGTATTTTTAAGACCCCCACGCCGCTCTCTCTCTCTCTCTCTCTCTCTCTCTCTCTCTCTCTCTCTCTCTCTCTCAACTTTTCTTTCTTCAGAAAAAGCAGTTTTTTTAATTCAAGGACCCTCCAAACCTTTCGGAAGAAATAAGGCATTCACTTCTTGGAACAATGCAATTTAGTTCTAACTTTATCTCTAAATAGAGTAATAAAATTGTTTTAAACTTAAATCATAATGTAGTGGGAATTAAATTCGGCCTCCTGAGTACGACTTGAAGGTTTCGCGGACTCGGAATCGCAAAGACAAAATGAGAAACGACTCATCTTGTACAACCTGAGGGGATATTACGCCTAGGGCCAAACAACAGCAGAGTATTTAGTTTTTCATTCATGGCCTTGTTGGATGAAAGTGAGAAGTAAGTAAGAGTGGGCCACGGGCTCCACTTTCTACGGCCGCCGGGGGCACTCTTGTGGTTCATTAACCCGCAACATCAGGTCAGGTTGAAGGCCTGCTGCGGGTTTCCAAAGATGGTCAGCCTGAGTCAACTAAGGTCTAACTGTGGAGACACGTTTCTTACAGCTTAGTTTCTGCTGGATTTCAGTATTAGGAGCGAGACATTCTACTGGGAACAGCATCTAACTCAGTCGGGTCGCGGTCACCAAGCTTTCAAAATTACACTTGAATGCCTGAGTGGATATTGCTACACTGAGTATGAATCACATCCAGTACCTGTTCTATCGCTAGCTATCATTATAATGTTATAATGAATTTCATCGCCTCCATCATCACCGTCAGCTTCAAGAATTAATCGATTTATATTCCTTCAAAACGTTATCTCTTCATTTTCCTCAGCTCTGCCTTGTCTCCCTTTCTGCATAGCTCTAAACTATGAAAATGATTTTAGGAATCTGTCGATGTTCATTCCTTTTTAATTTTACTATCCACTTTTGTTGATGTTTAAAACAAAATATATTTGAATTTTGTCTGTCTTAATTCGATGTGTTCTTTATATAAAAAATTGATCAATAATCTTGCCTCTACTGTCTCCTACATATTTAATTGTTGTGTCAGCACTTTACTTGTTAAAAGTAGTTGGAGACTACCTCAGTGGCCGTTAACAATGCGACAGCGATTGCTTGCTAACTTTTAAGAATGCCTTTCACAACTTTTATCATCGCCTCCTGTTTCAGATATTGAAATGGTGATCAACTTAGTGCCATACCTACTTAAATAGGTTTCTAACAGGAGATATACCAATTGGTCAATGATTTGGCTTGCTTTAGCCATAAGTTTGCTGTAGCACATAGCTTTCAGCTCCAGTATGTTATGTTGATGAAGTCACATCACATAGCGATTAAGATATTTGAAAAGAAGAAATAGGGAAGGAAACCGACCAGGTCCGACTAGTTTGATCGCACATTTATCAATTATTCATTTCCTGAAGATGTCCACGGAGTTAATATGGCTCAAAGCTCGAACAATTTTTCAGATATTACACGGCTGGTAACCCGAGAAGCTCTAATTACAAAAGTTCATTGTAATTAATTAATTAATTAATTAATAGACCGATCTTTGCAATCGTGTGTCCTGTTCTCCTTTCACTGAGGGTGATTCTAGAAGGGATATTGTTTTATTCATTTTGTGAGGAAAACGTTGAAGCTGTAATTACTTTTGCCAATGCTAATTATTTACAAAGGCTGATTATCCTCTGAGAACATTTGTTGCAACTGCCTTAATAATTTGTATGACCAACATGCCTCAAACACATTATTTTGTACATCCACACAGTTAATTAAATAACTTACTTAATGTATATTAACCCTGTGATTGAAATAACAACAATATATAATGGGCTCTTTTGAAGGCCTTTATTTATAAAATGTTGCACTCTTATTACATGCCCCTATTGGTGCTCCTGTCAGTACATATTTCAAATACTAATCTTGCTGGGTTCGACAGAGATAAGAGAATTCATTTTCGATATAATTGAAGACGTATGAAGCCCAGGAATGTCATCGTTATCCGAAATCACAGAGGACTCGTTTCAATTTCACAGCACAAAGCTGTAGGTACGTTTATTTGAAGCTCCCAAATGGCGGGTAGCAGTGTGTCAAAGTTTCAAAAGGCTGGCTGGGGAGAATGAAAGGGGGCAACAAGTGGCAACACGGAGTTTTGGAGCAGAATGAAGCAGGGAGCCTGGAGCGATCATTCTTCAGGTCGCTCTGAACAGGGAAATGGAGAGCCCATAAAGAATAATTAAGCGTTGTGGAACTCTTGTACGAGCGCCATTAAATTCTGATTTGTGAGCACACACCGCCACTGCCGGGATTAAGGGCATGTGCTCATATGCACTTTTCCAGAAACGTTTGGTCCTATTCAGGAGGAGAATTTGGCGACGTTGCCACAGCTCGTCAATGATGTGCGGTTGCCAGCTTTCCATTCCAGTCAACCCAGCTAAGTATTTTATTACGAGCGTTTTATTTCTATGCGTGTTAAAAACGGGCAACATTTTCTGATTGACGCTAGCCTAGGGCGTATCAACAGTTTTCCAGGGGATAATTGGCCTCATTATTTTTCATAATGAATTCAAATAGCCTAGAAATTACTTTTACATAGACGAGGATTATACATTTCTCAAATAATCAAAGGTTAAAAAGAATCACGCGCCGAGGAAAAAGAATCAAGTTATTGTTCTTCTGTTTCTTTAGGAATATCAAAGAAATGTCTCTTCCAATGCGGCCTAAAGGACAAACTTTTCTTGTTTTACTTTTTATGTTAATTATCAATTTATCAATAAAAGTAAGAGAAGAATGGAAGGTTACAATACGTACTCTGAATGAAGGTTAATTCCAGCGACGAGTGAAAGAGTATGCATATAGAATAGAAAAGCACGTAGTTTGGAAACGCAGAGTAAATTTTGAAACTACGTGGAAAAGAATCCAATTTGCAGTTTATTTGTTCTGATTCAAAGCTTGAGAGGGACACACTAATGAGAGCAGTGGCCGTCGAGACTTGAACCACTGTTGTCCACAAGCACGTGATCTCGCACATCGTGAGGTTTGTCTCTCCAAGCCATTATGAAACAACAACACCCCATAAAAATATAATTGCTTCCTGTCAGGTAGCAGAGGGAGAATCACTGCTGCAGCTACAGCAAACAAGTTGGGAAATTGCTTCCTGACAATGTAAGAGTAGAAGTTTAACCTTTAAAACACTTCCATCTTACTGATGCTGCTCCTGCTATCAAATCTGCTTCTTGAAGGTCGTCAGAGTAGCGGTTTGCTTTGCTCATCATCACCAGAGCGATCAGAGTGTGTCAATGGTGCAACATTTAACATTTCTATATTAAAACTGAAGTGCTCTAACATTAGTTTAAGTATGCTCTTATAATTTTACCTTGATCAAATCATAAAGTATCTTTAAATGGGAGATCTAGCTGCAAAACTCATTGGATCCACTTGTAGGTAAAATAAAACTTATATTGTATTCTTCGTCGTACACAGCTCAGAAGAATTGCGGGACTGCGATTATGGCTAAGCTTATTGTACCTGCTAAACCACTGGCAGGATAAGATAAGGCAACAGAGTACGAAGGGTGGCCAGGTCAGTCAGGGAAGAAACGGAAACGCAGCACACTACCGTACATTGCGCCTAGCCCTCAATCCCGCAATGTGAAAGGAAAATTCATAATCTCAAGTTTAGGGTATCTGAGAATCGAACCCGGACTGCGGCAGTTTCACTTAGTCCCATTTTCGAACAAAGTACAATAACTTGACCTACTCTTATTTACTGTGTAAACCTGCAGCTCCGCTCACGATATTCTACTATATGCGAATATTTTTACTGTCTGTATCTGTTTCCCTCCAATTTGTGTTCTGAATATCTCAAGATTTATACGAAGTTAAATAAGATATTTTGAATTAATGGACACGGAAGGAAACGGATGTATAAATCAGATAGGTATTAGCTCTGCCAAAGCTGTGGCTCCGTGACTCATTCAAGCAATTCTTGTTGCATGTGTGGAAGTTGAAAGAAACCGTTCAGACACCCTGCACAATCAATGTCCGCTTACAGGCTTCTCGTAATCCGCAATTTAAATCGAATTACTCCCCCACAAAAACGCCTATTAAAGTTCCTTTCTTTTATCACACTTGCAGAAGGGAGAGCCACCATTCTGTGAAAATTCGCCTTGTAATCTCACATTGCCGAGACCCGTTCAACCATAGCAACCTCGTTCCAGATTAAAAAGATTGCTTGCTTGTGCATCATGTGCATCGAGCTCCTTCATCAACTCGATGGATGAATAATGACGCTCTGCGAGTTTATTCATGTAAATACGCTGCCTACATTCTGCTTCGGAAGGTATATTAGGGAATCCCCAGCAGGAAGTCCACTCAGTCATTAACAGAACATTGTTTATGATCTTAGTCAAATTTCCGCATTTTCTGCACATAAGGCTTGCAAGATGGAATGATTTTCCAACGTCAATCTTACTTTTTAGCATAGTCTTCATTACAACCAATATACCAGAAACGATCCAAAGTTGTGGAATCCAGTCATTTTCTCAATATTCAGTGAACATCTATAAAAGCCTCCAAATATTTTCCAACGGCAGCAAATATGTACCTTTTGATGTACCTAATGACAAATGCCAAACATAATACCTCGACCTTAGAAAATGGACAGAAGTCAGAAGAAGCTAAATAAGTGAATAGTTACAAAGATTAATAGAAGAATATTTCAGGTTACATATAAAAGGTGACAATGAATATTGCTTTAATGACAAATTAATTGTTCTTCTACAAGTTGGGCCTTTTCTAAACTGTTACTGATTTACTTAGTTTAAAAGACTGGAATATAGTACGCAAGTTATACTTTTATTCGATGTGCGATAGATAAACATTCTCGCCAACGATGATGGATTTTGAATTGTTTGGCCTGTTCTGTCTCTTTGATGGAATATTTGATCCCGTCACTTCTATCTTAGCCATTTGACATTATTATTATTATTATTATTATTATTATTATTATTATTATTATTATTATTATTATTATTATTATTATTATTATTATTATTCACCAATGTTATGTATTCAACTACGACAGGCGAAGTTTATTCTCTTTCGATTTTCATATCAAATAGACTAACAACTGTTTTGAGAAATTGCGTTCCCACCTTTTCTTTTCTTCTTCCTTAATTTTTTCAGTGTTCAGCTCTTAGCACCATTAATTAGGAAAGGTTCACCATTACATTGAATGATTTTAGGAATATATTATTATTTACTTAGCTAATATTATCCTTTGTACTACAGAGACATTGCTTACTTCATTTTACTAATATTTTAGTACACAATAATTATTTCTTTTTATTTGCTTTGATTCATCTTCTACACCTTTCTTCTAAACTGCCACATTAATAGATTGTTTATTGGACATTTTCATATGCTGTAATTTTCAATCGAAGAATGTTTCCCTTCACCTTTCTTTCCTGTGGCAGCATTAACCTTCAAGCCATCGTTGCATCATCATGATATGCACTCTGTGGCATTATGCAACACATCCAACTTTACCACCCGTAACTGCCATAAATGTAAATTTATGATTTATGTCAAGAAACATTCATGTCATGCTGTCACCAGACTTCAAATCCTAGATAGGATAGTATCACTGTTCCTGCTCTACTATAACGGTCCTACAACCCTAGTTGTACTAGAAATCCATATATATTTTCTGTGGGAGACGTTTTCATATTTTGCTTTTTTGCCACTTTGTCCATTTCCTCACCAGTTCGTCACCGAAAAGAAAAATAGTGGGTAAAACATCAATGTTTTTTTTATTAAAGCTATGAAATACTTCATAATTTTAACTTAAATATAATTGTTTAAACACTAGACATTCCTGTATCGTTTATTGCTCTGCTTTATTCCATTCTTTACTAACATTTGTGTCAATTCGATTAGCAAATTTTCTTTTATAACCTCCAATGTCTCAAGTGTGATTAATTTTCCTTGGCACTTGACAATCACTATTGAGTACTGTTTTGGTGTTCCCGCCATAAGCCGAACGGATTTGTATGTCTCTCATTTCGCAAAAAACCCTCCGATGTTGTTAAATGAAAAGTTAAACTATCACTATGCGCGACTGATTTGAGAGAATTCTGCTCCATAGTGCCACTAGCTCTGCAACCTTGGGTGCGTATCTCTTAGTTGGAAAATATGGAAATAGAGGAAAGTTTCTACTTCATTGCCTTGGGACTCGGTCACGTTGAATGTTTAATGGAATTTTCTCGTCTTGTCCATTTCGATACAGTTTTCCGCCATTTACTCCGGACGTACTTTAGCCTACAGGCATGTTGTGCTACATGTATAGTTTTATATTAAATCATTATGCCCATATCCTTTAAAACAGCCTTATGATTAGACCTCGGATTTTAGGTAAATTATGTGTATCATATCAATAAACCATAACTGCCCAAATATCTAGATACCTATGTATAAAATATAAATCTACGAAAAGGGTTTTGTGGTGTAAAAAGGACTTATTTTGACCACTGCCACAGGTTTTTTTACCACAGGGTTTATACCCTAAATGTGCCTATTTTACTATTAGAGTTGTTTCAACATTTTTTTATTCAGTTTGGCAACAGAAACTGGGCATTCCGGCAAAAAAGGTTTATTATAACTCTTTAGCAGGTGGTTTCATTCGCTTAAAGAAAGAGAAACAGAATAAAGGGGCCTCATTGTTATCCTTTGGTATTGCTCGGTGACTGCAGTACGGCAGAAATCCCTTTCAATTGCGTATTTCCCATTTTTTTCTTTTCTTTTTTTTTTTTTTCTTTTTTTTCTTTTTCTTTTTTTTTTTTTCTTTTTTCTTTTTCCATTTCCAAATAGTTCCTTTTGCATTGCTTTTCTTCACTTGTGTTTTGCAAGCAAATCATATTGGCTCTGCGGCGTTTGTGTGTGTGTGTGTGTGTGTGTGTGTGTGTGTGTGTGTGTGTGTGTGTGTGTGTGTGTGTGTGTCTATTCATGATTGAAGGCTATTTTTAGCCATAATAATTATATAAATTTACTGTTTTATCGTGTAATTTTTAATGCTCACTAGCCAATTGCATATTCAAACTTTTAGAAAGTAATCAACTGTTTTTCCTATGAAAACAGCATCTTTGTACCTAAAACTGTGATCTATTTTGAATCTATTGATTGAAAGTCTTCTAGTGGTAAAACCATTTTTCCAAAACAAAGAGGCGGCGCCGTGGCCGAGCGGTTAGCGCGCTCGCCTACCACCTAGGCGGCCCGGGTTCGATCCCAGGGACCCGCATGTGGTATTCGTGGTGGACGAAGTGGCGTCTGGGCGGGTTTTCTCCGGGTTCTCCGGTTTCCCCCGCCATCTCATTCCACCGGTGCTCCATCTTCATTCCATGTATCATCAGTGTCACCGCCTGTGGTGCCGTAGTAGTAAAAGCGGGCGTTAAACACTACACACAACAACAACAACAAAACAAAGCATAATTTCTATGAGCTAAGGCCTCACAGGAGCATATATTGTGTTGAATTGTTTCAGTTCTTTTCTGACATAAGCTGCAATGTAAGTTATCCTAAAGTAACCGGTCGTATTAAGGCGTTTTTTCACATGTGCATGTCCTGTGAAAAAAAGCACTAAGGACCATAGAATAACTTAGGAATTCAACATTCACCTTGCTTTCATACTTATCTGTTTCCATTCATACAAATATACAGCTTTCATTCTTTTGGAGAGAGAGAGGACGGGGAATAGAGAAAATGTAACAGCATAATATGTTTGGATAAACTACAACAAAAATATACTTGCTTTCTTGCTTTAAAAATGGATAATTCGATCTGCGAAGACATGTAGGCATTGAAAACTATTAGAAGTACCTAGGCTGGAAGCAAAGTTGAATACATTTTGACGTGTAAAGTATGTATTGCTTCACTTTCGAAAAACTTCAGATGGTCTGAGAGCCTCCTCTAATTCCGAACGTGTTAGTATGCAAGGAGTAGAAGTTGGTGCAATCTAGTGAGATGGCTTCGTCTTCATAACTTGCTTCCTTTTTAGTGAATAAAAGCTGCAAGTGGATGTCATTCAGGACGAGTGAGCGACATTCCCCCTTTCTTTACCGTAGGCAAGTGAGTAATTTTTACAAGTGCATCTTCATATGACAGGCAGGCAGGCAAGAGGTCACCTGTTGCTGACAGCCCTCAACTGCGTGGCGAATGGAACCAATTCCGTGACTTTGCACTTCTCCGCTGCCCAGGTCAGTACCTTCGGTTTGGCATAATTATCATCGGGGAAAAAAAGGGCCTTTGCTCCCGAATTAAGTTTTCGAAGAAATAAACCAAAAACCATTTACTGCTGAATCTTGACGCACATGCTGATTTGCGAAAGTTTAGAAGTCTTTTGTTGTTGGAAACAAATGACGTAGTGGGGATGAAGAGCGTCGTAAATCCACCTTCCATCACAGAACGTGATTCTACTGAAACAAATTAGGAAACCTAACCATCTAGTTAACCATGCTGCCAGTTTTTGCTTCGATGTGGCGCCAAAATGTTGCTGCCAACCTGCCCCCAAAACAATCACTGCGACGTTCGTGGAAATGGCATCTCATTGGTGCTAAACTTTAAGAACATAACTTTATTACTTTCTCTGCTGCTTGCCTATAGTAACCAGAGGAAGACTTGTATTTCATAAAAAAATTAGATATCGATATTTCAAAAAATGCACGTTTTGAGAAACTCTGCATAGAAAGAGCATTTATATACCTATATAACACTGGTCGACAAAATTCAACTTTGTAAAATTTTCGAGCACCAAAATGGGTTAACCTTATGCATTTCTACTTGCTGAAGACGAATGTCTTTCCACAGAAACCACAGTTTTTGTGTAAGCAGTACTAGTCACTAATTCTATATGGTTTTTGTTATGCTTCAACAATTGATTTGGCCTCTAAATGCTAAAATATCAACACAAAGACAATGATATCCTAATGAAATATGTTTTCATACATAGCTAAATTATTTTTTGAGATGCTGCGGCTCTTAGGTGTGCCACAGCTATGTTGCAGTGGTGTCTAACAGTAGTCAGCCATTGGCCCTGATAGCGTTGCTCCAAAGTAGATATGGTCTGACGAAATCTTTCCCCATGTTCATCTGAGACTTGTCCAAGAACACCAGCAGGAAAGGAATTCAAGTACGAGTGAAGAAAATGCATTTTTAATGATATGTTACAAGCGAGATTACAGTAACGCTGTAATACTTCGTTGACTAACCCACGACTATTCTCTTGCTTCCAAAGAATTCAGAAGACAGTTGTTTTTGAAAGAATTTCAGCTGATTACCCAACTTGCACCACAGTGTCACATGTCTGCATGATTTAATAGTGTACTCCACACAGATGTAGCCAAAGTTTATTGAGTGAGTCTTAAGAAACCTATCTGATTGCATCTTATAACCATTCGTATGCAATGCAGTATTTTTAAAACGGAGGCTACTACAAAAAACAAATAACATACCTATTCGTGCTTGGGGGGTTAAAATGCATAAGTAACACCATTCTTGAAAATGTTTCATTGTAATTTCAATGTAATCAGCTAAAATGCCAAACTTGGTATTGGAATTCCAAACTATTCTTTGCACGGAAAAGAGTATTTTTATGAAATGGTAACTTGTCACCTCATCCCTCCCTCCCGTGGGTGCGCCCGGTCAGGGGCGTGGGTACAAAAGATTTCATAGGTCGAGGTGCTATGTTCCCATTCCGAACCTAGTCACAGAATCAGTGTGTGGTGTACATAGCCATAGACAGAGGCAGTGCTTTTAAAGGCGAGCTAAATGCATAGTTGCATTGCTAGTTTTATTTGGTGAGTGTCTTTTGAAGGGATGCTACTCCGAGCACGTCGTGCTGGTGTAAATGAGCTCTTGCAAACTCATTAACCCAGTCATTCAACTGTGACAAACGTGTCCTTGTCGCAGTTGGTGGTCATATTATCCACTTCTACGCGTTGTTTATATCTAGGTCACGTTATTAGATCACTATCATACATTTTACCATTTGTCATCCACCGATCCGATTGGATTTTCTCTATTTGTAATGCTAATTCTATGTAGATATAGTTTAATGTTTTGTTTAAGGTCGAGCGTTATAATCGATATTTTATGCAAGTTGTCTGTGTAAGTGGGCGTCGTCGACAAGATCGGTCTTGTCTGTTTCGAGTTCCTCGGTTCGATTCTACATATGCGATATTCCACTATTGCTAGAAGACTCAGTGAGCTGTGTGCTGAAGGATATAATGCTGTGTGTTGCTCTGCTTTTGGTTTGCCTTAATTTATAGTTAAAGGTAAAATAGACTCCATCTTGGTACTTCCTTCTTGCTAAGTCTCGGCCATTATTGTTCCGTTTCTTATAATTTTGTGAGAGTTTTCCAATATCATAATGACATACCTGCTCTTCAAAATATTTTCATCTGTTATGAACACGCTCTTTCCTCTTCTTCTACCCTCCTCCTCCTCTATTACGTCTACCCAAATACTCCTTCACAGCAATTCTTCCTAATGTAGGTAATGACAAACTTTTCTTGTTTCTCAGACATTTATTTTCTGTTTTTCTGCCATACGTAAGGCTTTCAAATCTAATTTCTGGCAACCAAAGGGGAAATATCGAGTTACATTTGACCTTCACTGTAGATTAGTGGTTCCCTAGCTTTGCAGTTCCCATGTCCCTGCAGTTACTGCATTTTTCATCTCAAAAGTAGGTATTTATATTTGAGAAAACAATATACATATAAACGTAAATACTGCATCATTATTTGAATACTGGTGTTCTGCGCACATTCCCAGGCAGCAGAACCTAAAACTATCGATTCTCGTATGTTCAATCAATAACAACTAGTTCGAGTTTAGAAAAACTGATTCTCGTGTGTACAATCGAATAACAAATACACGTTATCACACCAGTGACAACATGCAGAGTAGAATATTTAACTCGGCTTAGGGAAGTGGCGACTCCACTGCCCAGTGGGAAACCACTGCCAACAGCCTCCCGAGTATTGGCGGGAAAATCGAAACCTTCCCTTACTGGGAGAGAAGTGAGCAGATGATACGGACTGCCATGCAGCATATCATAAGCACAGCATGGTAAACAGTTATAAATTCAGACTTTACTGTATATCTAATAATGAACAGAGCTTTTTGTATCTTGTCACAGAAAAAAAGAATATAACAAAATTGTTTCATATTCTCTCTATAGGCCGCTGCAACCTGGAATACCGGCACTACTCCATTACACAGGAAATGCGTATGATCGGCACGCGCCCATAATGAGTTAATTATACAGGATATTAAATACACTAGCAAGCTTCTTATACTGGTTGGACTGTAAATAGTTGGGAAAAGAGCTGTATATACCCCAAGCACGAAAGAGTTGAAGGCAACGAGCTATCGGAGCAGTCGAGTAACAAAAGACTAGCGCCTCTCACACGCTGCCGCCAACAAGTCAAGAGAACTTGTATCGTTCTTTTTCCGAGGAGAGCCTCGCATTATCATTATTACGTACATAGTAATGCTGAGAAATGCCGGAGAGAGAAAATTACACAAGAGATGAAACAATGCCGCGCCAGATGGGGTTCAACACGAAGTGACGAGGGCTGACAAAAGGGTCACGTCAGGCAGGCCGGCCGGGGCTGTGAATGAGCAAACGTCACTTCTCAATGGGAAACTCCATGTTTTGTTTACATTGCTTTTGTGAGTAGGTTTTTGAACACAGGTTGGCTCACTGGTTATTTTTGATCCTGAGTTCAACTCTGCAGGTGATGATGATTTCATTCTCAAACTATCATTCTGTGAAGGCGGAACTAAAGACAGAGCTTACCATCCCCGAAGATCATTAGTAAAGCTAGCCATTTGACTATTTTGTTCCTTTGTTTAAAATCATAACCTTTTTATATTTATATGCGTCTAATAAAATACACTAATTTTATAGTGCCTTTAGCTGCCCATTTTCATAAAGCGTGACTTTTCGTAGCTTACGGATATGTAAGGCTGAAATTTCATAAACATAGATAAAAAAGCAACTTTTTCTGTTACATATACTAATTCGACATATATATTCGACCCAAAACTTCCGATGTCGAGATTCCACCGGAGATGTTTTCATGCCCCCTGAAAAGCAGTTTTATAAAAAGGTGCGTCAGTGTGTGTGTGTGTGTGTGTGTGTGTGTGTGTGTGTGTGTGTGTGTGTGTGTGTGTGTGTGTGTGTGTGTGTGTGTGTGTGAGACAGCATAACTGAAAAACAAAATGTCGATTGAAAACCCAAGTTGGTATTAAAGGATGCGACACCAAGATTTTGAAGAAAACTCCTCCATTCTAAATGACCCTTTCCATTGAACATTTTGATTTTCTCGAAAATGGTTCTACGAGTTTGTTTAAAATAAATAAGTTATTTTTAGAGCAAATGAAATGTACATTTTGAATTTTCTGGCTATAGCCTTGCAGTACCGTTTACTCTTGCTTTTTTTTTTTTTTTTTTTTTTTTTTTTGTGCAGTGAATCATTTCGAAGATATTCCTTGTTATATTTTGTGTGAGTTTTGCAATGCTTAAACTTTTCTCAAATGGAAGGTCGTTATTCGCGTTTTTATCTCTTGGGCGTGCAAAGAGAACGAAATTTCAAAGCTTTAAAGATTTGACTATCGCTCAAGCCTGCTGTATTCCCCTTATTCCCCTTGCACCTACAAGAAAATCAGCAATAAGGTAGTTTATGCAAATGTTTATCTCTACTGGCATGAAGAAAATAAAGAGGAATAAGAATTTGTAAGAATAGTACAAGAGTAGAGAAAGTCACGTTGGTCTAACACATCAGACTTTGTATTTTAATTACAATTGAGACATTCGTGAATGCGGAAAATACATTTCTGGACGGTATTTTCAAATGGCCTTGCATGTTTAAATGTCGCCTGAATCTTAATATGAACTATGCATTCAAATCGTTTATCACTGTTTTCTAGCTGTTGACATTTTCGCAGTTTTCTGCCTATAAAATGTTCCTTGCAATTTGTATAGACAGAGGTTTGAAGAATAACAATTGTGCTAAGCATAGATATATGCTTGTTACATACCAAAAATTACGTTTTAAGTTAAAAAAAAAAAAAAAAAAAAAAAAAAAAAAAAAAAAAAAAGAAAACATAGTTCAAAAATTGAAGGAGATATATTGAAACGTTTTTAAGAAGTAGATATATTGTGAGGTCGTCTCTTTAGCGCGGTGGTAGCGCTGCTGCTTGCCAAGCGGGAGACCCAGCTTCGATTCCAGGTAAAGGCGTGGGGATCTTCTCCCGTTGGGAGACCTAGTACGGGGTCATTCAGTCTCGTTACGTCCCTGAGAGGCCAATTGAGGGGTTACTTGATTGAGAAGCAGCGGCCCCTGGTTGCGAAGATCGCCTAACCGGTCGGAAGGGACCGGGACGCTCGCCACGTCCCACCTCCAGTACTGCACCCCACTCATGACGCCCTTGGTGGACTAATATGGGGACACAAGGGCGGTTAAAATGTTAGACTAAAATTTTAATTTGTTTGTCGCGAGACCTTTTTAGTTGCATGGCAAAAAATAAACCAGTTTGATAATAATTTCTGAACTATTAGATCAAAATGGGTGAAACTTAGGCATTACATCATGTTATATATGGCATAAATATAAAAAAGCTACAAGCAATATTAGTTCAGAATTTCAAATGTTCAGTGATATCCTTAAGGATTTAATTATTCTATAATGAGATGTTTATCAAGGATTTTGCGTATTATAATTTCATTATTTTTGTTATTGGCAGTTATTTATTAATATTATTTATTAATGTGATGTTAAGCTTAGTATTTTAATTAATATTTCGTGCTCTGAGCCAGTGAACAACATGCCTGAGGAAGTTTGTAACACAATCAGTGCTTACCTGCCAGAACTTGCACGGTTTTTCGTGTATGGGCATTCAGCACGATAAAGTTTATGCTAAACTAGGAAAAGGTATTTTTTTTGACTGGGATATGTTTTGTCATATCAAAATGTGTTTTTAAGTGGTAAATGAATGAGTGTTTGTGCACACTTCAATGCATATTATAAACTTTGGCGTTTATATTGGTGCCTTTTTTATCGAGTTGACGGCAATTCCATAAACTACATAAGGTTAAAAAATCAAGTGTTGTAGTTGTATGGCAACACTATATAAAATAACTATTTGTAGGCACTATAAAGGTTTGTAAAGTCGGAAATGGGTTTATAATTGAAAATCTAATTGTGTGAAGAAGCGCATGAAATAGACATACACACATACGTGTTTTGGCACCTAATTATTCTATTTTCAGAGCATACAACTACATATGAACTTCACCCACCAAAGAATAAGGGAGGCAGAGCCTAAATACATACTTCTACAAAGAACTTAAGGGTTAGATGGGCACTGCAGAAGAACAGTTCACATGTGAAAAAGCAACGCCATAAGCTATTCACATGTGCGATTTCCTAAATAGCGTCTACACTTTCACACGTGTATGGTTTACTCATCATTTATCAAGTTATACGGCAGAAATAAGCAGCTATAGCTATAAAAGAGAATAACAACAAAATACTGCGACCAATGTTGCTCTGTTTAAATCCGCTATACGAAAGTACGAATAGTTCAGTTGGTTTTAACTAAGTTGACTTTATATCTAAGCAGCTGGAATCAGATGCCCAATTTTTGGGTGGAATGTAGGACTTTTCCTATTTTCAATGCTTAAAAATATCAAGAAAGGAAGTAAAAGGTACCTTAGCAGAACACTACAACATTTGGGGGAAAGAGTCGGTCTAGTCTAGGCTTTGCAAAGGCGCAGCTACCAAGCCTCTTGCATGTTTGGTCAGCCCTTGACAAGAGAAAAGATCATTTCTCTGGCTCCTCGACGGACGGACGGACGGACGGTCCAGAATAATTTGGTTCGTGCTCGCACGTCGGTCTGGACTTACAATGAGTGAATGACGCACAACAAAGCGCTCTAGCAACCGAGCAACTTTTCATTAAAGAGAAGAAAATTCAGCCACGTCAAACATTTCGTATCCCTTGCGAAATTTCTCCCGGCCAGATGAGATTTCCAACCTGTCCGCTTCATCCTGTAATTAAAGGACGTCAGTGATATCGCTAACACAGCCCCGCGACTGTTATTAGCATCAAATTAACGGCACAAGATGCTGCTGCTGCTGCTGCTGCTGCTGCTGCGAAAGTCATTACGCTTCAAGCAAAAGTTTGCAAAAAGGGAAATGGCTACCTATATGAAGCGTAGGTATCAGTTGTCGGGTAAACAATTATAAACCGACGAATTAATTCACAGGAAGACATGGGCGTGGCGGATTTGTTATATCAAGACAACTTGTCATTTCTAGATAGTAGATAAACTTTTCTGCATTTACCGACACTTCTTAAAGGAATTGGCATTAAAAAGAGCGACTCCTTAAATTTGTGTTTGTTCAAGTCCTCCAGCGTAGTGTCATAACGGACGGTGAATGAATGAAATGCGTGAAATGATGCACAAATGAGCCCGAGGTCCATGGAGCTTTAACTTGCCCAACATTTATCTTCAAGATAAGCGAAAACCTCGGAGAAAATCTCACTCTAAGCTAGATTCGAACTCGCGACCTCTTGGACGTGTGGCAGACACGCTACAGAGGCTGAAGTATCACTTTCCCCTCTTTAATTTAATTTCCGTATACAAGTAAATGAAGGAAATCGCCTTCATGCAGTAAGTGAATTAGTAACTAGCTGGAAGATTACTTTCCGATATAATTCGCTTATGCAAACCCAAAATTAACTTTATCTACTACTATAATAATGTGATGCTTAATTCGTAGTTACTAGACAACAAAAGCTATACTTCATATTTTAACAACTATGTTAGCAAAACATAAAACACAGGTTCAACAAAATGTTAAGCACACTTTAATTATGTTCATATATCTATTATTTCTCTTGATAATAATATTTCTAGAAGTATAATAGTTGCATTCTTGAACTGCAACTAGTTGCATCTGGTTTTAAACTTTTTTCTGATGAACTGGAATATTACATTCATTCATTTTTGCTTTAAATTCACATATGAAACTAGCGTCCAAAATCGTATTTTTTTTATTTTTTTTTTATTCCCCCCCCCCCCCCCCCTAAGCGCACATTAATCTTTCCTTACACACATCGTTTTCGTAATAAATTTCATTAAATATTCTAAATATACAACATATACTAAAATACTCTTAATATAGATAAAATATCGTAGATTAGTAACTCGCGGTTGTTAGAAGATTCCCTTCGGTCGTGTTCTAACTTGTTACTAAACCTCTATTTTGGTAACTAGTACTCAAAATATCTATTTGAGCTGTCCTACGGAAATACATCACCAGATATTTATCTAACTGGGGGAAATCTTGAAATAAAATACTGCGAACGGGGGATGGCGAATCCAAAATTGACCACCACTGTACTCCCGGATGAGAGCAGATTGTCTGAGCCAACTCGTTCGATATTAAATGCTGAATAAAGTCCAATCTCTTGGCTTAATTCTAAACAGAACAAGGGCATAAAAACAGAACTGCATTCACACGAATTTTTCTACTCATATCTTACAAAATGCTTATTCTACTTATTACTCCAGATAAGCTTTAAATTCAAGTTACATATTTCTTGGATGATAGTCAGATTTTTAAAGAGCATGTCGCTATTATAAGGGCTATGAAATTCTATGCCTTTCGCAGCACCACGGGAAAAAAGAATAACTTCCCAGATGGGAAAAGTAATACACGTAAGTATTTGAAAATTCAAAGCAATAACAAGGAATAATTCGGAAAAAATATGTATAAATCTATATGACATGTACTTAAACGAGAATTACTTGTTTGTATTTTGTCTGTCTCTTACGATTTCCAATTAGGTATACAGAGCCTTAAGATGTACATTTCGTACATTACGGAAATGTCTTAAACATGTGGCACTATAATCAAACTCATTAGCCATTTTTGAGAAAATAACGGATTTTTAAAAAATAACGGATAGTCCGGGGGAAGGTATTTTCTTCAAAATTTTTGCGTCAAATCCTTCAAAGCTCCTGTTAACCCACTTTTCGCTTTAGAGTTATGCTCTTCACATATGCACGCACATACAAACGTTCAAAAATGCTTTGTTTTTAGTTCTTTACCACGTACATAATGTATAGAGGCGCTGCATTCCACATAAAAATTTGACACCTATATATTGGAATAGATGTTTTGAGGTGAATGAGTAAAACAAAGCATTTTAAGAAAAACGTTCTTGTGTGTGCGTGTATGTGTGCAATTAAAACAAAAGTTGTGTAAATAGCAAACTTCGTGTTTAAATTCAGCATTAACTTTTATTAGTATAATTAGTGTTTTACTTTCTTTATAAAACAATCAAAATGTGAAATAGACAATTTCTGATGTGTGATTTTGCTCTCAATGTGAAATTGGAACGAATGTCTTAATTGGTAAGACGTATACAGAGTTTGCAAGTGTGGAACCAAAGACAATTGTTTCTACTTTACTTTCACTTATCCGGTTGCATTGCACCCTGTACGCAGAATGAATAGCTACAGTAGTAATAACACGACACAGCTTGTTTTTAACAAGGTATAAGCCTAGGTATATTGGCACAGTATTTACCTTATTAGGTAGGTATACCTACGCGAGAAGCCTGAACTCCCTATGTACAGGAAACCACAAAAGGCAAAGCAAAGGGAGCTTTTTGTCTTGAGCGAGCCATTACCAATGTCTCCGTGACCACAATAAGATTTTTCTTAACCACATAGCCTGCTATTTATGTCCGCTACAGAAACAAAAATGTCCGTCAGCCGTATTTCATGTGAACTCTGGCCGCCATAAGGACAAACATGGCGGGCGGAATGAAGCGCTAGGCAGAACTGTACAAGGGATTTGGGTAACTAAGCACTAGAAAACACAACACCTCACACATTTTCAACGGTAATCCCACAGAATTTAGCACCTATCGCCTTTTTATATTTGGGAATAAATAAAATTCAATAAATGCGGGATATTTGACGTTTTAGAATATACAGCATTTTCGTATTAGGTAATATTTATTTTTAAAAAAGTTACCTTTATCGCTCTTTGTGCGCATCTGTGGATAACTTCTTGGTATAGCTTTGTCCATTTGTCGGTCGGGAGCCGCAATTTCAGAGGTGAGAATGCCTTCGTTCGCCGAGTTACTAAGTACGCTAAAGGTTAATACCTAGCAATTGAACGTAACAAAAAACATGCAGTCCGACTAGAGATCCAAATGGCTCGCGTCCCTGCGCTACATAAATGGTTGGGAAATTTTACTTATAAAAATTATGTATTGACACTTTTCAAATTTGGTCGAAAATAAGAGTTGTTTTACACGGAGAGCCTTCTAAATGTACGATTTTTTTAGTCATACCACAAGAGGTAGTTCGTGTCTGGCGACATATTTAAAATTGGTTGTACATCCTTCTGAAAATGTATGATTTTTAATTCTGATTTTTCAAAATAGCTATTGTAATAATTTAGTCACTACCACAAGATTTTTATGACAAAAGTAACCTGAAGTCTGTGCCATACCTAGGAATAAATGGTGTACGATGTTCTGGATATTTAATCCTCGGAAAGGGAGAATTTTTGTGATGCCGTTTTTGATGTCTTAAGGCGATTTCTGAAATTTGTGGTAATAGCATTAAAACATTTTTCCAAATTATAAACCAATTCATTGTAAATTTTATAATACAAATATCTGAGAAATATGTTTTAAATCTTATCCTGGAGTTTGATATAGCATTTCTATGTTAATTTTGTGTTCCATAAGACGATCCGCATAGAAACGAAGCTTGCCGTGTATAAAGATAGGCTACGGTTTGAAGAAATAACTCAGGCGTCTGTTCATCTTACTCCTGCCAAATTACGTCTCACGATTCACGAAGATTCATCTAAATATCAAACCTTCTGCTGGTTTTCTCTGCATTGATAGCTATTCCAAGCGATATTCATTCGAGTACTGCTTAAAATAGGTCAAATCATTTTCAGCGCATTTTAATGCTGTCCAACATTTTTCTTTTTAAAGTAGCTTTGTAAATATTTTCGGAGAGGGTCTCAGAACATTGCATTCATTTATCATCAGTCGCTAAAAACACTGCAATTAAAATATTACCTGCCACAAAAACGCACTTGCTTCTGTTGCAGGTTACTGCAGTGATGATTACGTAAGATAAACTGAAACAGACAGCTAGTGACCTTCAATGAACAATTTATGATAGACACAGATTCGATTAAATGCAGTACGTGTCAAGCATCCCTGCTCAACACGCACCATTTTAGGAATGGCAGTTGCAACTCCACAACTTCCATTTTCCCGCCGTCTCGTGCGGCATTAAGAAAAATCGATGCCAATGAGAACTCTTTCTGGAACAAATTGCAAAGGCAAGTTTCCGCGAGGTCGTTAACAATAATTCGACAACTATGTGCTGAAATTATAAACTGAAGAGATGGCAGATTACTAGCTTGCTACAATTAAGTGTTACAAGTGGATAAAATTATAGGGGCACCAAACGCGTACAAGTGAAATTTGTAACTGCTTAATAACTAAACAAGAGTACATGAACGATGTTGTAGCAAACATGGGTACTCCCCGATTATTAAATTAATATCCGGATCGTATTATTATTATTATTATTATTATTATTATTATTATTATTATTATTATTATTATTATTATTATTATTAT
Source organism: Tenodera sinensis (assembly GCA_030765045.1). Taxonomy (NCBI): domain Eukaryota; kingdom Metazoa; phylum Arthropoda; class Insecta; order Mantodea; family Mantidae; genus Tenodera; species Tenodera sinensis. The sequence continues at coordinate 27,924,285 of CM060965.1, forward strand.
TATTATTATTATTATTATTATTATTATTATTATTATTATTATTATTATTGTTATTATTATTATTGTTATTATTATTGTTATTATTATTGTTATTATTATTATTATTATTATTATTATTATTATTATTATTATTATTATTATTATTATTATTATTATTATTACACGCAAGACGTGCTTTAAAGCCCTTGCAGTGCGATCTCCATATTCTGTAGACATGGACGTTATATGGAGCGCAGCCTACGGAGAGGGGTGGCGGGAGCAAAGTAAATAAAAGAAACACAAAAGTAACTTTATTCACCTTTTCAGGGAAATTTAAATAATAATAATAATAATAATAATAATAATAATAATAATAATAATAATAATAATAATAATAATAATAATAATAATAATAATAATAATAATAATAATAATAATAATAATAATAATAATAATAATAATAATAATAATAATAAAAATAAAACAGGCACATATTTTTTAAGCACCTAACTTCGAATTAGCTCCACTCACAGAACATAAACAACGGTAGGTAAGATATTATGCAGTTGTGGCTGAAGTGTGATTGCTTTAATGAACTAAGCTCGTAATGAAAATTCAGCGAGTATTCAAAAAACCCCACGTTCCTCAAGTCGTGTATAGATTTCATTTACAAACCATAGCACAAATTCATAATACACACTTTTACGAAATCAAAATTAAGATGTATCGCGAGGTTTTATCTTTAGAGCTTCTATTGAGCATAAACAAATGAATAGCATACACAGCGTGTCTTAAAGTGTTTAAGACATTGAATTTGAAGAAAAGAGATGCAGAAAAATCTTGCAATTTCTCACACTTGATACTGTCCAATTATGCTGTGATTCTTGTTAGGTTTGTAAATAAAATATAGATATTACTGTTTGTGGTGTAAGGAATTTCCTGAAAAGTTGCCGATTGCATCCTCGGAACAAGCCTGAATTTAATACTAAATTTGGTATTTACACATTTTCGTTTTCAGCTGTGCTGCTTCAAAATTCTCATTGCTACGTCTATAGAACAAAAAACTGAACAAAACTGAACAACTATTCTAACACAGTCATCACTGCTGATTAAAATCGTAGTGCTGGCCTATTTATTTTCTTTTATCCTCACATCATATAAAGCTCAGAAGCTGCAGATCCTTGAAGTTCTAAACACATTTCCTATTTTATTCCCGTTTTCTTTGTTTTCTCTGGATGTAAAGACTATAGCTAATTAAGTGCCCTCTATTAGATATGCCCGGAGGCAGTACGTCTGGATATTGCAGATGCTCTTATTTCTCTATTTTTCGCATGCATTCCTCAATTCCCGACATATGACGTAAATGCTAATTTTAGTTTGCGATAGCTGAAGGATTGTTTAAACAAAAGGTAACTGAATGGGTGAGACCAACATGGAAAAGATTCTATCATAGTTTTCGGGTGATCAGATAAAGGACTTCATAAGTAACAGATAAACTTAACCACATGTAAATTTAATATTAAATGCAATATGTTTCAAACGTAAAAAGTCGCCGATATAAATATTTCAGTTAAACGGAGCATAAATAAAAAGAAAAGAAAACGAAGAAGCTTTATGCTTGATTCAGTATAAAACAACTTTAACACAAATAAACGCCCTAATATTGATTTTGATGTTTGCTTAATCTAATGAAAATATACCTATCAAAATTAGCCAAACTACGAACTTTGCAACCAGACCATGCTACCCCTAGACCAGGGTACGAAAAGAAATGCAATAAATAAGCATTTTGCAACAGAAACCTGCCGTCTTCATTTTTAATTTTTTAAACATATTTACTATTGAGTTGCCAGGTTTCAATAGTAACACCTTCATTGCTATTATGCAAAGTTTTCTCCATTTCCTCAAGCGTGGAAAGAGCCAAACTTCTGAAGTGAAGTGAACGACTTCAAGTAACATTCTTTCTATAGAATAAGCTTCTATGTATTAGAAAAGCGAAATCGCTACTAAAACTTAATAAGCCCCTCTAATTATACATTTTGGGAAAGTTGCTGCTGATCACATTTAAGATCGATATGTTGTAAAGATTAAACTCAAGAGATGGTTTAAGAGCCCAGATGAAAAACGTTACAACAGCAGTAAACGAAAGAGAAAGGAAGAACTACTTGTAGGCTTGATGTAAATGTTAATCGTTATTAGAGTGATTAAATTAGAAAGGAAGGACGGGAAAGGCGTTAAGCCCGATCGACTGTCGATAAACGGGATGCCATACTTCCTCCAAAGCGAAAATGCTCTGTACTTGTAGCATGCAGGAAGTCCTTTGTTTTGTTTTCTACGGCCACGTGATAAGTAGATCTGAATATTTTCATCGTACTTCCATATTTTGCAAATCTATAAATATGCATATTCTTTAACAACAAAACCTTCGATTGTTATAGCTAACCATCATACCTTTTGTACAAAAATCTAATATGGACTCTTGCAGTCACACAACCTTCTCTACTCATTTAATTATTAATCCGTTTGTACTGAAAAATGTTTTTCCTGTAATTAATATACAGAATATTGAATCAGTAAAAGGATTTTGTTTTGTTTTAACAAAACTTATGGATACGGGAAATAAGAACTGGAATGAGAGTAAGAGGATTGGTAGAAATTGGATGGATGGATGGATGGATGGGATGGATGGGATGGATGGATGGGATGGGTTGGGATGGGTTGGGATGGGATGGGTTGGGTTGGGATGGGATGGGGTGGATGGATAGGATGGGATGGGATGGGTTGGGTTGGGTTGGGATGGGATGGGATGGGGTGGGATGGGATGGGATGGGGTGGGATGGGATGGGACGGGTTGGGATGGGATGGGGTGGGATGAGATGGGATGGGATGGGGTGGGATGGGGTGGGATGGGATGGGATGGGGTGGGATGGGATGGGATGGGATGGGATGGGGTGGGATGGGATGGGGTGGGATGGGTGGGATGGGATGGGATGGGGTGGGATGGGATGGGACGGGTTGGGATGGGGTGGGGTGGGATGAGATGGGATGGGGTGGGATGGGATGGGATGGGGTGGGATGGGGTGGGATGGGGTGGGATGGGGTGGGATGGGATGGGATGGGGTGGGATGGGGTGGAATGGGATGGGATGGGATGGGGTGGGATGGGATGGGGTGGGATGGGATGGGATGGGATGGGGTGGAATGGGGTGGGGTGGGATGGGATGGGATGGGGTGGGATGGGATGGGATGGGATGGGATGGGGTGGGATGGGATGGGATGGGATGGGGTGGGATGGGATGGGGTGGGATGGGATGGGGTGGGATGGGGTGGGATGGGGTGGGATGGGGTGGGATGGGATGGGATGGGATGGGGTGGGATGGGATGGGATGGGGTGGGATGGGATGGGATGGGATGGGATGGGGTGGAATGGGGTGGGGTGGGATGGGATGGGATGGGGTGGGATGGGATGGGATGGGATGGGATGGGGTGGGATGGGGTGGGATGGGGTGGGATGGGGTGGGATGGGATGGGATGGGGTGGGATGGAATGGGGTGGGATGGGATGGGATGGGATGGGATGGGGTGGGATGAGATGGGATGGGATGGGATGGGGTGGGATGAGATGGGATGGGATGGGATGCGGTGGGATGGGATGGGACGGGTTGGGATGGGATGAGATGGGGTGGATGGATAGGAATGAGTGAAGAAAGAAGATTCTTTAGTCACAGAACGATGTGTAAACACTGAAACTTTGTAAATAGGTAAATAAATAAGTGTAAGTATAATGTGAAAATATCTATTCCAAAAACAAAGGTGATGGCTCCGAAAAGGAAAAATAACATCAGAGTTAAAATTGTCTTAAACATCAATATAATAGGGCAAGTGAGTACTTTTGATATTTGGGACAAAATATAGGCGTATAAATGCAGTTGGTAATTGAGGACAGGGCACTTAGCTACCCATAAGCAAACGCTTTAATGGTAGAAGTAGACTACAAAGGAAGAGGATTCCACAGGAGCTTGTAGCAGAGGCGCACGAGATAGGAGTGTCCAACGAGTGTCTCTGATCTCGGAGCAAGGGGCCTGAGTCAATGTGGGGTCCCTAACGTGTGCTGAAGATTCATCTCGGCACCAACTTAGTGCAGCTGTCTCGACACAGCCCAGCCGCCTCCCTCACCTGCCCTGCGAGGTCAGACGACTATTACAGTGCCCCCGTTTCGCCAAGAACAGCAGTTACAGAGCACCAATTCTAGCTCGCAGCAACGCCAACTCGCTCCTTCGCTGACACTTCTCACCCGGAAAGACCGGAATTAAATGACGTGAAATGAAATGGAGGGAAAGGAAATTCGCCTAGTGACCAAGGAAAAACGCGGAAGACACTCTTGGTCTGATTGGTCGGTCACCGAAGATCGAACGTGGGACCTTCGAATTCCAACTGGAAGACACCTAAATATTTTAATACGGACAACACATTTTCATTTGTTTCAGGGTGATTTTATATATCATTCATATAACAACAAACAAAGCATGTCTTTAGAAACATAGGTAATTGCATATGTATTAGGGGTGAAGTTGTGTTGTTTTTGCGATTGTGGCTTGTTCAACGACCGCATAACGCAGAAACACCCGCAATACTATGTTGCAAAGTTCTAATGAGTGTGGAAGGAGTTATTTTGGTATTCATGCGCATGCAGTTGTTGAGCACCTGACGCACTCAATGAACTGCCATGTTTTTTATTATTATTGATGACTTCCGGAATGTAACAAAGTCTAACCATAGAGAACATACAAACAAGTACAGAGTATGAATTTTAATATTGCTCAATCTCCACATCAGAATGTTTTAAATTCAGGTGATGTACGTACGCTACCACCGCGGCGGCGGCGGCGGCGGCTGACTACAAACGTGTAATACGCATGCTCCCGTGAGAGACTCTCACCCACAGGGTGGGCGTGAAAACTCTCCACCAAATTACTCGGTTACTCCTGCACCGCAATAACACGAGAAACAATACTCTAATTCATGTCTACCTTAATACGAATGAATTTAGTCACAATTTAATGTTACAATGTCATGCAAAGATTAATTTCTAACAAAGAATTGGCAACACCACGTTAACGTATTGTGACTAAATTCACTCGAATTAAGATAAAAAACCATTTATATTCATTCATCAAGAAGTTAGATGGCTCCAACTATTTCAAACATTTGACACAAATTATTTTTTTTCGGCGAAGCGGTTCTTTATTGAGAACATATTTGTCACATTCATCATATAGAACACCTGGTTAACGTATGGCCGAAGTAGTACCTTTCACCTGGTATATATTTGTTTTAAGTTTTTCGATTAAACAAAGTCACTTAAAATCCAATGTGCGTATATAAGATAGTGGCGAAAGCACTCATTGCACTGCATCCGCTGTAAACATGCACCAAAATAAACAAGACAAGGTCGGCATCCTGCCTTCTAAAGCCTTCGAATGGCGAGAGGAATTTTTCTTTAATTAGGGTTAATTGCTACAATCCGCAGCTTGGAGAGGGCAAAGAGTCAGAGAACAAACGTGAATCTGCATCACTTTAAGATAATTTTTATTTAATTCAAAATAAACTTTCTGGGATAACCAGAAGTTATATCAAGCTGCCGATATGCTCGTAACTATTAAAAGATGTTATAAAAATTACAATGTACCAATTTAAGGGATTAAATCAACAGTTTCTGTCACATCCGAAAACTTTTTCGGAGGGCTAGGTTTGCTGCGTATTGCTTTCTTTGTGATGTTTGATGACACCCATCTCAATGACATAAACAGACCCATTCTAAAGTTGAGGTAGGTAGCTTCGCTTTTCACGAGTTTCAGGTGCACTGTGATATGTACAATGTTTACACAGGTGTGTAAGAGTTGGTCACGTCAAGTGATTGCCCAACATCCTGCGGACGCAAGGCATCGCTGGTATTGCTTTAAATTCAGCGGCCCAATATCCGCGCAGGCAGGCCTTGCAGGCAGATTATTTCAGGTCACTGGCCACGCTACTGATAATGACGAAATGGGATTCAGGATGTTCACCTGAGAGAAATGAGGGAAATATAATTGAAATGTTGTCATCGCCGCGAGCTGCATGCAATCAGAGGCCGTAATTTGTTCTTGTTGAGGATTTAAAGACTTGGCTGATGACGCATTTTTTGCCAGGCGCTTCATTAAACGACTACCGTTTAAGAACGCTATAGCCACCAGAAATCTGAACCTCGGCGTTCTTTTTGAAGCAACAATGCATGAAATGCTAGTTGTTTACGTAGAAAAGAAAAACTATTAGTGTGTTTGGAAAACTCCAAGAAAGCAGGGATTAAGTTACTTAAGTTGCTTTTAGCGCTTTCTGCTACTCGAGGTCGAGGAATGCGAGAAACTTTAAAACAGCATTCACAAAAATGCGATAGCAATATTCCACGGACGGAAACAAACGGTGTGCCGCTTTCCCTGCCCATTTCTGCTCTGGTCTGTGTCAGATGTACACTGTGTGCTTGCTTTATAACAAGTGATGGGTAAATTTGTTTCAAGGAAGTAGTGGAAATACTGCTGTGTAGATCTGTTATGGAACGTGTGGATTTATCTGTGTGAAAGTCAATTTAAAAAATCTGATGTGTTGCACTCACATGACTTTCTCTACTCTTGTACTAACTACTACTATAAACTACTATTCCTCTATCCTCTTCATGTTAGTCGAGACAAACACTTGCAGAAATTATTGATCATTTTCTTGTAGGTCCAAGAGGAATATGGGAGCACACATATTTCAGTTTTAAACCGTTCATTAATAGTATTAATTTATAAAATGTTCTACTGGCAGCATTTTGCAAAACTTTATCATATTTTGCACACATGTTAATTTTGATTTGTTCATTCTGCGACATTGTTTTATTTTCTAGCTTAAACTCTGGCTACAAACATTAAAAAGATACTTAAGTTACAACACCACTGGTATGGTGAGTAATGTATTTTAAAACACAATTATCGAAACTGCTTAACATAATAATGTTACACAGACTGTTTTAAGTTGATGTAGGTACTCAGTAAATCAGCATATATTAGCAGTAGAAGAGATTGTTTAATATTTAAATTCCAACTGAAAATGCCGCACTCTATACGAGTAGACAAGGAGTTTTGGTCACGAGTAGGCATACAGAAACAAAGTAGTGCCTCTCTCTCTCTCTCTCCCTTCTGAGACTAATGTTAGGTATCTGAATTTCATTAAACGTTAGTTACATTAGCTTCAGTTGCAATGTTGCATTAATTTGTTATCCTTACCATTGCCGCGGCGACTGTGCTAATGAGCATCAGGCAACTTCTACTCGTCGCATTACAACCTATGCTAACTTAACAAGCAAAATGTATATAATTATCGTTTCATGAACTCCAGCATATTCTAAGAATTATTTTATTTTGACTCTTCACATCCTATTCTCTTTTACTTTCATGCATTAGCCCAAATTACTGCTTCAAGAAGCCCACCGTTTCCTCAATCATACCAAATAAGGACGCACACAACAAGCGTTTTCTTGGGCATGGGCAGGAATGGTAATAAGGTTTTAATTAACTTGTGCAGAAATTGAGAAATTACGACGCAATACATCAAACCTGTCCAGTTGTGTTGTGTGGTAGGTTTTCCGGCACTAATCTCAAACATGCAGGGAGTTAATGTGTGGCAAGATCCCATCCCATCCCATCCCATCACCGGCTAATTTCCCTCGATTCACCATGGCAAAATTCGTGCACGGAAAATTATCCAGCTCCCATCTTCACTGCACAACTCATCAGTGTTCATGTCAGTACTCTTGCTACTGATCAGATCAATTATTTTGCCACATGGCCCTTTTAAGCTAAACGTAAGGTTCTGAACAAAACTGTCCCACATTTATATACTGCAGAAATTTCCCCAGCATTATTAGGTATGTTTCCATAAAACACGTGCTTCAACTTTCCAAGTCAGAAAAGGTGATTGATGTTTTGGAGAACTTAGAGATAAGGATGAGCTTCAAGGAATGCAAGAACTCTACAGCAGGAAAGTTAAATGACCAGCACGATGTGTTAAAAGACAATTTGATGCAACAGCGTATTAACCAACAGAAAAAAATTATTTTTTTCTGCTCAGAAACTATCAGAATATCCCCAGAGGAGTATTTTTAAATTATGTTTTTATAATATTGATTGTTACGTGGGCACTTATATTGTGTAGTTTTCTTTCGTCAGGTCTATCAAGTTTTCTGCAGCAGAAGCGCGTGTTTGTCTTCCAAGCTGCCACTCACAGAAGCGAGAGTACAAGGAGCAGTAACGTTTTGTTCTCTTTTGACAAAGAAGTTGTATTCAGCAGTTAATCTGTACTTTGGGTAACTATATATGTAAACAAGTACAGTGTAAAAACAATACAATCTTTTGAACTTGAAATTGTGTAACTTATGTCTTATTGTATTGACTATGAATTTCTGTAGCAAATGTATTGCTTTATTATAATTATTATGATAAAGTGTTTTTGTTTCTATTTAAAGAAGCAGTACTCTCAAATGGGATGAGGCAGGAGAAATACATTAATTATCAAGTCCAACATACCTTACAAAGGTGAGTGTATCTTGCAGTTAAATAATATCTTGATTTATTTATTTGGTAATCACTTCCTTATAACTTAGGGTAACTTTCCACATAGTTTCCGTTGTTGTGAGGTAGAAGCTTCACGCGACACTTGTTAAGCAGCCTCGAACCGTTTCTGGGCGATCTCATTTTCCTCTGTATCACAAACAAAAATTTAAAGAAACGAGACCATTATTTGAGGTTAGCCAAAACATTTGATTCGTTATCTATGAGCTCCACCAAGTTTCCGCTCATGTTCCACACATTTTCCATAGTTTGCTTAGTCTAAACATTTGATTTTGAAACAACTGGCAATAACACCAGATACCACTTTAGAAAAGTTAAGCTATGGTTTCCCACTAGTTTTAGATTAATATCAGAGTTAGAGGGTTTTATAGAAGTCTGCTGTATCTTCAATAGTCTACTGGTCATCAGAGGAAACGCAGAAACACAGAAGAAGCGCTTCCACTAACGAGAAGAATGGCTCGTGAAGGAGATGTATATCGTTTGCCGGCAATAAAACTGATTCAGTGCTTAGCGCTAATTTCGCATGGCACAATAAGGGAGTTTCCTAAAGTCGTTTGTTGTTTTACTGTATGTGCCCCGGTACTTAACCTGACTGTCGGCTGTACTTACGGTGCTTTGTGATATTAAGGAAGCGGCTGCACAGGGAGCAAAGAGACAATTGTACTTTAATTGAAAATGTTTCCACAAGATGCCTCACACGAACTTGGGCAAAATTGTGGCATCTGCAGCTTAATCCTAAACACACAAAATAGACCTTTTGCCTAAAACGTTCTTTTTATTGAGGATCTCCAAACGTGTATTTCCTGTGATATCTCGGTATCGAATATTTTGCTTGAATGAATACTAACTGTACCGGTTACGAATCTAAGTGGCAGAGAAAGAAAAGTTGAAATATGTTTGCAATGTTCACACAGACTGTTGGAAGGTTTTCCTTCATAAAGTATCTCAAAATATTAAATAAAATGTTTACTTGACCATCTTTGTTTTGATTTTAGGAACTACATGAATGTTTGCTTAACATTTTCATAGTGTCTTACTACTTTTAATACATACCTTAAAGGTTTTTATCTATTGAAATAGTATTGTAATCAATTTCAAGTTTCCTTTTATAACTACTTTTTTACAAAAGGTCGTAACAAACAAATATTACTTAAAACGTGTTTATTTAAAAAACAAAAGCATGTTGCTTGTCCTTGTGCCAAACGACACTAGGCTCGAAGTTTAGTACCCGGATGTTAAGAGGTTCTCACAATAAAAATCAGGAATATTTTGCTAGTTTCACACGCCTGGTAAGGCTTGCAAAACCTTGGTGTTATCTGCATGAGCCCAAGGGAAACGAATCTTCAGATTTATCACGTTGAAACACTCCCTCGCTGCAGACCTAGCGTCACATCACAACTTGCCATCTACCTTCAGTGGGAGTGTCAACCGACAACACCACCATGGGGAAATCACCAACCTCCACCTCGTACTGTGCAATCGCTCACACAAATTAATCACTCATCTTAATCTTATTTTAGTATACAATTTTTAAACTGCCTGGATTTAAATGCATTAAATAAAAAAGTAACTCCAAGAAAATAAAGGCCTTTTATTCAATTTCATTCATATTTTAAAGCAATTGCGTTTGTGCGTGTGTGTAAAATGAAATTCTGTTTTCTTATATATGGACGGTCTTTCAGCTGCGTTGTTCTCAATGTTCCAGTCGCTTAATTTGTTCAGAAGCCTATTTATTTGGGTTCAGGTTCTTTTGGATGTCGTAAAACTACGACAAGGGACCATTGGCTTCACTTTCCTTCCGAAGTAAGTCATACTAAGGGTTTTTATGCCCGAAAAAAATAATCATCTTCCGCCGGGTTTGAAGCTCGATCTCGGAGGTAGACGCCTGCATATTACCCCTAAACCTCGGAGGGCGACATGTGTGTGTGTGAACACTAACGAAAGGTTAGTGGACAGTCATTTCGATGATAATTGGAACAGTTTGATTCAGCTGGAACACAGCCTCACGAAGCACTGAATGGCTCCATTATTTTGTATTTTTGTCGCTACACATTTACAAGAAGACATACTCGTACAATTTCTCCCCCTCGAAACAATATTACTGAAAAACTAGTTGCTAATAAAAACAAAGCAATAGTTATTTCTGCAACCAGTGGGATATGAGCATTACCTCCCGAGTGTGTTTTTGCAAGAGCCGGGTTCCGTAATTACACGAGAGCGGCAATGAAGTTTATATCCCATTGGTTGCATACAATATTTTATCCACCTCACTTGGCAATAACTTCTCACCTTATCTGATACGATCGCTGAAGTATAAGTGACAATATTCTTGTTCTATAAAAGTTGATACTCTGTGATTCAATGCACGAGTAAAACAAAGCCTAGTTAATAATAATCCATTATAGTAAAGTTGGCTCTGGAAACAAAAGAACTATATAACGATATTCACTTGTTTAGATAGTAATATAATGGTATTGATGTGTTCTGTGGTATTGATTATGTGGAAAATTAGCCAATTCTTTCTCAATTCTGAAGAGAGCATCCCTATAGACACATTTGGATTGTTTTCGCCAGGTAAACCAGAACAAAATAGGAAACGCATAGGAACACTAGGTATGTGAAATGGTGTAGGTGATATCTCACATTAGAAAGCTTCGCTTGTATTTTTTAAGAGTTTATCACAATCTTACAAATCTTTGCACTTGGGGGCACAATACTCTATGCATTTGAGTATATTAATTTATTGCCTGGTAATATGATGATAGATAAGCGGCCCTTATTGAATTTTATTTCTGAATAGTTTGACTGACCAGTGCTATCTAGAAGAACAAAAATGTTACTATTTACGAAACAAAAGCAACTTGTACTTCCGCCCACTATTTCATACTTAAGATGAAATGACTGATTATATTTTGAGTTAGTAACACAACTTGAAGTGTCTGCTCTTTAATCTTTTGTTTAAATAGCCTCAAGCTTTAAAATAAGTAATCCGTTAAGAATTTGTAAGGCAAGGATTGAGAAATAAAATTGGAAATATTAAACCATTTGTACTGAAAAACGTTTTGTTTTAACAAAAGAACATCCTTTTACTGATTCAATATTCTGTATATTAATTACAGGAAAGCGAATGGTTTTAGGAGGCAGTGAACAGAGCTGTTAATGGTGTTATTCTGTGATACAAAAAGTGCAATATTTTACAACCAGCTAAACCTGTGAGTAAACTTCGCTTGTAGAAGTAATCATTAATCTTTTAATATACTGTGTACATGTTAGGAACACTGTCTACAGCATATAACACGTTAATTAAAGTAATTTCAGTATTGCACGGCTAGCCCTCTGCAAGACTTTTTGTTTTGTTAGAGAAGCAAACCGTCAGTTGTTTCCAGTCAGTCTTTTGTTGCGTTACCAACATAATGCAATCTAGTCAACAAGAGCAAAGCTTCTCAAGTTCACATTCTATGAGTTATCCTGACAAAGTTACTACATCGCGAACAATCTTACAACCACCTAAGTTGGTCCATAAACGCCCGCTTGTAGAAACTAACCAAGACAACGGTTCCAATTCTAATGATTGCTTCATTACACCCAACAAGAAGCACACAGCTTCAGTATCAGCTGTAAATACCAAATATATAGTCGACTTAACCTCCGTTCACAACAAATTTTCCCCTTTGGAAAGCATGGAGGAAGAGAATGATACAACTTCTGAAGAAAATCTCTCTACAACTCCTAAACTCAGAATCCCACCAATTTTTATTCATGAAGTCAATAATTACCAGCAGATTATCCAAGATATAGCTTCTACTGTAAAAGATGAGTACACAACACAGCAACAAAGCAAAGTTCTTAAAATAAATACAACTTCAGTAAATGACTTCCGCGCTGTAACAAGATTCCTGGAAGAATCGAAGCTTCCTTTTCACACCTTCCGTGACCCAAACTCCAAAAGACTTTAAGTTATTTTAAGAAATGTTCCCTACTCTCTTACAGATGACGATATCGTTACAGAACTAACCTCTCTGAACTTACCAGTAGTAAAAGTTACCAGGCTTTTCTATAAAGATCGACAACCTATGCCACTGTGTGCCGTAGAATTAGAAAACAATGAGCAGGGTAAGAAGATCTTCGAAGTCAAACATATTTACCACGCCATATTTAAAGTCGAGTACCGCAAGAAGCCCGCGAATATCCCACAATGCACACGATGCCAACGCTACGGGCATACTAAGAATTTCTGTCGACTCACACCTCGATGTGTGAAATGCTCCTCAAATCACCACTTTTCTGAATGCACAAAAGACAAAGACACTCAGCCCTCCTGCGTGAATTGTGGAGAAGCACATCCGGCAAATTTCAAAGGTTGTCGTTATTACCTAGATTTGAAAAAGAAAGGCGATGCAAGGGTGGTTCAGCCTGCAATAACACCTTCTTCAAACCTAAACATGGAAAATTTTCCGAGGTTGTCACCAAACTCGCCCTCTCCAACTCCTGAAATTCCACAATGGCCACGCTCTGCTGTTTCGGAAGAAAAAAGTCCTAGGCAGCTAACTCAGCAGACATCAACACAGAATTCTTCTTCTCTTTCGTCTTGCTCCTCCGATGGAACCGAAAACCTACTTCAGCTAGCCATTAATTTCCTCACACCATTCCTGCCATCAATAAAGTCCTTTTTACTAAAGCTCTTCACAAGTTTGTTTGCTAATGGCCACTAAAAACCAAAAAACATTCTCACAACCATACTAAATTGGAACGCCAATGGAGTCAAAGCAAAGCGAGAAGCCTTCTTGGAATTCATCTCCAGACACAATGTTGCAGTAGCTTGCATCACAGAAACGCATTTATTACACAAAGAAAAGTTTTCTATACCTAGCTACGCAGTGTATAGATGCGATCGCAATGCTCCAGTCGCTTCAGGTGGAGTGGCTATAATTATTCGAAAAGACATACCTCACCACTCAGTTGCATTACCTCAATTAACCAGCATCGAAGCCTGCGCAATTCAAATATTCACACGCAATTCTTCTAAAACTATAATAATTTCTGCATACAAACCGGCAGGACCCAATCTAAATGACCAGGATATTAATACGTTATTTTATGACACAACACCGACTTTCCTAGCAGGAGATTTAAATAGCAAGCATCAAACATGGGGATGCCGTGTAACAACTCCAAATGGAAGACGTTTATTAATTGCAGCCGATCACAACGCAGTTAACATTGCAGCTCCGTCAGACCCCACATTCTATAGACCAAATATAACACCAGATATATTAGACATCGCACTCTACAAAAATATATCAAGCACTCCCACAATGGTTGTTCTGCCTGAAATGGACTCGGATCACTGCCCAGTCTTAATCTCGTTCGATGATATTCCGATTCTACAACCGCAAGACACAAAGAAACTCAACAAAGGTTTCATAAACTGGGAGACTTTTCAGCACGTAATGGATGACCAGTTAAGAATTACACAGAATTTGAGAACCCCCAGTGATGCCGATACAGCAATTCTCAGCTTCACAAAATCCGTAACTTCCTCTATAGACAAAGCCACAGCTCCAGCGAGACAATACAGAAAATCTTACCATGAATCTGCCCCCAAGCATCAGAAACCTCCTGAAAGAAAAGCACAAAACTCATCGACTTTGGCAAAAGCACAGAGAAACTTGGCAACTTCGTCGCTTGAACCAACTCACAAGAGAAGTGAAGAAACGAATGGATGAATATCGGTATTCAACTTATCAACGGCATCTCTCCAGTATCTCACTGGAAGACTCATCATTGTGGAAAGAGTACTAAAAGAGCCCACGATTATTCCGCCCCTAGAGCAAGATGGAAAACACTACATCTCCGACTGTGAGATAAGCGAACTATTTGCAGATACTCTACAAAATTCGTTTAGATCTAATCCAGGAAGCAACGTAGAATTCAACCACGAAATTGAACAGTTTACTGGTTCTTACGCCACAGTACCACTACCCATTGACTTCACTTCACCCAAAGAAATTCTTTTTATCATCCAGCAACTTCCCGCAAGAAAATCGCCTGGGCATGTTCTAATACCAAACTTTGTATTAAAACATTTGAAGTTCTAAGGCTTTCACGGCCGGTGTCAATACTAGATGCAATAATATTAACCGGGCTTGTGGGCCGTGGTCTATTGGGTTCCTTCTTCTTCCCAAACGTTTCGTCTGCGACTACGGCAGACATCTTCAGTGGCGGCGAGGTCGAAGTTTCCTAGTGGAGATCTCAGCACCGACTGTGCTGGTCACAATAATAATAAATAATAAAGTGAGGAATTTGGACATGGTATACACCATGCCCGGGCTGTTTAGGGTTTCCCCTCTTCAGCCTAGCTTGGTTTTGTGTGTGTCGTGTGCTTGGAGATCTTCGGCGGTGGGGCAGATTGTCATGTGCGTATGATGTGCATGTTTTGGTTAAGTGATATGAGAAAATATGTTTTTTTTTTGTTTTAGTTTTTTTTTCGTTTTTTTTTTGTTTGTTTGGTTTTTTTTTTAATAGTATAATATAGATATGTAATTTGTTTTTTATAGTATAATATAGATTTTTTTTTTTTTTTTTTTTTTTTTTTTTTTTTTTTTTTTTTTTTTAATATTAGTGCACATCAGTGACGTTCGAAGGCGGGTTTTTTGGTGCCAGGTCCCACAACCATTTAGTGCCGACTGAGAAAAAATTGGATTTTTCTTGTCTTAATGTTGTTTCCTTGTGCTGCTGCAATTGACTCGCCTCGCATTACTGTTGTCTTATGATGTTGTTTTCCTGTCGGGGTGGTGGTTTATCGGTTCAGTAGTTGGTTGAGTGTCTGTATGTGTTGTTCTACTTTGTCCAGTTCGTCTTGTTGGTATTTATCATATATCCTGATCAGTGTGAGCAGTGGTGGATTTTTTTCTTCTTGGCCGGGAGAGAGGGTTCTCATATTTTGTGCTGTTCTTATTAGTTGTCGTCTGTGTTTTCTTGTGTGGGCTTTGTGGATATATTTTAGCATTAGTTGGGCTATGTGGTTGTCTATGGGTTTAGTATTTGTGTGGCTGTGTACCAGATTTGACTTGTAGTCTCTCTTTAGTTTGAAGGCCGTTCGTAGACATCGTCGTTCAAATGCCTGTATTTGTTGGATGGTCTTGCGATTAATGAGGGGCATGAGGGCAACTGCGGCGAATGTTAGTTGAGGTCTTATTAGAGCTATATAGACTTTTTTGAGGATTTTTGGGCTGAGCCCCTGGTTGTCGAGGCGGGCGAGGAAGTTTAGCGTGGTGCTGGTCACCACCAGAGGTGCGGTATTTATGTCGGCGACTGGAGGGGAAATACGTTGTGATAGGTCCGGGTGGCCAGTGGGCTGGACTTGTACCAGAGGAGTACTACAAGAAGCTGGCGTCTGATTGGCTGGAGAGGGGTTCTGGATTTTTGTTTTTGTTAACGCTGTTTGCCATATTCTTCCCCTCCAGTCGCCGACATAAATACCGCACCTCTGGTGGTACCACCACACGGGTAAATCCGTATTTAAACGGATAGGTACCGTGGCCACCTTACCATCCGCCTGGGTTAACCCAGACGACTAGTACTCACTCCTGGACTCCTGGACCAGCACAGTCGGTGCTGAGATCTCCACTAGGAAACTTCGACCTCGCCGCCACTGAAGATGTCTGCCGTAGTCGCAGACGAAACGTTTGGGAAGAAGAAGGAACCCAATAGACCACGGCCCACAAGCCCGGTTAATATTATTGCATCTAGTATAAAACATTTGAGTCGCAAAGCACTTGCTATCCTAGCTTCGTTGTTCAACAGTTTTATGCGAATGGGTTGTTTCCCAAGAATCTGGAAACACGCCATAGTTATTGTTATTCATAAACCTGGAAAATGCCCTTCCAATCCAACAAATTATCGTCCAATAAGTCTGCTGCCAACTCTGTCCAAGGTGTATGAAAAGATTATACTGAAACGTTTAGGAAAATTTCTAGAACAAGTGTCACTATTACCTCCCTTTCAATTTGGTTTCCGTCGCAAACATTCAACTACTCATCAAATTCTCCGAATTACAGAGCAAATAGCACAAGGCTTCGAGAAGAAAGAACACACTGCTGTCGCATTCCTTGACTTCACTCAGGCATTTGACAGAGTTTGGCATCAGGGTCTACTATACAAACTGTTTCTCTATGGCACTCCAGACTACCTCTACAAAATAATATCTTCCTTTCTATCATACCGTACCTTTTCAGTTCGAATAGGTAACAGTCATTCTTCTATCAGACCTGTAACAGCAGGTGTTCCACAAGGTTCAATATTGGGTCCAATTCTGTTCAACTTGTTCACTTCTGACATACCTACAACGCCCACAGCTCAAATAGCAATGTATGCCGATGATACTGCCATCTATGCAACACATCGTAATTTACACACCGCTAGAAATCGCCTTCAAGAGGCCTTAAACTTAATCATACCCTGGCTTGACAATTGGCGCATTTCTCTCAACCATGACAAATGTGAAGCAATGGTGTTTACATTATGCAGACCGGAATATCCACCATCAGTAACGATAGCAACAAATTCTATACCCTGGAAAAGTGACAGAGAAACGGTGAAATACCTTGGTGTACTGTTTGATAGAAAACTCACGTGGAAGCCACATATAAGTAACAAACTCAAACTTGCCCAAATAAGACTGACAAAACTTTATCCACTTCTCAACAAAAAATCTTCGCTTAAGTTAAAAAACTGCATACTACTCTACACAACTCTTTTAAGACCGCTTTTACTATATGCCTGTCCAATTTGGGGAGGAGCCAGTCCTACAGAAATTAAACGCATCCAAACGTTTCAAAACAAAATCTTACGTATCTCAACTAATGCGCCATGGTTTGTCAGAAACAATCAACTACACAGAGAAACTGGAATCAGTACCATTCAACAGTCAATTTCTTCACAAGCCGAACAGTTTTACAGCAATCTAAAGAACGTTCCTGGATCTATTCACTACTCTCTTGGCAGAAAATCCAGCTTTCCAACACGCATCAAGAGTCGTCTACCACTGGACCAGTTATCACAGCAAGATCTGATTTAATTTCAACTAATACTGTCAGTGAGGGGCCTCATGAGGTTTACCTCATTTCAATGTTACTTATTATATTTTATTTATTGTTATGTGTATTTCAACAATGGTCTGTAGAGCGCACATGCGCTGATCGATCAATAAATCATTAAAAAAAAAAAAAAAATTACAGGAAAAACGTTTCTTCTTAATAATCTCTACAACTTGTCTTTGCCAGATATTTTATTGAACATTTAGAGTCAGGCTATCTAATTACGGCTATATTATACCATTATATTATACATTACGTTTATTGGCCTTAATTACGTTAATACTTTTAAAATTGCAACTAAGCTGATTTTAGCACGAAATGATTGTCAACTTTTCCTATAATGAGCAATTGCAAGCTTGTTGATACGGTCGACTGCATCCTGGATCTCCATGAAGGAAAAGACATCACTGAAGCATTATTTCTGCAGTTTGTGCACTTCATCAAGCTAAATGCTTGTCGTTACAACTTTGTATCACGAGAGTATTAATCTGCCCTACGTTGGACTTAATTCTGGCAAAGCTTAGAAAAACAAAAATCTCTAACTTCCTCTTGCTGACAAGCGCATGCAAACACTGGGCTGTGATTGACGACTTCCTGTCAAAACAGACATCCACAGCCTCCAGCAAGCCGACGAAAATTATACGCTTGCAGCAAGCGCTTGGCGGGTTTTTGCTTTTCTTTTCTATTTATATGTTGAAAAATGTTTTCCAATCGTGTTATTATATGGAAAACAGCTTCTCAGTAATACGTTTTCGCCCATCATTGTCCCTACCAAGCGATTCTCGACAGATGGTGTTACGTAAACCAACATTTTCGCTAGGTAAACATTGCGATTTCCTTCTCCTTCATTCATTTTCTTCAGCAATTTTGCGTATTTAAGTGACACTTTAATTTACTAGAAATATGCTCCATTGAGGAAAATTTTTAAAAAATTTAGAGCCTGAAATGCACGCTAAATGATACTTGATACGAAAGTGACTGATTTCTTATATTTTCTGTCAATTTAGCTTAATTCTTAATCTCAGATTTGCTCAAAATAATAATAATAACAACAATAATAATAATAGCCTTGTATTTTCTAACTTTCGAAGATAAACGTTTCAAACAATTGATACAAATGGAATCTCGTGCGAAATGATTCATGTAATTAAAATGTTCAACATTTTCTTTTCTTTTTTTTTTTTTTCTTTTCTTTTTTTTTTTTAACTTTTAAATTTGCATATTATTTTATGCCTTTTCATTACAAAAGGTTACATTTTGTGCAACACTTAGAAATAGTACAGCGCGCGGCATTTTGGATATTACGAGAAGACAGTCTCTTCATCGATCTATTCATCGACGTCTGTGTGTCGGTCTGGGTGGCTACTGATCCCAAGGTCGCGGGTTCAAACCCGGCCCAGGCCGATGGTTTTTAAGTGTGCTTAAAAACGACAGCTCCATGTCAGTAGATTTTCGGACATGTAAAAGAACTCCTGCGGGACAAAATTCCGGCACACCGGCGACGCTGATGTGGTCCTGGCAATTGACAGCGTCGTTAAACAACAAAATAATCGACGTCTACTGAAACCTGAAAGGAAAACTGGACGAAGTTTGCATTATGGGCAACTATGATACTTCACACTCTATTTGCACATATCAATTGGGGATTTAAATGTCAGAAAGGTAAAACCTCTATTGGCTGTTGATTTTTCAATGTTTCAGGAGGTGTTTTTTCATCAACATTTAAAAAACTATATATTTTGGACATTTTAATGATGAACTTTTTTACCTTTAAGCACTGTACATATGTAGACATTTTAAAGTTAGTTTTTGCATTTTTTTTCTCCAAATACAATTATATTATTTTATAACGTAAATTAAGCCTTTTCTTGTTCAAAATAAAGTTGTTAATTGATATTTGAGACTCTGCATGCTTACAGTATGGCTTTTGAAGGACAAATACTCTGAAAACCTAGCCAACTCTTAAACCGCATCTAGAGGAATACTTATCCAGTAAAATGAAATGGACCGAACAGCAAGATTTTAAATGTATTAAAATTTGAACTTGTATGACATTAAAGCAATAATTGTAGAAACCCACTTGGTTACCATGCATTCGCTTGTTTTCTACATATATTTTTTTTTTTTAACTTGAAGACGTCGATACTTGCAATATTTCCATACTACACACTTCCCTCCGATCGTAAACGCATTTACTTGGTCGTCGCGCAGGTTTACGACGCAAAAGGAATAAAAAGACTCCTCCTTCCTCAGTTACTATAATCTGTGACGGATTAAAGTAGATATGCATGTTAACGAATATCATGTTGTGCAGCGTAATAGGCGTGAAGGTACGTGGAAGTACTAACGTAGCTTATCAGTCTGCAAAATTTGCATGCCCTCGGCAACTGGCTGGAGAACTTTCTTCACCAGAGATACCCATCACACAGTAAGTCTTCTTGTGGTGCCTTGGACAAGTCGTGGACCTTCCATTGTCTTCCAAAACCCTGCAGCAAACCTACATGGGACACCCTCTTTGCGCATTTCATTTAGCTTTGGCCTTGTATTTCGTGTAAAGAAACACTTGTCTTTCGAAGGATGCATATGTAAATATCTTTCTTAATAAATAGCCATCATATTTTGCCTAAAAAGTAAATAAAGACTTATAAGTAATAAACATGCAGTTTTGTCTACCCATAATCTCAGGATACTCTCAAAAATATTCACTTAAAAGCGTTTCAGTGTGGTATTAAAACTCGGTTGTATCCAGAAGACTCAAAATAACTATGTATCTATTACATACTTATCTTCATCTCAAGGTAAACAAAAGAGCGGGCTCTTGAAGCCTCTACGTATTGTTTATTTGAAGTTTGGGGAAATTTAGATGTACAACAGAGAAAATATTTACAAAACTGGCAAGAAAAAAGTGTTCGAAATTTCTCGAGAGTGTAATGGACATAGAATTCTATAAAAACCTCGAGGTGAAGCTATTTTCAAAGATCAGATATCTGTCCTAGCATCCCCAGAAGATTGTCAACTTTAGTGCCCAGTTTGCTAGGTATCTAACAGTTTTCGTTTGTAAGGAAACAGACACACGCACGCACGCACACACACACACATACACACACACACACTTCCAGACCCTATAATGTTGGTCAGAGAAAAAGTCCATCCCCCACCCGAGAATTGAACCCGGGGTCCACGCACACTGTTCTATTATTAGAGATCCTTTATTAACCTCCCCTTCTTTCATGGTGGAGACACCGAACGTTAGCAATTTATAAACAAGGAAAGAAAATAAATAATTTTAAATGAAACATCAACTGGAGTGTGCCGAGGCAAAATTATTTTATGCGTAGAAATCGTTAATATCAGTTTGTAAAGTCTGCACTGTATTCCGCATGTATTTGCCACATAATGAGCTTAAATTTCATTGCTTAATCATTTCAACGTTTTATCATGAAATAAATTAATTTTCCAGAATTAAATCTACGAGGAAAGAAAGACGGAAGTATCGCTTGGATGTGTATTGTAATTTACTACGTATTAATTAATCACAATTTTTGGAGTTGAACTATAGATATAGTCTATTTTAGAATAAACATGTTTTGCCCAGTGGACTTTCCTTCATTACATTTTCGCTAAAGGGCCCAAGATGTGGCTTGCTTTTGTAGGAAACCTTGGCTAGAGATGCCGCCGAAAGAAGCAAATATGCTGGTGTTCATGTTTAACCTAAGGGTTGGTGAAGTGGAGCGTGAAAGCGGCAGCACGTGCGTGTGGCGTAAACGGACGTACCTACCTACCTACCCTTCGTCACTTGAAAGGCTTTATTCCTCCCCGCCTTGAGAGGTTTCTGAGATTCATCCATTCCCAAGAAAAGACAGGGGTTTCCTGGCAGCGGAAGCATTGGCTATGTTTCTAGAAGGGATTGTGTAGTTTTCACTCTACGTGGTCATGTCATTGCTTTCGGTTCTCTAACACAGAGTGATTTGTATAAAACTAACACGCCTATTTATTCATTCACAACTTGGTAAACCTCTCAAAGTATTTTGGGGGACTATTAATTTCTATACAACACGCTGAAAATGTTGTCTTCGCTCCTGTACAAGCTAAAACTCAAGTCGTCCGATGTTCTGACCGATAGTTATGCTTCAGAATTTTGAATTATGAACACTTGAAATAACGGTAATGCGATTTTCATCGGCAGAAGAAGCCGCTGATGCGTTCAAAAACCATGTTTTGGAGGTGCCTCAAGGAGATTGTAAAAAATGATGTGACGAACGGTTCGAACGGATGCAAAAAGTTTATTGATCATAAAAAAAATATTTCGAGAAACAATTAACAATTTTTCAATGACAAATTACTGTTTTTATAGGCTTAAAATATAAATGGTGTCCGTAGTAACCACTCTTCTATCCTTATCCGATTTCTACAACTGATTGACAACTGTAACACTATGTAACCCTATAAGAGAACTTTTCGCACATCTCTGTCTATCTTGTCTGTCTGTCTATCTATCTTCGCAAGCACAGAGTGGCTTGCTGCGACAAACGTCTTAATGTCTTATGGGTTGACTAAATCAGTTTTCTCCGAATGTCGTCAAGAACGGCAGTCTACATGCAGAATGTTTGTTAGAGATCCGGTTGCTTCCAACTTGTTTACAAGTGCCAGTGTTGTGTATGCCCTTTGAGTAGTGTAATCGAGCTTGTAACATAGATTGCTTCACAAGGAACAGTCGTTGATTTAATGCGTGCTTGCTGTATTTTCACAGCGATAGATCGAAATATCGCAAACAGCTGCCGACCAAAAAAGACAAGAGCGTTTCAAGATTGAAGCGAAACTCCCAAATATTCCTCTTACAATTAGTTTGAATTACACTCAGTAGACTCTGCGAATTTTCAGCCGATAAATAACGAAAGGTGTTAGTTTTATTTGGAGGCATTTCAGTTCATGATCAGGGCAGAGTTCTTCCAATCTTGGAATACACTGCCAGTCATTTCAGTTCATGATCAGGGCAGAGTTCTTCCAATCCTGGAATACACTACCAGTCATTTCAGTTCATGATCAGGGCAGAGTTCTTCCAATCCTGGAATACACTACCAGTCATTTCAGTTCATGATCTGGGCAGAGTTCTTCCAATCCTGGAATACACTGCCAGTCATTTCAGTTCATGATCAGGGCAGAGTTCTTCCAATCCTGGAATACACTACCAGTCATTTCAGTTCATGATCAGGGCAGAGTTCTTCCAATCCTGGAATACACTGCCAGTCATTTCAGTTCATGATCAGGGCAGAGTTCTTCCAATCCTGGAATACACTGCCAGTCATTTCAGTTCATGATCAGGGCAGAGTTCTTCCAATCCTGGAATATACTGCCAGTCATTTCAGTTCATGATCAGGGCAGAGTTCTTCCAATCCTGGAATATACTGCCAGTCATTTCAGTTCATGATCAGGGCAGAGTTCTTCCAATCCTGGAATACACTGCCAGTCATTTCAGTTCATGATCAGGGCAGAGTTCTTCCAATCCTGGAATACACTGCCAGTCATTTCAGTTCATGATCAGGGCAGAGTTCTTCCAATCCTGGAATACACTGCCAGTCATTTCAGTTCATGATCAGGGCAGAGTTCTTCCAATCCTGGAATACACTGCCAGTCATTTCAGTTCATGATCAGGGCAGAGTTCTTCCAATCCTGGAATACACTGCCAGTCATTTCAGTTCATGATCAGGGCAGAGTTCTTCCAATCCTGGAATACACTGCCAGTCATTTCAGTTCATGATCAGGGCAGAGTTCTTCCAATCCTGGAATACACTGCCAGTCATTTCAGTTCATGATCTGGGCAGAGTTCTTCCAATCCTGGAATACACTACCAGTCATTTCAGTTCATGATCAGGGCAGAGTTCTTCCAATCCTGGAATACACTGCCAGTCATTTCAGTTCATGATCTGAGCAGAGTTCTTCCAATCCTGGAATTCACTGCCAGTCATTTCAGTTCATGATCTGAGCAGAGTTCTTCCAATCCTGGAATACACTGCCAATCTTATCAGCATCCTGGAGTATATTTTTAAATTAATCCTTAAGTTTAGTTTCTTACAATTCACAAATAAAAGGACAAGGAAAACTACGAATATAGGCGTTTAGAACTTAAACCAATTTATAACACATAATTCAGCTGCTTATTTGTAGATCTTCACCAAACTTAATTTTTGCACACCAATGTAGTCTTAAGCAACATTAGTCGTGGTTTTGTCGCTTTTCGTCGCTTCTCTTATGTAAGCGCTCGTTAAAGTTATCAACAAGACGGAAACCACTTAAGATAATAGCAAAAATTGCCGGAAATTCCCCACGGAGATCTCGGATATTCTTCGTAATGTTGAATACTTCACTCGAATTACCGAAACCACTGAATGCATTTGTGCATGCGAGGAAGAAGCAAAATTAAAATACTGTCTGCACATTACAAAAGAATAAAGTACTGTCGACGGCGGTATAGGCCATAAATACAGACGTTTGTGTAAGACTTCTAAATCGATACTAGGATATGAGTATGTGAAGTGCTTATTACAGAAGCGACATTCTGTTACGCGTTTAACATACATGTCATTTTAAAACTACATCCTTATTACATGTTTATTTCGAATACCATTTACATATTTTACAATTTACGTGTATCGCACGTTAGTTTTTGCAAGATTCGATGTTTGATTATGTTTAATGAATTTTCCTTAAAAGATAACTAATTTGTGTCACCTGAGATTTTCGGTAACGCAATGCTGTCAATCCAAGAGCTATAAGTATACGATGGCTTAGCAACATGTTGAACTTATAAGGCTTTGGATTAATTATTTGATGGATGATACCGTGGCTCAGAGCAGGTTTTTGAAAATAATAACTATGCTTCGGTCCTGATAGTATGTGGTCGGCATTCTATTTGTGTCTGCAGGGAGGTTTTGTGACGTAGCACACGTTGAGTAGGGGCAGTAGAGTCGTGTGGACTTGCAAACAGTACCGTTGGAGGAACCCCTACTTCCTCTACTGTCAGTAAATATGAAGTGCAATCGATTACAGTAAACTAGCTCTCAACGTAACGTCATTTGCAACCCAGACCGGAGCCTAATAACAATTTGGATGATGATAGAGAATTCTCCATTCATAACCGTGAACTATGTGGAATGTCTAGTAAGGGATGGTGTATTCAATAAAAACAAAGGCCCCTCCTCCCATTCAGTATTCAAGAGGAATTTCAAATCGGAGAGTGGATTACAGATATTCAAGAGATATGGGAATTGTGTTGTATCTTACAATATAACACGTGTATTGTATGTTAATACGACTACCAACTTTATATTTGTAGATATGGGTTTCCTTAGAAATGAATTCATGTGTTGGAATTCTAAATTTCCATATGTGGGAATATCACTGGGAAGATGTAGAAAACACACGATCGTGCGAAAATATTACTTAAATATATTTACACGTGTAATTACATTAAACTGACAATTAAGTTTTTTGAATATGTAATATCCGTTTATAAGCATATATTTTGGTGGTTTTTGAAGTTCTTACCAACTCTTGCTTCTAAAATGTTTGTGTCACAAAAACTGTGCTTTTCTAAGAGTTTTTGCTATTATCTTTATTTTGTTTATGCCAATAAGGAAAGTCTGTGATTGCTACTCACATGTTCGTCCACGGAATAACTCAGTTCCCCGTCGTCGTAGAGGACAAACCATCGGCGTTGCCATCTCTGCAAAGAAAAAACAATGTCAATAGGTAAGTTAATTCCGTTTGTTTTGCCCTGGAGTTTGGTACCCTAAACCAAAAATTAAAAACAAAGTTGGAATTAAAGTCCCTTAAAAATGAAATGAAAATATATTTAAACTACAGAAAGTACGGTATAATATAATGAATATTAAAATCATAAACAAAAATTCATTATTATAAAATTTATATCCAGTAACAGAATAAAAAGCATGAAACCTTATTTGTGGAGCTTAAATCCATTGCCTTATAATGCCCCGTAAAGAAACCAGAGGGCCCCTGGTTCAAGTCTCAGTCATAGCATTCTTTTTCAGTTTGATACTACTATTCCAGCCATTTGCTACACACGACTGTTACGACAGACCAATTAATTACCAAAAAATTAAGGGACCTGGAACTGAAATTTGAGTTTTCTATGTTTTTTATGTATGAAATCAATACTTTGCACACTTAAGTGTGTTTATGTTATAAGCTACCACACAAAGTTCCAGTACAATCTGGTTTATAGTTTTGAGGAAATTAATTATTCAACTTATTTACAATGCGAAAATACCTTAATATTCAAAATACCCCATGCGCACCAAAAACTAAAATATCACAGCTTTTTAATCTCTAATTGCCTAACAAACGCCATAAATCACTGGCAGGAAGAAAAATAATTACTTCTCAAGCAATTAATTTCTTTACTTTGGTGGACATTCAAAATATTTTTCTTAACCTTTTTGTGTACTTCATTTTTCAAAACTAAACAAATTTACAGATTTTGAAACAAAGGCTGAAGTTGAAGTCACATAACTGGAGCACATGCTGGAGAAATTCTATGACCATGGCGCAAAATTTAATGCACATGGAACAGATCGTGTTAAAAATGTAAAGTCGAGAAAACCCAAATTTTTCTACACCATGCATGATGAAGTTGAGTCGATTACCTGTTTGGTCTAGAACTGCCCTACTACATTTGGTGTAGTAGTCTGTCTCCTCAGATTCACAGCTTAACTACTTCTTTCTGCTTAAACTGCTTGTTTTTTTAGCCTTTTTTTGGCCCATATTTTGTTCAAATCTGCCCAAAATTTAAACAGAAAAGGGACGTTTAAATGTAGCGCACATGACACATTTAAAGCCTTTAAAAATGGCGGAATCTAAACAATTTCACTGTCAATTGATGGCTGAAGGTTTGGGGAACATTTACTGTTTCATCCACAGTAAACACTACTTCTTTACCTGATTGCCTTCCCCTTATGTAGGACTTACAAGCCAGTGCCTAGGGTCAGACGCCTGTCGGGGAGCATAGGAATCTATAGACCGGACAGAGTGAAGACCTGGAAGCAGGTGGTCAGCCAAGCACCAGGCATGAGAATGAGGAAGAGGATGATATGAATTGCAGGCGAACGGTCTAACCGCTCGGCCATGGCTCCGTCCCACTATAAACCAAAAGAAGTAAATGGTATCTTTGTTTACTCACCGCCATTATGATGCTATGCGATATCTGGTAGGTATATAATAAACATTTTTGGCTTATGTCAAGCTACTATCGTCAAAAGATTCATTTTAATGGCGTGCTCTCTGTTTCTTGCCATCCCTGTGCTCTCTTGGGTGGTGCAAGTTCGTAAATGCGCAATGTAGAAGGAATCACTCTGCAGCAAGCAAGAACGGAAGCGAAACTTAATTTCTGTTGTGATTACTAAAGATATAAATGTCGCAGGTGCTGATGTCGTAAATCAAGTGCGATGCAAAAGCAATACTCACTGCTTCAAGAGAAATCGTAAAGTCGAAACACGTTTCTTCCACACTTATCCCGGAATACAACACAGAAAAATGCACATTAGATTTTATTATAGAGGTTAAACATTTCTAGTGGCTTCACAGACTGCATGCCATTAAGTCTTGCAGCAATAAAAAGTGATTCTTGCGTACTGTTATTCATACGCCATGCTCATTCTGCTATTGGTTGAACTGTAGGAAACAGGATTATCATAAATCTGTAGGTATCTCTGACAATAATGATACTGCACCCTAGTTTATAACCTACATCAATTCCTGTAGTTATCCCAATATGAAATTTAGCAGCTTCGTAAACTATCATAGAAACTTGCATTTGTTTTTTCTCTTTGTACTATGCAGGTACAGCCATAGAAAAAAAATCATTGAGCGCATTAGGAGAGCAGAATATTTCGAAGTCCCACGTCGTGTTGCGGTGCAGTTTACACAAGTCAATATTTCCAAAATGCAACTGAGTTTATTGATAGTCTGTTCCATATGTTATCGTTTGTCAGACACAAATATCTACTCATCTGGAATTTTCTGAGAAATAGCCTCTAAAAGTCCCCTACATTGTGAACGACTTTTGCATAAGTGACAAAAGTCAGACATACACAAAATCGTACTATTAAAAAGTGCATGTGCGAGCAATTGGCTCATAATATCTACAATATTAAGTAATGCACAAGATTTATCCATTCAATCGCTGAACGATGTAGAACTTAGGTGCAGTAAATGGCAAAATTGCCAAAAAAATGACATTTAAGTCTTTGTGTATGCTTATGAACTGGAATCGTTTCCTTAATTTGATTTATATTTATTATTTCACGTACAATACTCATAATTATATTTTAAATACATTTTGTACTGGGAATTCTTCACCACTTCACAGAAAAACAAACCTTAACTCTTTTGGATTACAGAAGCAAATTTTAGCCCAGCTTATAGGGGAGGGGTTGCTTTGCAAATTGGTATTATCGTTAAACATTGCAGCTTGTGTAATAATGATTGGTTATTTAAAATCAAATAATCAAAAGATTAACAACTGAGAAGAAAAATCCTACCTTCCTTAATAAACAAATTTAGTGAATAAAAGTAAATCTGTGAACTTTCATCTTAAATGCTGGAAACTTTTAGTCGAAAACAATAGCTTTCGAGTCATGAATTTAATATACTGGCAGAATAGAGACTTTAGTCTCCCTTAAGCTAGAGCTAAAATGGTATTCCTTTGCTTTCTCGAGCCCAATCAGTTTCCCACAATGGAGTCCATCAGGAGCATAACAAAAGAATAAGTATTTGTGCCTCATGTGCAAGAAACCGCCCCACGTGAAGCAATCCATCCATCACATTTCCGATAAGGTGGCTACCAGGATATGTAATCTGGTTCTTAATACGACCCCTGCTGCTCTGGGGTATAGATACACTCTATTGTTTGATCGACCTCGTGTGTTTTTAAAGTCCTAAATAAACCCTTTCACATGTCAAACGTTGGATCTATTTCTCCATATTTCATCCATCACTTCCGCGGTGCATGTACTGCATAATGACGTGGCCAAACAGGGGGTTTTCAAACCAAATAAAGGCCACGCACCTCTCAGATTCATTAAATGATATTAGCCTTCTCCTGGAGCGCATGCTAGAAAGTGAATTAACGCAATGCCCACAACTGTTCACAACTGAACTGTCTGCTAATTATTATTCAGAAAGTGAAATAAAAGTACTCGAGCACAATTAAAATTCCAAACATCTAGTTTGAAAATGCACTAAGGGTGGCAGTTTTATCATAGGTTATTTACGAGCCGCTGCTGCTTACCAAGCGAGATACCCAAGTTCGATTCCCGGTAGAGGCGTAGGCATTTTTTCTCCCAAGGAGATCTAGTCCGAGATTCACTCAGTCTCGTTAGGTTCCTGAGAAGTCAATTCAGGATCTACTTGATTGAAAAGTATCGGCCCCTGATACATGGTACCACACTTCGGTGTGTTAATTATGTTTTCCCCCTCTTCGTCTAACAGGCTTCTCCAAAAATCAATGACATAGTTTATTACCTAGTGTTTTTTGTATGATCGCGGAGCGAACGCACAACCTCTGTAAAATAGACTAACCGTTTTGCGTCACTCCCAGTGCGCCAACCTCTGGCCTAGATAAGCTTTCGAACTTGTTAGTTGCGATGTAGCATTCGTTCCGTCCATTCTGCGTCATGTTTTCTGTGGCGCGTTCACTTTAACATACTAACCAAACTGAAAACATACTACTCTTAATAAGTAAAGTTATAAGTCCGCAAATGAAGCAAATATTAATGTAATATATTACCCTTTGCCAATTATCGGTACAAATATCTGCACCCCTATAATGCTTCACACCTTCTTAAAATAAAGTTATCTTGGGAAGCAAAATTATGTAGCCCAACTCCAGAAGAAATACAAAGACAAATTATAAAATATAAGATAAAGAAAGCGGAAAAAGAACTGCAACGAATAAAACAAATGTACGATATATAAATATAACGGAAAAGTAATATGTTATATACAGAACGCTGGTGTTACACCTAAGTAACGTCACAACAGCTCAAAACTAAGTGACATTTATTATTAGTAAACCGCGGAAGTGCGGGATCTTTGCTGCAACTTTGTGTGCGCCTGGACTGTTCCGTGGCGAGCGTAAATGACCTCGCAAGGAAGCAGATTACCGTGTGTCGGTCAGGCGTACAGTCCTGAGTATATAAATTGCCTTGCATACAATAATCCTACATGTCGCACGCACGAACCTAATTGATACGATGTCAACGGAATCTTTTAACCTCTTCCCTTTTTCCTTTCTTTACTAAGAACAGTTCGACAGGTAACTCAGTGAGCCTACATACCACCTCCCCTTGTTTTTGGAGACAAACTTTAGTAGTTCCGAAAAATAAAGGTGAAATGAAGCTTAGTAGGGGTATTTGTTTGTGTAACAACTTCCAAGAAAATAAGTGGCATCATGAAATACACATATTTTTCATTATAATTAGAAGGAATTACAATGCACAACTATGTACATAGGTACGCAGATTGTCAAAGGTAGGGGAGTCCTATCCTCCAATCAAACAACGACTGGTTCAACTCCAAGGGTTTTTTATATCCCACTCATGCATATCGTACTTACATCAAATGAATGAAATAATCATAACCGTTTGGACGCGCTATAGCATATCTCTATCGTTTTTAGTCCTTCCAACAGTTATCTTTGTTTCCCTATCACCTGAACGGTTACAGAACCTTGCAGAGGGATGCGAGTTCTTTCCAAGGACTCCATTCATTCATTTCATTTCAATTACACTTGTAACCGATAAACTACTCTAGGATGCCTTCACTCTTCACAGTGCAGAAGAGTATATGCAGCCACTGGGCGTAACAATAATAATCACATATTCCCTTACTGGAATGATTGTAATAATTTTTAGTGAATTACTAAGCAAATTGCAATCTTTGTGGTTAGGTTTCATCCCTGGCGATTAACCACGCCTTAAACGTCGAACACGTGTTTGCCACCTAATGGAAATAATTTACCAGAAATATAACACATCTTCTATTACTCAATTGAAAGAGTTTCTGCTATAAGTTTGCATCAAGAAATCAAGATTAGCCTGTCATGCCCATTTATTTTTAACTCGATAAAGATATTCCCCTAAATTTATTTTTTGAGATTTATCTTCAAACATTTTCCTTTTTGTTTTCCTTCTCCTTAATCAACTGAATGAACCAAAAATTTAAAAAGGAGGTAAAACAAAAACAATGCATATAATGGAATTCTTTTTGTCAAAGAATTGTCAAGGTATTAATAAGTTGAGGTATGAGGTGTTGTATCGGTGGGGATTTGTTGCAGGCTACCACCATTGTAGGAAGAAGATGAGGTGAAGGGAAACCACAAGCCTGTCAAAGAATAGCGCCACAGAGGCGTGTGGAAATCCCTAGCAGTTGATAGAACCACCAGGCACACCACCTGAAGTATCCGCTACCCAGAGAGGGCATCGGAGCGACCCTTACGATTTGGGCAGCGACACGCAGCTACCACAAGCAGGACTAGAGGAGAAGGCTTTACCAAGCGCAAGCAGCCGCACTATCTGACAGCAGCGGGCCGAGCCACCGCGCTGACAACCGGGCCTGGAAGATGACAATGGAAATGAATGAAGAAGAGAAGTAAAGGAAGTCGGAATGAAATTTAGCTTACAAACATTCGCCTAAATGACAGAGGCAAACAACTGGAAAATCCAAGTCAGAGATTCGCTGGGTATCAAACTCGGGACCTCCAGAAAAGGAGTCGTATACCAAGTTGCCGCAGTGCCACATCGCTCGGTTTAATCATAGGTTAATCAGCAGTTGATGCTGACTTGGCTGTCGTCCTCCGTGGTCTAGGGAAACCTGCTAGCCTCAGATACCCAAGGTCCAGATTCAAAACCGGCGGAGGGGATGGATTTTTTCGGGCGTAAAAATTCTTAGCATGGCTTCCTTCGGAAAGGAAGTAAAATCGGCAAACCTCAAGCGTGATAAAGAGTCCTCTGAGCAAAATTCATCGCTCTTTTACGCTCAATATAGAATGGGATGCTGAGAACCATAGAGTTAAAGAGCGTCCATAAATAAAACTCAACTTCAATTTGAGTTGAGTGTGAAGAGAATTTCTAACGCGAATACGTGACACGTTAAACTTTAACGGTTAAACAATGAAAAGAGGCGCATGCGTTGACAAATAGGTACCTATATGCAAACAATAAAATAAAAGTACGAATATCTTGAAATACCAGAAGCTAAATGAGAAGTTCGTTCCCATCCATGGTCCCATGGAGTTCTCGTGTTTCCATAATTATAAGGTAATCCATACAACTGTTGCGTGAATACGTTATTAATTGCAAATTGGGCATGGTACCTAAACAGTAGCGAGCCTCTTCCCAAATATGGGGTTGCCTTGGAGCATGAGGAGCATTCCAAAAATCTGGGGCTAGTTCCCAAACGGCAGGAGTACCGCTAAGTGAAAACTTGCTTCCGGTGAGGTTGTTGATTTAAAAGCGTGATGCGCACGATAAACGCTGCCGATAATTTGGTTTCGCGTCCGAAATGGTTTCTGCCCAAATTAAGCAAGCGAAGTTAAAGGATAGTGGCCGCATTATCTCCGACGTGCTGGAATGGCAACATCGGCGGTACCGTTTATGTTGTCAAGTCCAATGTAGTATTCCGATAATAACATTTCAAAGCAATCTAAATCTGCAATTATGTTACATTTATAAACTTCTAAATCATTTTTCTTATCTGCAGTGACATCTTGAAACGTATTGTTCATTTAGTGTACGTCCTATGAGCGCATATTGTACATATTTTAATAATTGTAATATCATATGAGTACATTAACATCAGCTAAAAAGAAAATGGCGGATTCTTGCGCTTAGAGCTCGGTTGGTTGCAAATAATTACAGACACGCCTTATCCACCATGGATCTGTACATCAAAATGCACAAATTATTAAATAACAGATATATTTTTTCTTTTTTTAATTTTGACGTAAACTACGTGCCGTACAACTCAAATAACATGCATAGCTTTCGCCACTTAAGTAATAGTATTAAAATCCCAGCAAAGGTTTAAAATTTAAAATGGCTAAATTACGCCCACGTGTTTGAACTTGAGCCTCCAAACAGCTGAATAGAATTCGTCCGTGCGCTAATCCCTGGGTTCACGTCTGAACATGGGTTCGCGTCTCGGCATTGTACTATTTTTCTTTTTCCTGCTCATCAAAACTTGGAAACCGAATTCACAATAATCTAATTTCAAAGTCCCTAAGGGTTTAGGATATAATTTAAAACGTGTTTGGTTGACAGCACTTTGTGTAAAATAGGTATAACGAACGACTTCTGCTCCATTGGACTAGCATGATTACTCACTTCATTGTCCACGTGTATGCTGTCGCACGATATATTGGGCAAATAAGTATGTTGATATGCCTTTGATCTACGGAGAAGCAACAACCAAAGTACAATCAACTCAAATATATACCGGGAGAGATATCCTCGTATGCAACAATACCATAAAGTAGAAATAAAACAATCACGAATTCAAATAAGAGCTTTACACATAATCCCCATGCTGGTACGGGGGATCGAACCCGGGTCCTCCACGCCAGAGGCAAGCACGCTACCAACTGCGCTACGGAGGCGGTCCGCAGCTGAATCACCTAGTATATATTAGTTGTGCTGGAATTTCGTCCCACAGGAGTTATTTTACATATCAGTAAATACACTGACAAAGGGGTGTCGCTTTTAAGCACATTTAAAAATCATCGGTCTGGGCCGATTTTAACCCATTAGGTCCATTTCTATTTTATATAGTTAAAAGGATTTCACTGAATCCTTTGTAGGCTTGTGATCATTTCAATATACCTCAAAACAGGCAATTCTACATTTAGACATAGACTATTTCTAAATAGGTCATACGTTATCGTCTTTTTATTCTTTAACATCTTATTGTCAGCATAGTTTGTTAATGGACTAACTAGGCACTATTAAACAAAAGGCTAGAATTAGCCATTGGATTGTGCAGTACAGATTGAAGCGTTTAAAACATTTTCGCTAGCTACTCTTTTAAAAAAATGCTGCCAGCAGAGATAAGGATTTGCTAATTGCAGCTTGCAGCCGTACTTAAGAGAATTAATGCCGACAGTGCGGCCGTTAATCACTGCTGTAATGGGGACAAATGCCTGCGAAGCGTCGTTTTTGTTTTGGTCTTCGCGAAAGCCGGTATGCAATGATCCCGGCAATTAAACGCGCCTGACCCTTGTGTTATCGCTTCTTTCTGCATGGAAATGAATGATGGCCGACCTCTCTTGACATCTTGATAACTGTCTTGTTTTTATTGCTTTTTGTGTAGAATTTTTCTCAACATTAATCCTTACTTTTGGCCGTATGGTGCAAATATATGCAAATGAACACGGAACAAATCTGGTATCAGAAAAATGGATGGACAACTGAGATGGTTAAATGCCAAGAAATATAACTACTCTGCTGTAGGCATTTGTAGCACGTTTCACTGATCTTTCGTTACTGGCCTATGTCTAAATGACAGATTCATTTAGTCACATTTTATCTTTCACCAAGAGTCGTTACGATTCATGGCGAGTCCATACTTCAGTTGATAAAATACTAATGAACACAGTTAATAAATGATGTCGATAGCGCTGTTGAACAAAGATAATTAACATTAGTCCTGTCCTCACTGGAATTACAGTTAATGTTAAAATACGGATCAGCAGAAGGGGTGCTGACCTCTGCTTCACCATTCTTCCGCTTTCTTTAGGAGCCCCCAGAGACCTAAAATGTAAATTGAAATAATATTTCCTAGATGCATCATATTCATAAATAACAAGAACAGTAACGGGTTTCTTCTGAAAACTATCTCCAGAGTTCATATTTTTCTATAAACTGTGATTCTTTTAATTGAATTATCTGCTGATGAATCCGTAATGACTGATATATTATCCCAGAAGACATAAATCTCATTAACTTCCATTCAGTTTAGAGGCAAATTTGAGATATAGTAGTACCCATTTCGTAAAGGCCAATTCTAAGAAGTTATTAAACTATCCCTCAACCTTCTTTCGCTGGTAATAACACAACAGAGAGGGTCCTCTCAATACACTCTTAGTGATTGGCTCTGCGGTTGTCAAGTCACTTAAGTACTGTTGTGCATTCAGTTGTCTAAAAGGCAGCGGAATGAGGAAGCCCGTTAAGGCATGAGGATTACTATAGATTTCTTGAACCCTTCTGTATATCTGGCCCATTTCAACTGGGGAGAAACTCTACACGGATATGTCCAGAACCTGGAGTTTCTACACCGGTGTACGTGAAATAAACACGATAACAAGCCCATAAATTGCAAGAAAGGAACTCTAGTTCTAAGCACTTTTGTACCTAAATTAACTAAGAGAGCTTTATAATGCTATGTGCAATACAGCTCTACAAATGCATCACAGTCACTTAAGTTCCAGATATCGGCGGCGCCGTGGCCGAGCGGTTAGACCGTTCGCCTACCAAATAGGCGGCTTGGGTTTGATCCCATGTCCCGCATGTGGTATTCGTGGTGGACGAAGTGGCGTCTGGGCGGGTTTTATCCGGATCCTCCGTTTTTCCCCGCCACTCATTCCTCCAATAGCTCCATCATCACCTTTCCAATCATCCATTTCCCTGCATTTCATATCCTCTTCCTCACAATCACGCCTGGTGCTTGGCTGACCAGCCACTTCCAGATATTCACCCTGTGCTTCCCGACGGGCGCCTAACCCCAGGAACTGGCTTGTAAGACCTAGGGGATGTAGGTTCTACATAAGGGGAGGCTAATCAGATAAAGAAGTTCCAGATATCGTGTCCGCTTTTTAAGCATAATTTTGGAAATTAGCCTGAGTAGTGACATTATTTGTGATAACCAGGCAGTAAAGCAAGGACGGGAGGAAATAGGTCACTGGATTATAGGCAGGGATGATCAAACTCCATCTTTCGTAGTCTTTTGGCGTTCGCAGACAGCGCTCGGATCGGGTTTTATCTACCATCAGTAACTCTTGGTCTCTACTGTTCTAGTGGTAATAGTTTGAATGCTGATAACTGAAGCCAACTGCTTAAGATTATTTTAATTATTTTGTTGTTTTTTAACGACGCTGTCAATTGCCAGCCACATCAGCGTCGCCGGTGTGCCGGAATTTTGTCCCGCAGGAGCTCTTTTACATGTCAGTAAATCTACTGACATGGAGCTGTCGTTTTTAAGCACACTTAAAAACCATCGGTCTGGGCCGGATTTGAACGCGTGACCTTGGGAACAGTAGGCCAGCGTCTAACCAACTGAGCCACCCAGACTGACAAACTGCTTAAGACTTGCTGTAGTTGGTAACATTAACAGCAACATCTTTTGTGGTAAGCTTCCTATTTTATGTTGTTTAAACCAGAGCTTATATCGCTGGTCATTCTACAGCTTTGGTATACAGATGATACAACTTTTGCAAAGTGCTGTATCGCAAATAACTTGTTGATAACTATGAGTTCAATGACATAGTCTCTATTTAAACCAATGGACCAGATAGACCAGAGGATGGGATTTGGGATCGAGATGGCAGCATAAACCATGTTGATTAAACCACTTACATCACATAGCATTGTAATAAATCAAGGGTTAAGAACAGTAGTATTGTTGATATTGTAGTATAACAGTAACAACTAAACGTCTCAGAAAACTATAGCTATGTACTACAAGAATGGACAGAGAAGGAAAACAATGAATGAATTTTAGTTACGGCCTGGTATAAAGAATCCACGTATGAACTCTGCCAAGCGCAAGACTTGATCAGGCAGATAACCAAGCCATCTTGATAACCTTAGTTTACTTTAACGGGCCACCGATCTCTCGTGGTTTCCTGGTATTGTGTAAGATGAATCATAATGTGGTAATGAGGATTTGGACGATGTTACTCTCTGGGAGGTCCAACAAACTTGACGCAGGCTTGTTGACCCTGATTAACCCAAATTTCACCACTCTTTCCGTCCTTTTTCATGTGCAACTTTCCGGGAGGTCAACTGGGCATTCAGTCTAAAAGCCGGGCTTAAGCCGATTATCTGCTTCATTGTCACTCTACAAGTGTCACTGTGATTTGTGTCTTTCAAGCTAATCCAATGCGTTTCACTGCTGTTCACATAACAATAGGATAAAAGGTTGGGGGGTGCCAGTGTCGAGTCCCAACTCTATTGTCAACTTTTGCAAACT
Source organism: Tenodera sinensis (assembly GCA_030765045.1). Taxonomy (NCBI): domain Eukaryota; kingdom Metazoa; phylum Arthropoda; class Insecta; order Mantodea; family Mantidae; genus Tenodera; species Tenodera sinensis. The sequence goes on from CM060965.1 coordinate 27,961,265, forward strand.
TGATAAATATAGGGATTATTCCAGCAACAGTAAACCGGACATTTTTCGCGTTCTATAGCCTTTTGAATGCAATATTGCGAACAGCTAACTCTACATTTACACTTCGCAGCAAAAATGAGCGAAGTTGCTGAATCTGTACTTAATTGTTTTCACTTCGGCCTCTTTGATTCTAGCCTTAGTGTAGCACGACTAATTTATGGCACTGTGACTCACTGTTTTGAGCCATGTTCACTTTACGAGCTGCTTCCGCTTCCACGTCGGGGTCTTTGATTCTAGTGTTGGGGTAACTTGACACATAAGTGCTGCCGAACTTAAAGCAGCACTGCTCACAGGTTTCTTAAAAAACAAAAATATAAAACTTCTTTCACTACACCGAAGGGCAGAATTGCTCCTTTAGAATGTGAAACTGGAAAGCCGATGAGCGCCATAACTATATACTGAAGGGAGCTTTCGCTATTAAATGAAACGCAAATGCACACTTCCATGTTAGAAGAGCATTTCATACGGAAGCGCAGGTCAAAGTTAAAATACATCTAGCGTCAGTGTTAAAATGTTTTCAGCAAGCCCCAAAACGACGTTTCTTTCGTGGGAGAGCGCAGCATTACTATAAGGTAATATACCCGGCGTAGCCCGTGGTTAGACGATTTTATCCCTACAACTTATAGAGTTAAGTTGGGTGCTATAAAGAACCCAAAATAAACAAAATTAATAAAATTAATCAAAATACCGGAAAAACACTATAAAAAGCATTGTTGAACAACCCCAAATACCACAAGAAGAAAAGGAAGTAGAGAAAGCTGTGTGAATGCAATACGTTGCATTTCTATTTCAATCACATAGAAAATTGTGGGTACGAATCCTTTGTATTAGAGGTATTAGAGAAAGAAATGCGACTGTGTTTCATAAAAGGAAAGTGCGTACAGAAAATCATGTGATTGTAATGCGCTGCATATTTATTTCAAACAAAAATTGTATGTTAAAGGGGAACACAGGAAGAAATTTGATCGTGTTCTGTAAAAGAAATGTGAGTAGAGAAAACCGGGTTAATGTAATATGTGGCATTTCTATTTCAACCATTGAAAATTCTATGAATTGCACTTTGAATGGCGAATAGAGAACGAAATGTGATCACGTTTCGTAAGAAGAATAAGAAGCAAAAGTTTTATAAAAGAATAGTGTAGAGAAAAGTGTGTGAATGTAATGTGTTGCACTTCTATTTCAATCACTGAAAATTGTATGTTAAAGGCCGAGCAGGGAAGGATATGTGAATGTATTGCGGAAAAAAAAGTCAGCAGGGAAAACCACATGAATGTTAGTTGTATAGTCTATATGAAAAAATACATTTATACGTGTCGAATTGTGATCGTTCAAGCGGCTTAGGAGCACATAAAGAATATACAAAAATTCACAAAATTTATATTTATCTATTTATTATTTATATTTACAATATATATATATATATATATATATATATATTTTTTTTTTAAATTATGACCATCCCACCCTAGAGCTTCTTTGCCTCTCCAAAGCACCAAAATATCCTCAGAATGTCCTTTTCTCTGAAAGAGACTGTTGAAATATTGATCAGATAATTAAGTGGAAGAGTAAGAGCTTAACACTAACCTTACATGGCTTGAATTTGAAATCCTAGTCCGATACTATCGAAAACTCAATTGCAGGGTCTTCTACGTGGGAACATTGCACCTGTGTGGCAGACGGGTAAGATCATGTCGGGTTGAACACGGAGCGGCGCCACGCTCTGATACAGTGTAGGGTAACCTGATATGTCGTCTCGGATAGCAAGGGGTACCTTCTAGCAGGCAGCCTACTTCCGTTGTCTGAGGACTCACTGACTGTGGGGTCCTCATATGCCTAATACCACTTTAGCCAGCTACGGCATTCACAGGAACGAAAGTGGAGCAGAAGGGAAGAGAGACAGCTTTTCAATGTTCTAATCCACATATTATCTTTTTGGACAGGGTAGAACGAGACAAAAATTCAACGCCATAGCCGGGATTTAAACCACGGCTCTGCCGGTTAGTCCACCGCACTAACCACTGAACTACCATGGCAATGTGCCGACACGACATTAAATTCTCCAACTCGCATTTGCACCTGTAGACTACTAGGAGATCAAATATTCATAAGGGACATTGGGAGTGAAATTTTGGTCAAAATTGTCAAAAAGTCGAAAATTGTTTTTTACCTTAAAATGTTCCTGGAACACCGGTGCATTTGGATCAGTTAACATTTTTCACATCCCCCACTCCATGTGGTAATTACGGCCCTTTCAAATAGCGCTCTTCCCTTAACGTACACAGCATGCTCCTATATAAAAGCCTGTTTTTCTCAAAACTACATTTCTGCACATTCCAAAAGAAGGTCGCGCCTGAGTTTTGCTTCAAATTCAATGAAAATTTCCAAAAGTATTCATGAATAGCAGCTAAACAAAACTATGATTCAATATTGATGTTATCATTAACATGAATTCCAAAAACATTTTTGTATGAAAAAAATCAATAATTTTAAGATTAAATTTTCTTTGTTATTAAAAAAATATGTACAGCGTGATCAGCAAACGTATTTGAAATATGTCTTCATACAATTGTTACCCATGTTTTGGAGTATCAGTTCTGCCAATATAAATGAATTTTGAAATGTCAATAGACGCGAGCTCTATTTTGAAAATGTGCCTATTAAATTCATAAAATAATTTATATATCATAAACGACTTATCCAATTTTAATGAAATTTGGTGTACCTCCTATTCTCATATAAATACAAACACAGTAAAAATTTCAGAAAAATCTATCAAGAAATGTGGAACTTTCAAATTTCACTCCCAATGTCCCCACGGCTCTAACCACTGAACTACCATGGCAATGTGCCGACACGACATTAAATTCTCCAACTCGCATTTTCACCTGTAGACCACAAGGAGATCTGATAACATACTCTAATGGCGACTTGCCATGCTGCAAGTACGTAAGTCCCGGGCTTCTAGTTTAACCATAGCTTATAGTTGGTGTATATATCAAAACTGATCGCTGAAATTCCGTTCTCCTTGCATGGGCAAGAGATAAAAAATGAATAACGAATTTCGATTTGAGAAAAGTCTAAGTATTGGAAAATTCAGACAAATAACAAGGAAATCTCCAAAATGGTTCACTCCATAAAACAAATTTATTTGATATAAACCGTGCGTTTTAATGTCTTATTTTTTCAGTAAGATTTACGGTTTACCAATTATGTAAAAGTCATTCAGAATGATGAGGATTTCTGAGGATTCAAGATATACATTTATTTGCCATGAAAATATTTTAAATATGTAGTATTTTAATCGAAGTCGTTACAGGCAATCAAAATTTTCGAAAAATGTTTTATGAAACAGGGGAGCCTAGGTAGGGGGATTTTGTTGAAAATCTTCGTGTCGCATCACTGCAAGATGCTGAGCTGCATTTTCGGTGAAAGTTCGATAAGGATTTTGGGGGTGGAATGCAATACTTCCCCAACTTACTATACTCTAGTAGAGAGAGTATAAAGACTGGGGGAAGGACTTTGATAATGGGATAAAAGATGAACAGGACCTCGTGAAGATAGAATCAGAAGGGAAGCTAAGGACTGGAGAAGGGAATTTAATAAAGAAGAACACGGGGTTGAGTATCTCTGTTGCTGAGCAAGCACTCTGGTCAAAACAGAATCATAACTTTCTGTACAACCAGAGAAGCGAGTCCCTTATTACATTATTAACCCTCAGTAATGCGCACATTTCCGGAAACTGCACAGTCAGCAGGGGAAGATATGGACCGAGGGAACAAAAAATGCACGAGGAGACAAAGCATTTCCAAAACGCCCGACCAACCGCCCAGTTTGTAATCAACATGCAGGACCCCTGAGTTTCCAGCCTCCGGCGTTACGTTCTTGGCAGTTCTCTCTGGTCCCATCCAAAACGAGTTCATTTCTGCCTGTTGGAACTTCTCCAACACGCAACCTTCCTAAAATCGGTCCCCAACCGCAGCTGTGCACTATTTTTCCTCCACACTAATTACTAACGCTCCCTATTCCAAACTGCCAGCGGTCATTTCTTACTTTAATGATCAAAGTAACACGAAACAATATTTGCTTTCAGCTCTTCATTTTCTTCTTCACATGTTTCGCTAATTACAGTTTCATCAAGAAACAAAAATTCCTTTAGGATTACTGCCTCTACAAATACAATCTTCTGTTGTTCCAACTTCTTGTTAGCAGCATTTGAATAGGAACCATGACTCAGAAGATGAATTTATGCTGTCTCCCCACAATTATGCAGAGTAAATCAACGAAATACCTGTGATATTGATTCAGTGTTGTTTACATAGTTTCGCAATGGCGTAGCTTAGCTCAGCTCGCTGTTCGTCCATGCACAATAATCTCATTTGCTGCAAGGTTTATATGCGAGTTGGAAGAACATTTGTATGCAGCTCGTAACATTTGGTTTAAATGGTCAACGTCTAGAAGTATACCACAGTTAGGACTATTTCTCACACATATATTCACTAAAATCAGCGCTCAAAATCATAGAAATTACCTTTGAGTAAAGAGTACTCTGCATAAAAGTTAATTATTTTGAGGCAGAAAATTGTTTTCTCGTTAGTGTGTAGTTATTTTCTTCTTCTTCACTTCAAAGATTAGGTTCATGAGGTGTTTCGGATATTCTCTTCTTACAAGTATTTTCCATAATTACTTTCTACCTATAATGTCATAGGTTTTTCCATATCCATAAAGCTAAATGTGTTTCACAGTTAAACTCTTTTCTTTCTTCTATTCTTCTGAGTGTAAAAACTGCACACACACATGACCTTTATTTCCTGAATCCTACTTGCTCTTCTGATATTAAATGGTCAGCTATTATGGTTATTTTAATTCATTATATTTAGAACTGCCTCTGTGGTTCAAGTGGCCAGTTCTGGCTTCTCAACTCAGAGGGTTCGATCCTGGGGCGGGGCTGGGAATTTTGTTTATCACAATCATTCCTTATCCTTCGCAGCCTCGCGCTACGAATGTAGGAATGAACGCGAGTGTGTTGACTTTAAAGGCCAGTGACCCCCCCCCCAAAAAAAAAGTTTAACAAACCCTTCAGTTTAGAGAGGAAACATCAGTACCTAGAAGTATTTCGCAAGTCGAAGCATAGGATATGACCACGGAAGGAGGCCATAAACAAACAAAACAATTAAAAATAAAATGTTAAGGCAAACTATTACCGCAGCTGAATGAATATATACAACGCAATATATAGCACGCGTCCAACTGAGTTTGCTTCCTTGAAAATTGAACATACTTTTTAAGGAAATGGGGTAAGAAATTTGGAGCGGCCGATAGTACTAAGGACCACGTGATTGGAAGTGTAAATCCCTCAAGTGAGAAAGCACTGCAAAGTAAGGAGGAAGTCTACCTTTGCGAACTTTCATGATGTACGTAGACACAGTAAAATAACTTTACAATCCTGCCTCGTGGACAGGATGGAAATTTTAGTTAGTAAAATACCTATTCCACTACTATTTTGTGGTATTCTGGTGATAGTGAAATGCTACTAAACAATTTATTAAAAGCGCTTTAATTCAAGAGTGAAGTAGGCTCGCAAGGCAGAATTGGAATGTACTAATAGTGTTAGTCATTACAGTATCAGCAGCAGACTGCCTGTAGTGTTATTCTGAAAGAGTGTAGATAGATACAGGGACCTTATTACACATCGACACAAGCACTCAAACATTCATGTTGATAAATTAGTTCTTTCTTTCCAGTGATACGGTTAAGTTGAGGGTGAAATACAAGCATTACTCTTGGAGAGCTTCTCGATAAACCTGCTCGATATTGTAAAGTGGTGCGTGCGCCCCACAAATGTCCTCCTCCCTTACTCAAAACAGGTCAAGGTGGAAAAGTAATTGTCACCGATAGCTTTAGAATGCCAACTTTCTAAAAGCTTGGAATAAAGCTAGCAAATTCATAAACCCCAGCAGATATCAGTATTAGCAACATAAACAAAAGCTTAGCCATTTTTACTTTCTCCCAAAAATTCGATTTCGATATTTCACCGGAAATATATGTTTTGAGGTCCCCTAAATAAAACACGCGTTTTTAGAAAAAGGTCCGTGTGTGCGCCTGTGAACAGCATAACTCAAAAACGAAAAGTAGATTAAAAACCAAGGTTGGTATTTAAGTTTAATATATTTCAAGGATGCGACGCGAATATTTTGAAGAAAATTCCTCCACCCTAAGCTACCCTTTAGATGGACAATTTTTCAAACATTTTGATTTTCTCAAAAATGACTGGCTATTTTGATTTAATGTCATATGTTTAAGATATCTTTATGGCAAATAAAATGTATGTGTTGAATTTTCTGGCTATAGTCCATGTAGTCCTGTTTACTCTAGAACACTTGCTGGTAAACCGCAAGATATACACCAAATCTTACTATACAAAAAATTTAGATCTTGTTAAAACACACAATTTATGTCCAAATAAAGTTTTTGTGGGGTAAACCAATTCGGAGATACTCCTTGTTATTTGTGTGACTTTCCCAATACTTACACTTTTCTCAAATGAAAGGTCGTTATTCACTTTCTTCTCTTGGCTGTGCAAAGATAACGGAATTTCAAAGCCTTCATTTAGCGACAAGCTTTAAAAGATTTTACTATCACTTAAAGCCTTTGCACCTACAAGAAAATTACCGATACGATAATTTCTACAAACATTTGTCTCGAGTAACATGAAGAAGAGGAACAAGAGTTTGTAAGAATAGAGAATGTCACGTGAGTGCAACACATCAGATTCTCTGTCATATAACCTTCTCGTCATAAATAACTGCCCGAAAGATTCGAAGTTCTCGATATAGACCTGCGCGCATGCGCGCCGTAGCACAGCCCTGGTTCACAATGCAACAGTAATGAAAAAAACTTAAGTTACTTTATACTAGTTTTAAAAAGGTGTTCTACTAGAGTAGCCGTCAGGAAATATGGCAGTAAATAACATATAACGCGCAGGTAGGGGTAATAGGGGAAGTGCTGCATTGCAACTGTTTCCCATCTTTCCCAGGAAGTAACTATTTATACACCATTTCCCTGGCTTCACTGTGAATAACGCTTTTTTTTTTTTTTTTTTTTTTTTTTTTTTTTTTTTTTTTTTTTTTTGTTTCTGCCATCCTTGGAACTCTTAACGAACTTACTATCACACAATAGAGTGGGCTTATTGCTCGGAATTATTTAATTTCACTGTTAAACTGTAGACAAGTACTCTACTCCCGCTCTGAAACAGACTACGCCTGATTGGCTAGGAAACACGTGTCTGTGACGTCACTGAATATTGGTCTTCTGAGCCACCGTCTTCAACCGTGGCAGCGACTATGATGTAGGTGTTTTAACAACCTCTAAGAGCTGAAATAAGAAATTCATTGTATATGTGGCAAATGAAAGCATGGTGGCTATACATAGAGACGTTGCAACGCAAAAAAGAAAAATTGCGTAGTTGTCTGTGGAGTGGGCTTAAGTCCAGGTTCGAAACCCACCACAATAGAAATCTGCTTTTTTCTCGTAAAGTGGGTAGTCACGTCTTAGATGGCAAGAATATTGGCCCTTCCGCCGTTTTTTTGGATGGGTTTTATGTATATCACATTTTCATGAATAAGAAAAACGCTTATTTTGGGGTTTATTTGTATCTGTTAAGGCTTACTTCGTCTATAATACCCAGAAGTGGCGGGCAATAATATTTTACAATGTGGTTAGCATACGTTTTATTATAAAATGTTATGTTATAACCTTATAAACAAAACTATTTTGAATATTTACCACAGCAATTAAAGTCCCCGAGAATAAGGCGCGAGGGGGAGTTTGCCGTTAGAAGGGTCCAATACCCACAAATATACAGCAAGCGTTCCATAAAAGTTTTCTTTAAGGATAACTTAAAAACTAAAAGTAGGGTAAATACGTAACAATGCTATGGCTCTATTTTTTAGTTACCACACAGTGTAACATTACGCTTTCAGTTAGCTTTCTACGAATAAATAAACCACACTTTCCTGAATGAAGGTAAATGTCAGGATTTGACAACCGTAACAGAATGTAAAGACCAGCGATACACAAAGTTTGCGAAAGACGCGAGGTTGGATTTACTTGCTTCCAGTATACATGGACTTTGTCATTCTTTAACTCAGACGTGCATTGTGCTGCAATGGCGGGTTTGGTTAAATGTACGTTGTGTTTGATTTACCATAGCACTTTCAAATCTTATGCGATAAACATCTGTTCATTAGTAACTTCTTTGGTACTGCTTACGTTTAAGGAGTCTAACAATATCGGGCGACAAAGTCGAAGCCTTAGAAAACACATCAAGTGATCGTCGCGTAACATATTGCTATAAATACTTTTAATATAGTTCAATTTGGAGAAGCTGGTCACAAATATATACAGATCTATACTCACTATTCTTGCAAATGCTTATTTCTCTATCTACTTCATTTTAAAAGACAACCATTTTCAGAAAGTATTTTATTTCTAATTTTCTTGTAGGTGCAAGGGGGAACACAGGAATACGGGCATTGAGCGAAGTGAAATATTTTAAGAGCTGATTGTTATGCGATGCCTTTGAAATTCCGTTCTCTTTGCAACGTCAAGGTCAAAAGAAAAAGAATAACGCATTCCTCCTTAAGAAAAGCACAAGTATTGGCAAATTCAAACAAATAATAAAAGAGTATCTCGGAAACGGCCAACTCAAAAGAAAAAAAAAGTATTTGGTATAAATTGTTTGTTTGTTTTAACGAGATCCACATTTTTATTTAGTAAGCTTTTGCCTGTCTCTAACTGTTTACTATTTATGCAAAAATCTTCCAGAGCGAAGAAGTCTTCTGATGATTGACATTTCCAGAAAATTCATGGTATGACTTAGAAACTGACTGTTTGTGTAAACGCAGCAGGTGTGATTCACCCTGCGACTGAAAGTGGAGTGGGGAATAGCAGCTAATTATGTAAACGTCTCCAAAGAGTCAAGTTTGTACATCACTGATATAGGTGAAAACATTTCCTTGCAATAGTTGCCTAACGTACCTATTTGATACTTACGAACCTTCTGCGGTGGTTCCCACAAGCTGAAATCAACATAGCTGTTGTACTCCCAAAGCACAAGGAGAGCATTTTAAAGGATAAAATCACTTCTCTGTTTCTCCTCACTCCAAGGTTGACCTATTCTCGGGAAGCAACGATTCAACTTTCCCAGTAATCTGCGCAGTAATCTGTCGTCCCTCACACTTGTAACATTACACCTATGGGCATGTAGTGGACGCAAAGCAATGGACTTATCAAAAATAAAAACATACGAGAATAACGGGACAAAATCTGATGTGTTACACTTACATGACTTTCTATACCCATGTACCTCTTATTCCTCTATCTCCATTTAGTCGAAATAAACAGAAACAGAAATAACCTTATTGCTGATTTTCTTGTAGGTGCAAGAGGAATGTGGGCTTTGAGCGAAATTTTGTTTTCTTTGCACGGCCAAGAGGTACAAAAGCGAATAATGTCCTTTCATTTGAGAAAAGTTTAAGTATCGAAAAACTCACACAAATAACAAGGAATATCTCTGAAATCGTTCTAAAAAGCATTTTGACATAAGTGTCTTTTAACGATATCTAGTACATTAGTAAATTTTCTCTATTTCTTACGGTTAACTATTTATGCAAATGTCATCAAGAGTAAACATGACTACATAGGCTACAGCTATTATACAGAAAATTATTCAAAACATACATTTTATTTGCCATAAGAATATTTTTAACATATGGCATGTAGTCAATATCGTTACAGCCATTTTTGAGAAAATCAAACTTTTGGAAAAAATTGCCATGTAAGACATGTAAAGGAATTTTCTTCAAAGTCTTCACACACACGCATGCGCGCAGCACACACACACCCCAACAACAATAACAACAACAACAACAACAATAATAATAATAATAATAATAATAATAATAATAATAATAATAATAATAATAATAATAATAATAATAATAATAATAATAATAATAATAATAATAATAATAATAATAATAATAATAATAATCTAATAATTATCTCCGTTGTAATCCTGAACTCCAGTACCTACTTGTAAAGAGGAAAAAACTTGCAATAACGCCCTTAATTACGTTCCGTGGCATAAAGGTTAACCAGCAGTGATGGCATACGAGTCGTAAATTTATAGAACCATATGCATTCATATTCGATTTCATTTTAATTCCCTTTTACGCTGCAAAACGACTGAATCTGGTCTTGATGGGTAGCGTGCTAGCTTTCAAATCCAGAGATCCTGGGTTTGATTTCCGGCTGGAGGATGGGAATTTTTCCTTAACAAGGATTATTGCCCATCCTTCTTAGAGTTTGGAAGTATGTGAGAGAGCAGGTACGTGTGTGTGTGTGTGTGTGTGTGTGTGTGTGTGTGTGTGTGTGTGTGTGTGTGTGTGCGTGTGTGCGTGTGTGTTAATTCAATATAAATATGGCTGAATGGTCCATGACGACAAAGGCCCGCCTCAAAAAAGTGCAAAATTGCAAAATCTTCAGAACGCGTTGTTTCCTCCTGATTATTCACTTAGGCAATGGACATTATGTTCCAATGACCAACAAACCGGCTACAGTAGCTAATTGATATAACTTTGAAACTCATTGCGACTGTTAATTTTATCTATCATATTATCCTGAAATATGCTGTAATATCTGCTGAATATTGTAATTAACTCCAGGCTATTAGAGCTTTCTTGAGCAGCTCTTTTGTTCTTCACTGAATCAACGCAAACAATGGCGATGCTTTTCACATGCTTATTTGAATTTTTGTTGAATATGTAGAGTTTCACTGCCTCGGCTTTCCCTCCGATTCCACGCAAATTCGCTACACTTTCTCTCTGATGCTGATCGTAACGGCTAAGGTACAATCTTGGAAATAGCAGTTGAACATATTCAACATGTCTGTTCGAATGCGGGCCCAAATGACCTCGTTGTCGACGGGTCCTTAAACTCAACTCACTCACTCACTATTCGAATGTTATATACAAATTATTTACTCTTTGTTAAATACAATCAGTGTTTTCTTTGTTATACCTTACACAGAAATTAATATTCTTGTTTCCCTCGTTGCTCCTGCCTTATGCCAATGCGTTGCTTCATGTGCATGCGGACCATATAATTGCAGGAGTTGCACAGTAATGCGAATAACATTATACTAGAAGCTTAGAACACGGTCGATCCCCCTCCCCCCGCCCAATTTCGGTATACCCGCCTTTAAGTTCAGTATTCATTCGGTGGCCTTTGTCTTAGTAATATATTGTCTACTGACAATGGTGTTAACTCAGATTCTGTGGGTATTGGCTTCTTTGTACATTAGATCACAAATACATTCACACTCTCATTCATACCTCCTGACTCTGGGGAGGATATGAAATAATCTTGGTTAGACAAAACTTCCCACTCCCCATCCGGGAATCGAACATGTGACCCCACAAAATCCGCTGATAATTGTAGAATTTAGCTATTGAAACCGAAATTATAATGAGAATATATGTAATTGATAATAGAAAGAAACAAAAGAAGATTCTAATCGATAGTTAAAGGGAAGACGTAATAAAGCTGAATATGTTAACGTCTCAAGAATGGAAGCCTAGGCAGATTTAAATGAGTGATAAAGTTACAATTGTTGTTTGTACGAAGTTGTGATTCCGCGGGCTGATTCGTATCTTACCATGACGTGCTCTAAAGTTGACCAATGGAAATCGCTTCCTTCGTGTCGCCCACGCATAAACAAATGCAACGCAAGACACACTCGTCTTGAATCGAGCCGAGAGAACGCACGTGCAACTTGGGAGTTGTACGTAAGCTAGCGCGTATACATAATTCGGCGGTTGCTAGAGGGCGACAAAGTTCAAATATTATAACGTTGCAGTTGAAGTTACAAAGTTACATTCTACTTAAAACATGGTCGGCAGTTCTCTAAAAATCCGGAACTTTGCAAATAAAGCTAAATGTTGGTTAATTCTTCATTTGGTTCCATTCCTACCACAACTGACGCATACCCTGCAGATTAGGACCTCTTGCTAGAGCTAGTCCAGACACCAAACACAGGATAGGAGATATCCTGGCGACGAGATATTATAGGTCTTAAAGGCGACGTCTTAGACGGAGAGGAATATTTGCGTCACAATTTAACCTATGAGTACCCTTTACATGAGTTCAAAGTGCACATACCGCGTTACGCCACTGCTTGAATTATAACTTATAGCACATTTTCCAAGAGAAATGTACTGACCGAGATAATTTATCTGATGTAATTATTTCATCAAAACGTGAATTTAATGAGCCATATTATCTAAATGTTAACTATTAAGATAAACATTCATGGATTTGGTTTAACGGGAGAGTATTATAGTAAGATTATTCGTTTTCTCTAACTACTTAGCCAAACTATCAGCACTGAAAAAAGTATAGTCAATGACACATTTTGAAATTAAGTTATACTCACCGAGCGTAACATCTGTGCAGCATGATGACCGAAAAGATGTTGTTTCTATTCTAAATGGTGAAAACTTATTTTTACATGATTTTAAAAGCAATGCTGAGGTTCACTTTGAGAGGAAATAACAGAAGAGGATGGGACAGAAATGATTTATTTTCGTATTGGGGGGGGGGGGGGGTGTTATTGGCGGGTCCCACGCAAGCACAACTCTAATGAAGACTGAGAGGAGTGAAATTTCATCGGGACTGGTGCCTGCCGGAACCGGTGTAACCTTACAGAGGTACAGGCAGGTAGGTGTAAAGTGATAGGTACATTCATCCATTGCCTGTAATTCTTTTGGGTTCAATTACTGCACATATCTCGCATCTCTGCGGTCATGCTCTACATCCAATGGAGAAATTTACATCTTATTTGTGTAGGTTCAGGATCACAACCGGTTGGGAGTCATTTGAAACTAACAGGAAACCGAGGAATCCACTTTCTTTACACATGACTTTCGTTTATTAACACAATCCGGCAAATTCGTGTTTTGCCAAACGTAACATAATATTTGGCGTGTCCTTCTGTCCTTCTCAGCACGTTCAACATCGCCCCCTCCCCCTTTTTGCCTTTAACTGCAATGGTTGCAATTCCTGCGGCCTTTTACGTTTGGAACATATTGCTGTTTGGCAATGGTGTTAACTGTGTACAGTTTTCACTGGATTTCTTTAGATTTTGTACATTAGATCACAGACACGTTTATATTTCCATTCACACTTTCAGACTGAGGAGGATAGGGAATAATCCTGGCTAGAGAAAGATTTCTATCCCCAGCCGAGAATCGAGCCCGGGACCCCTCATACAGCAGGCAGGTCCTCAACCAACTGAGCTACAATGCCAGTGCTCAACATTCTATAGCCATAAATAGAAGCAAATCTGGCTTCTTAGATCCTTTACTTGTATCAAATAATCCATTGATATATTACCTAAATGTGATTCATTATCAAACCACGTATAATCCCAACCACACAAAATCAATCACATATATCTATACTGTCTCCGTTGTTGAGTGGTCAATTGATTTCTCACCCAGAGCCTGAGGGTTTGAAATTATGATAATTCCCTGTCCTTCATAGAAACTGGAAGTGTAGATGTGAGAATGAATGTGTGTATGAAAGTAAGTTAAAAATGACGAAAATCTGCAGTAACCTAACCTAAAAAGTTCAAGGAGCAAAAACATCATCAAAAGTTTTAATCAAAGTCACCTACATGACCGTAGCAGTTAAACAAGGATAAGAAATTAATATAGGAACCTATATTCAAGTAAACACAAAAATTCCATCTCTAAAATACGAATATGGCCAAATACTGTACAAGTTATTGACCGTTTCAAATCGTAAGATAAATGTTCTCTTAGGATGCACAGATATTTAAAACTAGTCAATATACGAGAGAAAAATCTCGTCCTGTTTACACTAGAAGATGGACTGATATTGGATCTACTCTATTCACTTGATTCAACAAACTCTCGCGTGGACTGTGAATCTTACCAATCCTTTTTTGCATTTACCTTAGTTTATACTGAAGTTTAATTTGAGGTGATTAATTTTCAAGTTTAGTACTTTTAATTCGCTTGCAAGAAGAAAATAAATGAGAACACAGAAATGCGCAGCTTACATCTACGGGAAAACAAGTACAAACCATGCGGTGATTTAAAGTAACAGCTGTCTTAAATTTGAGGTTACCAATTTTTGATTTTTAGTGTCCATTCTTTAACAAACAAGTCTTTTTGCTGTTCTAGAATTAGACTAAAGTTAGAGTATAATTGCAAACTTTTAATTTTCCACAGGAAAAATACCGATAGATGCTATAAGCTTGATAATAATACTTATTTAAAGTGCACATTTAGTTATAGTACAATTTCTTTTGCTTGCTGACACATTTATTCTCACAGAGAGTAAGAATTCGTTTCAACAGACATACTCACATTTTGCCAAAATTATAAATCTTCACCTTTAACGCCGTAAACGTACAGAAACATGATCTTCTGTAGCCGGTAAACAGGCGCTTCCATACATTAGATATATGAATACATTAAACTGAATAATAATAATAATAATAATAATAATAATAATAATAATGATAATGATAATGATAATGATAATGATAATGATAATGATAATGATAATGATAATGATAATGATAATGATAATGATAATGATAATGATAATGATAATGATAATGATAATGATAATGATAATGATAATGATAATGATAATGATAATGATAATGATAATGATAATAATAATAATAATAATAATAATAATAATAATAATAATAATAATAATAATAATACAAAGTATGCCTTAGTTGTGAGTTTCAACCAATCACGGTTCACTGTCGCTCTAAAAGTATAGAAATGAGGTTACATACACTACCTAATGCTCAATTTTTCCCAAGCTGTCAAAATGAAATGAAAAAGCAGTTCTTGAGAAATTAGATACGCCTAAGTATTTAATCTGAATGATAATACTGGGTAAATAGGCACGTTCTTTTGGAATGTTTTCTTTGGCATTATGACTGCCACAATGTTGCACATTCATAGTAGGCATTACATGCAAAGATGACGGGTTATTTGCGAGCCCTAGTCACCAATTCAAAATGTAAACTGGGAACCAGATTATCATAAAAATACATTCAGTCATCCAGAAGCATTCGTTCCTGTTTGTCCTCTGTGCTGTAGTATTCTTGGCAATGATACGGATGCCTATTTAAATCCCCACGTACTACTGATTTAAGCAGCGTAGTTGAAAGCATGACGGTCTTGAGTGCACTGATATTTAGTTTTTAATTTTTTTACACTTATTGTAGGCAGAAGCATTCTATTGTGCCTAAAAGTCTACCCTTCTGTAAATTAAACTTTTGAGATTCCCTAATGTCTAAAAAATTCCTTAACGTATTAATAACAAATTCGACAATTACTTTCAGCATCTGCCTACCAAGGAAATCTGTAATAACCTAATGCTTCTAATCTTCATCAACGTGAAGTAGATAGAACAATAAGCTTTTGTAAGAACTTAGTTGGACATGGGTAGAGAATCTAATGTGAATGTAACACGTAAGATTGTTTAAACTCCTTTCATTTGTTAAACACCAACTTCTAAGGTCATATCGAGGCTTTAACTTGAGAAAGAACTTACTACTGGTGCAGGCTTTTTAATGTTTTTCTAATTTTTATATACAACACACACACATTCACACTGACAGGCTATTCTGAGTAGGAGGAATGATTCTGGATACCGAAGTCACCCGCCCCATCGGGAATCAAAGCAGGTCTCCTGGATTGAAAAGCCAGGACCCTGGCAACTCGGCCAGAGAGACTATCCAACAAAATTTCTGCCAAATATTTTCGTAAGGTTCTCCGGTTTGCAAACGTTGGATGTTGAAACTTAACCCAAATGCATTAGTTAATGGACAAGTTTCAAAGTTTGAGATTATTTTTCTTGCCATCACAAAAGCTACTTCTAAACTCGTGTATGGTGTTTGCGCCTATTTTTTGCTCTTATTACTTAATTTGAAATAATTTCTGGATAAGACTGTATTTTGGTAGAATAAACGAGCTGAAACCTTTCCCTTGTAAGATGAGTACCTCGAGGATTTTATTTTACCAGTTTAGGAGACGGGTAAAGAATGTGTATTCATTTATATTTTTATCTTGGTCTACTTCCGTAACAACAGCCGCTGCGGCACATACCAGCAGTGGTATGCATACCAAAAATAAAGAGTGCCCTTCCTGTGTCGTCTCCAAAACACTCACCCTGGATCAGGGTTGCCAACCCGTACGATAATTATGGGATGTACGATAATTTCGATACCGGTGAAATATTATTTTCACTGGTTTGTCACACTAGAGAAATGAAATGAATTACAATAGCAACCTCTAAGGCCACCATTTCATATCCTACTGATTGTTCTACCCTTTATCCTCTTATTGCCAGTGTGCCCAGCTCTGGTAATCTCAATGAAGAAGACACTGTTCAGAAAATTGATGATCAATGGAGAAAACTCGGAATACGTGATATTCCGTATGAAATAAAGAACATGCCTCAACCTAGCAGTTTCTGGAGTGCTGTTAAACACGTCACCTTGGTGGAAATACTGATTTCAAAGCACCAGCGGCGTTTGCATTATCAGGGATTTCACAGAAACACTTCTTGTGAAAGAGCTTTTTCTAAACTAGGTTTAATAAAAACCAAAATTGGCGCTAGATACGGTAAATGAACTTATTCTATCGTCTCAGCTTATGAAAGAATGTGGCGGGTCCGAAAATCTGCAAGTCACCGAGAAGATGTTAAAGTTTATCTCAACAACAAATTTCTATAATGCCACAACAGTTGAGGAAGATAATGAACTTTTAGATGAATAGCGCGAGAAATATAAGTAGTAAAGTTGTATTACTGATTGCGGTTATCAATCTTGTAAGTGGATACCATAAACATCAATACTATTACATTTTCATAAGGGTTATATGCTGATATTTTTATTGTTGCAATATTTGGTTTATGGTGTACGATAATTTTGAATCCAAATCTATAATTTTGAGTGGCAGGTACGATAATTTTACTTTTAAAGATTGGCAAACCCTGCCCTGGATACAGTGCTCAACACGCAGGGCACGCAGATTTCAGCAGCTTGCACTTTCCAAAGTAATCAAAGGTCAGTGTCTTTCAATGCTTCAAAAAATAGGACGAACGCTTTTGGTCACAAAATAAATCAGCTGATGCACAGCTGACCTTTGCCGACAGTTCCTTATGGCCATGACTTATAACTTTGTGCGATGGGAACAGATACTTTCAAAAGCTTTGACGCAACAGAAAGAAATCGTGACAATCGCGAGATGATTGAGGGCGGGTAAGGTAGTCAGTCAGTCACAAGCTATCGATTTTCAGATTTCGCACAGGTCGACGTCTGGTATACAGAGTGACACCAATATCAGGTTGGCCATGACGGTGGCAGTGACGGTGACCTACTTCCGACCATTCCGAATTGCTCTTTTGTGCACCATTTGGCATAAACGCTTCTCTTCTCATCCGCACTTCCTTTTGTTCCAGAAGATTGCGTCTAAATCAACTTCACCGTGTCTCAGCAAGCAGCAATAGTTTTGAGCACCAATATCCTTCCAGACACGCACTAACTGTGGATGTCCAGTTATGCAGACACAAAATTTAATGGCGGATGATACTCATCCACTATTCTCTTTCCTGTTGTACAAATAATTTTCTGGGTGCAAATGATATATTATATTTCCAGCTTTACAACGTGATTTCAAAGCGTGTTTAACTATACATCACCGCAAGGTGTGGCAAGCCTCTGATTGGATTTTATGTTGATCAGCTCCTTCTGCCATCCGCCATTAAATTTTGTCAGCCATGACGTGCATTCATGGTATCTTCTGTTAAATGCCTGACTTCTCGGCAATCCGAATGCAAAATGCTCGCCATTTAATGTTCTTAATCCAATACACGTAATTTTCACATTTACAAACAACGAAGATTTCGAGGCTACAGGTTAAGCAAAGCTCACGTGTAATACAATTCTACGGCTGCTACAACTGCTAAAGATAGGGTAATTACTTGTCTCCATTAGTGTGCGAAAGACAAAAAATATAATTTCATGATCATGTTTGCATGTTTATTACTTTTTTTGTTGTTGTCATTTCTCTAATATTTAAGCCACGTGATATACGTTTAGAAGAAACACTGATATTCACAATGATATCAAGAATGCTATGTTATTACAGTAGAACTCTGATAATTCGAACGTTTATAATTGTTAATTCGAATATTTTTCTGGGTTCCTTGAGTTTTGTATTAAAGCAATGTAAAAAATCCAATGTAATTCGAAGTTTTTGCTCAGAAATGTCAGTTGAAAATTAACCTAAACATAGAAATTTAATGTGATAACAGTTCATGTGTTTCTGTAAAAGAGGCCATCGCTCCAGGGTTGTTTGTTTCATCGGAATGCAGTTTGGGAGTGGGATAGCCTTCCTAGCTGCCGGCCTTGAGCTTCTATACCTGCTCGCACATCCCCTTGTTTAAAACACGTTCGCCTTTAATTGTTGCTTGAGCTTTCTACTGTGCAGTGTGTTGCAAATCAGTACCATTTTGTCTCTTAGTAAGCCGTGAAAAGAGTGAGACAACTGGAAAATCCAGATGGATATATGTACTGGTATGGCTAAAATGTCAACTTTAAACGTACATTTTTAATTAGAATTTTTTGATATTTCGCAATTTTTTTCTTATCCCTTCAGTTCCACTGTACTGATTTTAAATTCACAGTGCAAGAAACGTCACTACAGAAGATGTTTCGGGTACAGCACGTGAAACGAAGCTGGAGCACTGTTTTTTCTTTCTTTTTCTTTCCTTTCTTTCTCCACTGTTTTATCACCCAGATACATAAAATGATGCTGAATCACTCTGACGACGTTCAAACAGGGTCATAATTTTGCAGTGATTTCAACACGATTTTTAAATCTGATTTGATAAAGCTCTCACCTTTCCATTCTCCAAAACAAATACAGCAATAAGTCATTTCGTGGGAAAGAAACACTTGGAGGGAGTGACGTAATTGCCAGTTGGGTGACAGCATCGTGACATAACTTGTGTACTTTCGCGACTTGACGCAATGCTTGTTTGTCTCACGAGCCGTGCGTGACATCTCTCATCCTTTTCGAGGGCCGACTTTGTTCATCATCTTATTCAAATATTTTGCATTCAGGTTCAATGAAGTATTGAGTTTATTATTGACACACTTTATTTGGAAGCAATGCACTTTATTTCTTGCCTGTATTCTTTTGTATTTCTCTATTTCTTTTCTTCTGGATCTACGTTACTCATTTTTTAACTTTTTAACTTTACAAAGTAGACACTTCAAAATGTTAATTTTGGTTTCGTACGTAGGTTTCATCCTCACTTCAATAATTTTCGGCGTTACGAGATTCAAATGTGGCAGACAGAAATGTGTGTGTGTGTGTGTGTGTGTGTGTGTGTGTGTGTGTGTGTGTGTGTGTGTGTGTGTGTGTGTGTGTATTATAATTCAAAATACAAAAATCTTAAACACGTGGTATTTTAATAAAACTCGTTTTTTAAACAAAAACAAAAATTTTGAAAATTGTTCCATGTGAACAATTTTGTCGCATCCTTGGAAGATCCTGAACTTACACACACACACACACACGCACGCACGCACGCACGCGCGCACACACACACACACTTTTCTACAAGTTTTTTTTTTTTTTTTGTTTAGAGATCTGAAAATGAGTATTTCCAGTGAAATCTTTTGTAGAAGTGTCAGTTTCTATTTCAGAGAACTTCAAAACGAGTACTTGCAGTGATATTT
Organism: Tenodera sinensis; assembly: GCA_030765045.1. NCBI lineage: Eukaryota > Metazoa > Arthropoda > Insecta > Mantodea > Mantidae > Tenodera > Tenodera sinensis. The sequence goes on from CM060965.1 coordinate 27,981,168, forward strand.
TGGTATCTTCTATAGCTTCTACTTACACAGCAGAGAAAGTACGAAGGTCTAAAGCGTGCTTTCTAGAAACTGGACCAAGTCAGTTGCAACACTGCATCTTCCATTTCTACGTAGACAAAGTAGTAATAATTTAGAACAATGGGAAACTAAAACAATAAGTGTGATGATATCTATAATCGAAAGGCCGCCATCACAGTAACGCATGTTAAGATCTCAATGCGGATGCCCCCGTTTTATATGCGGCTTGTAAACGATTCAGAAAGGCTTCAATTAGTAATGTCAAAGGAAAGCTTTGGGTGCGCGCTGGTTTAATTAAAGGATACCTCGCTAACATAAATCCTGGCCCTCCGTTATTCCATTATAAAATGAAGTCTAATTATAATAAAGAAGGCGATGCATTTGTGTGATACACACGAAGAATTCAAAACACATCTCCTTTGTTTTTAACCATACTTCTAATCAACCGTCGTGCGTGTTTAAGAAATATAAATAACACTAGAGGCTAAATCGTGAAACTGAGGTGAATTTCTCACTCTGAAACCTGTCCCTAACTTACCTTTCAACCTTCCATGCCGACTGTACCTGCGTAGGCCGCCGTAAAAATAAACACCTATGTATCTCAGTATGATCTGTGGGGTATTTTAAAAGAAAACTAAAAGTATCTAATATGTAGGACACTCGAAAGAATTTCCTTGTTCGTTACCATTTCCTAGCAATTCAACAAGTTTTACCATATGACGCTTATTGCGGACATTTTGCTGAAATGCTGTTTCTGGGCCTATTGCACAAAAAACAAGTAGGTATTAAAAAGAACGTCCGCACGAATGAAAAGTTCCAAGCGTTTCTAACGATGCACAACGAAGATTTTCAGAAAGATCCCTTAAAGACGAATATTTTGTTAATTTTTATTTTCTTAAAATGGCTCAACTAATTTGTTTAGAATACATTTTGATGCCCAATAAAATTATTTACAGAAGTAAAATTATACAGAGATAAAATCTACCCAAATGTTTGCCTGTGATATTAGGTTAACTATCAGAATAGTTGCATGTAAGCACATATTCCTAAACAGACTTTTGCCATCTTTATTTTTACATATTCATTTGAAACACGAAGAACTGCAATATATTTCGCATTAATATAGTATTTTAGTATAATTTTCGCATTTTATAGCATTTTCAAAACATATTAGAAGTGCTTCACAGGTCCTGAAAACTGAAAATGCAAATGGCTTTATGATCATTTAACACGATACCTTACACTAACCAGCGATAAATAAGATATACTACGGGGGGATTAATGAATAAAGAATACAGCTGGGATTGCTCGTCATTTTTAACCATTAAAGTTGCTGAAAGTACACGAATGTTTTGTGTATACTTGCAAAAATATACTCTAAAGGCAAGTCACAGTATTCTTTACTTTCATTAACTTAATGTAAAAAGCAAACAGGTATAATACTTTACCATTATCACATACAAAATATGTATTAATATGCTAATCGTATCATTCACTAAGGATACATAAATATAGACATATTTAACTTAAGGAAATACAACAAAACAATATAAATAATTTCATTTCATAAACCTTTAGGCATTCAATAAAAGGAAACAAATATGGCGTACTATATTGATGACAATGTTCATAGGAAGATACGAACACGTGATACGCGAGAGGTACCATAGCAAGCTGAAGCAAGTTTAGTGAACACGGGTTCAACTGTAGCTCTGTTGCGCGTGCATATACGACGGCTGCGCTGTACCGGTTACGTCGTTCATTCTCTGTGCCCAACTAACCTGTGACTGCACAAGCTTCAGTGATCAGCTACTCAGTAGCTATTGCAGAGTCGTTAATTTCACCATAAATCACGATTTATGTATTGCAAACATGCTAAATTCTAGCGAAATGAGGCGCTTAAGGAACAATGTATATTAGTTACAAAATATTACAAAATATCTCCATTTTATTTGAAATGTAATAAGATGAAATGTACAAAACGTTCTCTCTCTCTCCCTCTCACACGATCGCTGTTAATTGTCCTTCTTATGGGAATCTTTTTCTAAGAGCGCTGTCTCTGTAACCCTTCCATCCGGTAAACAAAATATTCCTTGTCGCATTCATCAGATAAAGAAAAACTTAAATTTTCACAAAAATTAAAGGTTGTCTACGTTTTCTTTTACCAGATTAAAGAATCCCATAGTAAGCGACGGTGTTGCTACGTCATGTGTACCCAAGACTTCTCACATATTTGATACATCTATGCCACACTGGCGCCCCGCCTAAGCAGTGGCAAATACTAGTCTGATTCGCAGGGGTCAACGAGCTTAAAAACACGTGGTGGGCGTAAGACATTAACCAGCTTTATTTACAGCCGTGGACAAATTTATAGCATCACTTTGTTCAAACTATGCATTTTTATCTCGCACTCCTAATTAATTCCATGCATATAAATCCACTCCTTTACTCACATTCCTCGCCAAATGCTTATTGACGTTTCAAAACGTTGCGAATTTATCTTTCTGGTTTAGCATTTTATATACATTCTTCAACAAAATGTATTTATCTTGGCGTATGTTTGTGTAGTCTGGAAGTACTAAATAAATCGGGTTGTGCAAGTTCTTACAATGTTGCGGTTTGTAGGAATATTGATAATCTGATTTGATATAACTTTATACGTGAGTCGCTTCAAAGGTTTTCCTTCCCACTTAGCTCAGACTTGGGACTGAGCAACTTTAATACACGTTGGTATGTTAACAAGTGTATCTTTGTTCACTGTTTAAAGTTTTAAGATTGTCAAACACCTAGACGTTAAGCTCTTAGTCAAAATATTTCTAGCATGCTTAAAATAAATGTGAAGTGATTCGTATTTTATTTCTGTAGGCCTGTTTCTTCTTATTGCAATAAATTCTTGTAATGCGCCCACGCGAACATTTATTCATGCCTCTTGTAAAATTCTTCCTTTCTTCGTCTTATTCCGCTTATTTTCTCTACTACGTTCCTACTTAAAAAAGCAGAGGAAGTATTACTTCCACATTCCACCCAAAATTGATACATACCAAAATTTCAACGGAAATACATGTTTTGAGATTCCCTAAATGCAAAAAAAGAAAAAGAAAAAAACAACAAAAAGGCCTGCGCGCGCATGCATGTATTTGTCTCTAAACAACTAAATAACGAAAAGTTGGTTAGATGCAAACTGGGTATTTGAGTACGGCATCTTCCAAGATGCTACACAAAGATTTACAAAAAAATCCTCGCCATACTAAACTATCCTACATGTACATTTTCCTTGATCATTTAAATGTTCTCAAAAAGGCTCTAACGATTTTGATTAAATGATTATATATTTACGATATTTTCGCGACAAAGGAAATGTATACGTATATATTGAAATTTCTGGAACTCGCCTTTGAACTCCTCTTCATTCTAGATGACTTTGCATGACTAGTAAACCGTAAAACATTTACAAAATCTTACTACATAAAATATACAGGTTTCGTTAAAGAACGCAATTTTTAACTTCATCGTTTCTAAATTTTCCTTGTTATTGGTTTGCATTTTCTAATACTTATTTTTTCTCAAATGGTAAGTAATTTTTTCCTTCCTTTCGTTCCTCCTAGTCACGCAAAGAGGACATACCATAGGTGTCACCTCTTAAAAGATTTGACAATCGCTTAAGCCTACTGTAGTTCCTTTTCCCATTGTACCTACAAGGTAATATGTAATAAGATCATTTCTACAAATGTCTATCTCGACCAGCATGAAAATAGTGTGTACAATAGTGAGTACGGAAAGTCATGTGAGTGTACACATCAGATTTATTGGCTATTCGCTAAAGTACGTAGTTTTAGAAATAAGTGATTTTATTCTCTTCAAAATCCTCCAAAAATGAAATGATAAAAATTAGCATTAAGATCTGCATAGAAAACTTCAGAAGCAGTGTTTAAAAAAACAATACCACATTTCCGGTGTGAAAACACTTTCGTTTACTGTCAACAATATAATCACAAATGTTTACATTTTTATAGCATGAAATGATATCAATTCATACTTAGCTCAGCCGGTAGAGCACCTGTCTGCTGTGTCAAGTGTCCCGGGTTGGATTTCCGGCTGGCAATGAGAATTTTTTTTCTCTAGCTAAGATTATACCCTATCCTTGCTGGAAGTAGGAATGAGAGTGCGATAATGTGTAAATAAGTCAAAGATCCAAAACCACAGAATATGTGATGGGTTAGATTAAGAGTGAACCATTTCGGAGATATTCCTTGTTATTTGTGTCAGTTTCGGAAAACTTAAACTTTCGTCAAATGCAACATCGTTTTCATTTTTTCATACGTTAACCGTGCAAAGAGAACGGAATCTCAAAGCTTTAGAAAATTTGACTATCGCTCACAGCCTCGTGTATTCTAATATTCCCCTTGCACGTACAAGGAAATAAGCAATAAGATAATTTGTAAAAATGTTTAACTCAAGTAACACGAAGAAGGTAGAGGAATAAGAGTTTGTAAGAATGGTTAGTACAAGAGTAGAGAAAGTCATGTGAGTGCAATACTCAGATTTATTTATTTTTTAGAAATTAAAAAGAAAACGAAAATTCTTGAACTTGTGGGATAAGGAAATTTCCTGAATATCTTTGCTTGACCTATGTATTAAATTTGTAACCTAGCGCATTTTTCGTTTTACAGCTACACAGATACAAATTTGGATATTTTGCTCTTAAATTCAAGAAGTGTTTAAATTTATTTCACATTATATCTTGTGCCAGATTCTCTACCTTCGTTAAGCATTATGGAAACCAAGTGTTTATGCAGCTTCTTTTTATTTTATCTAATAATATCAAAGTTTCATTTGAGTAAGGTTTGAGCGACAGACTTTGGTTTGCAGAGCATGAGCTTGGTGTTGAAGCAATTAAGTCCGACGGCAAACAAATGACTGACAGGCTAATTAACACTATATAGGGCAAAGAGCCATGATTAAAAACAGCGCCTCCTTTGATTTACGAGTGAGCATACTTGGAGACCTGAAGGTTAATCTTTATTGTTGTTTAAATACTCCTGAGCATTGACGTGACATTTGAAGGACAGCTCTTTGTCTTATCAATTTTATCTTTATTGTGTTCTATTGATTTATCACCAGTTAGGAGTAGACATTTAAAACATCACTATATTGACCAAACTATGGAAAACCCGCCTTTGTTAACATCAATCTCTTCCTTCTCTAGCTTGTTTACACTGGAAATTAATTTTGAAATTTGTACGCAGGGACAAATTAATAGCTCAAATAGAACGAAATGTCCTGTATTACTATTATTATTTTATTGTATGTTTGGCATACACATAATTTGATTACATAAAGGGGGACATGATGACGAAATTAAATTTTAAATAGTAAATGTTGTGCAAAAGCTTTATAAAAGTTGAGCACGGTAATATGAAAGTTGAAGAAGTCAGTGCCAGTGACTGGATGCACCTGTGAAAGCGAGTTTGTTTTCCAGCTGGTGCACTATGGGTGGCCTACCTAATTGCACTGTGTGCCACGTGTGAAGAACATGCACTGGATTTATGGGCATGAAAATCTCAACTTATCACTCCTGTGAATCTCCGCAATAACTGCTCCGAGGCACCCCGCCGTCTTATACAACTCCCTCGCAATGATACACCTTGGATATTCCGTTCTTACATGCAGTAAATATTTATAAACACCATATAAGTGCAAGAAAATTATTTGCAGAAAAGCAACTGTTCACCTTTTCGGTACTGAGAACCGATAATAGTAAAAGACAAGTCTATCGAGAAAGAATTGCAATCACACAATTTTGGAAATTAACATGATAAATAAAATATGCACCGGAATTTCTCAATAAAAGCCATTGAAGTCATCTTCATTCTCACTGAATTTTATATTACAGGTAAGTCATAAGTGATTGATAAAAAGTTAGTAGGAATAAGAAAACGTACATCTCGTTAAAACAAATATTTCTAAGTATTCTATGCTTTTCATTAGAATTAGTCAACATTTTAAGCAATGCTAAACGATGGTTGTTTGCTCTTCTGACATCATCTGTTCGCAGTGTATACAACAAAAGATGTTGAAACAATTTCTAGGAAATATTTATCATGATCAATTAGAAATAAACAAACCATGGGCGTTACATACAATTACTTATTCTACCCTGTATGCTTTGTTTTGCTGAACAAATGACGTTTACAAAATCTTAGTTTTCTATATACCAACTTCATGCTAATGGAGATAAACGGTTGCAGAAGGGGTTTCATTACATTTTTCTTTGTATATATATATATATATATATATATATATATATAAGGGGGATAAGGTAGGCTGGGGCGATAGTCAAATCTTTACGAAGTGAGAAGCTATTTGCAGGCTTTGGATCATATGACGAGAAATGAAAGAACAATATCAAACAAGAGAAATTTTAGACTGCCTCTGGTCAGCATGCTAACTTTCAAATCTGGAGGTCCTGAGTTCATTCCCAGCCAGAGGATGGGAATTTTTCTTTAGCTAGGGCTATTCCGCATCCTCCCTGGAGAGTGGAAGTATGAATGTGTATGTTTGAATTTAATGTAATAGGTAATACTAAGCCAAAGACTATAGGGAGTGAACATCATTGCTGTTAAACAGTTGTTTCAAAGTTAAAAAGCCACCGATATGACCATGAGTATTAAAGACGGTATATAAATGGAACTCAGAAAGATAGAAAAATAAATATTACAAAATTCAATTCAATAGCAACCACGATCTTGGAAATAGTTATGCCGATGTTCCATGGTGTAACTTTTTGGACCAAAGCATTGTGTATAACAGAAGTGCATCGTGAGACATGAAGAATTGGATAAATTTGTTGCATAAAATAATTTCTATCCTATTCTTTGTATCCAGCCTGTTTGTATCCAATGTGATTGATTTAATGTGATGGGTATTTTAATAAAACGTTTAATTTTTTCTCGAAGATTCATTAACGATTTTTCGTGACCATTAGGTAACATCTATTACTGAGGTGGGTATTACATAACTACATATATTTCATAAATAATAAGAAATCCAGTTAACAGTGTGTTTAAATGTTATGTTGTGAAATGAGTTAAACTCTCCCGTTCATCCATACCAAGATTAAAACCATCACAAATTGTTCCTTGCCTTTTTCGCGCTGTCCCGTATTTGTGTGTAATGTTGTCTTCGACACGATGTAAAAGGTTGAGAAATAAATCTTTGTCAATTCGTAGAAAATTATGATAGTTTTGCAGGTTCTCTAACCTCAATTAGTTTTGTAGTAGACCCAACATACCTCGGTCCGTGCCCTGTTCCCTTCTTTCTAACCATGACCATGTCCACCAAAGTCTTTTACTTCTAATGCATATTTTCTTCTTACTTAGACTCGTGGAAATATATCCCAAACCTATACTTAAGATAGCAATCGATAAATTAATATTTGCATCCGCCATTTTTATTTCTCACGCTTGCTTCGTGAACTGTCATTTGTATTGGACCAAAATGCATCATGATGTGATAGACACGGTTTCTTTTGTATGAAATTCCATTGGATACAAAAAGTTTGGTCAAAAAAGTTGGAATGTGGGACACCGGCTTTGATCACATAAAACATGTGACAAACTATTTGCTTTAAGGAGACAGTAAATTTTTGAATTGAACGCTATTGTTTTAGCCTTATGATTTACAGTTATAAAAGCGATTTCATAGGCTATACGCAGAAAAATAAACATATACATTGTATTAGTTATGCATTATGTTAAAATATGCCATATCTCGTTGAGTATTTTGAGTAGTAAAAGATGACAAACACACACGCGCGCTCGCAACTTGTGTAAAGGAGTTCCAGCTGCCGGTTTCTTCTTGTTCTTCTTGTCAACACTTGGATCACTAAATAACTAATCTGATAGCAGAAATGAGTGATGTGCACATACAAGCGTGGACAGATTCCTATATAAATGTTCTTTTTTTGAGTCAGAAGGCCTCAAAATATGTACTTCCGACGAAATCCCGTACTACAGTTTTGGAAGAAACACAATTGGTAGACAAAGTAAGAATTAACTGTTGTATGACTAATTTGCAGAGCAGATGATAAAACAAATAATGCTAGATGAAGGAAGTCAGACTTATGACACTGTTCAGGGTTTTCATTCCCTTCTAATTGTAATTTATCCCTCATCTCTATAATTTCTATTATAACAACAATATCCGGCATCTAAAATTCCCACATTAATGATTATAATAACGCAGGTGCAGAGTATCTATAAGGAGCTGCGTTGCCAAACTTGTGCGTGGCGACCTTGAAAAAATCCCACAGAACTGACAACAAAACACAGTCATCAACGTTCCGGAACAAATCTCCCTGGATCAAGGCCTCGACGCAACAAAAAATGGGCGCGTAAACCACATGCAATACTGCTGGCGCTATCAACATTCCCAAAACAAGGTAAGGAGCCAATAACCGCAAGTCGGCGGCTTCGAACCCAAAGCATTCACTCCACATTAACGAGTAGTATGGGGAATTTGGATTTATCGCATTAGTAGCTCCAGTGAGAAACTGGAGAATGATTCAGCTGCACAACCCGCTGTTAAACCGGTCTTCGCGTTAGAAACGTAAATACACGTGTAATTTTATACTTAAATTATACACATGACATTTATTCTTGTGGATTTGCAACAGTATAGCCCAAACCATAATTTTATTGGAACTAATTTGAGCCATCCAGTGATATATCACAGTTACAAGGTGCGAGGAAGACAGGCTATTGAGCTTGTTCAGGACTATAGCAAGTTTTTCATTCAGCAAATGTAATTTGTGGGTGAGTGAATACGCCTGTATGTTGAACAGAATAAGAGTGCCAAGCCAGATCGAGTTTCCTGAACGTTCCGGTGAAGGAAGTAAATAATGACTGACAGACCAAGATCAATGAATCGGTGGGATGGGTTTGACCAGTGACATAATCTAGCAAAACTGTAGAAGGAGGAAGTTGAGGTGTATAGTTTTCAATCTGTTCCTGCCTACGCCTGCTTGCTTACGCAACCCGCATGGGAACTGGACCTACTAGTAGTGTGAGTTGTCTTCTTCAACCCTCCCCATCATTACATAGCACAGCCGACTGCGGCCACGACCTGCCAGTTGTGATATGCCAAGGAGGACCTAGAACTTGCTGAATGCATAGGTATAGATAGAAATGAAGCTTGTCATCCACACTTACTAGGATCTCAAACAAAACAACGTTTATTTCGGAGATACATTTGCAATTACTGAAGTCCAACACCGCTATTATCTCTGTTTTCATCATTAATTTTGTGGAAATTCTTTAGTAACAAACATTATCAGGCTGGCTCGTGGCGCAGTTGGTAGAGCACCTGCTAGGGGTCCCAGGTTCGATTCCCGGCAAGGGGGTAGGAATTTTTCACCAGCCAAGATTATTCCTCATCCTTCCCTAAGTCTGGAAGTATGAATGAAAGTGCGAATGTGTGTGTGTGTGTGTGTGTGTGTGTGTGTGTGTGTGTGTGTGTGTGTGTGTGTGTGAACCCAATGTATAAAAATCCCACTGTTAAACGAGTAAAACCAATAGTCAAGCCCACCGATATGACCTCTGCAGTTAAAGGCGGGATATAAATGGAACAATTAAAAAAAAAAAAAACATTATCAAGATAAAAGAAAGAAAAAGCGTTAAATAATTTCGACAATTTCACGTTGATTAACCTTTATACTTTACCAAACTTTGTTCGTATGTCTCATAATATTGTGGGTTTTCGGACATTCTTACATGTTTTCGACATCGCTAAATATATTAACGTTACTTTACGTTACGATCGTTATTTCGATCGCTTACAATTTTCAAATTCTTACAGTTATTTTATTATATTTCATCCAGTTTAAACGGTTGTCTTTGCTGCGGCGATCAAAAGATCACATTTTATGCGCCTTATTAACTGTCACTGCATCGCCCTTGAGACCACAATCAAACGCCGAAAAAAAATTTAGAATAAATAATTTTGAGATAATAAGAAAATACTTCCGCTTTGTTAATAGCATACACTTGAACGGTTGTAAGCAAAGGATATACCACAACAATAATAATAGCTTCATCGCAGGATGTATGAGGTTCTGACTAATGGATTATTAAAAACACATGTATCCGAAAACCCTATTTTTAGCCAAATTGCATTTGTTTCGTTAATGACTCCAATAAATAGGTAACTCAAAATCTAATTTGTCATGTTCTCAAAGAATATTTCTTAAAACGATCTAATCTGGTACACTAGCAAAGCTTTCTCTAGTCACTACCAATTCATACAAATAAAAATACACATCGTATAAAAAAGAACCCTTCTAGCTATGTATATAGATAACATTTCTGCCCAGGAAAGATGTAAAATTAAAGACTAAATTATGATTACACGCAACATGTAAAACTATCATTCAAATATTTATATCAGAAGTCAGAATTGCAAACTTTCAAATATTACCTGTCAGTCGAAGCACTCTTGGGAAACAGTAAACATGTGCACAATATTAACTACGATATTTCAAAAACAGTTAACGATACGGAAAAAAGAGCATATCACTTATTTTAATGAGAAATAACATGTTTTCTCCGATTGAACCCACATAAAATTATACAGAATTCAATCACAATGAAGAATACTTCACAGGGGTATATACAGAAAGCTGCATTTTATTTATCCTGTTAGTATCTGATTATACTTTAATCAAAATCGTGTCATTTTTGGGAAAACAAAAAATTACAAAAACTTTTCCATGTAAAGCCTATTTTGAGGTTGAGAGACTTTCATGAACATCTTCGTGTTCAAAGCTTTATTCACCAGAATTTTCGTTTTTCAGTTTCTCTTTCTCCACCCCCCCCCCTCTCTCTCTCTCCTATAAACAAACAACTGAGGACTTTGTTCTTGAAATACTTTTTGTGGGTTCAAGGGACTTAATTTGCATGGAATTTAAATGCTGAGTTTTTGGATTCAATAAACTACTTCCTCTACCTAATATAAGGAACCGGCAGCGGATCTAAACATAACTTACTTTTGTCGAGCTCTGCCCCATTATTTGCAAACCTCCATACTTGCCGCTGTAATATTGCATGTCTACCCGGTGAATACAGAAACCCATTTATGGCACTACCTGTGCATCTTCAAGAGATAGAACCTATATTTTAGTATTCTTATGTAGCGCTCTCCTTTGAATGTCATTAACCTCCCACGTTTTGAGATCACGTGTCTGTGTTATCTTCGATAAACCTTGTACAGGTCTAGTGGAAGATACATACATATGTCTTGAAATGTAAGCCTAAACGTCTAATCAAGGGATCTCATTCATGACACACTTCATTCTCTGTCGTCCCTCTGTTCTACAACAGATGCTTCACATTGTCCCATTGTTTCGTATAACTGTCGCATCATCCGAGGCACATTATTGTAATAAAACAAAAGGACCTTAACCCAGATCGCATATGTGTGACCCTTGTGTTTATAACCCGTGACCCCAGGTGGCCATATTGTCACCGTACCTAGGGAGGCGTGACCAGGAATCATACGTCAGTTCCCACTACGAGCTAACGCCTTACAGCGCATCCCCTCAAAACAATGAGTCGATTTATTACAGGACGAGCACCCTCGTGTACATTTCTGTGTGGTCTCTAAGGCAGCACTTTTTATTCTTAAGATGTTTTCTTTGATATGTAGGAAATAAACTTGACTAGTTTCATAGCAGTATTCCCAAATCATACGTATTTATCAACAGAAAAGATTTCAACAACTGTATGCCTTCCAACATGTTCAACAGAATTTTATGTCATATTAAACAGTAAAATGGGCAAAACTTAGCTCTAGCGTGGAATAAGCTTGTTTTGGGTACTATAAGATCAACAGTTTCTAGTTTAATTAACCATGAAATGCTTAAGAATAATATTATCAACAACTAAAAACTCAAGATAAGCATAGGTTTTAATCTAAAGATCCGAGGCATATCAAGGACCTTAGCGGAAATAAATGCTGTATCATGCAAGGTTATCAAATGGGGATTGCAGCGGCAGAGAGAAGGTGTTATTCAGGTTTGATCTGAACCATAGGCTTATTAAAACAACGGTATATTGGCAGTATTGGCTGTACCTAAGGACATTTCAAGAAGGTATCAAACATGCCAAAAATAGTTGGCATTTACTAGTCTGATGGCAAAATGCCGAAGCTCAGCACCGTGTTATAAGGAGAGTTCAACGAGAGGAAAGCATGGAACATAACAGCAATCATATAGGCTTGACGAGGTATGTTAAGCGAGGTATTAGACGTGCTTTGACACTTATGTTAAGCACTCCAGTGAAAAGAAGGCATCAAACATACTGAAATATACGATTTCAGGGCAAACAATGAATGTCACAAAAACGAGAAATTAAGAACAGATTAAAAAATAAGAACTAATTGCAATCACTTATTGCTTGTTACATAATTAAATTAAACTCATGGAAGGCATCAAATGTTTGTTATAAAAATAATAAATAATTGCAACCTTTAAAGGTTAACATCACTTAATGGCTTCTTACGTCACTGAGTTAAACTCGTGGAAGGCATAAGATGTTTCTTATGTTTGCAATAACATGCCAAATTTTAAAATGCTGCATTTAAATTTGTTAGCTGTTTACAATTAAATTCAAACTCTGAAGTGTTACACTGCGCTGAGCTTCTGTATCTGCTACGTATATTTTCTATAGAAAGCTTATTTTACTATTTACTTCATCTTAGAGATAGAAATAGATAGTAATAGTTCCATTACATATTTCGGCGACGGTAAAAGGACAGGAAAATGAACAATAGTCAGATGTTTAAAACCTGTATCGCTATGTACTCCCATATGGCATCGTGAGAAACAAATTAATAGTGGCAACACTTTAAAAAACGAAGAAGTATTAAAAAATTTTAACACTTAACTATTATCTATTATCTCGAAAATGGCTGATTCCACATAAAAAGTTATTTGAAATAAACTATTTGTTTTAAAGAGATCTACATTTTTGTTATAATGCCTACGTTTTTGTCTATTTCTTCTGGTTCAACAAATATTCATCATCATACAAGCCCGCCTCGGTAGGGTGACGGTTAGCGTGTCTGCCTCACGTTCAAGAGGTCGCGAGTTCGAATCTCGCTTAGGGTAAGTTATCCGGGTAAGGTTTTTTTCCGAGGTTTTCCCTCCCCTGAGAAGACGAATGTCGGGTAACTTAAAGCTCCATGGACCTCGGGCTCATTTGAGCATCATTTCACCCATTTCATTTCATTCATTCGTCCGATATGACACAATGTTGGAGGACGTTAATACAAAAAAAAAAAAAAAAAAAAAAAAAAAAAAAAAAAAAAAAAAAATCATTATACAAAATTACTTCCGAATGAAGAAGGAATCAGAGGCTATTCCTTGGAAGTTCAAGATAGCACATTTTATTTGTAATGTAAATATTTTAAAGATATGGCATTTTAATCAAAATAGTTGGAGACATTTTTGAGGGAATCTTCCTTGTAGAGTCCTATAGTTTGAAGTGGATGGTGTTTTAAAATCTACCTGTCACACTTTTGGATTATGTTCTCTCTCTCTCTCTCTCTCTCTCTCTCTCTCTCACACACACACACACACACACACACACACACACACACACACACACACACACACACACGGACACACATACCTTTCCTGAAAACATGCTCTTCCCGATAGAATCTCGATATCGAATTTAGGTGGAATGCAATACCTTCTATAGCTACATGGACATGTAGAGAAAGTAAACATTGTTTTGATGTTGTCGTTCCTATGGTTATAACTTTCACTAAACAATGTAAACGGTAATCAGCCTTAAACCTTAAGCTGTCCAATTTATTTGATCATCTGTCACTATAGTTAACATTACTGGTAGGTATACTAAATCGGTTCCGTTCTGTTAATGACAATGAAAGCAAAGGAAAGTGAACTGAACTTCGTAAATAAGGAGTGGAAGCGTTAAAGCTAATATAAAGGAAAGGGGCTTTAACAATACTTTTTTCTTTACTAGGTTACATGAGCAGATTTTAGTCATCAGCAAAATTTTGGTCATCCAACACTAAGTTAGTTAATTACATGAAAGATACCCAATAGCTTCCAGAAGTAAGAGACATCTCCATTTTCATAAGTGGCGCTTATTTGGTTTGACTGCCTAAGCTGCTGCTTGTTGAACATACACTATGGGGTAACATTACACACAAGGGAGTTTTAATACGTAACGTAAAACTGGGAAAGAGATGGATAGTTGGTGGTTTGTTAATGACCTGCCCAGCGTAGCAGATGTAGCCACGAAAAGTGCGGAGATTTCAATGCGTGCAAGCTTCGAAAACGTCATTTAACGCACTTCTTTGAAGCGCTTAATAAAAAACCTATGTAAAGTGTTTGCACAAAAGTGAACCAGTACGACTTCAGCATAATTTAACGTAGATATCTGCAGCCTCCCCTTCCCCCACAAAATTTCTCCTGGTTCAAGTACAAAATCATAAGAAGTACTTAGAATTGTGAACATCACTATATAGCAAATACCTAATTGTAATACTTCGATTACGAATAGATGTTAACCTTCATAACAAATTATAAACTACTAAACGCATTTAGCTCTTTTGTGCACCTACGTGTATGATACATACTCTTAATCGAGATTTACGCAAGCGATTACTACGGAATTTGGTCCACTTAGAGAATAGTCTCTACCATTTTAATTTACTTTCACCAAAGAGGAGAATTATAAACCGCGAAGTCACAGGTAACGAAATATCTAATTTTTAATGTTATGAAAAAGCCTATAAAAGTTTAAAAACACACTGTTAAACACGACTTAGTGGTCAGTTGATCACAAGCATAGGTCGTCTTGGTGGACTGGGCATCCGTTGGAACCTGCCACTAACCAGCCGTCTGTACAACCCCGAAGGTGTCCCGAGGGTCAGATGGCAACATAAATAGAGGCTCACATGACCTTCAGTTTACAATTCCACGAATCACGTATCTCTGTGTGCATACTTTACCGTCGATTTGCCTGCGAATGTCCGAATCGCCAATGACCTCCGAACCCAAGCGCAGGTGTGGAGTTCTGTTTAGCAGACTCGTGCAGGGAAATCCTATTAGTAACTGAGTGCCCAGCTTGTCGTGCCGGGCCAAGGGGTCGAATCCTAATAGCTTCAGGTTCAGTGGTACACACAAATACCAAAATTACGGATTAGAGGCCGGGGAAGAATATGGATCATGTGCTAGCAACTTGACCCCCAGCATATGGAGATTACAGCCCTTCCCAGAAAGAAAATTGCATCCTTTCTGTACCGTTGCTGTGCTGCTAGGTTCCATCGAACACTATACACCATTCCTCCGATTTTAATGCGGCAAAGTGAAAGCTTTTCAGAATTATATTCTTAGGATCTACTTCACTGGTTTGTTTTCTCACAAAGTCCCAATAATTCTGTATCGGACATTATATGATGACCTTTCTTTGTATAAGCATACTCTTTTTCGAGAGTAAATATGCTTAATATGGTTTTCTTCGGAGGGGAAATAAAGCAGGTAGTTCCGTGCCGCAGATTTTGGGCATGTAAAACAGTCTCTCGACTCTGTGACCTGCGCCTACCTTTTATTTCGTTACAAAAAATTCCCTTCCACACAGTAGTAACACTAGTTTCTCTTTTTTTTTTATTTTCTTAGACTACATATTTGTTCTTTATGTGTTTAATATTTCTTAGTAGTCCTCGTGTTTGTAACAAATTAAACCTAAACAGGCTATCGATGCTTTAGTTTTTCTTTTCCTATTTATATTTATTTATTTCTTCTGTGTTTTCTCTCAAGTGTCTATGTTAGGTTAATATTCGAAAAACGGAGCAAAAAGATAACATTTTGATAAGGTATAATGTAAGTTAAAGAAACATGCTCTGTAATTTTTTCTTTCTGTTCGATTTTAATGACCGTGCAGGTGATAAAAATATTCCAAGTTCTAAGCCTCTATTTTTTTCTAACTGCCCAAATGCAAGAGAAGTACAATAGCTAATTTAGCAGAATATGAAATCGAAATGAATACCCATAACGAAAGCCTCAGATCCACACAATTGCCAAAGAAGAGGACGAAGACATTTATCAGGTCGCATAGCTTCACGCCACTGGATGTAGCGGAGTGGACAAAAGACAAGCGCGATGAAGAGGGCGCTTCCTCGGGGTCAACGGCCACTCCTCCATTGTTATTATTTTCTGTATTACCACCACGCACACACCAGCCCAATAATCACAATCACCATACGCCTACGTCACTTTCATTGTTATTTGCTGAACGTCGCAAGGCAGGCAGGAGACGCCCATGCGCCGCGACCCACGCGCCGTTATCTTGCGTAATTGTTCCAGGATTCCTCCGAGAGAAGGTCAACCTCACTTCCGCTTCATTTCACCACCTTAGTCCTCCAGGTATTGAGAATCGCCACTAACACGCCATTTTGATACTAGACCAAGAAACCTCACCTAAGCACTTTTTACAGTGTAAAATAACTGTTTTAAAGGACATTAATACCATTTCAGTATAAGAATGTCAGGAATTTCACCAAACCGCAACTGCCATCGTCATAAACTTCTCATTTTATTACTTTAATGCTATCGCGTATGTCTGCACATGTTTTTATTCAGTATAACAGCGCATGAAATATGTTTATAGCTTCTCTTCAGATTTAATTAGTGTTGTAAGCTATCATTCTTTAGTTGTCTTCAATTAAACATTTGTTAACAAAGAATTTAAAATAAAAGAACGTGTTTCCGTGCTGCAATGTTGTTCTCTGTATACGTTGAGGGCAGAGTAAATGCAGCCAACTTGAATGAAGCCGTGGCGCAACCAAATCATATACACTAAGTGTATGATTTCTTTTATAATAAAACAAATGGCGCTTTACAAATCCCACTCCTGACACCAGTGCGACAAAATGACAACACAATCCAATTACTTTTACTGTCACTTTATTTTTCTTCTATAACTGGAGCACAAAACGCAGTTTCGTTTACCCTCTTATTACAATATACAGTTCTTGGTGGTCTTACAACTCATAGCTCTTCCGTCTTCTCGTTAACTTGACATACTTCTGTCTTTCAGCTCTCTCTCTCTCTCTCTCTCTCTCTCTCTCTCTCTCTCTCTGTCAGAAAAAGTTGGGTTTGACGATAAAAGCACTCAACACTCACTGAACTTTGTTCATAACAGTGCGTGTTTTCTTGCTTTTATAGTTCACGCGAAACGCCGGCGCTTTCTCTCGAAAATACACATTTTCTTGAACTTGTAAACAAGTAAACCGGCAGCCAGAAACCACGCTCTATTGTTGTGAGTCGCGTATCCACAAGCAGTGCTGTGAGGATGCTTAACCTTGAGCGCCTTTGCGTGCTGCCGCGACGGTGTCAGAACATTAAGCATGTGTTTTTATGATTCTTATTCTTGTGTGATTTTCCTATTATTTTCTAAATAAAAATCAAATCCAGATTCTCTGGAGATATATGAACTCTTAACTTCGCCGATAAATCAAAGCTTGAGCTGTATTATAATTCCTAGAGCGTCTCCTCTATTCAGAGGTTACCCTCATTCACCCGGGCACTACGTCCTCTAGCCGCAGCCAAGGCCACAGAGGAGTGCAGGTTGGGGCTGGCGGGGGTGAGCAAGCCGACTCCCCCAACCGTAAGGCGACTACTTGAGCTTTTAGGGACGCTACCTTTCTATCAGGACGACTCCTCAGAGACCTAACGACCCCGTACTAGACCTCCCAGAGGTCTACCGGTACCGTTTATCGAACCCGGGTCCTCCGCGCCAGAGGCAGGCGTACTACCAACTGCGCTACGGAGGCGCTCTGGGTTGTATTATAACACAAAAATAATAATTTCCACTCAAGGGAGTTGGTATTAATAATAATAGTAATATTCCCTTATAATAGTATTATATTTCGGTTATGAAAACCGCAGAGGGCTCGGGGCGCTGACCACGTCCCACTCTCCACCAATGGATCCCACTCATGACGCCTGTGGTGTGCAGAGGCAGAACTTTATGTGATAAACGGATTTACTTGCAATGTTTCACTTAAGACATTGCACAATATCCATAATGCTCGCTCTAAGTAGTCAATTTGATCGTGTGCATGATGTTATTTCCCTGGGAAAATCTAGCCTGGAGTTTTCAATGAAGAAAGGAAAAAAACGTGGTAAAAATAAAATACATATCATTTAGCGGTCTTCTTCAACGAAAGCTTCCAAACCGAGATGTCCATGACTATGGAGAGCATGCACGCCTGCGAGTATTTATCTTATTTTTAATTAACGTAACATGAACGACTTGGAACCCAGTCTACTTCTAGTCACTGCTCTTCCGTCTCGCACCAAAAAGACCAATATTCGAACCCCGGTTTTGCATTACTACACGGTTCAAGTTTCCATTCTGTCTGTGTTCCTGTCCAAATTAGCTTAAGCAATTTAGCTCCCTGAATCCAGTACGCGTTTGATACTTTCATTCATCGTTCGATTACTTTTTTTTTTTTTTTTAATCAATAAACAGTATGAAGTCAAATGCCACATCAATACATGGAACCTATGTGAGTTCTCATTTGCTGGAGTAGGACTAAGGTCCAATGCTATTAAAGCTAGGGGGATAACTTATGAAGAAGAAAAAAAAAGGGCAGATATTTGTGTAGAAACTTCACCACACACATTGATGGGACGAATTGTGTAGAACTTCACAGAGCATTCTTTTGTGCCAAATACCTAGCATTATGAAACAGGTTCGTGATGAGGCCAGTGTTTCCCAGGATTCTCGGAGAAAAGCAATTAAGTACGTCCAAATTACAACGTTCTGGAATACACTTCATTCAGCATGTCACAACCTGGCAATAAGATGAATTTCATAACAGGTTTACTGCACAAACTTCATAATGCGCGTAGCGTGTATCTGATTTGTGTTGCGTTCGTAAATGGTGGAAGTCGTTAGGAAGGTTAGCAGCCAGCAATACACACATTGGAGGGTCCTCTGATAACAAAGTCGTTCAAGGTTACTAGGCAACCATTGTTTCAAAACAAACCAAGGTAGTGAGCGATAGCACAGAAAGCTTAGCCCATTATCTTCTGTTTCCAAACAGGTGGAGATTTTGGCTGGTTTAGGAGCATTAACAGAAATTTCTGAAGCAATACGAAGAGATCAGAGAATAACTTTTGAGAGATTTACAGTTGACATGAAGTCTATTGGAACGCAGGACTATGGAAAAAAGAACCGGAGTAGATAAAAGTAAAGGAATAGCTGGGGGAAATTAAAGGCGCCAATTGCTAGAGACAGTATTGACAGTAGCGACAAATTGTTAATTAAAAAGAAAGTGTTTTTTCTTTACGAATATAGCGATAGTAACTAAAATTACAACACTTTTATCACGCATTTTAGAGCGAAATAAATTATTTCGGTGAAAAGCGAAATTTATGAATATATTGCACTCCATTACTTAAAAAAGGACCGTTTAAACATCTGAACCTAAGATCATAACATAACATTCACATTGTGTCCGGATTTCCTATGCATCTGTTGATACAAAAACATTTTTCTAAGAATACACTTTAGTGTTCGTGACTGATACAGGATGAAACAATATAATATTGCTTCTTCGGCTGTTTTCATTTCAATAAAAAATCAGATCACGCCCAATACTGTAGTATACTGCATTTTAGTTTTACTAAAATCACTTTCAAATTTAGAAGAAATTACAAACTTACTCTTACAACTACTCGTAATTAACGAAAAAACGCTAAAATTAATATTTATCTACTTTTTCCACATTAATGTGAAATTCTGTGGTCACTAAGTCGAAACGTCGAAATATACGTCAAACTGAGTATGAATAGAGGACAGTATTTACAAAGTTACATGTTTTTGGAAGAATTATTTGACTTTCGTATGTCATTTGGGCAATAGGTCAGTAAAGTTTCAATTCATACTGATTCAGAAAATTTGTAACAGTACATGAACAGTACATTGTTCATATTACACTGCATTTGCCAAAAGAAGAATTCATTTTATTTACAGAAAAATAACTTCGCAAATGTAGGCATACCATTAAGGTGCGTTGGTTGTCTTGTGAAAATAATACAGAGAATTGGATAATAAAAAATGTTTGTTTTTAATATGCAGCAAGGACGAATGATATTACAGTTTACATGTTGTCCGTGACTGTTTTGATTCTATTCTAATTTTTCTTTTTATTGGTTAGAAATATGTGTGTGTGTGTGTGTGTGTGTGTGTGTGTGTGTGTGTGTGTGTGTGTGTGTGTGTGTGTGTGTGTGTGTGTGTGTGTGTGTGTGTGTGTGTGTTCTGCAAGCGTTTATCCCGATTAACACCAAACAGATAAATGTATAGAAATTTCTAACAGAAGTTTGTAGAAGAGTGGGTAAAGAAAGTCATGAGAGTGTAAAACGTTGGTCTTTTTAATCATATAACATATGTTTTAATTGAAGAAAGACATTTGTGAACCTCTTAACTGCTCGGGCCTTACTAAGAAAGTACAGTAAAACGTTGATAATCCCCGACTTTGACATTTTGTCCGTCTCACTTTCACAGCAATTTCAGGGTTTATACCAAAGATATCCTTAAGTACATCTACGCCTGACTTAAGTAGTGGCAAGTCTGCTCTTAATAGACACCGTTCGTTACATTTAACATTTCCCCTTGCTTTCGAATGCAAATTCAAAGCGGCACATTTTGAAAAAGTGATTGAGCCCAGACCAAACGCACAAGGCAACATGCTGTGTAGATTAAAATAAATCCAAGTCAAAATACCGAATGGAATATTAACTACTGAATACAGTAAGCAGAAAGGAAAACATGAATAAAAAGTCTATGATGGAGAAATGTTTGGAAACATTCAGCTAGATATCAGTGACTCGACCTGAGCTAGGCCAGGTGAATATTCTTTGAAGATAGGAGTGAGTTCATGGTCAGTTTGACTATTTATCTTGCTTGTTTGCATATGCTTGTAGCGCTAGAGAGAAACATCTGTCAAGGCTTGGCTCGCACATTTTGCGTGTCCAAACACTTGAGATATTGGGACATGTGAAGTCGTTTGGAAGAAGCGACCTGTAGTGTCAACAGAATCACATGTTTGCCTGCCGTTTAAACCGGTTCGAGATGTTCTTCGTGCAACTCTTCTGTTCTGCAAACGTTCAATCTTCTCCCTACCGTTTCTATTTTTGTTACTTGCACCTTACCGATAGAGAGGGGTTCGGAATTTCCGACCGACGGCGTAGCCAGAGGAATTCACCCACGTGCTGCTATTGCAGAGCTGAATGCAAATCGCATATGGAACATTTGGTGAGCAAGGTAACATCTGTGCTCATTCCTCCTTCATTACTTCTCATTTGTTCTTGTATCAGCCTAAGTCGTTTGCTTTTGTTGCAAATATTGATTTCTTCTTCTGTTATCTTTTCTTATTTGGCAACTCTGCCACGTCGTTATCCATTTCTACCATCTCTATTGGCCATGATCATCTATCGATGTGTTGGTTATCGGATCACCTGTGCGACGCAAGAGCCCAACAACAGAGTCGCTAGCAGTTACTGAGCGGTTTCCCTTTCTTCTCTGGTTCGAGGTCTTCGTTTTTAGAGATGTCATTTCTTTACAACACTAAGCTACTGTTCTCTATTCATGAAAGTGGTACAAATATCTCCAATTTGGAACATATAACAATATATCTGAAGGTTTTTGCATTTAACAACTTAGGAACTCTCTGGAAACGGAATAAATCTTAACATAGACCACAACTTGGTAGTGAACTCCACATTTAATTTATTTGTTCTAAATTTTGGATAGGTAAGGCGAGTGTTTGCTTTGGAGCTTTGATGTATATTTAGCCTTTGGACGATCCTAATTATGGGGTTTTTCTTCGTATCTCATAGTATATTAGAGCACAAGACGAGTGATTAAAGCGGATCAAGAAATGCGTGTCCTAATCTAGCAGATAGATCAAAACAGGATTTCTGTGTGTTTAAGCGCAATACGTAAATGCGGTCAAAACCAGAAATCTACGCTAATACGCAGAACAAAATGGCAGTAATGCATTAAGATCGGTAAACTCATTCACAGAGGCTATGGTAAAATGGATCTTTATCATTAGTTCCCTTAATGGACATGTGCTTAGAAAGCAGGAGCCCAAATCGCCGGAAGTGAGGCGGTGTGGGAGTCAACTACAATATTATGCTGCAATTACAAGACACCGCCCCCTGCCCGAGGGTCATTAGCCCATGTCCCAGACGACACTCCATACTTCGTAAGAAGAATGGAATAAAGGAGGCAGAGCTGCAGTGTGAGGTCTGTTTAGTTCTGCCTGTGTCAGGCACATAGGACACAAAATAAATGTAACAGTAATAAATGTGTGGTGAAAGTGGAATGTAAATTATCATGTATGCAAACAGTCAAATGAAGCTGATGCTTGAACAATTGTTCGATTCAAGAGAAATCCAAATAAACATTAACTAAATTCACTGCTTCCATTCACATTAATTAACCCTAACATTTTAAAAACGTGAAATCTAACGCATAGGTTCCCTAAATCTTAGCATAAAGCATTATTTAAAGTTATAAGCTTATACATTCCTCAAAAACCAAGAAAGTAAACGACTGATTACATAATTCGTATTAGCATTACGAATAAACACAATACCCACTTTAATACCAAGAGTTCTTTCTGTTATTGGAGGACACTTGTTCAAAACACCAGAACAAATAAACATTTTAAAAGAAGATTAAAATAATGTGCATTAGAGAACAATCATGCTTATCCCAGGGATGGTTCTGTAATTGAATTTAATAATGAAAGTTAAGAAGTTTTACATCCAAGATATTGCTAATAGATACCCGAAAAAATCGTGCGCATATTACCCAAAAATTCTTAAATTCCTCAATTTCCCCAAGTATAAATTTAAAATTCTTGAGTAAATAATAATAATAATAATAATAATAATAATAATAATAATAATAATAATAATAATAATAATAATAATAATAATAATAATAATAATTTAAAACAGTAGAAACATTAAAAGAAACACATTTGTTATGTATTACTACAATGCTTATACACAATGTAAACATAACTTCGCAACTGGTATCTCACAAATGAGTGAAGTGTTAACTCTTGCATTTTCACTTCAAATCCGCGTGTTTTTTATTGTTTCGTTTAGTTATCAATGTTGATACCTGCGTATACTCAATGTTGTATTCGTCACACGATTTTCCATCGACTGTTAAATTAATAGTAATATGTGGAATTGACAGGATTTTATTGATATGAAACAAACCGTTTTTATAAGTTCTTTGTCCTAAATTGGAGAAAAAAGGAAATCACACAAATAAAAATGAGCAATTGGTATACCCTAAAACAATCATTCAAAGCGTACTAATATTGTACCGTTTTTGTCCTCTACTTCAAATGTCTTAGATGATTGAGGTATACCTATGTATATATTCAAAGCAATTTTAGATTTTCAAATCATGAAAGAAGGTTATAAAGACAAAGCCGTCTCTAACACCACGAGCAAACGGATGCTGTGAAGCATATAATTTTTTTACCATCTTGCGCGCGCGGTAGCTTTTATGTTTTGCTAGCCGTTGAGGATTTTTCAGCTAATAAACATTTCGCCATTTCTCAAGACGAAGCTACAATTTCCACACTCGGCTGAGCATAGCTACCAAATTTTGTAAACACGTAATTACCATCAACGACTATCGCTGACCCAAACTATCGCATGCATTATAAATGTTAATGCGGCATACCGGGGCTTCAGATAACATCGCCGCCTAACTGTCGACATGAAAACATCTATTTTTCACGCCTTTGAAGTAAGCTTCGGCAGGGGCAGAGGGGAATAATTGAAAGTTGCTAGCGAGATGTGCACTTTCTATTTTTGAACCATAAACTGAGAAGAAACAAGCTAGCGTACTTGGATTATTTACAGCTTAGGGCTCTAACATTTTTCCTTTGAGGTTAAACGGCACGTTACGAAAATAGTTAATAAAGTTTTTACACTCTTGCATAAATTAATTTTGACAATGGGCCAAGCGAGTGCAAGAAAATATACAAAGCTAAAACCAAATTCCATATGCTATTTCTTTTTATGCATTACAAATAATAATTATGTACCTATACAGGGTGGAAAGTACTACTTGAACCGTACGTTAATCTACAGGGAGTGGAACAAACACCTATCTCTAATACAATTATTGTCAATAAAGAACCGTTGCACCGAAAAAAAATCGTATAAAATATTTGGAGCCATCTAGCTTCTTGACGAATGTCTATAAATTGTTTATTATTTCACTAACTGTCGTACAAATACTGTATAAACAATGCCGTAATGCATTTCCACCTGAATTTGAATGAAGTTAGTCGCAATTTAATGTTAAAATGTCATGCAAAGTTTAATTTCTAAAAGAGATTTGCCAACGTCACGTTAACATTAAACTGTGACTAAATTCATTCGAATTGAAATGAAAATATATTATAGCACTGTTCACACAATGTTTGCACGACAGTTAATGAAATAATAAACCATTTACATTCATTCGTCTGCTGTCTAAATTCAGATAATTCCAGTGCATTTGACTCCTTGGTGTTATGATCATACCCTTCTTCTGTTAAAATAATTATAAATCTAACTATGAAGATTATTAATAAATCCAATACGTATTAGCCATATCAATGATGAATAGAATGTTTTATCCCCTGGGCCACACCACAATAATATTTGGCATCAAAATTGAGTGAAGAGACCAAAATAAATACATCTAACATGAAGTGCGTTAATAAGAATTCGCACTAATTAAATGAACAACCTCCCATAGCTCTAATGTTAACTTCCCAAAATGGCAAAACAGAAAAAGTGGGCTCCTATTTGGCATCCTCGTGAGCTGAACCAAGATGAAACACAGCATTAGTATTTGTGTATCACTTCCACGAGTCTCAGAAGAAGCTCATCAAAATATGGCCCGTTGGTATACCAAGTCACTTGCTCGTTCAACAGAGTGTTCCTTGAGTGGCTGTAAAGAAAGAACGGAAGTTTGCCCAAAACGCACAAGTACTTTGTGAGGATTCCCTAAGGGTTTGTCGCTCTGCATGGTTCTGGGTGGGCTATCGAACAAAGGTTCAATTCCGACTCACACCTATGGTTTTGAAGTGTGCTTTCTGGGATGCAGAACTCCTGCGGGATGAAATTACGGCACACCGTCGGCGCATATTTATGCTTTGATTTTCCATGGGGTGTTTCGATGAAAATGGGTACTTAATTAAACGCCTTGAACTTGTGCTGATATAGCCACGATACATAACCTAAGTAAGACACCAGCCGCCACTGCCTGAGCTTTCTTCTCCACATTTCACCCTCCCTTTTCTCATGATGAATTATTGTTCGTGATGTTGGGTCCACAAACGCAGCACCTGTTTGTTCTCCGCGGCGTCCCATCGAGTATTTATAGTCGAGAAACCCCAAAGAAATATTTGCTTATCTACAACTCATTATTCTCAATATAGAAGCTGAGGACTGGCTTTCCACGCCACGGGGGTGACTTCACAACAGCCACCAGGGGGATCAGCGGCTTCATGTCGTCTGCCCCTTTAAGAAATTAAACTTTGAAAGTCTTCGTTTAGCAAATCCATGTTTATTTAGGAGAGATAAACATCTGGCGTGTAAGCCGCAATATTTCTCTACATATAATTATTCACTTTCATATTGTATTTGAAAATCTTTCAAAAAAGCTGTATTTCTATAATTCGTCACTTTCAATACACATAGTGATATATATATTTACAGTAGTGCTTAACTTCCATTCTTATTCCTACAGGCCGCACCACAAGCGGTAGGCACGATGATGTATGCAATGAAATTAATGAGAGTGAGGAAGAGGATGATAAGAAATGCAGGTGAAATCGATGATTAGAAAGGTAATAATGGAGCAACTGGTGGAATGAGTGGCGGGGGAAACCGGAGAACCCGCCCTGACGCCGCTTCACCCACCGCGAGTACCACATGCAGGTCCCTGGGATCGAACCCGGGCCATGTAGGTGATAGGCAAACACTCTAACCGCTCGGCCACGGGGCCGCCAAGAAAACAATACTATTTTGCATTTTAAATCAAATAAAAAAAAAAATACTAAAAATCAGTAATGGCAACCAATTTTAACATTAAACTTTGTGATAAAATACTGACGTCCTGAACTTGCTCACAGAAGTTTGTGCAAGATGAACTTCTCTGGAGGAACGGGCTGTAACATGTGCCTTTCTTTTTTCAGTTCCAAAATGTTGAACTGCTTTACCACGAAAGGAATGTACGATCAGGCATTTCAGCACGCAAAGCAAGCTCTTCTTTGCAGGTCGTGAAAATGGATGATTGACAGCTTCGCGCTATAATTAGGCAATAATAGTCTGTGTTTCACATTCTTTTCCTTAACACAGATACAAAAAAGGACGGTGTTAATTAGCGTAAATATTGGTATTGCTGGTAGCTATGCTCTAGGGACCTTAACGTTACATACAGTGCGGCATCTAGAAACAGTGAGGAAATTATGACAACGCGTTAAAAGAAAAAAAGACAAAGAAAATAAAGAAAGAAAAAGGAATGTGCTGAATAAAGCGATTATGCTTTTTTCCTGTTTCTTTTGCGTCGCTTTAAGTACGTAGTTATACCAATCGCGACGGATCTGATACCCGTAGAATGGTGTAAGGTATCGTCCCTATATCATACCATCTTGCTTCGTCACGAGTCCACAGAGGAACCAGTGCAGGACAACTGTACCTACCCTCTGCGACGCACACATGGCATTAGGGTGCCACCCAGTCTATCTGCTTACACTATCTGTGGATAGAGGGCACAGCATTCACTATCATATATTTCTCATTTGTACTATTATTTTAGCCTTGAGATGGAATTTTGGGTCATGGTGTTCAATATGCAAACCAACATTTATTTTAGCGTCTGCGGGAAACCACTAAAAATCAACTACAAAAGCCCTGCTAACTTTAGGACTTTACTACAGTTTTACTTGGCTGATCAAATCAAGAGAGTAATCAATTGCTTGATTTATATTTTTCCCCATTCTATAAAATAGGTTCTTAAAAAGTTAAGTGAACATTCTTCTGTTTGACATAAGCTGTAGGTTGGATTTCACTTGGTGTACAAAATCCACACTATCCATAGCATTACCTAATTCAAATTATTTAGAGCGAATGTTTATTATAAATTATGATTAACAGAAAGTACAAACAGGCATTTACATTTAGAACTCCTAAAATACTTAGCAAAAGAATGTATGAGCCAGTGTAAATGTGCTACTGTCTGCATTTGCTATTTTATTTGTAATTTACTCACTATACTATTTGTGGGGACCACTCCATAGAAGAGTCTTGCCTATATGCCTTGTTATCCTCTGGTAAGCTTACCTGGAAAAGAAAAAGAAATTTTAAATTCTAATGCCTATTTAGCTCAGGCAATTTAGCTATTTTAAAGTGGTATTTCTCTAAACTAACTGTTACAAAACAATGCAGTTTTACACAAGAACCATTACAACCTTTCTTTGCATTAATGTATCCAAATGAAGTATTGCTTTAATCATAAGGAATACACGTAAGTCCCCGCTGAAAGTATCATACTTAACATAACACAAATTCTTGAAATTGTTAATGTGTTTTAATACTTTTTCCAACAATGTACACATTTTGGTAATAACACTAAGTATGCGAGAGAAGAGAGAGAGAGAAGGAACAGCGTAATTAAAACCAAAAACTCGGGTAAACAACAAAACTTTGTATTTAAGTACAGAAGCTATTACGAATAAACTGAAACCACGATTGCACTCTTTTGCATGGAAATGTATTCTTCGCTTTTATTTTCTCAAAACTAACTCTCAGCTAATTTGATTAAAATGTTATATGTTTGATTTCTTAAAACGGAATGTGCATATTGTATATTTTCTGAATACCCAATGCTTCACTTCCACTGGCTGTTCTTAGCCGACCTTGTGACGCGTTGTCCAGCAACGTAGTGGTGTGAGGTGGCCGACCTTGAACCTCCTTTGATATGCGGCCGGCGCCACAATACCTTATAATCGGTGCTCATTGAAGCTTAATCCTTTGTAGTTTTGGCAATCCTTACGTTCGCCTCTGTTAAATATATGTTTATTGTTGGTTTGTTCAGGAACATTAATAATAGAGTAGGAAAATGGTAATAAAATTGGACTATAACAATAAAGCATAGTATCGCGTAACTGTAACACGTAAGGTTTATTTTTCTAAATGCGGTCGAACAGTTCCTTTATGTTAAAGCTGGGTTGACTTGTTTCCTTGAACTGTAGCTTATAGTTCTAGATGAACATATTTCTACATCCATTTAGAGAAGTGTGACGAACTGTTCAAATATAAGCATTAAGTAGCCTTTAAATGCGCGCATAGCGAAGAAATGCAATAGGTGTAATTAAAAGAGTAAGAGAGCGCTACTTATTGTGATGTGTATCGCAATCATCAGACCTCACGCCACCATGTTCTAGTAGCAGGGTGAGCAATTACAGCTGATTTGCAACCTTCTCCCCCATGTTCAGTCAAACCAGGGTAAATGAGTCACAGCATGGTGTCCTGCATCACGCAACCAATTTAATTACCTTGTACTATCTTCTTAATGCAACCAATTAACATATTTTTTGTCTCCCCAAGTATCTCAGATTCTATAGTTTATAAAATATGATGCGCTCCATTCACATAACTTTCTCTACTCACTCTTGTAGAAATTACTGCTACAAAAACTTAATCTTGCTCCTATTTCTTGTCAATCAAGATAACCTTTTACACTTTTTGGTAGGTATATATAAGAAGACAGTACACTTACACGATATTCAGATTTGTGAATCTGAAATTTCATGATGTTTGCAACATTTTGAGAAAAAAAATTATATTTAATTTCACATGACTTTCTGTGCCCATTATCGTTTATTTTTATATAGCTTCTACAAACTATTCTTATGAAAACTTGCTTTTTTATCAGCATCATGAAAATCGAGATCAAGCTCTGCAGAAATATTTCCTTGCAAATGTCGCTGTAGATACAAGGAGATGCAGAAGAGCCAGACATCGCTATATGCTGGCCTTGAAATTTCATATTCATCACGAGAACAAATGAATAATGAAAGGACCATAAGATATGACAAGGTGTTAAAAATGCACAGCAATAACAATAGATATTTGGGAAATAGCGGATGACACCAAACAATATTTAAAATAAGTCAAGCGTTTTAAATATGTCTATATTTGTCTTCTCTCTTATCGTTTACCTAGTTATACAAACGTATACAAAATTCATTGTTATTGTTAGAAAATTCAATGTATTTTAAGCATTCTTCAAAGATAACTAAATTTGGCATTCACCCAAGTTTTAGATTCGGACTTATGCTGCTGCGCTCTCTCTCCTTCTCTCTCTCTCTCTCTCTCTCACACACACACACACACACACACACACACACACACACACACACACACACACACACACACTTTTTCACACTTCAAGACTCCAGGGAGGATAGGACATAATCCTAGCCAAAGAAAAATTACAAACGTCCAGACGAAAATTTCTGAATTTTACTTATTTGAAAGTTGGTATTTGACACATAATTCGGTCCCATTCCTAAAGCACTCTTGAAAAAGATTTATTGTTAAATATTATTTTTGAAGACTGCTAAAACTCTGACTTCATTTAATGTATCTTGGAGCACGATAAACCTGTTTGAAGTTTAACATATTGAAGTGGGGGAGCTGGTGGGGGAGGGGGGGGGTGCATTTCACAGATTCTGTGACCCTAATAACCCTCAAGATGTGAAGAACTCGCACAATACAAATAAATACCAACCCCTTTAAAATACGCAAAAGTTTAGTAATTCTGGTTTAACCGATGTTAGAAGATAAGAATTAAAAACTACATTGGAGTAGATATAACAACAATTGAACTTTTCATTTAACGTATTGCTTTCAAGTATTTTCTCACGCATAAAACGGAGGCAACTAACATAAAAAATGTACCATTTAGTATCCAGTCTGGCCACGCCGTGCGTCATAAGCCTGACTGCTTGTGATGTGAATACAGAAGCTTAATATCTGATTTCAATGGCTCTTCATCATAACCACTGTTACGTCATTATATGGCCCGATTTATTCTCTTTACGGTCTACTAGTCATATAGACAATGGGAACAGACAATGAACCAGATTCTCTTCTGTATGTATAACAGTCGAAGTTTCTCAGACAGCTTTTCATGAAGGTCTCTTAGATATCGCCATTTATCTTTAAACCTCTTGCAGCGGCTTAGAAAATATAGCAAGAAGGATGTCTATATAAAGATGAAATAAATAATCAAAAACAAAATTCGAGTTAAAATGGAACACGCGCGCACACACACACACACACACACACACACACACACACACACACACACACACACACACACACACACACACACACACACACACACACTTTTGAGAGTAGAGAGAGAAAAAGAGAAAGGAGGAGGGATAGGGGCAGAAAACTATTTTCCAAAACAAAGTCCGAAAAATAAGAGTTCCTTATACAGGCTGTTCCGAAACAAATACATATAGGAGGTAGAGAATATCAAAACTAATATAACTAAAAAAAACTAAACCCCTAGCGCAACAGCCCACGAAGGGCCCAGCCGCTGCGTCCCCCACCTCTGCCCACTACAGGCGTCATTGGTGGAGTGCAGTACTGGAGGGTGGGACGTGATCAGTGCCCCGAGTCCTCCCGGCCAAGACAAGAAGGCAGTACGGAATATTTGATTTGTTTTAGCCTACAAGTGCAAATAAATTCCTTTCATCATGAGTGAATAATCCAACTTCTAAAATTGCCCGCCTCGATAGCGTGATGGTTAGCGTGTCTGCCTCACGTTCAAGAGGTCGCGAGTTCGAATCTCGCTTAGGGTAAGTTATCCGGGTAAGGTTTTTTCCGAGGTTTTCCCTTATCCTGAGAAGACGAATGTCGGGTAACTTAAAGCTCCATGGACCTCGGGCTCATTTGAGCATCATTTCACCCGTTTCATTCACTCACCGTCCGATATGACGCAATGTTGGAGGACGTTAATTAAAAAAAAAAAAAAAAAAAAAAAAAAAAAAAAAAAAAAAAAAAAAAACTTCTAAAATTAAACACTACTGTTTTGATATGTTTTTATTTATGCTTTTCAAGCACCAATGAAATTTCATTTACACACATACGCCAACGCTCGACGCAGCATATTAAAAGAACACCTGATGCCTAATTGATTTAAAGCGTGGAATGCCCTATAAAGAAACCCAGTATTAATTGCGGAACAAAGAGGTTAGACGTGTTGCATATCTACACGGGGTATTCTCTGCCTTACTTTACGTATCTCAAGGATAGATGACAATAGAGTAATTACTTACCAGTGCCTAATTCGACATTTTGAGTTTAATATCCGCATTCGTCTACCACCTACACGGCCCGGGCTCGATCCCAGAGAGCCGCATGTGGTATTCGTGGTGGACGAAGGGGCCACTCATTCCACCAATTGCTCCATTATCAACTTTGCAATCATCGATTTCACCTGCATTTCATAACATCCTCTTCCTCACGCTCATACCTGGTGCTTGGCTGACCCCCGCTTCCAGGTCTTCACTCCGTCCGGTTCCGAGGTTCCTGTGCTCCCCGACAGGCGTCTGACCCTAGACACTGGCTAGTAAGTCCTAGGGGCTGTAAGTTCTACATAAGGAGAGGGTAATCGGGAGAAGAAGAGTTATTTACTTTTACTTACACTGTCGAAGATAGACAGATGTTTCATACAACGTTTGTGTGCCACCTTTTAAAACATAATTGGGTTTTTGTCTCGATGAATGTGAGAAGACTTAGAGCTTGGAATTTGAAGACCTATACATTACCCACAAAAAACATAAAACATTTATTTGCGGTGAAATCTAGTATCTCATGTTTGGGTAGAACACAATACTTCCTCTACGTGTTGTAATTAGTAATAGAAAAGTATAAGAACGTAAAAACAAGATGCACATTAATTAATATTTTAATAACTTTATTAATTGCATATATAAATAGTGTATATAATATTCGGCATTAGGCCTCAGCTTCATAATAAGAACCATTGCTAAAAGGGAATGCGTGGTCCCCCCCCCCCCCCCAAATGTATTTATGGAAGTTGATATACTTCACCACATAAACACTGTAATAAGAGCGACTAATACAATTAAATTATTATGCGCACCCAAATGTTATTCTTTGAACTATGTTAAACATATTTGCTTAAGAAATAAAAAATACTGATGGTATGAAACATAAGTGGGAAAAATCAAAATGGTTCTCTTAAGGCTTTTTTCTATTGTTATGGTAATTTGTATAAATAGTTTTGTCTGTTCGAACTGAGAACGAGCAGCAAAGTGTGGTCGAAAAATGGTGAAGCTTCAAAAACATCTATAAAGGCCTCGAAGGGTAAGAAAATGCCAAAGGAGAAAAGAGAAAAAAGTCTCAGTGACCCATAATGAACATCTTTCATGTTGTTTTTCGACTTCGAACACTCGAAAAGAGGATTTTTTCTCATGTTTTGAGCCAGAGTGATGACCATGTGATATTTATAGGCAGGAATTGTGAAAGAATGTGATATTTATAAGTAGGAATTGTGAAAATGTATACGGGAGCAAACGCTCCTTTAATTTTTTTTGGAAAGGGATTCTCCGTAAAAGGTCAGCGCTTCATATCCTGGATAGGTTAATTGTATCAGGTGCAGTTGATCGTGAAATCACCAGACCGTAACTTTGGAATGACATAGTTGTATGCGATTATCCTATCAAACGCTTAATCGAGATAGCGGGAGCCCTTACTGCATTGCAGATAATAGACTTATTTCGCTCAGCTGTTTCTTTCAGTCCCTGCACATTACAAATCGGTCCTATCAGTTTCCTGCATGTAACATACACATTCCTTTGGGGCGATTCCCCACGAGCGCGAATAGCGAAACAACAAAATTCAACAGAACATCGCCAAACTTGCACACAATATTACATATCTATGTACCCTTTCACACAATATCTTCACTTGCCAGATTTCTAAGACTCATTAATTTTACTATGGGCATGAAAAATACCGTAACAGACATGATTAAAAAGAAATTCTGATATGCTACATTCACATGACTTTTTCTACTTACTCTTCTACAAACCATTATATGGCTTATTCCTTTATCTACTTATTTAATCGAGATAAACCTACTATATTACACACTTCGCTGTTGTTGGGAGGATAGAGAAGGCTGATAGCTACGTATAGTCAAAGCTGGGATTGAATATGGACATGGCAGCAACAAACCATCCCCAAACTTCTTTAACTGTTATCAGTATTCCTTCTTTTATTGGTATATGGTTTTAGTATATATAATTTGAAGCCAACTGCTTAAGAATTCCTATGCCTGGATGACCAATTCAACTTCACCACGAGGAAAAAGGAAGAATAGCGACTTAACATTAGAAAAAATATTTGAAAATACAAACCCAAATTTCAATTCCACAAGAAATTTATTTCACATACTTCATGACGATGGAATATGCCTCCCTAACTAGGATAATACAACGCTAAATTTGAAACATTTTGAAAACATTTATTTCGATCAACATGAATGAGGTAGAAAAATAAGCTTTTGTAAGAATAATTTGTAGAGCCAATTTAATGTAAAGATAAGAACGTTTAATACTGATTTAATCGATAGGTTTTTTAGGGGGTCCTACACAATTTGTGTTGCTTGTATTTTTGTGGATCATGGTATTGACTATGCAATAACATTTTTACCTCGCGATTGAGGGAAAGCAAGAGAAAACCTGGTCAATTACGCAGTGAACTCGCAACCTCTTGAATGCGAGCAGCCTAAGTCATCTCATTGTAAACGTGCGAGATGTACTTTGACATAACTTAAAACATTTGTAATTAAGAAAGCTCTTCAAACGTGATTTCAGGTTTTACCAGTAGATCTATGTCACATATAATATCCAGGAGCATTTCAACAACACTGCAGCTCAACCATAAAAAAGTTCATTGAGAAAGATGACCGTTTGGCACTGGCTACCAGACGGTTTGGCTGCCATTGCCAAACACCAGTCTGGAGACTCAGACGACATAAAAACAAACGTCAAGGCGACAGACAACTTAGCCCATAAAATATACATATATCAGTCTCGCCCGCGCACTCAATGACCCTACCAACCCCAACGTTTTCGATACTGAGGCAGCAGACATAAGGGGCGTGCAGTGTAGCCGAGGAAATTGTCAGCATCGAGTACCCGATTGCTCTAAAAGAAAGTGAGATATAAAAATAAACAAAATAATCAGGTGAGGATGGCTTATACAACGCAGGGGTACACTTCGTCCACTGCTGCCTATATAGTGCAGGAAGCTACGGCCGCAGACAGGCCATAGAGACGTACGGAAGTCCCTAACACTTCCTGGCTCAGATCTACCCGTCGAGCAAGCAGGTCTCTAGTGTCTTCGAGGCATCCGCGCCATCTGTCCGGCAACGCCATACACCACGAAACCTAAAACCACATCTCAAAGAAGAGACGAATGAAAGAAAATGGAGAGGAAGTAGTGGTAGATGAAAAACTAGCCCAGCATTAGCCTATCGAACAGAGAAAACAAAGAAAAACAAAAGGCCAGACTGAGTGGTCGACGGCAATCGATAGCGCGTCTTCATATGTTATCGTGGAGCCATTTTGCTGAGTAATGAAATAATTAAAAAAGAAAAGATGGATATTGAATCTGATTGCATAATAATGGATGATTTGCGTTTTAACGTGACGTTTTTCTTTTGTCAAGAACAGCATCGGGATCAATCACATATTCTTCTTTGAAAATTTAGACAAAATTTAAGCTTTTCCTCTACAACCATCTTATGTAATGTTCAACTTATGAAAGGAACATTCTGTCGAATTCCCCGCTGAGAAACATCTAGTGAGGCACTTTATTATAATGACACACACTTCATTAACATTTTCCGTTTCGTAGACATGTTTTGAATATACGGCAGCTGTTCTGTTGACGTTCTTCCATCAGATGGGATCCTCGCATAGAAAAACATATTACATTTAAAATGAATAACTTTGTACGTATAGACATGCAGTTTCTTCTCTACTTAAAAACCGGGTTCGCCAACAGA